>OX439127.1:13064854-13227354 GCA_949318235.1 Ecdyonurus torrentis | reverse complement strand
CAGGAAGTGCCCCAGTATCCACTAGTTCGAGATACGCACTTGAATTTTTTAAAACCTGGCAGCCATGAAGTTGTCCGTAGACCAGTTCATGTTCATGAACATCTTCCTCCCATGCATCCAGATTTGGAAGGTAAGCATTTCTCTCTCTTTCTCTCTCTTACTGATGATAGCATTATAGAATATTAATGTAGCTTATAAACTTTGTAATTTGTATTATTTTTTCTTTTTGAACTTTATTGTTTCATATATTTATCTTGACAAGTAAGTATTTACATGTAAGAATATTAGAGTATTATTTAAAAATTACAGGTGGTGTGTGTGTTTACACACACACACACACACACACACACACACACACACACACACACACACACACACACACACACACACACATACACATACACATACATACACAGTATTACCTCATTATAGTGAACTTAGATATTCCAAAATTTCATTGTAGCGAAGCAATATCATTATATTTATATTTGGGTTCCTGCCGAAATTTACATGTAAAAGCATAGGGAAAACCTGTTATAACAAAATTTCATCATGTAGTGCGAATAAATCTAAACTTTTGTCGATATACATCGTGGTGCTCCTTTGCACGATAATTCTTCCAGAAACATGCGGTAAATAAATAAATAAAAATCTTAAATTTGAATAAGTAAATGTCATCTTGATCAAATAATTAACTAAAAATATGTGAAGTGTTGCTGGGTGCATGTGCTGTGCACCAAATGAAAAGCATACAAAAAGTTTATTTTAAAATATTTTCAAAAAAAAAAAAAAAAAAAAAAAAAAAATCTAATAGTAATAATAATAATTAAAAAAAAAATTAAATTGAAAAAAAAAACAAAAAAAAAAAAATCTAACTGACATAGGATAGAAAATAGAATAGGAATATAGGATTTAAAATTAAGGCGGTGGGGGACCGACTTGAACCGGAAATCACTAAAAGTAGAACTATATTTTCCCAATAATTTTTTGTACATGATTTAATTCCAATAAAACAAACACTATAATTTTCAAATAAAATCAAGTAAATTTAAAATATATTTTTTATACCAAAAAAAAGTTAAATGATATTTTTAATTGTAAAAAAGTTTCTAATTTGATTAAAATTTCCCGATCAAATTTAAATTTCCACATTTACATGTTATCATTAAAGTGTAATAACTTAAATATTTGATCGTGTTTTCACATGCTAGAGAGCAATACGCCTACTGACTACACAGTATCGTGATCCAAGCTAGTTACATTGTTTTATATATTGACACAGGGGCAGGAAAAGTAAACAAAAATCAGTGGCGGCCCGTCAAATTGGGCGCCCGGGGGATAAACTCGCGGTGCGCCCCTACCCGTAGAAATAGCATAATCAGGCGAATGAGGCAAATAACCCTATTGCGCCACGCCCCTTTTTTGGCATAAGATGCAAAATTAGTATACCTAAAAGAATTTGCTATTACAATTCAAGTAGTTCAAATTTAATATTTTTTACACCATTTGAGTATAAAATCGAAGAAAAATATTGATATTTTTTTCTTCAATAATATAAGAACATATTATATTATTCTAAATTGCTTTTTAAAAATTTCTTAACGACATATATTAAGGTAGCATGTAATTTAAGGTAGGATTGTATTTTTATTTTCTGTATATATATTAAGTAGAGTGTGCTGTACCCAAAATTTAAATTAAAAAAAAAAAAAAAAAAAAAAAAAAATGCATGTTGTCACAACAGTGTTGCACAGTGTCGCACACGAAAGTGTCGCAAAATGCTCCACCCCCCAATGCTAATGAATCTATATTTGAACCCCAATTTTGACCCTTATATTGAATGTTGAATTTTTTTTCAGGTGTTTTAAAAATACTTTACAGGTTGAAAAAGTTTGGTTCTAAAAATTGATTTTACAGATTTATCCACAACAAATTGTCGAGTTTTTTTTTTTTTTTTTTTTTTTTTTTTTTTTTTTTTTTTTTGTTTGTTGACAATTGACCCATGTAAATTTAAATATGCGTTTTGCAATAATTTTGCTCTCCGTAAAATAAATAAATAATAATAATAGAGATCTCGTAAAAATCGTTTTTAAACTCAAAGTCAATAAAAGTTGATCTGTATAATAGAACCACACTAAAGTATTTTTTGTTTAGAACAGAAGTTGTTCAAGTAAAATTTTGCGCACGAAGAGCTTGACGTTTTATATACATATGAAGATAGATCAGTGATTTGAAGATATATCTTTTACTTACTAAATTTGCGGAAGATTTTATTTGAGCCGAATTTAAGTTACTGTACTAACTCCACAAATAATTATTTGTGACGGATAGAAAACTGTTCCTTGCAGTTCATTAAAAAAAAAAATTAAAAAAAAAATTAAAAATTATATAAAAAATTGAGTTTTTAAATAATTTTTATTTTACATAAAATGCTAACATTATTAATTAAGTGCATTACTATTTTACAGATTGTGCATTATCAAGCTTCAATTTCATATGTTTTTTGTCTGTTAGGCTGTTTTATTGTCGTTTTTATAATAGCCACTAATTTCTCTCGCCGTGCACCCTTTTTGCTCCAGCGCCCTTTTTACCCCGGCGCCCGGGGGAAATGTCCCCTCATCCCCCTCTATTGGGCCGCCACTGAAACAGATGATAATAATAGTAGAGATTTAATAAATATAATTATATTCACTTTGGCTTATAATTTAGCTTAGTTTATATATTATAAATGTGTGTTTGTTTGTGTGTGAGTGTGAATATGTATCCCTATTATTATGTACTCACACACACATAAGATTTGATAGAAAAAACACATGGATGGATTAGGAAAAAATAGGGAATGAGCAATAGAAATGAGCTTAGACTTAAAGGTATGCTGTCTCGGTCTAAGTTCATTACTATCTCCCATTTCCCAAAATTTCCAATTATTTATGTGTTTTTCTATTAATTAATCATCAATTATCACTCAGTCAGTTTTTCCGTTAGACATTTAATAAAACCTTGTCTTGCTTTTGTGTTTTATTCAAGGTTTTTGTACTACCTTGTCTTTGAATATCAAAATTAAAACTTGTGTAGCAAATGATGAGCACACAAGTAATTTTGTTTTGAGTATTCTATTAGGAGGGTGGATATTGGGTGTGAGGTTTTAAAATAATTATAGGCCTATAAAAAAATAGGCTGTTATTTCATATACATTCTTAAGAAACTTGAGTTTGCTTAAGCTTTTTTTTTACTTGCAGAACAAAACAAGCAAGTGCCTCTTCTAATGGAAACACCTGCTTCGACACCATCAGACGTATCAAATTCAAAAGCAAGTGTATTCAAACGACCAGGTGATCCACTTGAAAGCCCGGCCATAAAAAGAGCAAGGTTAATATAAATAATTATTATAAGTATCATTTTATGGTCAATATATTGTTATATGAGGAATTCACTTTGTGATAATTGATTGATAAAAAGATGATAGATGGATGAATCAATTATCCCAAAGTAGATTTTTTTCCCTTTATTATCAACCAGAGCTTGGGTCCTTTTTCTTTTACTTTTCCCCTTATGTTTTGTCCAACATTTACCTCCTATTTTTATCCCACTATTTCTCTTTTTTACTTTAAATCCCTGGCTTGCAATTTAGTGCAGTGGTTCAAATTCTGCGCTTTTGAACTTCAGCACTTCAAGTACTGGCAACCCATGAGGAATGTGAACCACACAGGTACACTCGGGCTGTGGGTATAAATACTGGTCAGTCTCGCCTGTTGCCACTACAGCACTTGCTCTCAGACGGTTGCCTAAGAGTGAGAGCTTCTCTCTCTAAGCCATGCTGTTGAGGCCTACAGGAGGCCGAAGCAATTGTGCAGCTGTGGCCAAAAGTTCCCGAACGGGGCAGCGGCGGCCGCTGCGTTTTCTCATAAAGATAACATAGGGTGGTTGCGGGTTACCTATGCAAATCGTTTGGGAACTTTTGGCCAGAGCTGTACATGGCTTGAGAGTAAAGTGTTTAAAGCAGTGAAATAAAAAAAAAAAAAAAAAAAAAAAAAAATGCCCCACTGCACTAAATGCTAGCCAAACCCACTTCCTAAACTTGCCCTCTATAAAAATTTAAGTAGACCTATAGGTAATAATGAGCCCACTAAAGTAAAAATCTGACCAAAAAAATCTGACCTTAGCATTAACCTCTCCAAATGTTAAGTATGTGGGGAAACTTAAATGCAAGCAGTCAGATTTATTTGGGACCAGTGTACACATCCTTTTGTATTATAAACGCCTCTCGCGCTTAATTTCAGACCAGGTTAAAATATTTTGTCTCATGCAAGACATCTGTGTCAATTAACATCTCAATTTCCGGTGCTTTAATTTAATTATTCAACTTAAAGGCGTAGAACACCTTGAACAAAAAAGTTGCATAATATCCTAACAAACCTGAAAATCAACGTTGATTTGGCCAGAGTCATTGATTTCTAATTTATTTTCCATTCAAGCCGCCCCCGGTCACTGACGTCACAGCTCGTCTGGTCCACGCGCAAGTAGACTGGGCGAGCTGTGACGTCAGTGACCGGCAGCGGCATTTTGTGAATGGAAAATAAATGAGAAATCAATGACTCCGGCCAAATCAACGTTGATTTTGAGGTTTGTTAGGATATTATGCAACTTTTTTGTTTAAGGTGTTCTACGCCTTTAAAGAGTGAAAGGAATTTTGTGGCATATGCAAATTTTGTACCCTGAGTTTTAAATTATTTTCTCTATACCATACCACAGCATCCCTGTTAGTTTAAGGATTAACCTCAGACCTAGCAAAAGCTAAATATCTCAAAATTGGTTCAACAACTTTTTTTAAAAACTTAAACGGGGTTAAAAAATGTCATGATATACGAGCTCCAGTTAACAGAATATTCAAACAATATTTGTGACTCGAGATAATTAGGATAAAAATTTGCATATGATTAGCATTATGTTTTTGTTTTTCAATTTAAAAAAATTTTGGTTCGACAACTTTTTTTGAAACTTTCAGACGTTATAGATATGTCCAAGCTCTATCGATTACTTTTTGTTTTATATTTCAAAATTATTTCTGGTTCGAGAAAATTAAGCATTAGTTTGCCCATTTGAATAATATTGATTTTGAATTTCGCGGCAAAATAAAAATGGTTAAAAATTAATTGTGAGAAATGTATGGAAATTACAAAGAAATTATACTTGAACTTCTATTTTGTAAAGATGAAATATATCCCAAAATAATTTTTAAAATATTTTAAGATAAATTTTGGAAAAAAGGGGAGGGGCCAGGCCTGAGGTTCACCGTTAAGCTCTTAACTATCTCCCATTCCCCAATTTTGCCTAATTTATCTGTGTTTTCCGTCAAATCTTATAATTACATATCAGTTATAATAAAGTTAACCTTTTCCTTAATTTTATCTTATTTAAATTTTTTTTTTTTTTTTATTTTAAATGTTACCATTTTATGAAATTTTTTCTGAATTTCCTCTCTTAATTCTGTAATTAATGTTGTACTTGTAAACTTGCCAATAAGTCCTCATTGTGAGTTTCTATAAATATGGGATTTCAGATTGTTGATGGAAGAAGAAGGTCGTCCTCTGCGCGAGATCAGTAGTGTGATGATGACCACATCGGGTTTCATCTCCCCCGCAAGAGAAGGAAAATTGCCAGAATCTCGTGCACCATTGATTCCCTCAGATTCAGGAACACGTTCGCCTGTCCCCTCATCATTCCCAACAGTCCCACCTGAAGTAAAAAGTGAGAAGAAAATGAAGAAATCTCCCCCCAAAAAGGCCCCTCTTGGATTGAAGAAATTAGATAAAGAAAACAGTAAAAAGAAGGAGCCTAGAGAAAGCCCTGCGCCAAGACTATTTGTTCAACCAGATGATGATCCCAGAGTTAAGAAGTTGGCAAGCATGAAAGAATTGAATAAGTGGAAAGCAATCAAAGGAGGGGCTAGAAAAGTATCCCCATTACCACCAGAAGCTTGTCATGGCAATCCAAAAGATTACACAAGTTACATACAGAATTTATCTAAAGCTAGCAAACAAACCAAGAGTAAACCAGACAAACATAATTGGCCAGTGCCAGGACCTTCTACAAAAACAAATGCCCCCTTTGAAAAATCTAAAGAAGGGCGAATGGTAGTGGAAGGAAAGTTATCAACTGAGCCAGATAAACAGAAACTGAATATTTTGAAGAAAATATCAAAAGTTAAAGAAGACAAAGTAAGTAAATCATACCGTGAAGACTTATTTAATGAATCTCATGGCAAATCTCTAGGATTGATGCCTGAAGACTTGTCAGTGCATGGACAAAGTGAAGCTCGCCTTGCTCAGATTGATGAGTGCATTAATGCAGTGCTTCAACAAAATCAACCGTCAACCTCGTACGAGAAGGTTGCTACTGTATCAGCTGCAGCGGGCTCTAGTGCAGGAACTGCTTATGATTATGATGATTATCAGTCTGAGACATATTCTCCTCCTGGTACACCATCAACACCCAGAACACCTGAATTGCCCATGAAATTGGAAAAAATTGGAGAAAAAAAGCACAAGAAAGAAAAGGTCAAGTCTAAAAGTAAATCAAAGGCACCAAAAGATGAGGTTGCTGATAAAGAAGATGGAGAAGAAAAAGAAGGTGAAGAAGAAGATCAAAGTATTCCAGTTAAAAAGGCAAAAATTGAAACCATTGATTTGGAACCAATGGACAGACCAAAAACTCCTGAGCCACGTCTTATGGAGCCACTTGCTCCTATATTTCCTTTTTATCCACATTTTCCTCCAGCTCCAGGCTTAATTCCTCCTCCAATCATGCACCCATTTTTCCCTACTCTGCAATTGCCTTTTCCAGCTCGACACTTGGCTCCTGCAAGCAGCCTTCCTCACCCTGCCATGCCAAATCTGCCACTGCCTCCCCCATGTTTCATGCAAAATAGAAATGTTGAACCTCCAACATTACCTGAGGTCTCAGTAATCGCTGTCAATCCTGAGCCAAGTACATCAGCAGAAAATGAAAAGCCCTGTGAAAAAATAGAGAAGGTAAACTTTGCAATCTTACCTTTCTTTTAAAAGGACTGTTAAAAACCCTTATAATAAGAATTTTTCATTCTTCTCAAAAACAATTCAATAGAAATTAGTTGTTTATTTGACTTCTCTAGCCCGCGAAATAAGTGAGCCCCGATGTAGTACTTCTCCTTTACTGTGTGAGTAAAAAGTCTATACACCTTCTCAAGTAAGCTTAGTAGGTAGAGCAAGGGGTTCATATTTTTACTCTCATAGTAGAGGGGTGTCTACTGTATCTTGTTGCCCTTGCGGGGTGCGCTTATCCCGTTGGCTAGAAAAGTCAAATAAACTACTAATTTCTGCTCAAATTGTTTGGAGAACAACACAATTGACTTATTTTTAGAGTTTAGTGTCACTTCATTAATAATGTGCTGTGTCTTATTGGGTGGTTCCACTTATTGAGTTGAGCTTGCACTTTGATGCCAAGTAGGAGCAGAAAATAACATTCCCTAATATATATTTTATCTATTTATTTTATTATCACATTTTTATACAAAGTTTTGTTTTACAATGCCCATAAATTGTCATAATACACAACTGCTTCCAGTGAGCTGATTTGCTCGTGAGGACGCAAGATATATTATTCAAAAATCAAAGATAAGGGGGGGGGGGGGGGAGAAGGAGAGCAAGTATGATATAATAATACAAAAACATAAAATAATTATAAAAAAGAAAGACCAATAATATATTGTTCACTCTCATCTCTCATCCCTCCAAACTTACATACTTTTAGTTAGTAATGCTTTTGCACAAGGTTGTTTACAATATCCCTTATTTTATATTGTAACATTTTGTTATTGTGTTTACTTTATAGATAGGCTCAAAAAAAATTGTTCTCTTATATTCTGTGTAATATATTTATCTACTAAAAACATAGCGCTCAACAGCAATATCATGTAACCACCCTTTAATGTTATATCATGATTAACTTGAATAATAATGTTCTATCTGAGATTTTAGAATTTTGACATTCATGTCACAATATCATCAGTGTGGTATTTAATAATAATAATAATAATACCTAAACAAATTAAAACAATTCCGTACTGCCAAAACATACATTTATTTGACAATATGTGTGCTGTGTTTCAGAATTTTTGTTTTCATCTAGTGGTGGTGCAAATGATTAAAGGCGTAGAACACCTTGAACAAAAAAGTTGCTTTATATCCTAACAAACCTGAAAATCAAAGTTGATTTGGCCGGAGGCATTGATTTCTAATTTATTTTCCATTCAAAAAATGCCATTGCCGGTCACTGACGTCACAGCTTGCCCGGTTTACTTGCGCATGGACCAGGCGAGCTGTGACGTCAGTGACCGGCAGCGGCATTTTCTGAATGGAAAATAAATTAGAAATCAATGACTCCGGCCAAATCAACGTTGATTTTCAGGTTTGTGTCATGACGTATGACGTGTATATTTTTGTGTGTATATTACACAACTTTTTTGTTCAAGGTGTTCTACGCCTTTAATAAGAAAGAAAAAAGTGCCTGTTTGCTTTTAAATGTCACATTTTAAAACCATTTTATTTAAACCTGTTTGAAATATAAAACCCAAAATTTCATGTTTGGGCAAATCGGGCAAAGTCAGGAGATTTTGCTGATATACTGTATATAATTTATTTATTTATTTTTGCAAACTACCCCTTTGTTAATAAATAATAAATGGTAAAGAAAGTTTAAATCAATGTTGTTGCAAACAATATGTGTATCTTGTTTCTTTGTCACGCTAAGCAAAATGTCTATCTCAGTATTTGTCACGCATAGCAAAATGTGTACAGTATCTCGTTTTTTGTCACGCGAAGCAAAATGTGTAAGTCGAGCGCCATCTACATAACGTTCGGAAATGAGATAGACATTTTGCTTTGTGTGACAAAAAAATGAGATAGTCATTTTGCTTAGCGTGACACCATCACAACAATTTGCAACAAAATGCAGTGATTGCCCAATAGAAGTGTGTTACAGCAGTACTAAATTAAATATGTTACAATGTGATGAAATTGTAGTATAAACTATAAAATTCTTAAATCTTGTTTTGAACATTACTTTATGAGTATGCATGTGTGTTCATATTGTTTCTATCTTTAGAAATCTAAGGAGCATAAAAAGGACAAGAAGGAGGATAAAAAGCCCAAGAAAAAGAAGGAAAAGAAAGAGAAAAATAAAAACAAAGAAAAGAGTGAGAAGAAAAAAGAGGAAAAAAAAGAGAAAGACAAAGAAAAATCCAAGGAAAAGAAGGAAAAGAAAGAAAAAAGGAAGGAACGAGAGGTTAGTATTCAAATGCTGAATTACCAATGTCTTATTATTAATTTAAATGCCTTTTGTTCTTACCATTTTTTAATTTTTTTAAGAGAGAAGAAAAAAGTGAAAGTGGAGTACCTAAAATCACTCTCAAATTGGGCCCCTCTTCCCCGCGACCTCCAACACCAGATGCACAAACTAAAAAAATGTGAGTACGTCTGATAATGTATTTTGAATCACTCTTATTCTTAGTATTTATTTCTGAACAGATCTTTCAAGCCAGTTGTCAAGAAAGAAGAACCCCCACATGTAGTGGAGACTCCAAGGGCACCATCTCCAGAACTTGCTCGTTTTTCTGCATTGATCACTCGGCCACCCAAGCAGAAATCTAAAGCTGTGATTGTAACACAAGAACCTGTTTCTTTGACCTCATCAGCTTCAAGACCAAAAACTCCAGAATTAAACCTAACACATGCAGTCCCTCAAGCTTTGCCAAGTACATCAGCTTTGAAATCAGAAACAAAGATAAAGGAGACAACCAAGAAATCAGTTTTTACTAGCAGCGCAGTCTCCAAAGAAACTGTTGCATTTTACCATGCAAGTATTTTATCGTTTCTAGATAAATTATAGACTAATAAAGATGCAAATATTTTAAGGCTGACTTAAAGTAATTGTGCTCACATCCCTGTTTATTTCAACAAACTGCAATGTGTAGTACGTAGAAACGTAAGGGTATGTTTTTGAAATCACCTAAAGTCTGCCTCTAAACAGTTGCTTTGCTTAGTCACTAATAATAATAAATATCTAATTAAAATCTTTATTTAATGGCAGTTTTTTTGTGTTGTGGCTAAATAAAAATTTAACCTTTCAGGATGACGCTGGAAATAAAATTTGGATCTGCCCAGCTTGTAAGGGACCAGATGATGGTAGTCCAATGATTGGATGTGATGATTGTGATGCATGGTATCATTGGTAAGGCTTTCTCTCTCTCTCTCTCTCTCTCTCTCTCTCTCTCTCTCTCTCTCTCTCTCTTGTTCATTCTGGCCCGTAGGCCAAAATAGTTAATTAATTCAGTGCATGTATGCATTGACTTCCAGGGCTGGTATTTGGAAAAAATACCAGACATTCTTTTTAATACATAATTAAAAAGATTTGATAGAAAAACACATAGGCAGATTAGGTAAACGCCGTGGTAGAGAAAGTATTCTAGCCCAGGCCAAAAAGAAATGTATAAGCATATGTAAGTGGCTCATTTTGCTCTGTAAAAAACGTGTGCACTTGTGTGTGGGTGAGAGAGTTTTTTTTTTTTTGTACTTTGCAGGAAGCTGTTGAAGTAGCTGTCCATGGCTAGAGATTAGGTGCGGAAAATGACAATGTGCTCATGCCGTCTAAACCAATATACAAACCAAAATTCCCAATTTTTATGAAGATTGCTTTCTACAGAGCAATATTAGCTATTTACATAATATATATTATGTTTATAAGTTTCTTATTGGCCTGGGTTAGAATATTTTCTCTACTATGGCGTTATTATAGTGTAAGCTCATACTATTTCCCATTCCTCCATTCTTCCTAATATATCTGCGTTTTTCTATCAGATTTTTTAAATTAACATTTATTGCATAGACGATTTTTTCCTAATAGGTATTATTTTTATGTAGTTTGTTTACCCCAATATTGATACATTCTCTGCCTACTTTAGGGTTTGTGTTGGAATTCAAGTTCCTCCAGATGACAAAGAAGACTGGTATTGCCGTGAATGTATCCAGAGAAAGGAAGAGCTATTTACTGCAGACAAGAAAAAGAAATCAAGGAAGAAGAAAATTTAAAGATACATATAATAATATTTATTTCGGGTTGACAATTTAAATTATTGCAGTGATTGAGCTGGTCTAATTGCTGGAAAGAAAATTGTTCAAGCTTTTACTAGCTTTTGCAATGGTAAAGGGGTTGGGGACTGCAGAAGTATCAGTATACCCTATTTTATGTTAAAAATTATTATTATAATAATATATACCTATTATGTACATTATGTACATATAATGTTGCATGATGACAGTAGCATTTAGGATATATGTGTGTTATAATGATATTGTGTCTGAAAAAAGTAATTGGGGGAAGGGAGGGGGGGGGGGGGTAGAGTAGTTGGATACATTTTAACTTCTATGTGTACTGAAATGATTTGACAATGAAAATTATATCACAAATTGTTGGTGCCAAAAACACCAAGATTACTTTTGCCAATCGTACTATTATTTTTTTCACAAGAATATTTTGACAACATACAATTTTTCTATGTGTACATATTATAAACTAATAAGTAAAGTGTCTATAATAATTACAAACAAATGTAATATTTATAATAGTGCCATTCTATGTAATCTTTATCAATCAACTGACAAGGTTTAGCTAAGACATGGAAAATAAAATTAATTTCCAAAGGGAAGCAGAATTTTTAATTATTATATCTAGAAATTTTGATGACATTTTGAGTCAGATAATTCAGATTTTAAGTTATTGCAAAAGTATATTTATTTTCATACAAAGAATGAGATAAAAATGTTCAATTGAACAGATAAGGTATCTGTACATGAATATTTTGAAATGTAATATTTGGTGAGGACAACCGAAAGATTATTATTGATTTGTTTATGTAATCTACTTCTCAAACAGAGAGTACAATAGTGCAATGCATATCTTTGAAAATTGTATTTATAACTGATTTATACACTATTTTATAATGTTTTATAACTGAAATTTGTTTTTTTTAAAGATGTATTAAAAGTAACCTAAGAGAGAGAAAAAAAATCCATTTTGGAAAGATTTAATACACTTATTATTTTATTGTGTTATATGGCATAGAGGACTTTGATACTTATATTTTATATGATTACAGATTTGTTAACTATTTATATTTTGTATCATTTATTATTGTTACTATTTAATAATGTTTATATAGTATATAAATTATTTGTTTGTGTTTGTTAAGAAGGAAATTGTACCATCTGTGTTATGCTACTATTTTCAAAGGAAAAAGAAGAGTGCTTTTACTTCCTCCTTAAAGAGTTGGTTAATGTTTATTTCTCCATGTTTTAAGAATTTATTTAAAGCTTTTATATAATTAATCACCCCCCCCCCCCCATTTTCTTTTTAACATGACAAGTTGCAAAAAGTCAGTATGTATTAATTTAGCTCTTTGAAACAATGTATTGTAATAAAATTGTTAGAATATACACCAAGATGGTGACATTTTATCCACATGTTTATACTTTTGCTTTTTAAGGAGGCATTTATGTTTTTATTTTGCCAGTACAACGTGATTTTTATTTGCTTTCATTTTATGCACCTACAAATATTTTATTAACATGACTTATAACATGTAGGTATTAAGACAGAAAAATTAGCATTATTGCTTTTGATTTTTACATTTGGTTCTTACTATCATGTCTTTAAAGATGGAAAAAATATATGGCTTTTATTTGCTTCATATAATACACACACACACAGTAAACTCTTGATTTTTTTATGTCACAAGGGACCTGCAAGAAAATGCCCATTTTACAAAATAGCGAGTTTTAACATTGCCATGCTTATATTGAAGTCTGCTGCAGACCCAACTAAGCATTTCACAAAATTGAGAAATTCACAGAATTAAACTTCACAAAATCGGGAGTTACCACACAAGATAATAACAAAATTGCACATTTTTTTTATAATTTCATGAAGCAATAAGTAGATAGGAAGAGATGGCTTTTCAGAGAAATTTTAATTCTCTCTCTCTCTCTCTTTCCCCCCTCCCCCCCCCCCCCCCCCCCCACACACACAGTTAGTCACAGATAGTTGGACTTCCCAGCATAGCGTGCAAACATAGCGTGTAACTGAGAGGGTCATTTGTCTTATTTTTCTTATCCTTTAAAATTTTAACGTCAAAGGCAATGCACTGATCTTTGTTCTGGTAGAATAATAAAGAAACCTTTCTAATAGAGGGTCTGCAAGCTTACAGAAAACGGCACCCTGTGTAAGACACGACCATGGCTCAGCCTCACATGCTCATTTATCTTCTCATTGCTCCCACCCATCATCTCATCTCGCACCCCACTTGGTAATATGAGAAGAGAGCATTTTCTTATTCATTTACTTTCAATATCTACCATGCACTCTTCCAGTTTCATATCAAATAACTAATTCATGTTTTGGTTATTTCTAACTGTGTGATAACCAATAGTTCTCCAGTTATGATCACGAAGAGTTAAAAATTAAAAACCTTTCTTTTTTTTTATATAGGATGCTAATAACCATTTCCCTCTATTAAAAAGAAAAAAAAAAAAAAAAAAAAAAAAAAAAAAAAAAAAGAAAAAGACTTCCTTTTACACACTTTAATGACTTAATTTAGCTAATAAAAGCCTCATTATTGTTTCCAGCTTTGATAACATTTGGCATGTCATTTGAAGTTTTATTTTTCAATGGTAATTTTTTCACCTCCAAATACTGAAATAGGCATTCATATGTATGTGAAATCACAAGGGACCCAATGAATAGCCTGACCTAGAATTTCACCAAATCAAAATCTAATGCACTTATTGTGACTGCTAGTTGCTATGTACTAAATTGGTTGTTTCTATGAATATTAGTGTTAAAAAGTATCAACCAAAATACTAAATGCGTAAGGTTTAGATTCATACAAGTCTTAAGTATTCTACATTTTATAAAAAAACATGATTTGAAATTATGTTCCCTCACTTTTCTTCTTCTTTTTATTGCATTTCTTTTGCTAACTTTAAATAGGTTATATCAATTCAAGGAAAAATGTTATTATTATTATTATTTAAAACATTTATTTATATTTAAATATAATTCAGGAAATATTTCTGTTAATTAAAATCCATGTCTTAAATTCTTCAGATTACTATCTGTGCTAAATATAATTTTAATTCCTAGAACTAAAAGTTTTGAAAATGAGACCATTTGAAAAAGGAAATTGAATTATATTACATATATGCAGCTTTATCTCATAATTTAATGTATGCAAGTTATATATGGGTCTATGAATTCTTTAGATCTTCAAAATCATTGTGTACAGTATATGTCTCACAAGTGTTTTTTTTTTTTTGTGCACCACAGGGAGTGGCAGAAAGGGTTTATTTCTATAAATTTATTGATGTACATCGTATTTTAACCAATAATTGCAAAGTACCTAGTTCTGTTCCTATAGGGTGATATCATAACCTTGTTATAGGCTATTATTTTGGTGATATAAAATCTAGTAAATAGAATTTAAATTATAGCTTATTTTTTATTTAATCAATTTAAGGAAAAAAAACATCACAGCTAGGATCAAAAATAAAGAAAAGGATGTAATTACCAGCAAGGGCCTTACCACAGTAGAAGTTATATGAAGAGGTCGAGGTCTCACGTAACAAAGAGTTTTAGTTATGAAAATGTTCATAACTTAGAACCTTTGTGAACCTTTGAGAACACATAGAAGAGATATACGTGATAATGTCATTAATATATGACAAATGCTTTCTGTTGTGAACATTTTTATAACTAAAACCCTTTGCCACTTGAGACCTCGACCTCTCCATAGAATTTCTACTGTGGTAAGGCCCTTGCTGGTAATTATATCCTTTTCTTTATTATTGGATATTTTTTTGTGGAGTAATTATAATAATAACTGAATCACATGGAAAAACATTCTTGGTTAGAATAAACCATGTATCTTGTGGTCATAATGGATTAAAAATAAATAATAAATTTTACTCCCATATTCATAAGTTTGATACCCAGACGTAATCTACACTGCTCCTCATGTGTTCTTTCAACAAAAAAAAAAAAAAAAAAAAAAAAAAAAAAATCAAAGCCTTCAAATTTTTTGTGATTTTAATGAAGATGGGTGAAATAAAACATGTAATCATAATATACTTAATTAAGTAAATATTAACAATAACAATAATAATATAAATAATATTATGAATAGATGGTAATATCATAAATGTTAATCATACATGAAAATTCTGTGTGCTCAGTGTACTGACTAATGTTGTGCTGTGGTAGGATGCATGTTTCTATTCACATTCCAGTTTTTCTGATATTCAAGGAAAAACAGTAAGCAACCATACCTAATATCCTCTTCATATAAAGAAAATATAATGTATTATATTGTTCCCCACTTTTAAACAGAGACCCTAACAATTGTTGGACTCTACAGGTTCCATAACGATATACAGTACATTCCTCCCGAATAAATCTGACCGCTTGCATTAAAAGTTTCCCCGTATATTTAACCTTTTGGAGAGATTAATGCTTCGATCAGATTTATTCGAGAGGAGTGTACACATGGAACCTTAAGGAAAATGAGTGTGAATTAGTCCAATACCTGGGCATACGCTCAAAATGTTTCTAATACCAAAATTCGCCAAATTAGTCAAGTGTCCAATAATTTTTTTTGTTAAAGTATAATAGCACATCCTACCTCAACACTTTCAAATGCTTTTAAAACATAAAAAAAGGTAACATAGTCGATGTCTTTTGGTTTTAATAATAATTTCTTGGTGGTCATTTTATTGAAATAAAATATTGTGTGTACCCCATTAAAAATATTATTCCATGCAATCAATCAATTGATTTTATGTGAATCTAGGTATAGTTGATGTAAAATAATAACAAAATAAAACAGGATATAGCCTATCAAATTACTCTATTTTTTCTTTTATGTGTTGTCACTTTAAGTGATTGTGGCCTACACCCCATTATTACAAAATGCATTACTTTTTTTTTACGTTAATGATGATAAAATTGTACATTATACTTGCAACTCATGTCTTTCTCAAGTTCAAGTTAAACTTAGTTATATGGATAATAATGCATTTTGATATGTGGAGTGAAAGAAACTGTGACTGAGAAGTATGAGAACAGTGTGTTACGGTGGTTTGGTCATGTTGAGAGAATGGGTGATGAAAGAATAGCAAAACAGGTATTTCATAGTAGAGTGGATGGAAGGAGATATAGAGGCAGGCCTAAAACATCATGGTCTGAGGTGGTTGGAAGATGTTTGAAAAATAAGAATATACACAGTATGAAATGCAAAAGGAAATGTATGAAACAAGGTATGAGACTGGAGGAAGCATGTGAAGTATGTCAGGATAGGAAGTTGTGGAAGTTTATCACTGGGTCAGGATAAAACACCTGTGTTGTTGGCTTACCTCGAAAGGGATTATAGCGTCATGATATGTATGTAAAATAATAATAATAAATAAATATCAGACTATAGATAATAAGAAAGCTAAAAAGCTAGACAAAGAAAAGTTAGATTATTAATATAGATTATTATAGATTCTGTTGCCTGCAGACTTGGTTCCTTTGGTTTAATATAATTTATAAACCCATTAAGATTTTGTACTATATGTGATCAGTGACGTTAAACTTGCAAGTAGTATCTTTAAATATATGTATTATTAATATTGCATTAATTCATAGAACAATAAATTCCGCCATGGTTGAGATAATAACTGTTTCATCCTTTATCACTTGTGTTAAAATATTTAATGTTACCTCATCCAGGAAGCACTTATTTACAGTTATACTCTGATAATTCTCTATTTCTTTTCGTAAATTTATATTAGACCATTGAAGTATATTGTACTAATGTAATTATAAGTAGACATTTTACTTAAAAATTAATTTCTATTGGCTAATGGACATTCAATGCAATCAGATGGAGATTTCAGTTGACACAAAACTCTATCTATATAAATACAATGTTATATTCCCATATGCCAATAGAAATTAATTTTTTAGTAAAATGATCGTACTATCTATAATGGTGTAATTGTACTATCTGATCAGTGTTGTATGTTATGTACTCTGGTAAAGCACAGAGATTACAGTACGGTTATAATAGTCTTAACAAAAACGACAATGCGGCACTCAGCCTAAATTTATAATTGTTGAAATAAGAAATAATATATTTTTTATAGACCATACGTGCTTTAAAACAGATATATATATATATATATATATATATATATAGGTATATATATAAAACTTATAATATGCTTAAATTATTTCTAAAAATAGGATATATCAAGTCATGCATTGCTTTGAGACTCATTGAGTATAAAGTACATGCATATGTTACTCCCCCTCCCCCTCTTAATGGTGATTAATTTAACAAGGTATATAAAGTAAAAACGATTAATATTGAATTGAACATTTTTATTGAGTTAATGAAATATAAATAATACAAGGAGCCTAAAAGGCTTTATTTTACAAGCTGATTTAACTTATTTGTGAATCAAATACAATGAAAATTTAGCTGCAAAATAATGATGTTTTCAAGGAATGTAAATGAAGCCGTAAAAAAATTAAACGCAGCTTATCAATACTCAATTGAGTTGTGTTCTACTTAAAGATTAAAGTGAAAATAGAAAGTTACAGAAAATGCAATGAAGAAATATAATAATTAGTTTTCAACCTCAGCTTCAGGTTCCTCATCAAATTCAGCATCCTCATCAGCAGTTGCTTCTTGATACTGTTGATACTCGGAGACAAGGTCTTTGATGTTGTCTTCGGCCTCAGTGAACTCCATCTCGTCCATGCCTTCACCTGTATACCAATGTAAGAAAGCCTTACGGCGGAACATGGCAGTAAACTGCTCTGAGATGCGCTTGAATAATTCTTGGATGGCAGTAGAATTACCAATGAATGTAGCAGACATCTTAAGACCACGAGGTGGAATGTCACAAACTGCGGTCTTCACGTTGTTTGGAATCCATTCAACAAAGTAGCTGCTGTACTTGTTTTGAATGTTGAGAATCTGCTCATCTACTTCCTTCATGGACATAGGGCCACGGAAAATGGCGGCCACCGTCAAGTAACGTCCATGTCGTGGGTCACAGGCAGCCATCATATTCTTGGCATCAAACATTTGCTGAGTCAGCTCAGGTACAGTCAGAGCACGATACTGTTGGCTACCACGAGAAGTCAAAGGTGCAAAGCCTGGCATGAAGAAGTGAAGACGGGGGAAGGGCACCATGTTTACTGCCAGCTTACGAAGGTCAGCATTCAACTGTCCAGGGAATCTAAGGCAGGTTGTAACTCCAGACATTGTAAGGGACACAAGATGGTTAAGATCACCATATGTGGGGGTGGACAGCTTAAGAGTACGGAAACAGATGTCATAGAGAGCTTCATTGTCAATGCAGTAGGTCTCATCAGTATTTTCTACAAGCTGATGGACAGAAAGGGTGGCGTTGTATGGTTCTACAACTGTGTCAGATACCTTGGGGGAGGGGACGACAGAGTATGTGTTCATGATTCTGTCAGGATACTCTTCTCTGATCTTGGAGATAAGAAGGGTGCCCATTCCAGATCCAGTACCACCTCCCAGCGAGTGTGTGAGCTGGAAACCTTGAAGACAATCACAGCCTTCTGCTTCTTTACGGACTACGTCGAGTACTGAATCCACAAGTTCAGCTCCTTCTGTGTAATGGCCCTTAGCCCAGTTGTTTCCAGCACCACTCTGACCAAACACAAAGTTGTCTGGACGGAAGATCTGCCCAAAAGGACCAGATCGGACAGAATCCATAGTTCCAGGCTCTAAATCGACCAATATGGCGCGAGGTACATACTTTCCACCTGAAGCCTCATTGTAGTAAACATTGATGCGCTCCATCTGCAGATCACTGTCGCCATGGTATGCACCAGTGGGGTCAATGCCATGTTCATCAGAGATGATCTCCCAGAACTGAAACAAAGCCAAAAAATTATTAATATATTATGATATAAAGCAATTTTACTTTTAAAACTTTCACCATTCTGCTCAAAAATTAACAAGTTAATATACTATAATGGTAAAAGAACAACTTTTTTGAAAACAACTTTCAGTGATATCGCTCACAATTAACTCACAACTGTTTCTGTTATAATGTACACTGACGGCCACAGTAAACCCAACATAAAAAACGATGCCCCTTTTTAAGCAACACAGAATAGAAAATACAATGGAGGTTATCGGTTTAGCGCGCGGGGTGATGCGGGGAAACCTAAAAGGGTCCCCTATAATTTAACATTACGCTTATGGGGGAAAACACGTTTTTTGCGATTTTTGAGAAAACTACTCCTCCGATTTCGGAGAAATTTAAATGAGAAATACTTTTTACGTGTTTTAAGCCATAGAAAATTTTTACGAATTTTTTAAACCGATAACTCGAGTTAAAAGTTAAAAGATCGTGGTTCTGATAGCGTCCCCTCGCTTTAGCTATATGCTATAGGGTCTATGCATTCATGTTAAAGTCGACGCCATGTTGGATAACTCAATAACATGGGTGGCATAGGAAAATAAATCATTTTGCCAGTTTAAAACCACTATATGCAATATTTTTGAGAGCATTGATGGTGTTGAATTAGTATCTCAAGTATGTGAGAAAAATAACAATAACAAAAAAATGAACCGATTTCCCAAAGAAAATTGGCTTAAATGAAGTTTGTCCTATGCTGAGCAATGTTATTCACTACTCCAGTATGGCCTCCAAGCGCAATAAATATGACGTCATCCGCATACACCCTATATGCAGCCATTACCGGGCTGAAAATGGCAGCCGCTACCACAACCACAAAAACTTCATTTCTGACAAATTATCTACAACAAAATACAATATCTCAATCTCACCTTAGCTCCAATCTGATTTCCACACTGTCCAGCTTGAATGTGAACGATCTCCCTCATTTTTATCAATTAAATTAAGTTTTTTTTCAGCACAAATTTCTCTTACTGACGCAAGACCGACCGCCAAGTCGAGAGAATGCGAGTAAACGGAATCGGTCAGTGATGCCAACCCGGCGGTGATGATTTTCCCGTTTGGAGGTATCAAAATTCCCCTTTTTTCGAAAAAATAAATCCCCCTGTGAGGTGCATTGCATGTGCGTGATAAATTTTGAAACGATTTTCAAATATAGTCGCGTTCCTGGCGCTCTATCGCTGCAAAACCTGTGCAAAACAGCTGACCAAATGAGCAACGAATAACGCTGTGACGAACAAAAACAAGTTTGAATTTAGATCGTGAACAAATTTAGTTACAGATCGTTTAGCTGTTGCTCTTATAGTTTTGTTCTTTAGAATCGACCACTTATATTTATTTATAAAAAAATGTCTGAAAAGCAAGCTACCAGTCCCGTCAAGTACTTTTTATCAGGTGGTTTCGGAGGAATATGTACCGTAGTAGCAGGCCATCCCTTGGATACAATAAAGGTAAAGTATCGGCAAAAATTTGGTTTTCCAATTAGGACTTGCATAAATGTGTTCATTTTTTCCTTATCAACTTTGAGATTGATATTGATAATGTGTTTAACTAGACGATTTAATGCTAATATGTGTGAATCCTGTTACTGACAAAAAAAATAAAAATTGTCTGTTTCTGGCACAGAATTCAAATGTCAGATGTATTCTTAGAATAACTTTATTATATTATGAAACAGTATAGGCGCTGATTAATAGGTCAACATAAGGCTGTATTTAGCAACATATCAGCACTTAAGCATGTGTAATTGAGTTTTACTTACTATTACATTATACATATCAGAGGCATCGTCCTCTGGACATTCCATAATACTTGCATAATTGACATGACTTGCATTTGCTGTACAGGTACGGCTGCAGACAATGCCACGCCCAGCACCTGGAGAAGCCCCCATGTACAAGGGTACATGGGACTGTGCCAGGAAAACAGTCACTCGAGAGGGCATGACTGGCCTTTACAAAGGTATAAAAAAAATATATATAAAAGATACACGGTACAAAATATCCATTTGCTACTGTACAGCTCTGGCCTAAAGTTCCCGAACGGGGGAGCGGCGGCTGCTGCGTTTTCTCATAAAGATATAACATAGTGTGGTTGCGGGTTGCCTATGCAAATCGTTCGGGAACTTTTGGCCAGAGCTGTACATACTACATACATATGTATTAAGTATACTATAATTGTTGAATGAGGTAGAGCATACTTGTGAATTTTTAACGTACACAAAATGTAATAATAATAATAAAAAAATGTATTTATTAATTCCATGTCTATTGCAGGAATGGCTGCTCCTATCACTGGAGTTGCACCTATATTTGCCATGAGCTTCTTTGGCTTTGGTGTAGGTAAAAGATTGCAACAGAACTCTCCAGATGAAGAACTGACTATGGCACAGTTATTTTATGCTGGTGCTTTCTCTGGTGTCTTCACCTCAACGATCATGGCCCCAGGAGAAAGAATTAAGTGTTTGCTGCAGGTAAATTGTCTTTTAATTCAAGGATGCATCATAATTCTTTTGTAATTTAGCCTATTAGCATTTTACACCATCTGTAAGGCTTTTACTATAATTACTGCATTCATATCTGATATAATATATATATATGCTTTTATAAAATCTATTTGTATACTGATACTTCAAACCTAAAAAACTTAATTAAATAAAAAGAGATAGAGATTTTGTCTTCAACACACACACACACACACTTGTGATGAAGTGTGTGTCTTTAACGTGTAACATGCTTTGCACCGTCTAATTTGCAAACTTATAAATTTGAATACTACAAACTTTTGCTATTTCATACAATCTCTAAATCTTAGATTCTTTAACGTTTATTAACTTCAAATATATATTCAATGGAGCTTATTGGTTTAGCGCGGGGGGAGATGCGGGGAAAGCTAAGGGTCCCCTATTTTAACATTACGCTTATGGGGAAAAGCACATTTTTTTGCGATTTTTGAGAAAACTACTCCACCGATTTTGGAGAAATTTAAAAGAGAAATACTAGACATACTTTTACATGTTTTAAGCCATAGTCATTTTTAAGCAGTTTTTTTAAACCGATAACCTCCATTATTTTCACTCTTCCAAAAGTAAAGTGTGTTTCCAATATATTTGATCATTTGAAATTTTGCTATTGGGTTAGTATATCTTTTTTAGAAATATAATAATTAGTATAATTACCTAATTAAAAATGAATTCAACTCTTGTTTATGATGTCATTTTTACCCTAATTCCCAAAAGCAATTCATTGTTAGTTTTATTTCATGTAGTCTGCTATTAGTATGCTTACCATATCTTTGTCATATTTGCATATTTGCACATATTTCTGGAATGTAATCTTTGAACTTCTTGAACTGATAATTGTTTATTTACACATTGAAAAAAAAAAAAAAAAGTTATATCTGCACATCTTATTTTGATATTTTAGATTCAACAGGGAGGTACTGCCCCTCAGAAATATGCTGGCCCAGTGGACTGTGTGAAGCAATTGTACCGAGAAGGAGGAATCAGGAGTATCTACAAGGGCACATTTGCCACTCTATTACGAGGTGAGTTCTTATTATTTTAGTTTTATGTTTTTAAGGATTTTGTTATTTTAGGATTATGTGCTGTGCAGTATGAATAACAAAATTAAAGGCATTTTATTAATTTTTAGTAGGTATAAAATGCTCAGAAAATAAAATACTGTACTGTGCTTATTAAAGTACTGTACACACGAGTGTGATAATATATTTTACCATTTAAATTTATCATGTGTTTTTCTCACAGGAATAACATAATAGAAATTTAGCGCGAATGGTAAAATATCTTGTGTGTATATATAGAATGATTAAAGCATGTTATTGAAAAGTTACAAAATGCAAAACGTCTCTAATTTAGAAAGATAAGTGGACATGGGATCCATTTTCTAGGGTAGATAATGCTAGACTTTTTATATAATAGAAAAATTAAAAGAATGGGGGTTCTGTGTCAAATTTAATATGACATATACTTAACATCTCACGTTCCCTCACACCTCAAAGTTGCACGCACATTTCATCCGATCCACTCGGATTTTGTAGATTAATGAATTAATATGTAATAAGGGTCCACAGGCCAGGTAAACATAAAGGATAATAGCTGTTGTTGGACAAACGTTCCCTCAGCCAAATTTAAGTTGGATGCAATGTTGGCACCAATTGTAACAGTTGTTTATGATTTGATTCTTATATTGGAAATATGAGCTACATCCTTCTTAGTATTGACTAATGAAGGAGCAACTGTTTTGAGGCTGAATTAAAGCAATTTTGCTCACATCCGCTTCCGTTCATAAGTACTACTACACATGTGCAGTATCGCTGAGCAAAATTTCTTAAAAGTCAACCTCTAAAAAATAGTCATTTCATTATAATAGTCAATAGGGCAATATTACAGAAGCTCAGGAGCATGGCCATGGGTATTAGGAATCATCAGCAGCTGTGCGGGAAACAAGCATGTACGTCCTTTCAGTAATAATCAATTAGGTCCTAGAAAACACACACACACACACACACACACACACACACACACACACACACAAACACAAACACACACACACACACACACACACACACACACACACACACACACACACACACACACACACACTCACTCACTCACTCACTCACACACACGTACACACGTACACACACACACAATTCATATTTTGATAGAATTTAATGTTTTGTTCATTAATTTATTTAATTTATTAATTTATATTTTTTAAAACAATTTTACTATTTACTATTTTTAGTAGTCCCGTACTGTACTACATATTTTTAATGAAATTTTGAAAATATATACAAAAATAACCTAAATAAGTAAACAATAGGTAATATAATAATATAATAAATATATAAATGTGTGACGTATTTTACACATCTTATTGGCTTATAATAGAACTACTATGTTATAAATATTGGCAGGTTTATCGTAACTCTAAAAAAATAATGTAAAATACTTGCAGTATGTTCTGAAAAATTGTACAAAATCGGATAAATAAATGAGAAATTTAGCAGTTTCAAAAATTGCAATATATATCAAGGGTGTTCTGCTATAATGTCCAAAGCCTATTTGACCTTAAAAAAGATTTTTGCTGCAAATGACCTGAAATGGAAAAATCCTAATTTTATTGATTGGAGAAAATTTAATTTTTCAAGTTCAAGTGGACTTTGAACATTATGTCAGAGCACTTTCAATATATATACCTATAATTATATAATATAATATTATATATATATATATATATATATATATATATATATATATATATACATGTATATATATATATATATTCTCTCTTTGCACCTAATAGAAAAGTTTTAATAAGAATGATGATACCATTAGATGTAAAGAGTGCAGTATACTGCAGTTGGGACTCAGGAGTAGTAACGTGTTTATGTCATAGAAATGCAATAAAAATTAAACCTACCATTATTATTACTAAAAATTTATTCTTTTGGTTTTAATAACAACATTAAAATGGTACAAATGAATACTTTAAAATGTGAAATATGTTTTAAAATTAGTACACATATCTTATCAAATTTATACAGATTAAAAAGCAGAGATTACAAAATATTACACATCAAAGTTCAGTCAAATGAAAAAAAGAAACCATACAAAAAGAAAAATCTTGAAATATTAACAAACTATCAATTGGTAGTGTAAATGCTATATTTGATTTCCAATACAACAATATAATAGCTGTAATCTTGTAAAAATTAGCATTATTATTATTTTTTTTTCTTCATTTTATAATGTACTTGCATTTTTAACAAATTATTTGATACATATTCAAATTTTGAATATATATATATATATATATATATATATATATATATATATAGATATATATATATATATATATATATATATATATATATATATATATATATATATATATATATCGATGCTTCCGCGTCAAAATAGAGTATCTGCACTTTCCACCAGCGCGGCGAACGGAGTATCTGCACTTTCCACGCAGCACAGTGCGTGGACTAGCGGCCATTTACTTAACATTGCAGATACTCCACGGTGGAAAGTGCAGATGCTCCATTCGCCGCGCTGGTGGAAAGTACAGATACTCTATTTTGACGCGGAAGCATCGATATATAGCCTAATGTAAGTAGATAACTCATGTAATCCAGAGAGGATTCCCGCTGAAAAGTACTGGTCAGCTGGAGACGTGTATTGGGGGTCAAAATTACATTGATCAAATGGGCAACAAAATATAACTTCCAGGATAAAATAAATTGAAAGGCAACAGAAAATTGAATAACGATATTCTCTTTGGATTACCTATCTATAGAAATACCTTAATACAGCCTATATATATATATATATATATATATATATATATATATATATATATATATATATATATATATATGATAAAAATTTCATTTTTGTCTTACCTTCTGTAAAACAACTGGGCTTTCACTCGCTGCTTAATTTGATGATAAAAATAACACACAACACCAAAACTTGTCACTATATAAATTAATAAAATACTCAATTCACAGTTTTTAAAAATCTATATACATAGCTATGTTATATTCACACACAATTGTAACGTTTTCGAGGGCGTATATAAAACTATATACTTGTCTGCCTCTCTTCATCAGCTTACTGACTCTTGCTCACGAGGCGAGCCGACCTCCGCAATGGGGGGTGTGGCTCGTTCTCGTCAGGTGGTTTATTATTATTTACATTTTCACCTGTACGGTCACGTGGTACACTTTTCTTAAAAGAATCTATGAGTGGAATCCAAATAGGTGGTAATTCAAAACTGGGCTGACTGATTGTTTCATTTTTTCTTCTTGCCATTTCTATTGATTCTAATATTTTTCTTTTTTTATAGTGACTCTCTCTTCCTATTACTTTTGTTTTTTCCCATAGAATTTGATGATTACTTTCCAGCGCATGATCTACTAGTTTTGAATATCCTGTATCTCTTTTTTCTATTTTTTGCCTGTGTTCATTCACCCTGATCTCTAATGGTCGACCTGTTTCTCCGATATATTCTTTCTCACAAACACAGGGAATAGAATATACTACATCTTTATTCATATTTTTCTTCATGTCTGGTTTTGTACGTGCTAAACT
This sequence comes from Ecdyonurus torrentis, assembly GCA_949318235.1. NCBI lineage: Eukaryota > Metazoa > Arthropoda > Insecta > Ephemeroptera > Heptageniidae > Ecdyonurus > Ecdyonurus torrentis. The sequence continues at coordinate 13,201,140 of OX439127.1, read as the reverse complement.
TGATTTTAATGTTTCTTTTGAAGAACAAACAATACGAAGATTGACTCCTTTACCTATACGTTGTATTTTTTCACTCAAACCTTGTATATAGGGGATGCAGATAGTTGCGTCTGGTTTCTTTTCTTCTGTTTTGTTTTTTTCTGTGCGGTTTTTATTTTTTATTTTAGCAACAACATGTAATGGATAGTCATTTTCTCTTAAAATCTCTTCTATTTTATTAATTTCTTCATTTCTTACGTTGTTATCATTGCAGTGCGTTTTTGCCCTATGTAACAATGTAGCTGCTATACCTGTTTTTGTTGAGTGTGGATGATTTGAGTTAAAATTCAGATATCTTCCACTGTCTGTCACTTTTCTATAGATATCTGAATTTTAACTCAAATCATCCACACTCAACAAAAACAGGTATAGCAGCTACATTGTTACATAGGGCAAAAACGCACTGCAATGATAACAACGTAAGAAATGAAGAAATTAATAAAATAGAAGAGATTTTAAGAGAAAATGACTATCCATTACATGTTGTTGCTAAAATAAAAAATAAAAACCGCACAGAAAAAAACAAAACAGAAGAAAAGAAACCAGACGCAACTATCTGCATCCCCTATATACAAGGTTTGAGTGAAAAAATACAACGTATAGGTAAAGGAGTCAATCTTCGTATTGTTTGTTCTTCAAAAGAAACATTAAAATCAAGTTTAGCACGTACAAAACCAGACATGAAGAAAAATATGAATAAAGATGTAGTATATTCTATTCCCTGTGTTTGTGAGAAAGAATATATCGGAGAAACAGGTCGACCATTAGAGATCAGGGTGAATGAACACAGGCAAAAAATAGAAAAAAGAGATACAGGATATTCAAAACTAGTAGATCATGCGCTGGAAAGTAATCATCAAATTCTATGGGAAAAAACAAAAGTAATAGGAAGAGAGAGTCACTATAAAAAAAGAAAAATATTAGAATCAATAGAAATGGCAAGAAGAAAAAATGAAACAATCAGTCAGCCCAGTTTTGAATTACCACCTATTTGGATTCCACTCATAGATTCTTTTAAGAAAAGTGTACCACGTGACCGTACAGGTGAAAATGTAAATAATAATAAACCACCTGACGAGAACGAGCCACACCCCCCATTGCGGAGGTCGGCTCGCCTCGTGAGCAAGAGTCAGTAAGCTGATGAAGAGAGGCAGACAAGTATATAGTTTTATATACGCCCTCGAAAACGTTACAATTGTGTGTGAATATAACATAGCTATGTATATAGATTTTTAAAAACTGTGAATTGAGTATTTTATTAATTTATATAGTGACAAGTTTTGGTGTTGTGTGTTATTTTTATCATCAAATTAAGCAGCGAGTGAAAGCCCAGTTGTTTTACAGAAGGTAAGACAAAAATGAAATTTTTATCATCATGTCACCTCGCTCGATATTCAAATTTTCAAACATATATATATATATATAAATATATATATATATATATATATATATATATATATATATATATATATATATATATATATATATATATAGGGCCTATATATATATATATTAAGAAAAATAAACCATTCCGGTTAGGTATGAAACATTTGAAAGAAAGCCATTGGAGAAACCAGCAAGGACATGAAGAATGTGAAGAGAGTCACATAGTTGGTGAAAATCTTGCTAGCACAGATATGAAAAACTAACACTTTGTAAATATTTCAGCAATAAACTCCAAGATATGTCATCATCAGTCCTTACAGGCTCAGAGCAAAACTTTTTCTCTCTGAGTCTGTAAGGACTGATGAAGGCATAATAAACTCCATCTCTCTTGGGAGTTTATAGCTAAAATATTTCCAATGTGGTAGTTTTTCATATCTGTGCTAGCAAGATTTTCTCCAAACTATGGCACTCTCTTCACTATGGTAAGGTCCTTGCTGGTTTCTCCTATCCTTTTCTATCAAATTTATCAATTTTGAAAAATTTGTTCATTTCTAAAATGTGTATAAAACTAAGTGAAATTTATCTAAAATCAAAAGTTATCAAAATACAAATACAATAGAAATACATTTTGAATTTTTTACTAGCATACTTTTAGACCTAATGAGTTTTCAGCTTTTTAAGTTTTTCCATTCGCAGTCTTTCCATTTCAAGTTTCCAAGCTTTCTTTGACACTATTATATTCTGACCGTTATTCATTATTTTATACTGTTCTTCTTGTGGGGGTTTCTTGACATCTTTTGCTGCCAACTTTTCCTGCAGTTCTTTAACTAAGGTCTTCTTTTGCTGAAGTTTCTTGGCCTCTGGAGATAGTGGTTTGAAGGAAAGGAGAGGAATAGAGCTGCCTGGAAGAATATCGAGTTTGTTCAAATCATCTTCATCTTGAATGGCTTCCATTTGTGGTGCACTTAAATTATTATCCTGTATGGGTGGAGGACTGCTTGTTTGCTCATTTGAAATAACTGTAGAATATGGTTGTGACGTGGTAACTTCCATATCATTAATTGTGCTTGAATCTGATTTCAGCACCTCAGCGTTACTCATTTCTGCAGATAATTTTGTTGGTTCATCGGTCGTTGTGGTTTGATTTGGTTTGATCAGAGACTCCTCTTTGGTAGAATTTTTGAACTCTTCATATTTTCTCCACATTAAAGTTTTTTTACTTTTAGATTTACCACATCTCAACTCTTTACGTAAAACATGGAAAACATTCCAATTGAGATACTTGACTGGAGTTTTGCATCTTGGTGCAACCCTCTTCTCAAACACATACTGTGTCTCGCGAACATGTCGAAGTATACCCTTATCTAGTTGCCTGGATTGATTAACGATTCTACTTTTAACTTTCACTTTGTTAATTGACATGGGTCGCCATTCTCGCATAGCACATGAGCAATGCCAAGGGTTGCCATCAAGGCGTATCATTTTAGAAGGTAGCTTGGAAAATATGTCATCAGGAAGCTCTGTCAGTCGATTGTTTTGCAACTGTAATTCCCGGAGAGAGTGCTGTTGATCAAATACTCCAGGTGGGAGACTATGAAGAAGATTATCTGATAGATCAAGAACTAGTAACCCATATAAACCATAAAATGAATCCATAGAAACTGATTCTAAACCACAATGATTTAGGACGAGGACCTCCAACTTGGGCACTGATATAAATGCATCAAATGCCAGATCTTGAATTTTGCCTCGCATTTGTATTTCTTTTAACTTAGATACCCCTTTTAACATATCAGGTTGTAAAGCATCAATTTTAACATTAGATATAGTCAAACGTTTCAGTGCTTTTAGTCCTTGAAGACTGCTGTGTTTGATTTGTATAGCTGTATTTTCATCTCCCAGGTACAAAGTCTCTGTAGCATTCATTATTTCAAATGTTCCAGCAAATACTTGCTCAATTGGATTATGTCTGAAATCGGCAGTTAATAACTTTGGAAATGGAGGAAGAGATAATTCAGATAGATGTGAAATATTATTGTGAGATAAATCTAGTTTTTCCAATTCCAATAAACCAGCTAGGCTAGTGAATTGCATACTTAATATTTTATTGCGAGCTAATGACAAAGTCTTTAAATTAGGAGTACCATGAAATGCAAAGTCCGGAATAAAGAGCAAGTGATTATTCTCTAGAGATAGGTATTCCAATTTACTGAGTCCTTCAAACATTTCCCATCGTACTTCCTTAAGGCCACAGCTATATACACGCAGAAACAGGAGATTTGCAAGTCCTGCAAAAACGGAAAGTCCTGCACGCTCTTGTGCATCTTTGTACTCATTGTATGGTACTGGGTCTAAAGGAGACAAGAATATAAGGTCAGGAGCATCCAATGGTTTGTTCTTCTGCTTCCATTCATATTGTGGTACATCTCTTACTTCATCAGCAATATATTGATAATTTGCTGAGTTGGTAGGCATAGGTGCTTCATCAGGTTGCCCCAGGAATTTGACATTTTGTACATTTAAGAACTTTAATTCTTGCAAAGGTCGTAAAGTGTCACTCATAATCACCACCTCACCTTGCTGCTCTCCATGAAATCCTCCTACATGATTAGCTCCGTCGCTGTAAGAGCCTTGAACCTCAAGTGCCACTAGGGATGAAAATACTGCAAAATGTTCTGATCGCAATATTAGTTGTCCTGAACCTGGTGCTTGCATCAAAGTCAAAACCTGTAATTTACAACAATTACTATTTAAACCTCGTTCAACAATTTTCAAACATATCGTTGCATTAAAGCATGAACCATGTATTTAAAAGTAGCAACTTTTAAACTATTTTTATATTGTTTTAAACTTTAGGACAAACATGTGACGTTAAAATTTGATAGGGAGAAACCAAATGAGAGTTGGCGCCAGGCAGCAGCGTCAACTGAAAATCTCAAATGGCGATAGTGGATTAAAAAATATATATTTGAAAAATATATATATCATGCCATATATTGTCTATATGTTTTAAACTTTGTTGTTTTTTTAGTTACATGGTTTGTGCTCTAATGTGAAGATATATCAAAGTTTTAATATTTCTAATAAACTTCTTTCTTTTCTTTTTATGCATAGTAAGCTTAAATAAAATTTAATTTTTTGTATGGCTTTTGCCATACATTATAAATTTAAGAAAATCAAAAACAAAAATTGCGGCTAGGATAAATATTAAAGAAAGGTTAGATATACTAGCAAAGGCGCTATGACAATAGAAGTTCTATGAAGAGATTGAGGTCTCATGTGGCACAGAGCTATAGTTATAATTGGAGACCGTTTTTTTTTTTTTTTTTTTTTTTTTTTTTTTTTTTTTTTTTTTTTTTTTTTTTTTTTTTTTTCCCACCACATTCCAACCACTCAACATAGAGGTGTCAAAGTTTCAACATATCATTACAATTATATTATCCAGGTGCCCATCATAGAAATTTTTTATATCTTTTACAATTCTGTTTTTACCTACTTAATTTTTTGCTATCAATTTAGTTTGGAGTTGAGCATTTTCTCAATATTTTCTATACTTTTATTATTGTCTTTTATTATTGAAGGCCAGCTCAGTAAACTCCCAAAACAGCGGATGTTATATAAAATATTATTGCGTCTGTTATCAAAGTATACTATAAAGGTGAATGTGAAAAAAAAAATTACAAAAAAAAAATGAAGAAGAAGAAGAAGAAGCTGCTGGCTAGGCAAAGAAGCTTACATTCAATAACCCGTGATGTTGGGATCTTATATAACTATTATAAATATATTATGAATAGTTATTACAAGTTCTAGTCAAGCATTGCTTCATCTTTATGAAAATTTATTTGAAGTTAATATAAAACTGTTTCACCTAAAAGTATCACCTATAGCTCGATTACATTATGTAATCGAGTTAAAATCAAAAATTAATTTGCCAGCGATGGAAAATTTTATTAAGTTTGTCCAAATTAAAGAAAGTAAAACTGATGATATCAATCTATCACTTTATAATATGCCAGCTTTTAAAAATGATACATACATGGAAAAATTCAAATCAGAAAAACCGTAATGTTATCACCCGCTTCGTGGCACACAGATTTCATCACAAAATTTGTAACACTAAGGAATATCATATCTGTACTAATAATTGTATCTGCTACTTATGTGGGATGTAATTTGATCAGTATCATCTCCTCACATGTAGTAAGAGACATTCAAGTATGAGCTATTATACCGAGGGCAATGATCCTGCATATATAATGCTGTTTTGATTTTGATGTTATTATATGTAATGTTTATATGAGTATGTCTTTTGGTATATCAATTGAATGTTTAGATGTATGTTGTACACACTTTGTGTTTAATAAAAAAAATATATTAATTTAAAAAAATGAAAACAATAAAATAATAAGCTATAATTTTGCAAAAAAAAAAAAAAAAAAAAAAAAAAAGAAGAGAGAGAGAGAGAGAGAGAGAGAGAGAGAGAGAGAGAGAGAGAGAGAGAGAGAGAGAGAGAGAGAGAGAGAGAGAAAAGAAAAGAAAAGAAAAGAAAAGAAAAGAAAAGAAAAGAAAAGAAAAGAAAAGAAAAGAAAAAATGAAGAAGATCAAAAGGATCAAGCATTGTGGTAACTAAGTGTTTATTAATTAATAGTGTACTATCATTATATAAGAAAATAAGTCATCTTTTAAAAAACGCAGAGTATACACACAATATTTTTATATTTATGTACCAAAATGAAATTAAAATTATAAAAATAAAATTATAAACTAAAACTGGAAGGAAATAAATGGACGTCAATCTCCAAAATGTGATCGACACACTTTATTTTAAAAGAAAAGGGATCAGTAAATTATTTACATGCAATATCACTTATTTTTATTATTTTGATTCCTTTGTTATTAAATAAAAAAAGTGCGTCCGTCACATTTTGGATATCAACGCCAGTTTATTTTCTTCTCTAATTTGTTTTTCATTTATATAATATTATTTACTATTTATTTTAATTTTATTATTTGCAGTTGCACGGGGATAATTATAAAAGCTTTTGATGTTTTTTTTTTATTGTAATATAATATACACAATACGCATTTATTTGAAGAAAAGCATATTACATATTTTTATGTGATTTATTTCCCTTTTTGCTCTATTAATAACTAAATGCATTATATTATAATAAGAATTTTTTGTTAGATTCAATATTATGAAAAATACTTTCTTTGTTCTATGCAAGTCTCTAGTTTGATTTCAAATCTGTTATCACTGTCTTACATACCAATCTATTGAATTTGTTTCCTGTGTGATTATTAGTTCACTCTGATCACGTATGACTACTCGATTTCAGTCATTTAAGTTTCCTGCATTATCTTAGATTTTCCTGCCTTATCTTAGATTTTGATCTTTTAGACAGTTTGTTTACATTTATATTTTTCAGACAGTAAAACGGCCTCTTAAGTAACTTTTAACCAAAAAGGAGTGCAAATTGCACTTTGTAGTAAAGTGGTCCAAAGTAATGCTCAGTTTATGCTTTTGATTTTCTATTTTGATAAAAACTAGTATTGATAAAAATTTCATGACCAAATTAAACAGCGTTTCTGGGTTTTGAACAAAAGCGACTATGCAAACGCTGAAAAGAGGAAACATACCTAGTTTGCTACCTAGTGATCATGCTAACACACACACACACACACACAAACACAAACACACACACACACACACTCACATATATATTAATCAGCCTGCATTTTTTTCCTCATTGCGAGCATTAAAGGAAGTGTCAAAAGATTATTATACGAGCCGACAAGAAAAAATAAGCACATAATACATACTTGCATATAGATACATGTACGTATTTCCTTTGTTTATGTATGTGTATTATATACTGCTGTGTGAGATGCATTTTTAAGTGTATATGTATTTCATTAACTGACCTGCACATCTTTTGGCAGTGATGCCAGCCATTCCTCTGGTTCAACACCATATTGGTAAATGCAAATTGATGTTCTCATCAAGCCTGCAGTGTCGTGTCTAGATGGCACATCGTCCTCATACAGGGCCTAGATAAACAACAAATGAAATAAATTTAAGAAATTGAACTCACTCATCTTATTTGTGGAGCTAAATAAAATCTTAACTAAATTTAAAAGGGGAGGGGGTTAATTTTGCACACCTGAAATTATTGAGTTTAAAAATAATAAAGTGATAGAGAGGTTATTGATATAATAGTTATCAAGTTAACCAATTAACAAATTAAAATACTTTTTAGTGCTATATTAAAATTCAATAATCGCCTTAATTAATAAACAAAGTACATTTCGTGATTAAAATAGTCTTTCAACATTTTATTTTTTACTCTATCGGACAAATTAGTATTTGGACCTGTTTATTTTCAACAACAGTAGAATAGGCTTTTGCAAGTCTTCTATTACCTCATTTGTGTTGCGGAACGAATCTGCGGGTTTACTGTCGTTGTTGGTCGCTCCCTCCAGGAACCATCGATGCATGGGCAGATCGCGTATTTCACTTAGTAGACACGAGCATGAACGTGGACACTCTGTAACCCACTTTGTATGTGCTCCTACTTCTTCAGCAATGCACTGAGGAACAAATTATATATCAATTTTAAAGCTCCATAAATTTTAACTCAACAATGTCATTAATGCAAAAAAAAATGTCCATGATTAAAATGAAAACAAAAAATTTTAAAAAATTTTTCTTCTTTTTTTTTATACCCCCTCAACCCTATTGATTTTGGTATGAAATAAGAGATTATTGTGATATTATTCTGTGTAAAATGTTTGCTGAATATATCCGTCCTTTAACTAACTACGTATAAATTGTGTGTATGCAAGTGATAAATCATGATAGTTTTATGCGTGTTAATTTTACAGTATTTTAACATTTATGCATCGTCCCTTTAAATGTTATGTGTTTATACTGTAATTGTATAGTAGTAACACCGAGGCGTGTATAACAGTAGTTTTGGAAACTGCTGAAAAGTAGAGGACATTGTCATTACATTGTTTGCCGTACATTTTTACTTATTATCAAAATATACTCTTACATTATTTTTTTTTTAAATTGCTTTGTTGCGTGCTTTCTAATTTTAATTGCAATTAGCATCCCTGTGAGTATGATAGCATAATTGTTTTGGTGTACTTCATATCATACATTTTGTAGCGATGTACAAATCTCGTCACCGTATTAATTTGATTTCCGACTTTGATTCAAATACGATTATAAAGTAGGAAAGTGTTTCTAATTAAACAAATAAGTCTTTCGTAAACAAAATAAATTTCTTTTTATTTTACTGCTTGGCTGAAGTTTTTTCTTTCTTTTGTATTGCCTGTAAGTATATTTTGTATATACCACGCGGTGTCTCGTGAAAATGATCTATGCCTGAATGCGCGTGACGATATCTATTTGAAAAGAACAAAATCAATTTGAATTCTAAGCTATTTTTGTTGTTGTTTTTTGTTGTAAGAGAAGTTAAAAAAGCTCTTTTCTGTCAATCCTTGAATAGAAATAAAGAAAAGAGTTAGTTTCGCAGTATTATTAAATTTTACTTTTACTCGCAGTCCCCCACTCTTGCTCAATTTATTATTGTTTATTATATTATACCCAATTTTTCTTTGGTTTTGATTTATATTTTTAGCAATTACTTTTTTCCCCACTCTAACAAATTAAATAATATAGTAATGTATAGTTGGATATGGTTTTAAATCAATGCAGTGCACTGTAAATCAGTATATTTTGACATTCATTATGCACTTTTTTTTCCAAGCTTGGGGGAAAATGACACAAAAACATTAACTGTGTGGTAATAATATAATTGTAATAATACGAATACTCCACAGAAAAAAAAAAGAAAAAAAAAAAGACGCAACATTTAACAATACAAAAAAATTAATGATTATCAATGATAATAAATTTAATACCACTCAGAAAAACACGTGATTCAGGAGCGTGCTCGCGGAATATAAAAATACGTCCCTGTCACCGCTTGCAGTTTAGTCTAGCCTGCAGCCCTCTGGAGAACGTTTACTGTTTTTACAACGCACAGTGATCACCAAACGCGCGTTAAAATACGCGATCCGTTTTAATTTTGTGAAAGTATGTGACTGATTTCTATTGCAGCAGCTGTGATCTCCAACAATTAATTTTTATAAAATAATATTCATTACAATAAATAAAAATTAATTAAGTTTCATTTTTGAAATATTAATTATTGTTAATTTCTTAAAATTAATTAATTTTGTTACTTACCGTTTTTGCACACAATGTAATTACTACCGTCACAGCTAACACCACAGCTTTAGATTTCCACCTCATGTCTTAATTATTTCGTCTATCAGCATGCGTACACTTAGCTGGTTGTTGTAACTAATGATGAAGAAGGAGGAGGAGGATAGATAGATAGATTCGAGTTTGCTGCACTGCAGGAAGACGCCGATACTCGCGTTTCTTATCGACACCACTCGTTTCCGTCTCCGTGGGAGAGAGACTATAGCGGGAGGACTCTAAGCTTTATGTGGCGTCAGCGAACATAATACATAATATTACAATACAGATTGATTGACCGCAACCACAAACTTCTGTATTATACTATTCTTAACCACACCGTAACGTCATGCCCACCACCCATATGCAAATTGTAGATATAGTTGACAACTTAAATTAAAAATTGTTTTATTATCAGTAATCTCAAGGAAGAGCTATCAATTATATATATATATATATATATATATATAAAATATATGTTTCAAACTTCAAATGATATAGTTAGTTATATGATATATAATAGTGCTAGATAAATATGTTCAAATATTTATATATTGATACATATAAAATATATATATATATACACACACACACACACAAAATATATGTATCATTATTTGTTTGTGTATTATGTTCCTCAAAAATTCATCTAAATTCATTATATTCTTGACAATCAGCCATATCCAAATTAGGTGATTTCAATGCTTAATTAAAAATTTTATTTTTATTTTATTTTGCTTTATTAATTAAAAAACTAAAGAAAAAACATTAATTATATAATATCATTACTTTTATTTTAGAACTTACTAAGTTTTGTATATTTAAACTTTCTCGAGAAAGTATCAACAATAAAAACTCTTTTTGCTTTATTCTATTATTGCTTACTGATGTGAGAAAAATATAAAGTTGCACAATGCTGTGTCTCTGCGATAATTTCTTTGCATATTATTTTATATCAAATAGTCGTCTGTATTCACAAACAACTTTTTTTTTTTTTTTTGTTAATCTTATAAAATAACTAAAGATATATATTTTTTACATTGTCCATTTAAATGGAGAACATTACAGTAACTATGGGGAAGAAAAAGTATTTAAAAAATAATAATAATAAATAAAAAATAAAAAATAAAAAGATTTGGCTATTCATATACCTGAAAAGTTATAGTTTTTGTGACAAAAAATGTTTATGTATTTTTGTAAATAACCTCAAAAATATTCCGTGGTCTTTTTCAGATGTACCTGCCAGTGGCATGTATTTCATGACTTACGAATGGCTGCAGCGAGTTCTAACTCCAGAGGGGCAAAAGCCTAATGAAATTGGTCTGCTGAGAACCATATTTGCTGGTGGTATGGCTGGTATCTTCAATTGGCTTGTAGCTATTCCTGCAGATGTGCTTAAGAGCAGACTCCAAACAGGTATGTAACTGAAAATATACATTTTTTTCTTTTTCCGTTTTTCCGTTTTTTTTTCGATTATTATTTATTTTATTGATTTAATTTATTGTCTTTGTATAATATTTTGTCAACTTTTATGAGATAAGAAATTAATTGAACAGTTGCCTTGATTTGCAATATTTCATTATTTATACAATTAATAATTTTTTAACGCTCTGATGATTTTTTAATTTGCTGTAAAATGCCACGACATAATTCCTTTACGTTATCTTAAGATGCTGCGTTTTTTTTTTTTTTTTTTTTTTTTTTCCTGCAAAACACTATAGTATATTAGACAGAAATGGACTTCTATTTAATATATATATATATATATATATATATATATATATATATATATATATATATATATATATATATATATATATATATATATATATATATATATATATATATTGCTTTTTGTATTATAACAATTAATTTGTTTTAAAGTAGTTTGTACACTTTAAATTAAAATGTGACAAAATGTTTTTCTTAATGATTCAACATCCTTTGTTTTGCTTGTTTTAGCTCCTGAGGGTACATATCCGAATGGAATCCGTGATGTATTCCGTGCCTTGTTACGTGAAGAAGGTATAACTGCTCTCTACAGGGGCTGCACTCCAGTAATGCTGCGTGCTTTCCCAGCCAATGCAGCTTGTTTCATGGGATTTGAAGCTTGCATGAAATTCCTCAACTGGGCAGCTCCAGGTTTATAATGTGAGCACCTTGCAATCAGAATTTCATACCTCTGTTCCTTCTAATTAGCTGAGCACACATTTGAGTTTTTACTTTCAGACTGTAGGTATCTTAAATTGTTTTTATATGTGTAACTTGCCTTGAATTATCTACATCTACAGTCTTTGAAGTACAAACTTTTTATAGATAATAATGTATCTAGAAGAGATATGTAAGGCTGAGTGATTACTTCCTCTCCTTTAGTGTAAGTACAGCAGTTCTCTTTTAGCAGCTTTAATTGTTCTTGGCCCTAGTTCTTTTTATATATGTGTGTGTAAAATTTATCCATCTACTTAGGTACTAGCACAAAATTCTTTAAATTCAGGCATTAATTGATATTTAAATAATTTTCTTCTTCTTCTTCTTCTTCTTCTTCTTCTTCTTTTTTTTTTTTTTTTTTTTTTTTTTTTTTAATGAAATGTTCTTTTGTACACTAATTTTGAAAGTAACATTTTAGTACCACTTCGTAATTTTTAATGCAACTATATACCATGTTTTATAAGTATCAGCAAGCCATTGGTAATTGCTGCAAATTTTAAATCCTTCCAGTAGTTGATCCAAACTAAAATGATATATATATATTTTTCATTGAATAATAATAAATATAAACAGAGCTTGTTTCAAATATGTGGTGAGGGGAAAAAAACAATGCCAGTACCTAGTTATGTTTGTTTATTATTGTAGATTTACATTCCAAGCCTATGTATTCTAAGCCTTTAGTTGCCAATGATTATTCACTACATAAAATATTAATGCCAGTGCATGTGGTGAATAGTCAATGTCCCCATAAATGGTAGATAAATTAGAAAATATATTTATTACCTATGCCAAATCAATGCAAGTTCTTCTAATAATTTAGTGATAATGGCCATTTGTTGTTTAAATTTTTAAGAAAAGTGAATTTTTAGTTTTATATTGATCATTGTTACAACAATTGAAAACTGCTTGTATGTCTGTTTAAAGTTTTCAAGTGTGTTAAAAGGAAATTGCCTTATCTTAAAAACTAAATCTATTTAAAAAGGCGTTAATGAAATGGATCAAAATAATAATTCACAAATGTTAACATAACATGCTCATTCTTAATTGCACGTCATGAGCTAATGGATGCACAGTTTTATGTGGTTTGAAGGCCTACGACTTAGAGTTGATTTTGAAATTTCTGATGCAAGAATAAAAATCACATGCCTTATTATATCTGTGGGATTGAATAATACTACGGAATGTTTTGTATTTTGTATATGACAATGCTGTTTGTTGTTTATAAATCAGGTTTATTAAAGTTCTTGAATAAATTAAATATTATATATTATTTTGTTATTCCTAGTTACACATATTTTATTAAACTATATTTGACAATACATAAAAAAATCGTAACATTTACGTCAGTTGGATTGATGCAGTTTTTTTTTTTTTTTTTTTTTTTTTTTAAGGAGAAAAAATATATTGGATAAAATCATGAAGAGTTCTATTAGATACGACTACAGTAAAATGATGATAAGAAAGTTAAATTGATATACATCTGGATATTACATAACTTAAAGTTTCTTTTCTAAAAGGAAGATGAAATGTAATTAAAAAAAAAAAATTAAAAGAGCGAGAAGTGAGGGAAGGCGTCAAAGAAAGAATAAGTCTCGGCGTGCTCTCTGTCAAGACTGTTTAAAGAACTGATAGGTGGAGATTTAGCAGCGACGATTTCGCCCACACTGTGTAGGGTACGACCCTCAGACAGAGCCTTTGCGACAGTAGCAGGATGTAGGCGGTAAGAATCTTGAGTGCGACCGCGGTGCCTTAGTATGTCTTCGTAGAATAGTCCATCTCTTGGTCTGTTTTGTTTAAAACTTTGGAAAGATTGTCCTTGACTCCTGCTAGGAAGCGCAAGAACAAAGATGCTGACCACGAGGAATATCCACTGTATTTTCCATATTGTAGGATCTGTAACAATATCAATCAATAACTTTATATTGATTTTACATGACACATTTGCAGTCGTCATTATAATTAAATTGTATGATACATTATTTACATACAGGTAAGTATATTATAGAAATGTATAAATGCTATAAGAGCTAGAATACAAAAAGTAAAAAATACTTTATATTATATCAAATTTAAGACCTAAAGTTTATATATATATTTTTTTTTAATTAAAAATATTGAAATAATTTGTGGTTCACTCACAATCCTCTAAAGTCTGAAAACTCATCTTTTGGCGAAACTCCATAAATCTTCCTTAAAAATGCGGAAAATCGCCTGATTCCCCTGCAAGCTTTTGGTTCTCGTTTGACCACTTAGAGTTTAAAATTCACATTCACAATGGTCCTATAATTATTGTGCTCATACATAGTACCTTTATCAATACATTAATATATAAAAGTGCAAATTTTAGAAGCAATTAATGTAAATAAATTATATTATATTCTTCGTTTAAATTTACTTCATCGCACTCGTTTCAAATACGTTTTATATGTATTTTGTTATTTGTTATAATTTTAATAAAGTTAATGGCATAATACGCATTGTCTCTATAATGTCTAAACGCACAATTGCAAACAAATTTTTTAAGACACGCCAATTATTTTTTATACTTAATTAACATTGGGAAAATACTTATATACTTATAGAACCCTGTATAGTCTAAATGTCTAGACGTCTAATATATTATATTAATAATTATTCAATAATTAACTTGTATCTTTCTATCATGTTTTGAGCTTATATACGATGTAATTCTACTTGACTTGTGTGCACCCAGTGTTCCATCATTATAATAAAATGATTAAGCTAAGCGCTGTGAACTGAGTATCATAATTATTTCATCTCTTTATAATCACTTTTGGCGCGTATATAGCTGTTTTGCACCATATAGCATGTTTTGCACCATGTTTTGTGTATGCGGACAAAAAGTTCCTCTGCGTATTTGAAAATAAAATATTTGGAACACAAATACGTGCAACAAATTTATTGGTTTTAAGCACAAAATTATCTATAACGATCGTACATCCCTTTTTATTAAATGGATATGTATAATTATTGCTATCTAAAATGAGTCAGTTATAAAATTAAGTGTTCCGATGAAAAATATATTTTTAAAATTCTTAATTTTTGGAATATATGCATACTATAATATATATTATATAATAAAATATACACAATATACACAAACATACATATTAAAGGGGATAAAATTAACATTTCCATTTTTATATAAAATACCATAAATAAAAAATAATAATAAAAAAAAAAACAGAAACGACAAACCGAATAAAATTAAGACCCCCAGTGATCTGCTTCTTCTAATTAAACTTTATTACACTAACATTTATATTTACAAAATTATATAAGTAATCATTTTCAGAAATAACACGAAAAGCAGGGACTGAATTAAGAATTATAGCTTTATACTTTTATGTTGGCTGAACTATAGCATTTTATTATGCTATAGGTGTACACATACACAGCATGGAAAAGCTATATTATATTTTATCCATCGTGTAAAAAGTAAAGCTCGACTGCACAATATTGCTATATATGCAAGTAAAAATAACTATAATTTAGAATTACAATCTAAACCCCCAGGGCAAAAATATACATAATTTATCTTTTTTTTATGTTTTTTTTTTTAATTTACACATAATATAAAAAGAGCTATGTAGTTTTATATTTAAAAAAAAATAAAATGTACAACAACCTATATGACGATCTCATGGCAAGGCAAAAACAGATTTCATATTTTTGAAATAAATTGGAACATTTTATTTATACATTAAATACATAAACTTTATGATAAATCAGCAATACATACTTTATATATTATATTTTCAGATGAAAACTATAATCTTTTATATTTTTAGTTATAATTTTTGTTGTTGCTGAGATCTTCTTTTGGTAAAAACTATACATACTTTTCTTAATAATAATAAATATTATTATGACATGTTTTACTTATCGCACTATTATTTTATCAAATCCTAATTACTTTAAACAAAACGATCGAAATATTGGCAGTAATTATTTTCCTATTTTTTTCAAAATCTGCACAAATAAATATCCTATTGACATTAAAAATAAAATAAAATTAAAGTGTAGGGAACAAACGAAATTGTTTGTGGTTACTTCTTTTATTATACAGAAAACAAATAGGTGTAATGTAATTAACTCTACTAAATAATTTATATTAAATTTTTCTAACGCAGTTATAATTATTTTGTAATATAGGATATATTAAAATGTGATTGAATATCCTTTCAGTAATAGTTCATCTTTATTCTTTTCTTTTTTTCATAGAGTTATTTTTTTTTTTTAATAATAATAATTTTGAGACAAAATGAAAATAAAAGTATAGTAAACATATTATCATGTATTGATACTTATTTTAAATACTTATTTATTACATACATGATCCGCTTATACGAGCTGTTCTTTATTCGTGAAAATACAACTTCGTTTATTTAAAGCTCAATTTTTTTCTCAATTTTGCATTACATACGACTTGGAATATTTATATCTTCTTCATTTCTCATTACTTATAGGATGTTTACATGGAGCAAATATTCAATGCGCAATAAATTTGCAATTGCATTAAAAAATTTTTAATTGAAATTTAGCGTGCAAATAAAAATTTGCATCATCTCTCCCTTTGCATATATTTGTCAAAATATTTAAACTATAAATTATTGTTCTACAATTGATGATAGTTTCAATTGTAATTTACAATGTGTATGAGAGTGAAGATTTAACATATATATATTTATATATATTATTAAATTCACGTAATTACTTAGAAAAATGTTGTGTTTTATATCTGGGTTACTTACATTTTGTATCTCCGCTTGTATGCATCGTTGCAATTGCACAATAAAATTTAACTAGTGGTTCTTCAACTGGCATGCCAAGTTGAAATGCTCATCAAAATTTCCAGTTTTGTGTTTTTGTGGCCGTTATACTATGCAGTTAGTGAAAGGCATGAGATATATATTTCTTTTTCCTTAATCCCTATACAAGATGTGGGGGACGTGATTTTGTACTCCCACGTTTATCTGTTGTTTGCTCAGTTCAATTACCACTTAGGCACTTATTGCATGCTCATGAATACACCTGCACGATGTATTGCTTTAATGTATAATAGCTTGTGAATTATTAATAATTTATATCAAAGATAAAAAGTATTACAGGCATGTTTTATTATATTCATTTTATATACCTTCATCTTTTACAATGTAATTCTAATCATACATAATAAAAACTTTCCCTTCAATTACTCTGATTTGCAATAATAACCTCATAAATGTAATTACTATATTAAAATTAGCATTTAATAGTTCAGTTTACGGCCTTTAACTAAAGGACCTGCAGCCAGAAAATACATAAACTGTTGGCAGCCTATGCTATATGTATTAAAAGCATTTTATTATTATTATTATGATAGCGTTATAGGTCAAAAATATATATGTAGTATAGGAGACGTAGATGGCATAATAACTCTGACAGCGAGCTATTATAAAGTGCAAGAAACTAAAATATTTTCATTTTTTTTTATACTTTATTTACTTTTTTTTTTACTTTACTTTATAAAAATAAGATTATTTAAGATTATGACTACTATTAATTAACTTATATTATATATTTTTTAATAATAATAATAAATTAACAATGTATTATATATGCATGTGCTGCTGTGCTGTAATCAGGGTCGGACTGGTCATTTAAGTTGGTCAGGAATTCCTGACCGGGCCCCCCTGGGCTGGGGGCCCTTTGCTCGCTAATAAACAAAAATGAAAAAAGAAAAAAAAAAAAAAAAAAAAAAAAGGAGAAGAAGAAGAAGAAGAAGAAGAAAGTTGAAAGGAAAAGAGTTAAAAAAAAATTAAAAATTCCATCAAATTACACACATATACTTATTATTTGTTTCGCATCTTAAATTAAAGCGCTCATCAATAATACGTGAATGCGGTGTAATTACGATTTATTATTTACTATATTTACTTATTTCATTGCCCAATTAAGAACTATATATGAACTATTCTCTTATCTCAACACCTTCACAAACCTAGGTTAATTTATTTTCCATAGTATTCAGCCTTGAAGATTTCTTCTTCTTCTTCTTCTTCTTCTTCTTTTTTTTATCTACGAGTCACTACAAAGTATAATTATGCAAAATTGACTGAAATATTTAATTCATATACTAAAAAATATTAACAATCGTGTCGCAAAAAAAAATTAAAGAAAAGAAAAGAAGAGAGAGAGAGAGAGAGAGAGAGAGATTATAGTGGAATAAAAAATATTAAACTGTTACCTAATACAGAACAAAGAGGAATACCAAGAAATTTGAAGGGGTAATTTTCATAAAAACATTATATATAAAAGAGGACACATTGTCCTAAATCGATAAATATGTGAGTTTTTAAATTTTTAGTTCATTTAGTATTTTTAATTAATTTTTAAAAGGACGCAAAATGACCTCACAGTGATAGTCAGCTTTTTCCTATGCCCAGACAATTTAAAGTTATCAAATATGTAACGTAATTTTTTAATTTTCTAAAATTCGGGACAATGTTCTCTTTTATATATATATATATATATATATATATTTATATATATATTATATATATTATATATATATATATATATATATATATATATATATATATATATATATATATATAGATTCGAATTCCTTATTGATGCTGGCTATAATTTAAAAATAAATAAATAAAGTTATGGTTTATATTTAAAGATTAAGCTGCATATGGATCCAAACACATTTCAAAGTATCATAAAATATCTTTGCTATAAGTTTTGCATGTGATACTACAGTATAATTATTTCAAAAATAAAAGTTGCACACATTTTAATTTATGTTGATTAATAAAATAAAATATTACGTTACAATTTTATGTAAATTTAAGTAAAATATATGACATTCACTAAATTAATAGATAATATTTCGTTCTTATGTATTTTTTGTTTGTTTTTTACTCTTTCATCGTATATTAACTTAAGCAAAATTGTTATTTAACTTAATTAATCTTTACTGAAAAAAACTGAAAAAATTATATTTTTTTTGCAAAACAAAGAAATAATAAAAGCACCTTTTTTAAGTGATTTTTCCTCAAAAAAGGGGCGTGCCTTAAAATTTTCCGGGGGGCTTCGCCCCCCGGACCCCCCTTTTGCTGGGGGGGGCTGCGCCCCCCCAGACCCCCCCAGTGGGCCCTCTCTGGTCTCTTCCTGAGTGGGCCTTTTCGAGCCAGTCCGACCCTGGCTGTAATAGATAATAATATTTAACGATTCTCCAACCCTATAGACGATTAAGAACTTTTGGATTTTTTTAGCTTTTATTTTGGTAGAATTGCGATTGTTTCAATAAAACACGTTTATTCGCCGTGTGCAGTACTTATACCTTGATTGTTACAATCAGACCAGCGATGCATGGGAGCTCCAGAGCGCAAAACATGACATACTGTATTGCACTTTTTTTTTTTTTTTTTTTTTTGAGGTTCCTATGATAGGGATTATTAAATACATTAAAAATAAAGTTTCACGAAAATTTTAGTTGATAAAAATAAAATGATAATAATAAAATAGACACGACTAATTGCGTTTCTTAATTTTAATTCTGTATAGGTAGGACTTAAATGTAAGCTCTTAATATTAGAAAAGTAATAATATTATAAATTAAAATAAAAAACAAAACAAAAGAAGGGAAATTTCGTCTTAATATTAACGTTTAACGCGGGAATATAAAACTATATACTAATTATTATTTTCATTTATCTTGCTTTTAATTAGGTTGGCCTATATTTGACTTTGAATTTATTAAATTAATTTTCACAAAACGATATTTATGTTCCTTACTAAAAAGCTTAGAGTGCACAAACAAACTAAATAATTAACTGCAAGCTGTAATTTAAAATTACAGTTTTATATTCTTAAACCTCTACAAACCCTACATTTGATTAACACTACAACACAGAAATGATTTTATAATGCTGCATCTTTTTTTATACAAAGAAATTATAAAAAAAACTACATATTTTATACATTTTTTTAAAAGCATTTTCTCATCATTTTATTCCACAGATTATTGTTACATGCAATTAGCATATAGTGCTGTTTAATGTAGATGAATTAACAAATGTGTAAGATTTTTGACACGATATGCATGACGTGTTTTCAATGCTGAATCGGGGTAATGAAGCTCCAAACTGTATGAGGATAACAAGGTATGTTGTTACAACACCCATGAACTGAAACATAAAATAGAAAACATGCGCTTGAATTATCAGTGTACTGTATCATCAAAAACACACACAACTTTAAGTATTTTCAGTAGTTATTTTTTAAGTAACTTCAGTATTTTTTAAGTATAGCTTTTACTGTTGTTGAATGCTGTATTTTATTCATTGGAAAAAAAATAAAAGAAGAAAAAAATTCTCCTTCCAAAAAGGCTCACGTCAGTGGTTCTTATATTTTCGTGCTGTCATCATAACCCTTTATTTGTGTGTGTTTGTGTGTGTGTGTTCTTTCTCACCTCCACTTGTCTTTTGTGTCCTTCAATTGAATAACAGAGTTCAATAATTCATAAAATATAATTATTATGATATAAATTTTACGTACAGAATAAAGAAGTGAGAAGTCAAGAGGAAAAACACCTGCGGCAGTAAACTGAACGCGTCTCTGCATCAATTGCATCGTAAACATTTGTAACTGTAAAAATAACATATTATGTTTATTGATAATTATTATTACTTTCAAAAGCAAATTAGACCTGATAACAATAAAATAAGGGCTTAAAGTAAGCCTATGAGCTATCCGGAGAAAGTTGAAAATTTAACATTGCGCTTATGGTAGCTCCGGAGCTGTCTTGAGTTTTTTAGCATTGATAGCTCCGGTAAAAGAATTTTTCTACTTTAAGCCCTATATATATATATATATATATATATATATATATATATATATATATATATATATATATATATATATATATATATATTATGCCTTTTTCATATGAAATTTAATGTGTTTCTAGATATTTTTCTTGGGGATAAACAGCCCATTTTGGCATAGATGAAAAGCATAACAATAGTTCACTGATATAAATAGTAAATATTTCGTAATTTTTTAATTTGCAATATATATAACATTTTTTTATGCTGGCAAATATTAATTACTGCCCAAGTATGGTGTCCAAATAATGCAAGCTTAAATCAATGAGTAGAAACAACACCTAGTTGATTTTTTTTTTTTTTTTTTTTTTTTTAAATTTAGGTGTACTGCGGGTTGCGGTCCCCAGGCGTTTTATACACGATTGTGATAAGTGATAATAAAATAATAAAATATTTCACCATTTAAATCAAGTGCATGTTTTTCTCATACGAATAGAAAAATAAAATTGTATATTAACGCGCTATTTTTTGAATGTACAGTATATCAAAATATATTATCACAAACGTAATGATTACCGTCCGTATAGTATGGTGATATAGTATGATTGAAGATAAATAAATATTGAAAATTATATAGTTAAACATATTTATGGCAAAAAGCAACTAATTTCAGGTCTACAAGCGGGGGCAAAAACGACTTATTTCGTTTTCAGAAGCTACTTTATTATTTTATCGACTCGTGAGTTCTCTTTAAACGCATATACAGCGTCGGGGCACTCGTACAAGTATAAAATATATATTTTCATCATATATAACTTAAAACATTTAAACATTTATATAGGGTTCTAGGATAACAAAAAATATGTCATCTAAAAAAAATAATAATAAAAATAAAAAAGGATCGAAGAAAGATAATTAAATGGAAATTATATAGCAAAAACGTTTTTACCTCTTCTCGGCTTTCACGCTCCAAGGATCGATTCAGAATGGTGTGAATTTCAGCAGCAGTTTGTTCTGTCTGAAACATAGTGCGAATTACTATACCTAATTGATGAAACACTCACTACTTTATTTGAATTAAATTTTTTTAAATTTATTTATTGATCTGTACGTTGTCATTTTCCCCCTCCCACCAACTTTATTTTTTATCCTTGTACTAATGTTGCGAAAGAGATACACGCAGTACATTTAATTATTTATAGCCTGTATAAAATTTTAAGAGTTTTTGCATACTTCAATTATTTAATTTAATTTTGTAGAAAAAATTAATTGAAATTATTTATTTTAACCTGGCATATTTACATTTTTTTTAAATGATTTAAATGAACCGTGTATATAATATATGCATATGTATATATCAAACTGGTACATAATGTGGCTGCTCTTTTGTTTTAAAAGAATTTTTAGATACATCATTTGAAAATGTAAGAATACATTTAAGAAGCTCTGATTTCTTAATATTTTTTCGGGTTCATAAATATGATTTATGAATGCTAATCTAGGAGATAGATATGATCATTACATGACATTATCTTGAAAAAATACATCATGCTATTTATATCACGTCTACCGTCTATTAATATCAACAAATAATATCAACTAATATCAACAAATTGATATTAAGCATGCTTGAGTATTATCATCACCATTTTATTCCAACTTTGGTTTTTCGTGGATTTTTTTTACACATTTTCTTTGAATTGACTCAAGTTTTTGCTTTTTATTAATATTATAAAAATCCATTTATAAAACCATGAGTTTATGCAAAAAAATAAAATTACATGAAGTAAAACTAACATAAAATATTACATCAAAGCAAATAATAAAAATAATGAAGTCCTATATGATATAAATAATTATACAGCATATATTTTATTTTATTCTTATAGGCTTTTATTTTTTTAATTGATTTATTAGTTGAAATTTTAAAAATGATATACGTATATATTGCATGCGTCCTATTAATTTAAGATGAAACTAGATATAATAAGAGATATAGCAAGATATTTTTTTATCGCCTAACGTTGTTATTATTATCGTAACATAAAATAATAATTAATTAATAATTTAATAAAATTACAAGCTCTTTTTGAAAATTTAATTTCTTTCGTATCTAAAAAAAAAAAAAAAAAAAAAAAGAAAAAAAATGCACATTACACGGGGTCAAAAAATTATATAATACTTTCAAAATGTTTATTGGATATATTTATGTGTCAAGAAAAGGTAGTTGTAAATAATTATATACTTTACACTTTATTATATATTGCTGCAATTTAAAACTGCTGCTAATAATATTTTTTCTTTCAAAAATAGTTTTTTAAGTTAAATAAATAGTTGCATTTCCATCGAAAATGCTTTTTAGATGCAAATTATTATAATACTTTTTTTGTGAGGTTCTGGGTGCAGGTCTTATTTGAC
Organism: Ecdyonurus torrentis; assembly: GCA_949318235.1. Taxonomy (NCBI): domain Eukaryota; kingdom Metazoa; phylum Arthropoda; class Insecta; order Ephemeroptera; family Heptageniidae; genus Ecdyonurus; species Ecdyonurus torrentis. The sequence goes on along the minus strand of OX439127.1, from coordinate 13,177,974 downwards.
CTCCGTCACTTGGATATCTCTCACTTCCAACTGGACTTTCTACTGGACTTCTTCCCCTCGTATGAAATCTTTTATATATATATATATATATATATATATATATATATATATATATATATATATATATATATATATATATATATATATATATATATATATAATATTATATACTATAAAGGTCGCAGAGCGGTCTATCTATTGATATTGCATTATTTTTACTATTTCTTATTATATTATATGTTATAATTTGGGTAATTATATATTATATATAGAGAAAACACCTGCATTTAGACAAGAATTAATGTAAATGCATCTTAAAATATAGGAGCATTATATGAATTATATTTAGCTTTGGATTTTTGCCTCGGCAATAGTAAAAATGTATTAAAATTACAAAAAAATAAATAGTTTTCAGATAAACAGGCGTGTAAATATTATATACAAACTAATAATTGGAAGTATTCTTCAAAACTAATTCGAAGATACTGGAATTACAGACACGTATACCATACCTTGTGTATAGTTCTGGCACAAAAAAATACAACAGCAAACACAGTTCCAATATGAATAGGACACAGTAACAAAGCTGAAACAGCGCTGTTTAATTCAACTCGACTTGCCATGGCTGACGGTGGTTCAGTTGCTGTGTTTAACGTATCAAACAACCAAGAAATTAAAAGTTTAAGCCGTAGCATCAGAGCTATTAATTGTGCAGTAATATCTACTAACAATCGAGTACCAAATAAATTATTGACTTGATTCACCATATCACATAAAATAGCATGAGATCTTCGTAAACTTCGTACAGCAGCTGGGTATGGAATGAGTACCGCTGGAGCACCGATTCCTTGTGAGCTAACAGGTAACCACCACCTATCCACCAAAACTCGACCTGAGGGTGTCAATGCATTACTTGGGCTATTTTTGCGTAATTGCAGCAATAATTTGTTCAAAGCTTCAAAACTCTGTTCCAAATCGGAGCATAAAGTAAATAGTTGAAGTTCCATTAAAATGTTGAAAATAAATTTCAAGTGGTAAGGAATACTTAAAATTGTAACAAAACCACCACTTTTTTTATCAATAATAAACAAACGATAGATTGTGATGAAAATACGAACAAATGTAAATATTGCTATAAATAAAACAGGTCGTTTGCTCTGTGAAATATTTCCATTCAAAAGTTTATATCTAACGGACGATAAGTTTGTGTATAAATTTTGAAATTGATCTTCATTTTTGTAAGACAATGTGTGCATAATAATGTAACTTATCACTCTTGCTGAACGAGCAATCACATCAAACAATATTCCAACTGAAAGATTTATATCTCTGCTACAAACGTTCACACCATGCAAAGAAGAGGAAGCGTCTCCTGCAAGACGCAAAACATTGAACGACGATGCTGATATGATGGTAAAAAGTAGTAATGAATACACACGGCGGGCTGAAGATGCATACGGTGCAATGCCCAATATCCATGAAGAATACTTCAAGAGCTGGAGATCCATTCTTGTGATTTAAAGACTGGGTGGTATACTACCCTTTTATTTTTAGAAAATAATTGTTTGCTTTAATTTCGTTTATCTGCGCATCCTCAAGGGGTAAGAATATAATCAGACAAATGGATTAGCAAACAGACTTTTATATAGCGCAGTTGCGTTGTCCTTAAATATCGTATTTGTATTAGTGACATTTGACAGATACAATATTTAGAATGAAATATTCATTTAGAACTGTCAGAATTATATATTTTTTTTCTTATTTCTTATTTTAAAACAAATTATTCCATTTATTCGTATATAATAATAAGAAAAAGACACACTAGTTTTATTTATTTCAAGAGATGCAATATTTTTTTGAAATGTGGTGTAGCAGAGTTAATTCATCAATTGTCTTTAATAAAATGATCACTATGATCAGTTTATGTAACAAAAAGATATATAGGCATGAATATAAATAAGCTGAAAAGTTACGCGTGAATTATTCAGAAATCAAGAGCTATATTATATATATAATATATAATAACATTTTTTAAAGTTAATTTTGCATTCTTAAATGATTCCTATTTTATATAATAATTATTGTTGACTTATAATGGCTAGCATATATCTTTCAGAATTTCCACGGGTGTGGAAAAAGTTAGAATTTATTTATTTATTTATTTTTTAATCAAATATAAACTGTAAATTCAGCATTCACAGGGTGTACGACCGTACAACGCTGAATGCTGGCCGAACAATGTTGGCTTGACATCCACCAAGCATTAAAAGGGATTTTAGCTTCCGACATTCTAAGTATGCTGGCTTCTTTTTAAAATAATAATATTTAACCAAAGTTAAAATTAAAGCTGAAATTAATTTGTGCAATTCTTTTTGCATTACATGTAAAATTAAAAACTGCTATTATACGATATCTGCCACAATGCGAAAAAAAATATATATTTTTTTATATAACGTACTTCACTTTTCAAATAAAAATTATGAAGCATTTTTCTCATTTAAATGAAATAAAGAAAACATAGTGTTTATATAATTATTTTACCATAAAGTCATTAATTCACTAACATTGACTTTAATTTACCCCTTAGTTTTTGAAAATTATGCAACTTGTTGTGCAACTTAGCTTAAGAAGTTGCATATATACCAGGCGCTTTAATTCATCTCTCTCTCTCTCTCTCTCTCTCTCTCTCTCTCTCTCTCTCTCTTGCTATTTCTCTTAATAAAATTTCATCACAATAAGAAAATAAAATGCGTAATAAAATTTCATAAGCTGTAATAAAAGGTAAATTTTTAAAACTAAACAACTAAAATGACAATTAATTAATAAAATTGAAATCACAAATAAAAAAATACGCCACTAATTGTTTTAATTCACGACCTGCATGAGTTTTTTTTTTTTTTTTTTTTTTTTTAAATTTTTGAAATATGTTATATTTGTGAGCAAATTGATTATACAAAGTTAATGCAAGCCTATAGTATGGAACAATGAATATAGCATAAGCATCATATTATATAGCATCTAATTAAATATAGTATTGCTAAAAATTTAAAATTATACATAAAATTAAGCTACCTAAATTGCATTAGCTAAATCACCTACCTACATATAAGTAAGTATAGGCATATAGCATAGGGAAAGTTACCGACCGTAACGTCATTTCAAGACTTTCAAAAATTAATTATAAGGGTCCACTCAAAATTAGAAATTCACATATCTAGTGACTTAGGACATTATCCTCTTTTAGAATTTGCAGTAAAATTACACCTTGAAATTTTTGTAGTCTTATTCATTAAGTATATAAGTTATTCTGCCTTTTTTAATAGGGCAACCCTTATTTAAAAATATAAAAAACTGCTGACTAAATATATATTTTTTTTAACGTTAGACGTGGAAGATTATTTTGTTTTACTCTATAACTTAAAAAAAAAAAATAATAATAAAAAAAAAAATCAGAATACGTTTCTATTTCTTTCAATAGTATATGTGTACCAAATTTCAAATCGATTTATCCATCAGTTATATGGGGGAAAATATTATAAGAAACATATGGGATGTCCTATGCTCACCTTGCTATTTTTTTTATCACATAGATGGACAAATCGATTTGAAATTTGGTACACATGCTATATTGTACAATGCTGAAATTTTTAAGAAAAGTTATAGAGTAAAATAATAATAATTAATAATAAAAAAGTCCACCTACAGTATACGTCTGAGGTTAATCGTTATGGGAAATTGAATTGTTTATTTTATCTTTAGATTTTTTTTTTAATTAAAATTTTTTGTGTGTATTTAAAAATTAGGGATAAATGTGTACAAATGAAAATCATTGTTTCACATAAGCTTTGCTCTCTCTCTCTCTCTCTCTCTCTCTCTCTCTCTCTCTCTCTCTCTCTCTCTCTCTCTCTCTCTCTCTCTCTCTCTCTCTCTCTCTCTCTCTCTCTCTCTCTCTCTCTCAATCTCATCTTCCTGTTCTTTACATTTTATTTTTTTCTGAGCTTTGAATTTTTTACATGTAGGCCTCGTCCCTGGGCCCCCAAACCTATAGTGGGCTCGAGGATATCTGCCCCTCAATCCCCTCTGTAGGACCGCCACTATGTAATATAAAGAATATAATTCATAATTCACATGTGACATGATTTAATGTATATATATATATATATATATATATATATATATATATATATATATATATATATATATATATATATATATATATATATATATATATATATATGCATAAACTCGAATCTGTTACTGACTATAATATGCATGAGCACGTGAAAGTGCATTTTCATTTTCTGTAAAATGAAAAAAAATATTGATTAATAATAAATAAAATAATAATAAATAAAAAGGGGGAAAAAAGATAGAGAAAGAAATAGATAGATGTATATAATATTAATTTTAGAGATTAAAAAATATTATATAATAAAGATTTCATATAAGATCGAGCTTGCTAAATAAATTTTTCATTCATTATTTGGGCAAAAATTCAGATCTTCCACTTAATTATAGTTTCGGGTAGGTTTAGGGGAAGTCAATAGTCATGTATATAATAAATAATGATAATTGATCAATTATCACTCGAGTGTATATACAGCAATTAATAATCATTGATCATTGTAATCAACTATAATCATTATATTGCTCACATGGCGCTTTGAAGAAGTGTGCATTTCCGCGCTTTTGTAAACTAAAACTACAACACTACAACTACCGATAACTATACTTATATATGAATAATTTTTTGCACATATTATTTTGTGTATTTTGACCCTATACTACCACCAATATAGACACCACCAATGCACGTACGGCACACACCATTCTTGCACAGCTTCCCTTGTTATCTCTGCACGGCATCAAGTCAAATTTCTAAATTGAAACATTCTTCGCGGGCTAGGTTGTAAACTGGTGGGGGGAGGGGAGTTTCACATCCGTCATAGGAATAACGAAAAAGAATGGCGAGTTTGAGAAACTGAAGTTTTGTAAGGAAGCTACAAGAAATTGACGTCAAGTTTTGTATCCATATTGTTAAGTGAAGTTTAGTAGCTTGAATTATTTCACATGATTTATGCTGTAATTTGTATGCCAGCTAGTGATTTTATGTAACATAATAAGTAATAAGGGGCGTGAAACTAAGACAGCATGGCTTTCGCCTCATGGTAATGTTACTGGGCGGGTGAACAACTTTGAGTTTGATTATGCAGGAACCACTGTCTTAAATTAAGTGTCACCATTTATTATAATTTGTTGCACATATAAATTGGTATTTAAGGCACATTTAAGATGTTTATTCAGTATCGTCAATCCATGAAAGTGTTCCTTCAAGATGTTTTCATCAACGCATTCATTCATATGACTTTTGTTTTGATGGACGATTGAAGAAGTCAATAATGGCATAGCTAATTGCTTGTTGCCTGTAAGTAATTTTATCTGAAAGAATTAATGTGTAGTGAACTGTTTGTCTTTTAATGAATTATTTTTGTGTCTTTTTTTTTTTTAGTGACTGCGTTATATGAATGATGGATGTTGTAATGTGATGTAATGTCGTTTAAGCATCCGTCATAATACCAGTTGTTTGAATGTAAACAAACCATTTACACACTTCCTAACTGTGTTGATTCACTGTAAAGCATGCAAAAAATGGCGATTGTATGTTAAGTGGTTCTTAGTGGTGCTTTCTTAGTGCAGCAATTTTTCAGTCTGAAAGCCGTTTCTCTACATATGTATGTACATACATATGTACACATATGCATGCACTGCATATGTATGATACATTACATAAAATACATATATTATGCAATTATGCATACATTATGATGCATATAACACATACATATTGTACATACATATTATGAATGCCTATTGTTATGATTGTTCACATGAGGGGTATAGTGTCAATGTAAAATACGATATACCTAACATCTCACGTTCTCACACTACATCAAAGGCACAACATTATAAAACAGTATCAGACTTACTTAGTAAGGCAAAGAGTAAGTCTGATACTGTTTTATAATGTTGTGCCTTTGATGTAGTGTGAGAACGTTCTCACGTTCTCACACTACATCAAAGGCACACATCAAAGGCACAACATTATAAAACAGTATCAGACTTACTTAGTAAGGCCAAGAGTAAGTCTGATACTGTTTTATAATGTTGTGCCTTTGATGTAGTGTGAGAACGTGAGATGTTAGGTATATCGTATTTTACATTGACACTATACCCCTCATCCCTTTTAACGTCTATTTTTATTTAGCACAAGCTATAATGATTTGCATCCCTAGTCCCAATTTACTATTTGAATTAGAGAATTTTCGCGTTTTATTAATTTTCAATTCAACGTGCTCTAATCTCTACCAACTATTTTCTAATTATTTTTTTAAACGTAATTAATACCAACCGCGATGGTTTTTTCCTATATATTATATTTCTTTGCTTTTAGTCATTTTTTAAAAAGTATTTTTTTTTCGTGGGTTTTTTCAAGGTGTTTTTTTTTTTTTTTTTGAAAAAACACACTGTTTTTTTTTTGGGGTTGGGCAAAATAGTCGAAACCCTGTGCAAAATAACTTTGAATGAGGCTAAGTGTCTCACTGTATCTGGTGGTCCCTATTACCCCAGCTCTCTCTCTCTCTCTTTCTCTCTAATTCTTAGCTTTCTAAGAATGAATACAATACACTACTCATTGCTTTGACATTTTTTTTTAATCAAAATTCATGGATGGTTTTTAATCTTTTGTTTTAGGTTAACTTGATGGGAGACATTGGATCTGGTTAAATTATCTGTACAAAGAATAAAAGTGGATGAAAAGATGGATGAAGATGTTATGATGGTGTATAGAAGTGGCAATTCTGGTTCGAATACCAGATCAGATGGATTGGTTTTATACCAAGCAATCAAGGCTTTTTCTCCAGCTGGTTCAGGAGAAGTAGCACTTGAAATAGACGACATCTTGAAAGTAGCTGAAGGATCTTCGAGCTCTGCTCCAGCAGGCTGGCTTTTGGGTATCAATCAACGCACAGAAGCTAAAGGATATTTTCCTTGTAAGAAAATACTGCTTATTTTTACTCTATTGCATTATTTATACTTTTGTATATCAGCTTATTGCATTATGGAAATGTTCAAAAAATAAAAATAAATAAAATAAGCGTATGTACTAGCCGCTCATATTTATCATATAGAATGCAAGTGTTATTAGAATGGAATTATAGCTTACATTTAGTTTAGAGGGTGTGAGCATTGTGCATATCACACTGGCATTTTTGGCATTGCATCTCTAGCTATGGACAGCTGTTTTGTCTTTCTGTCATCATTTCAAGGTTGTGCCATTCTTCCTTTTCCTTCTTTTGTCTTGCCCATGTTTAACCTGCTATTTCTCAATCTTTATATCCTGGTCTTACAATTTGCTTTAGCAGTTTGAACATAGAACTGAAATTTTCTTGCCTCACTGGTGGCACTGCTGTGGACATAAAAATCCATGGCTTGGTTGACCAGTGACTCAGTTCTCTACCAGCCTTCTAGGCTGGAGGTAAGATTCTCTCTCCTTGCCATGCTAATGAGTCCCAGTGTGGATGAATCAGCTGTCCATAGCTAGAGATGAGGTGCTGAAAATGACTATGCAATGCTCACGCCATCTTGGTAAGCCAAATGCAAGGCAATAGATTACCTTCTTACAAAGCTCACTTTCTATATGATTAGTATGAGCAGTTGGTACATTACGAGGCTTATAAAATGTAAATAAAGGAAATACCACTCCAATAAAGTATCTGGACAGTAATTGACAATATAAAAGCAAAGTGTGCCCTTTGCTGCATTTCTTCATTTTGTAGCAGTCGTCTGTGCAACAAACAAAGTGTGCATGTCTCCTTGACCAGTCGTCACCTGCACACCTTTCTCTCTCTATCTCTCTCTCTGTCTTTGTTCTCACTTTCTGTCTGGAGAAAAAGATCATAGAAAGTCAAACTAGACAGCAAAATACCATCTTTGCTTTCTCCCCCCCCCCCTCTCTCTCTCTCTCTCTCTCTCTCTCTCTCTCTCTCTCTCTCTCTCTCTCTCTCTCTCTCTCTCTCTCTCTCTCTCACCCTCCTTGAGTTGTGCACTCACGATCTTGCACCGTTTTTAATATCAAATTTCTCACATCAAGATGAAGATGAACGATCTACACTTTACAAATTTGAGGCTAACTGGCGAATTCACACCTGTTTTATGTAGCAGAAGCTCCAGGTAGCTGTGACTTTGTAAAGTGTAGATCATTCATTCTTTGGAAATTTGAAAAGTGTAGAAGCTTCATCTTGATGCAAAGAGATCGATATATTGTATTGGTATGAATTTTACATTGAGAGAGAGAGAAGGTGTTCTTGAGACAGCTGGCCAAAGATGCATGCTAATGTAAGTAGATAACTCATGTAATCCAGAGAGGATTCCCGCTGAAAAGTACTGGTCAGCTGGAGACGTGTATTGCGGGTCAAAATTACATTGATCAAATGGGCAACAAAATATAACTTCCAGGATAAAATAAATTGAAAGGCAACAGAAAATTGAATAACGATATTCTCTTTGGATTACCTATCTATAGAAATACCTTAATGCATGCATATTTTAGTTGTTGCACAGACGAATGCTACAAGAAGGCTGAGAAATGCTTTTGAAATTACAATTGCATTCCAACTACTTCATTGCAGTGTCAGCATTTCCATTTACTTTTTACAAGCCACATAGTGTACATACGCTTCTTATTATTATTAATATTTATTATTGCCCTGGGCTACAATTTATTTTCTTTACACCACAACATCCCTGTCAGTCTAAGCTCATTATTAGCTCCCATTCCCCAACTTTTCCTAATCTATCTATGTGTTTTTCAATAACATCCTTTACTGTAACTATTATGTTTTAAACAAAATATGGGCTGAGGTCAAAAATATAGTTTTATACAACAAGCTGCAATCAAATCTTGTGCTTGTAACAATTTAATGAATGAATTTAGGAATGTAAAAACACAACAATTTGCATTTTCAGTTTATTTAATTTCAGAAAACATAACTCATTGAACACTCAAAGTACTTTTAACAAGTTGAAGTTAAAGTGCATGTTTGAAATTTAAACACAATATTATAAATAATTATTGGTGCCCAGCTTTTATTTACTTATTGTAATTATTTTTCAGGTGCATATGCAAAGCGATTGGATATTAGTACTGTACCCTTGGCTGCAGGCAGTGAACATGGAGAAAGTCCTCATTCCAATGGTAATTGGTTTAGTTTATTGTTAATTTAAACTAACATAAATTTAATATATAAATGTTTAGAATAATAATAATAATAAATATAGCATAAAAGAAAATAGTAGTGATGTAGAATGCGTTAAATTGAGAAATAATAGAACATGCAGATTCTGTAGTTTATAGATTATTGGGAATAGGGATCAAATTTCTAAAGGTGAATTCAACCTAAAACATTTTATTATATATTTTGTACTTATCATGCGTACCGAGTTCAAATCTATGACAGCAAAAATGGCAAAAGAATATTTTTGATGATGTGATTAGGAATAAAGCAGACTTTCTTCATTCAAAACTTTTGCCACCCAGCATATATAAAATATTGTGTAACTTAGAAACAAAGGCAAATCGGGCGGTGATAATTTTTTTTTTTTTTTTTTGTAGTATTAAGCTTTGAATTTAGCCCTTGCGCACTTGTGACCCTAGACTGGATGCTGCATGGAGTGTGCATCCCCAACATCTGGTATGCATTTATCTTGTACTCTCTCACTCTCAGTGCACTCCCTACCTTTTTAAAAACCACAAACACATAAATTTGTGGGAGACATAACATTTTATTTTGCTATGCTAAAAGTAGGATGAAAAATCAATTAATTGTGCAGTAGATTATAATTTTTTATTGCTCAGGCAAAAGTGACAAAGTTACTATATATTTGCCAAAGTTACACCTGAGGTGAAGGTAGTTGGACTACTGATTATAAAAAGGATAGAGCATTGCTATATTCTCCCCATGTAGCAGTGAGGAAAAAGAAAGTTGGTAGAGGCGCGTTCTTCAATTTTTACCTTATTTAAACAAAGACTCCAAATCTAAGCCAGGCAATATATATATATATATATATATATATATATATATATATATATATATATATATATATATATATATATATATTTTTTTTTTTTTAATGATAGGCCTATTGTGAACTACTTGTCCAGTAGCTATAGTGAAAGAAAATGTTATTCCCTGAGACTTGCTTTACACTAAATAATATAATATTGAAAGGGTTTAGCTTTCGTGTTACACCGTGTTATATAAGCAGTAAACTGACATTGAAAAGGAATTCGGCTCGACCGGGAATTCCTTTTCAATGTCAGTTTACTGCTTATATAACACGGTGTAACACGAAAGCTAAACCCTTTCATTAAAACTACCCGTGTAAAATAGGCGTTAAATTACAAACTCTCAATATAATATTAATGAATTGTTTGAACCATCATTGTTGTATTGGTTGTACAATTAATAAGTTTAAAAAAATATTTAGAAAATAGTTGGTAGAGATTAGAGCACGTTGAATTGAAAATTAATAAAACGCGAAAATTCTCTAAACTAAATAGTAAATTGGGACTAGGGATCAAATATTCTAGCTTGAGCTAGTTAAAAAGTAGACGTTAAAGGGATGGAGGTATAGTGTCAAAATAAAATACGATGTGCCTAGCATCTCACGTTCTCACACTACGTCAAAGACACAACATTATAAAACAGCATCAGACTTACTCTTTGCCTTAGACCGGTTTCGTCCTTTACCTAGGACTCATCAGTAAGGCTCGGCAGAGAGCTCTGTACAGCTAGAGATGGCTCACACCACATCTGCTAACTGACTGAGCTGAGGAAGCAAGTGGCAGTCGCGTTTTTATACGCGATGCCCCCGCAGCTGCACGCGCTGATTGGTTAAAATCGCGCGCGCAAACTCGGCTTGCTGTTTAAAACCTCTCATCCTCACACTGTAATATAAAATCGTGTCTAAGAGGGGTGTAAGACAGGCAGCCAGCAAGCAATATGTGTCCTCCCTCACTTCCTCACTTTGACACTATACCTCCATCCCTTTAACGTCTACTTTTTAACTAGCTCAAGCTAGAATATTTGATCCCTAGTCCCAATTTACTATTTAACCCATATAATACTATAGTTGCGTTTTCGCAACATTTTAAAATTTAAAATTTTTAATTTTTTACAAACTGCAATTTAGATTTTAATGATTTGTCAACCCTACACAATAAAGTTTATTATCTTAGTTGTGCATAAAAAAAATTTGAGGCCATAGCCTAATTATAAGGCTAATCAAATCAGGCAAAAACCAAAGCGACCTTTTTGTGCAAAATCTCTTACTCCTAGGTTAACGCACTTAAATTATAATATAAATTATAATTTTCAAGATATGTAGTTAAAACATTAATTGTACAATCTCACGATGTTATGAAACATGTATAAAAATTTGGTTGAACCTGTGATACAAACCCTGGGTGCAGGTGGCACTTCAACTTCAATGTTGCGAAAACGCATCACTGGGCTCAATGAGGTACAAAATAGAGTTACATCTTATATTGACGATGGGTAGTTATATAGGCTTTTTTAATTTTATATTTTTTTATTATTGTAAAATAAACTATTATAGGGGGTTTTAGCGGGATAAGGGTGGTTTGGGGGTTGTATTTCTGAAAAAAACATTTGAAAAATTTCTGAAAAATATTTAATGTGAGAATAAAAAGGGAAAAAATAAACAAAAACAAACAAGGACGTGCAACTCGATATGATTAGCATAAATAACATAAGATCAGGTATATGTTCTCGTTCATTTTGTTTATTTTAAATTATTTTTCCCATTTTTATTTTCCTTTTGTTAATTTTTCAGAAAAATTTCAAAAGTTATTTTCAGAAAAACTACCCCCAAACCACCCTAATTACGCTAAAACACCCTTATTTTAGTTCCTTTTTCAAAAATCAAATGAAGTGACATCAAAAAAGCCTTCATTACTTAACTTTGTCATTATAAAAGATATTCCTAATATGTACCACATTCAGCCCAGTGATGCGTTTTCGCAACATCATAGTGCTTGCATACCGTGCGTCGAAAAAAATTTTGGGTGACATTTTTGGATTCACCAACCCCAAAATAGCTTGAGATATCAATATGACCAAAAATTTCATTCAAAATAATTATGGGAATATATGGGTTAAATTAGAGAATTTTCGCGTTTTATTAATTTTCAATTCAACGTGCTCTAATCTCTACCAACTATTTTCTAAATATTTTTTTAAACTTATTAATATTAACCGCGATGGTTTTTTCCTAATACGCATATTATTGGTTGTACAATATGAATCAAAACAAAGAAAATTTAGATTTTATGTATTATTAATTTATTAAAGCAATACTAAACCCTAAAAATGAGTATTTTTTGTTCTTTTCTAAAACAATTCAATAGTAATCAGTCGTTTATTTGACTTTTCTAGTCCGCGGGATAAGCGAGCCCCGCGAGGGTAACGATATAGAGTACACGCCCCTCTACTGTGAGAGTAAAAAAATTGTACCCCTTGCTGTACCTACTAAGCTTACCTGAAAAGGTGTACAGATTTTTTACTCACACAGTAAAGGAAATCTCTGACGTCAGAGATTTCCTCTTTACACTAGCGGGGCTCGCTTATCTCGTGGGCTAGAAAAGTAAAATAAACGACTGATTTCTATTGAATTATTTTAGAGAAGAATAAAAATTGCTTATTTTTAGGGTTAAGTATCGCTTTAAACACCAAGACACATAAACATCATAGATACATTGCATTCTACAAGTCTACAGTTTTGCATAATGACTTAATGATAGGGTCCGAGATGGACAATAAAGTGTGGTACCTAGTACAGAAGCCACCACATAACAAACATACACATTTATCATTACACTCGTGGTATTCTTTAATCTGACAGACTACATGGTGGTGGTAATGACATGACATTTAGATTTAAATATGTACATGACAATTTGTGGTGGAATAATTGGAAACTGTTAATAGGGAAGGCAACTTTTGTGTTGGCATATTTATGTTTCAGTATAATGACCGAAGCTTAATTGTTGGTTATTGTAATATATCTCTTTGAAAAAACAAAACTTAATTACTGTCATTATATTGGTGAGCATCTACTGATTACGTTTTTAAGCTTTCAACTGTTATAGACTACATAATTACAATTTGTAATTAAAAAAATGTTTTTTTAAATAAATGCCAGAATACTCTAGTTTGAAATTTAAAAAAGTTGATCCATCCTTAAAGAAACTACATATTTTTGATCACTTACTGTATGTTGTCATGTTAATTAATAAGTACAACAATCAAGCTTTTATGAATTATTTAGGGGAGGGGGAGAGGTCCAATATCTCCCAATTTTGATTGTTGCTATCATTGCTATAGGCAATGTGGTATAATTAAAAAGTGTATTATGTTGAAATTTACTTTCAGTCGTATGTGCCTTGGATTTCAAACCCACATAAGTCAACATTTGGCATTGCAATACCCCATAGTAGTTCTCTTGGTTCAAAGTATCACCGTGCATAAAATTAGGTCCAGTTGGCGATAACTATTTGAATCATTTGTTTGCCAATACAGACACATTCGTTAAAGATAAATCGAATTTGTGTTACTAGACTAATAAAAATTTATGATAGCAAAACACAAACAACAGAAAAAAGGGACAATAAAATATAGTGCATCTTAAGCTGGCTGGGACATCTTACGAGAGAGAAAATTATTTCTAATGAGGGTATGTACCACCTATTCCTATTAATTAGAGCATTTTCTCTCACACTGCACACATAAGGTGTCCCTGCCAGCTACCAGTTAACTATCGTATTTATTTTCTCTAATCTATCTACTGGTGTACTGCCATATCTTTTTATAAGTCAATGGCCTTAAAATAAATAAATAAATAATAATAATAAAGTGCACACGTAATGTTTAGGCATTTGTTTTAATTTTCAATATGTATTTGCTTACAGATGATTATACAAGGATGGCTAGACTAGGAGATGAACCCACTGTGAGGAAGATGTGTAATGTGCCTGTAGATGTGAGAGGTGAGTTTTTGCAACTTTGAACATTGTATTGTATTGAAGAAATTTGATAGAAACACTTTTAGATTAGGAAAAATTGGGGAATGGGAGATAGTAATAAGCTTAGACTGATAGGGATACTGTGGTAGAGAAAACCATTTCTAACTTAGTCCAAAAAATATATAATGCATAGAGCATCAATTAAGAGTATGTTCCAATACTCCGAAAAATAAAGGCTAACCATTTAAACTTGATCCATTTTTGCGCACCTCAAAATATTGTGCATAATGATAAATCTCGCTTTTTACATAAATAGTAAATAGATGTTTAACATGAAGCTTGGAAGAAGAAGACAAAGATTGTCGGAAAAGAGAAGAGGTAGCTCCTTGCGCTCAGGTGAGCTGCTAGCAAACAAGCCAAACACTCCTCGTATTTAAAATGCTTTTAATTTTTCAGACACTGTACACACGACCACGATAAATTTTTACCAAAATTTTGTTAAATTTGCATTGTTATTCTTATGAGAAAAACACTTGCTGGATTTAATAGTGCGGTTTCTTAATGGATGAACCATGCATTTCATTCTAAAGCAATGAAACTTTCAACACTTGTTCTTGACCACCAATGGTTGATTTTTAGAAGCAGTACCCCGAGATACTTCCGTCAGGTCAACCCCTGGGGACCTTACAAGGTCCAATTTTGACTCATTTGGTTTTTATTTTTTCCCGAAAAAACTATTCAGTGAATCAAATTGATTTTTTCACCAGATGATGGAGGAATAAATTATTTATTATTCTGAATTTTTTCAAAATGCAGTTTTGCATATTTTTGCCACAGCGATGCCAAACGTAAACAAAGTCAACAAAATGCATAATTTTTCTTCGGCAAAAGTGATTAAAAGTTGAAAAATAAAAAAGAGTAAAAATGAAGTTTCAATGTTAAATACTATGAATTAACATTATAGCAATATAATTAAAATAATATTTCCGAATTTGAATTTAAACTTTATTTTTATTATTATTATTTTTTAGTATTTTCCTAGCTTCGAGTTTTTGAATCTGCGACTCTCGCTCTCAAAACAATAGCAAGGCACGGACTTTTCTATCATTTTTATTTTAGATTATTTATTATTCATAAAAAGAATTACACAGATAGAAAGAATTAATGAAAAATGAATGAATGAAGTCCGTGACTTGCTATTGTTTTGAGAGTGAGAGTCGCAGATTCAAAAACTCGAAGCTAGGAAAATACTAAAAAATAATAATAATAATAAAGTTTATATTCAAATTCGGAAATATTATTTTAATTATATTGCTATAATGTTAATTCATAGTATTTAACATTGAAACTTCATTTTTACTCTTTTTTATTTTTCAACTTTTAATCACTTTTGCCGAAGAAAAATTATGCATTTTGTTGACTTCGTGTACGTTTGGCATCGCTGTGGCAAAATTATGCAACACTGCATTTTGAAAAAATTCAGAATAATAAATAATTTATTCCTCCATCATCTGGTGAAAAAATCAATTTGATTCACTGAATAGTTTTTTCGGGAAAAAATAAAAACCAAATGAGTCAAAATTGGACCTTGTAAGGTCACCAGGGGTTGACCTGACGGAAGTATCTCGGGGTACTGCTTCTAAAAATCAACCATTGGTGGTCAAGAACAAGTATTGAAAGTTTCATTGCTTTAGAATGAAATGCATGGTTCGTATTTAAATTGCAAATATGAAACCGCACTATAAATGGTATAATATCTTGTCACAGTCCTGTGTATTAGTTGCTCATATTACTCCATAGGCAGCGAGCTTCACATAAAAGGGAATTTTGGCTTTCATTTTAGTTTAGACGTGCTCATGCTAACTAAATCAAATGCAAGTTAAAATTCCCTTTTTTTTAAAGCGCACTTTCTACAGAGCAATGTGAGAGGCTAGTACATCAGCTAAAGTAATGCTCGATGCATTATTTATTATTTTGGTTTGAGTTAGAAATTATCTTCTCTACCACTGTGACTGTGTCCCTGTCAGTCACATTTCCAAAATTTTCCTAATCGATGTGTTTTTCTATCATATCTTTTCATCATCAATCATCACATTAAGTCAATTTTTCCTTAATATTCATTGTTTTATTAGTAGTGGCAAGAAAATTAAAAAAATTGGTAAAACTATACTCCTTCTATGTTAGCTCATGGGAAATTAATTAAGTTTTTTTTTATTATTATTTATGTGATCTTACTATCGAGCTTTAATGATGACTATTAAAGGTATGTCATAGAAGAAAAATACACACAGTAAATGCTCAATAAATCTTCGAATTGCTATTTAACGTAAAGTAATTTGTACATTATTATTTTATTATCATTCAGGAGGTTAATTTTTTTAGATTTTCTTCTATGATACCCTATGACAAGCTTGGTGATAAGATTTAGTAACAAGTTGGTTTAAATTTTAATGTTTAAAAAAATACTGCTTCTAGCCCTCTAGATGTAGATCAATCTATGTATGGTGTCGAAATGCATATTAATTTAGAGCAGATCATGTCACTAGAACTGCTTGTCACCAAACCATTCCTGGTAGTACCGTAGTAGAATCTGCATTAAGTATTTGTCAAAGCAAAGAATGAAGAACATAAAGCAAAACGCGATAACCTTTGTTTGGATCAACCCTCATCCTGCTGCTTGTGGTCTCATATTTTCTCAAACTTATGTAGATAGTTTTGAAATATCAGTAAAAAAGGTTGATTTTTTTTAAAAAAATACAAAATTGCTGTGTTTCTATTAAAACGTGTTAACAGGAAATAATTATTTGGCCTGATGAACCTTAAAGTGACATAATTAGAAGTTCCTTGACTTTCATCTGCTTAGTTTTTAAATCAATTGTGTATGATGTGATCCATGTGAATATTGGCACCATGTTGCAGGGGGTGGATTGTACGACACCGTGGGTTCAACACAGCCTTCTCTCGATTCCTCACACCCCTCCCCGATGATGACAGCCTGCTCAGATGAAAGTAAGTAACATTCAACTTTCTTTTATGTGTATTGTTACTAATGAGCATGCAGAAAAAAGAATATAAATAAATATATTTATTGATCAAAGACTACATAACTATGTAATCTAGATCTTGTCAAAACATAGAAATGTAATGACAGAAATAACAACAATATGCTAACACACTCCTGCGCAACCCACAGTTTCAATTAGCATTCATCTTGCCAAGTAGAATATCTGAGATGGAATCGGAATCTATGTCGTAGAAATCCTTTAAGTTATATAAAGCACATTTACAGATTAATCGCCTACTACTACTACTACTACTATCGCTACGTGCACATTAGGGCTATGTGTATTTCTCCAAAGTATAGCTGTGTAATGATGGGTTTTTAGTACTATCCTTTTCTTTTTATTTATTATCAATAACTGCGATGGTGTAACTTCCTAATTATATATTTAAATATTTACAAATTAAATGAATAATTATATTATGAGCAATTGTCACAAGGACAGCACTTTTTTTTTTCTTGCAACAAATGCTTTGAAAGGCAACAAGCTATGAAGTTCTTTGAATTATAGGTGCATCAGAAGAGCACCTCAAATATATATAGGATATAGGTTCAAGTAATAATAATAATATAAAAAAAAAAATCAGAAACAAATATAATGTAATAAAATTTACTAATATAACATATTATGCATAATATGCATTTATATAAAAAAAAGAGAAAGAAATACTGTCAACAAAAAAAAAAATAAATAAAAAAAATGCATAAAAAAAAACACATTTAAAAAAACAAAAACAGGATCATTACTTAAAAAATAATAGGATTATATTGTGAATATTATGAACTGTTGGATAAAAAATAATTCACCAAGATCAGTTTTTTTTTTTTTTTTTTTTTTTTTACCATCAGTTTTTGTCATAAAATCACATTCTACAGTGTGTATATAATTGAGTAGAAATGCATTTATTTTACATTGTTTAGTCAAGTGGTGGTCATAAAATACGCACTTTTATTTGAACACTTTTATTTGAAAATAAGTATGATAATAGTTGATGCAACTTGGTAATCCATTCTAATTTCTACCTGACGATGGATTATAACACTGAATTATTCAGTTATTGATTTCTTTAGCTCATAAGACTGATCTATTTAAACAGGGAATAAAACTAATATTGATAATATAAAAATAAAATTGATGGTCAAGAAAGTCATTGTTTTTAAGTCGGTTTTGAAAGTCATGAACAAGTAATAAATATACTTGCCAATCATATTCCAAGAGCATGTAAAAGTTTTGAAGATTTAGAGTATAAGCATTTTATTGATACCACGTACGTAATCACAGTAAAATCACAATCATAGTAAAAATCACTAAATTATGTTGTTTAAAATAATATTGTTCACATGTCACAATAGCATACAATAGTACTGTATAAGTCAATTGCAATGTCGTAGGTCAGTTAAAGCCATAGACCACATAAAACAACATGTTCTTTTTAATGAATAAACACGAAATGGGATCTTCAAAACTGGTGACAATTTTTACCAGAATGTTAATGTAGCCCCATGAGAGAGCATGAAAATACTGTAAAGTATGCAATTTGTGTAAAAATTCATGTTTATGACGTCAGAAACATGCAAAAATTAGTATGAAAATGTTGTGCAGGCTGCATAAATCGAATTTTCTGATCACTGCTACTGTTGGGTTTTGAGACTAACTAATGTTAGTTATGTAAATCCCATAAATTGTTTTGTGATATAAATGCTTATGTTTTTCTCTGGTCTATTCCTTTAAAATCAATTAAAAATATACATATTATATATTATATACATTGAGAGGCATAAGCTAGCTGATTGGACGGGTCAGTATCTTTTCTGGAGACTAAATTTGGTTGGTAACTAATTTAGAGGTGTTTTTATTTCCCTAGTAACAATTTAGAAATAACCAAAAGCTCTGTGGAATCATACACAATGCTTTTTGAGTTTGCTCCTGCTTGCCATGTGTCACTTTCGTTAATGACATAATAAATTTAAAACATGGGAAAGGGAAAAAAAAAAAAAAAAAAAAACTAACTAACTTTTTTATTGCCGCTCTAATGTTAGGATCTGCTTGATTTATATATAATACAGTATTATAATACATATATATATATATATATATATATATATATATATATATATATATATATATATATATATATATATATATATATATATATATATATATATATATATATATATATATATATATATATATATATATACACACTTTGGTTACATACTAATTTCAATTTTATATTTAAAAAATAAAATCAATAATAATAATAAAGAGTAGATGTAGAGACTAGAGCACCTTGATATAATGCAAAGATTCTTTTTGTAGTATGCACATCGCACATATACATACAACACTATAATAATATGCTAACAAAACAGTTTATCTTAATTTACCCAATTATAATATAATTTATTGCATGAAATCGCCATTTAAAAGCATTAAAATTACATGCAACCAAATTTATTACATCACTGTGTTAACAAGCCATTAGGTTATTTATTTATATTTTTATTACTTTCACATAATTTTAATTTTTGTTTTACTACTGTATACTACTGAGACAGATAATAAATCACAACAGTTTTATGGAATGGTATTATTAGTATTTCTTTTGATGTTGTTTGAAGTAGGAGAGAGACAAGTGTTTCATAATAATTTCCAGTACTAGTCCAGGATGTATGTTTGTTTTTATGAGTCCTATTAATAAGAATATTGTTACTTGGCTAGCTTGTTAACAAGTTACTTGACATGCCAACCCCAGTGCATAAAGTATTATGAGCTTTGCACAATATTATCTTATTTCGAACTGCATTTGGGGCAAAGCAAGCACACGTATATACACAATGAAGTCATATTGTTGATATAAATAATGTGACAACTGTGGGCTTTGTTTGAGATCCTAGTTTGGATTCGAAGGGCTTGCACCAGTGTTGAAAGAGTAACACGAGTAACATGACAGCTAAATTTAGAAGTATGTATGCACATGTTGTAAAAGTGTATGTACTGTATATTTTTTTTTACTCTGTAATTTTTACAATGTGATGCAATTCATAGTAAGGAAGCTCTATGATAAATATAGCTAGTAGCTACAGTAGTTCATTTTCTTAATTCTACAGTTACTCTTACCATGAAAGTACTTTTTGTGTCTTCTAAATAAAAAATCATTCATTATTCATTATTACTATTGAAGGTAAAGAAAGAGAATAAATAAAATATAAATATTAAATTATGAATTCGTAATATTCATGAACACGTATTGTTTTAGACACTTAATAAGACACTTGAATGTAAAGATGTGTTTTTGCATTTTTAAATAGTTTTAGCTTTTCAGTAATCATAGAATTACAAAGGGAGTGGCAGTGGCATTGAAAGCTGATTTACATATGAGGTTACTTGTGAATTACTGTGGTAGTAATATTCTGATTAAGTGCGACAGAGCTTTCAAATTATTATCCTGTCTCAGCGCGTAATACCATTTTTTTTTCCATCCATGCAAATATCGAAAACATTAGGAGGGGAAAAAAAAAAAAAAAAAAAAAAAAAAAAAAAAAAAAAGAAAAAAAAAGAAAAGGAGCGGGGCAATTTTATTTTATTACTTTCACTTAAAATTTATAAATAGAGAATGCTGATAAAATAAACAAAGAAAACGATGAATTATGTCATTGACAATATAATAATAGTCGATTCTGAAACCAATTTTTTTAAGGCGGTGGGGGACCGACTTGGACCGGAAATCGCTAAAAGAAAAACTATATTTTCCCAGTAATTTTTTGTACATGATTTAATTTCATTAAAATCAACACTATAATTTTCAAATAAAATCAAGTAAATTTAAAATATATTTTTTAATACCAAAACAAATTTTAATTACATTTTTAATTGCAAAAAAGTTTCTAATTTGATTAAAATTTCCCGCTCAAATTTAAATTTCCACATTTACATGTTATCTTTAAAGTGTAATAACTTAAATTTTTGATCGTGTTTTCACATGTTTGACATAACTAAACTTTTAAGTAACATTTCTTCTTTACTTTGTGTTAATATTATTATTCGCAACCGTCCTAGTTTGCGAGATATCAGTCGGTCACCTACCCCCTTAATATAGAAAATGCATTTTTCTAGTGATTTTTTCATTTTTTTTTTATTCCGTGCTGACTAGTGATGTAAAAATGTATTTATGTTCACGTTATTGCAATATCTTTTTATTTAATGTCATGCAAGTAACAGCTTTTAGCGTACATTCGGTTCGCTTGTTATGTTTTGCGGTGTGCTGGACATATACGGAGAAATAACACACCTTCTTTAACAACACACTTGTCTCTATTTCTTGTTATACTAGTAATAATATACCACCAGCAAAAAAAAAAAAAAAAAAAAAAAACGTAATAATAATAATAAAAAGTTATAAAACAAGAGACGTTAGACTGAAGAAAAACTTCACATGTACCATTAAAAAAAGTAGTAACGAAATCGAATTCCAACACAACAACCACGGAAAACAAAAATGAAACGAAATAAATAACATGAAAATATATTATATAAACACGTAAAAACAAATTATATAATTTATGCTGCATTGAATAATTATTATACTCAAGAGCACAAATATTGCTAATTTGGAATAATATAACTGGAATTATGGACTAACACAAATTATGATGGTATGCATAAATGTTGTTGTATTGAGCTAGCATAATTATTACGTATTAAATATAATTATTTTATGAGGACGCGTCCAGCGCGATGAGAAAATATACAGTTTACATTATGTGAATATTTTGATTTAGCGCTTCCTTTCATATATATATATATATATATATATATATATATATATATATATATATATATATATATATATATATATATATATAATATATTTCATACATATAAATGTTTTAAATAAGGTACATTTACATAGTTTATAACGTTTTCTAGCTTTGTACCTAACTGCTCATTGAAATCCACCCTGGACTGGACAACAGAATATATATATATATATATTATAGAAAAAGAATTTTTAATGAATTATGAATTTATAAAATAACAATTTTATGTGTACTGTACACACAACGTTAACTTAATTTTTATAATTTATTTCATTATTATGATTTTCGATTTTTTTTTTTTTTTAATTTTTTTTTAAGCTTTAGGGTATGGAATCTTTTACACACAGTAAAGTTTGGTGGTGGACAAGATTTAATACATAGGATATTTATACATTCATTAAAGCCTACAATAATTTTCAGTTTGTATGCATATTTGGAGACAAAACAATATACTGGAAAGTAGATACTCAAAAAACTGAATTTTTAAATCGGTCGTTGGATCTATTTATGATCTTTTTTTATGGGTTATTTTTATTCGAATTTTCAATTTACATTTTGTTATTTTTATCGTGTAAAGCATAAAATCAGTTACAGCAATTACGACTTACCTGATTCAATGGTGTGTGTGTGTATAGTGTATTGTATACAATAGTCTTAATGTATGCAGTATAGTCTCTTTTTGCAAAGCCTTTTTTTTTTTTTTTTTTAATGGTGCACATTTCTGAACAAACACGTAAACTACATGATTTCTTTATTAGTTTTTGCTTTCTCGTTTTGATTGAGAATCTTGGGTCTGAAAAAGTGTGGGCATTGACTCTATGACCTCTCTTTCCCGCTGCTGAGCACCAAAGGGATGCGTGGGTAGCTAAGCTATTATAATTCCAAAAGTGTACTGTTAAAGCTTGTCTTTTTATAATTATTGTTTCAAGCTGAAGTCATCGTCATTTCATAATTAATGCTAAATGTATGATTTATCTATGAGCAAATATACAAAAAATATATAATTGAAATCGTTTAAAATTTACAATGCATAATAATAATAATTAATACTAATTAGTAACGGCTTTTATTGGGCGATATCAGGCTACAAACCTCTTAATTTAACGCAACTGTTTTACAGTACAGTCAGTTACAATTTTTAAGTTAAATAACAATAAGTTCATAATGTTATAATAATTTATAAATTATTTTTAAAGAAATGCATATTGATAATTTTTAATTGTCATAATAATAGTTTAATGCTATAAATTTACTGAAATATTTTTATAGTATTGTAACAAGGCTTTAATTGAGAATAATACACACGAGATTTATTTTGATAATAATTTTATGCACCTTGGTATAACTATTTTTGTATGTATATATATATATATATATATATATATATATATATATATATATATATATATATATATATATATATATATATTCACATTTTTTAATACATTGAATTAATTTAACAAGGCTTTAGTTGTGAATATATATACATGAGATTTATTTTGATAATAATATTATACTGTTATATAAATATGTAATTTTTATTTTATATAAATTTTTTATTGTAGTTTGGGTTAGTTCACTGCATTCGTTGACCATACTTCTAACACATTTAGCTTATGTTGGCCTTCTATTTGGTTTGTCCCCCGTTATGTGACTACGCCGGTCGGGTACCATAATCAACGACCTTGCTCACCCATCTCTCGCCCGACGTCAACAAAATACGGTCTTCTCACTTTTCCCATGTTATTAAAATTTGCAAACCACAAGTGATGGTGGGTGACAAAGTGTTCTATTTTAATGTTAATTTATTAATTTAGTGAAACTCTTTGAATGGTGAATAACTGAATATTCATCTCTATAGTGGAAAAACAAGGTACTTATGAACTTATCACGAAGCCCTCATATGTGCCAAAGGAAGGAATCGCGATGGGTGAATGTTCCGAATGCATATATAGGCATTACAGCATGCATGCATGCATGAGTATTTATTTGTTTTGTTCGTAAACCCTGTTCTGCTGCACCAAAAAATGTGCATTCCATTTCAATAACCAAAGTTGATACCAAAGTTTTATACGAACAGCATTATTATAAATCACGAAATTTATGCTGCATTGAATAATAAGTTAATCTATATTCTTGAATTCATAATATGTTGCTATTTTGGAATAATATAAGTAACTAAGCTGAACACATAAAGTCTGAACTATTATGGTATGTAGTCTACTAACTTCACAAATGCTTTTGTAAATAAATGTTGCTGCATTGAGCTTAGTATAAAATAAAAAATTACGTATTTATTTTTGTCCGTGCATCGTGTTTTTAATTTTGTTCAAAACTTACAATAACATAATTTGCTATATCCTCTTCAGTCCCAGACCCTTTTAAACAATATTTCATGGTCGTAAATTTTAACCACGCTTTTGTGCGGCTCTCAGAATGACAAAAATATGTCTTCTGTCGATTTATTTATTTATTATTATTATTATTTGCTTTCTCTTACTGTTACGTACCTCCTACCCACTTTAGATTGCTCAAAATAGCTCTAAAAAACGCGAAATTTAAAGGTTAAATTTAAAGGAAACAATCCATATATTTTTATCTCTATTTTTTCTATATATATTTTTGATCGTTTAAAGATTTTTTGGCAAGTTTTTTGATGTACAACTCATTGTATATTGGGACTGAAGAGGCTAAAGGTTTTTATTTCCTTTTTCTTCACTACTATTATTATTTACATTTGAACATTATTAATTTTATCCTTACCTATTGTTTATAATATAAACAATATAATATAGCAATATAATATATTGCTATAATATGTCAATTTAGAATAAGAGTGTTACAATCTATTTAATTTATTCATATATATTTAATTAGACGTGTTTTAATGAAACAAAATGAAAGTAAAATGCTATTTATACAATACCAGTTTTTTGCTCTTTTTATTGGTGTAGACTGTAGACGAACTGTGACGGACACAATTGCTTGAATTATCCCTTACTTTGTCTCACTGCTTCAGATTTTTTTTTTTTGTAAAATAAGTTATGGAGATTTGAAGACATTATAAATTAAGTCCTTGAAAAATGCAAATAATTTTAATGCCACTAACGTACAGGAAATTCATCAATAATCCCAAGATTTATTAAGATTTATAATTTGATAAGGTGCAGGTGGCCAGAAGTTTAAACAAATCGATTGATTATACGAGCTAAGAGGAATCGTAAGAGAGAGAAGTGCTATTACATATGAGAGTGTCAGGTGAGAAATTTTGCATTGAGGTATATAGTTGACAGTTAAGGGTGACATGAATGACCCCAACAAGTTTTATATATATATATTATAAAGGCTGATGTCCGCGTTGTATTTAAATATTTACCAAATAAAGCTCTGTTCTAGACACCTATTATAATTTTAAAAACTTTTTTGACAGTTAATAAATGTTGTCCTTTACGGTTAATATTTTTAGAGTTTATATAATGCATCGTATTAACACTATATATTTATACTTTATTATTTTAAAGTTGAAAAACAATTATTGACAATTTTGCAAATACCAGTACCAGTTGAATAAAAATGAAATGCCGTCAAGAAAATTCAAATCATGCATTTAAATTTATTTGCCAAGGTTATATAAAAATGAAATGTTTGGTTCAGATTGTGGAATTTTTTTTTTTACAAAATTTTAATTTGTAGTCTTTTCAATAATCGTTGATCCAACGCCGAAGTAAAAGCTCACTTAATTGTTTTGCTTCTTACAAATTGTACAGAAATGGAAATGAGCAAAACAAGTAAATCAAAAATTGGTATACATCGTTTGTTTTTCTCAAAAGCACTTTGCTAATTCCGCCGAATTTTTGCAGGAATTGGCAAAAAAAAATAAAAAATAAAAATAAATAAATAAAACAGAAGAAGAAGAAGAAGCTTGTCGTTTTGATGCCAATTTCGAAGTGTCATTTTATAAATTTCAAATTTATTTAGCTTGTCATTTTAAATAATATAACTTGAACTATATACGGCATGTCATGCAGCTTATGCAATGAGCGTAAGTTGACACATCGCAGTGTACTTCGAAACATCACGCTATTTTTATTTTTGTATTATTTTTCTAGCTCAATACTGCACACGTATTATGTAGCAGAAGTAAAATAATGTTTGTCCATGCAATCACTAGCTATGAACATTGTCGTGTCAGGGAGCAAGACGTTCAAGGCTTACACACATTTTGCTTTCTAGTCACTTAGATAAGTTGTTAGCTAACTAGTACTCCAAGTCCATTGCATATTAGATAAATAAGTTTTTAATTATTATTGTAAATAAGATTATCATTTTATTTATAAAAAGGCAAGTTTCAAAGTAATTATAACTTGTTTTCTTGCTCTCTACGATGATAACAACTTCATTGCGTAATATTGCTGCATTTGTGTTTGTTCTGGATTTAATAGACTTAAACAATGCTTTAATTTATAGTGCTTTTATAAATTAAAAAATGAAGTGCTATTAAACGTAACTTAATTTTTACGTATGGATTTTCATCAATACGATAATTATATTGTTATAATTGTTTCTGTATAATTATGGTACCTGAACGTTGTACACTCTTCCCGAATAAATCTGACCGGTTGCGTTAAAGTTTCCCCATATATTTAACATTTCGAGACATGAACGTTGCGGTCAGATTTATACGGGCGGAGTTACACACGTTTTTGTAAAAAAATCAGATTAATGACACATTTTCCAAAAATTGCAGCATTCAAAAAAATTAGTTTGGTTTCTGTTATTACATCATTCTGATCAATATTATGCCAGAATTATGTTAAAACTAAAAACAATTGATTTCTCTGGCTTTGTTTCATTTTAGAAGACAAAAGTTAATGACAGTCAACGTTGGTTCTCATTTCAGCACAGCTAATCCTCTAATTTGAATGCATTCCCAGGTGAATGATAGTTGGAAGCATCAAATTTGCGACATCGAACCTTCATAAGCCACACATTGTCCCAAGTCAATATAATTTGCATTTTGATGGGCAATTTCATCCGCGTAGGCAAACTCTCTAGTGGATAAGCTTGATTGCATGGCCTAGCGTCTGTGCTACTACACAAAATGTAAGGGTAAAAATAAAGAATGAGAGAGAGAGAGAGAGAGAGAGAGAGAGAGAGAGAGAGAGAGAGAGAGAGAGAGAGAGAGAGAGAGAGAGAAATTTCGGTCAAAGAAACAATACGATTTCTTCACATACTCCATACTTCCATACATACATGTATAGCAAATAAAAATATAATCAGAGTTAATTTAGAATTTATGTTTGAAAACATGACTTTTAATGCAATAATTATACCACATTATAAGGTTACAATAAAGTTAATGCAGATCATTCTTAAAATATTTCATAATATTGTTTTAATCAGTGAAAAGAGGGGGAGGGGGAAGAAGAGAAGAAGAAAAAGAAGAATACAATATAATATTTTAACATTTAATTACGTTCATAATATGCAACTGTTAGCGAAATAAAAATAAATAAGACAAAATAATCATTATGAATTATGAAATTGCATAAATATATAATTTCTAAATAATATTTTGACACCGATAATTTGCATGTCTTGAAGTTGAAGTACAAACCTTTCGTTTGAATTTTATTGCCGTCATATAGGAGAGTTATTATTGTAACCTGAAAGATGAAAAATGAGGCAAATTTTGCTTTAAAATAGTTTATTTTGTGTATTGATATTTTAAAGAAATATGTCTCTAAACTACATTATTATTTTGCAGTTTATCTTGTGTATACAAATTTTTAGCACGTCACTTGTTTAACTCGGTTTACAGTTGTGTAAAGAATTAGCACGGCGTTCGACAAGCCAAGATGATATTAATGATCTTTTATATGTATGGGACAAATCAAGCAAAAGTTTATCACATTTCTTCATAAGCTTAACTTTTAAGTCAACTAGCTGAATAAACCAATAAAAGAGAATCCATGAAATCATACAGGAAAAATGAAGGCCAGTAATAAATGGTGCTTTTAATTTTATACGTATTGTGTAGTATTTGCAGAACTTCTCATTAATTAAACTTCAATTCAATGCTTTCATTTGGGGGGGGGGGGGGTATTATTATTATTATTTATTTTTAACATTCTGATAGCATTAAAAAAAATCTTTCTCGGAAGTTGTGTTTTTCCACAAATGTATAAGCTAGCTCGCAATTCTCAAAATTCTAATTCTAGAGCGTATTGCGGGCTTGCGTACTTCTGTGGGGTGTCTGCTTTATGAACTGAATAATATAAGGATAATTATTAACTGCGGCTATGTTTTGAAAATGGTGCTGACTTTTCAGTGACGATACTATGGCTCAGCAATGGTAGCATCGTCATTATGTGCCATTAAACGTATTTAGTTAGGTAATCCCACGTACACATATTGTTTTAATAATTTTGTTTAATGAATTTAATATTTATATTTTAGTTTTCAACATTTGTTTTATATGAAAATTTGTTGTTTAAAATTTTTCTGTTCATTTTTTTCTACCGCTTGGGGCTGTGAAAGACTCCTCGATTAATTTTCAAAGTACAGTTTTTACTTAACTAAAGCTTAAATTTTGTTATAATATTTTGTTGTTCTCAAAAGTTTATGTTGCAAAAATTTATTTTTGGAAGTTGGTTGCATTGTTTAATTATCCACTTATTCCAATATCAATTAGTTATCATTCATTTTGCTGTAGTCATTATATTTATACTATACCATCTTTGATAATCTTATATACATGTGTAGTGTAATATCAAAATAATGATATTTATACCAAAAGAATTTGTTAAAAAATTGGAATATTTTGCATTACAAACCATTATTACGTTACAATATTTTACTCGTATAACTGGGTTAACAAATGTCTTCAAAACTTAAAGCAAAGCAGAAATAGATAGTCTTATACGTGGTTAGTTGACGAAATCATTAGGTTCTATGATCGTTTGTAAAGTTTGAGGTTTGCTGAGGTCGCCGATTTTTTTATTCCTGACTTTTTAGTGGTTGCTTTTGTATTTATAACTTTAAAAAAAAAAAAAAAAAGAAGAAGAGTATATCAAAATACTAAGACTACTTTCAGTGGAAACGGTCTTCTCTTCCTATATAGGAAGTCATAGCAAATATTTGCCGGGTGATTTGTTGTTTTTACCTTTATCTTGTTCATTATCATTCTTATGATTTTTTTAAGGCCATTGTGTAGTTTGCATGATCTCGACGGAGGAATCATGATTAACTGCTGGAGCCTGAAGCATCACTTCTATCGCTATTATCACATGTAGTGAAATACAATACCACTGCCGTCTACATTATACGTATATTACGTTATACACCCAATAGAGGCATCCTCTCAAAGACCTTGTTAACCAAACAAAAGCCACATTAACCGCAATGCACTCACACTTACTCTCTGCCTTAATACTCTTAAGAATATTTCGTGCCACAAATAATTATTATATAATGTGCAATGGAAATAACAGTGATTTTAAGAAACTACTGTTCATTTTGCTTTCGTTCATTTTACTTTGGAATCCACGCATCAGACCTATATCATAGTATTCATAGTTAAATTTATGTTGCAATATTTGTGTGTGTGTGTGACTTAAGTTTTTCAATGTAACAAAATTTTTATTCTAGTTTGAAAATTATTATTAGAAGCACGCAAATACTTAAAATAATAGCAATAAAACTAGTTCATATTTTTGGCATTTATGCAGAGTGAATTCTTTCTTATGTATTTATATTTCTCGATCAATATTTTTCGAATTCAGAGGCACCTATAATTCAAATCGTTTGACTTTGGATTGAAATACAACGATCTACTTTATTGCTTGTGGAAAGGAGACGAAAACACAATGTGTTGGCAATATTATTTGCTGCATATCAATCCAAGCAAGCTGCCATTGCTGAAAATGGAAAAAGTAATTTTTAAACATTTAAATCAATTTATATATCAGCACCAATCTGTAGTTACCATGTGCGCAATAAAGTCGATGTGTGAATGGTTGAAGGAATTGCTGTGTCTCTTATATTACATATCAAATTCGAGCTATCGAGCTATCTTGTAATGTCGTATATTGTGTGTTTAAAAGTTTGAAGCATGTGAAGGGGCATGTGAATTTGTCATATGGATGAAAGTCGTTGAAAATTAAGACTTAATTTTAAGTTAGTTTAGAATTTGAAACCAAATTTACCATACGTAATAAAATAACACAAATTTGAATTAAATTGAATATTTTGAATGAAAATTATAATGATGTGGTATTTTACAAGTGGAATATTTTTTCATGCAGTAAAGAAGGGAGCGTTACTGAGGCAGCTTGCATGTCCATAGAACGTAAACAAGTGAATTTAAGAATTCATTCTAGAGCATTTGCCTACAAAATTATAATTGCAGTGAAATTATGTGCCATATAAGAAACATTTTATTATTTTAATATTGTTATACACATTTCATATTTTTAACTTTATTTACTTTTTTTTTTTCATTTTTAATTATTATGTATTTATTTTATTCTTGCATTTTTTTTTTTTTTTTTTTTTTTTTTTACTCATTTCGATGTAATCAACTATAATATAGTAAACCAGTTTTCAAGGTCAGGAATTCATAATCACATAATAGACTTCAAAGTTGTGTTTATTGCATTTATTTAACGATATTGTAAATACTATCATTTAAATAACATAAAACCCGCAGACAAGAGACCCTCGGATAAAGGACCCTAAAACTGTGCCGTAAAGCGTAGCGGCGAGCTGCGTACAAGTATAGGGTATTTTATTCTAGTAGATATAGACCTAAGGTCTCGTCTTTTGTTCGCCGCAGGCTTTCTGTATGTATACGATAAAATTGACATTGTGACCAATAACAACAATAATGTTTCAGGCTAATTAGAGACTAATTGAATAGTGTGTTTTTACTATCGATAATTTATTTTTTAGTATTGCTTTCTGTGTGTTTTGGTTTTGGTTACACAAACTTTTATGCATTATTGAAATATTTTATTTGTAAATCCATTCAAGACAATGTCCGTTTTTTCGCTATCATTATTTCCGGACATAACATTGGCTCTGTTAATTTATTGTAACCTAAATTTAAATTATTTTGTTTTACTATATAAAGAAATAATACCACTTTATTAATTTGCTAAAATTGTTGATGAGTTTGAGTAAAATTTTCCACGACTTCAATGCTAAAATAAGTAAAAATCGATATCAATATGCGGTATAATCTTCAGCATCAATATAGTAAGAACAGGAAATTTGCAAGGGTCATAGGTTGATCTCTGGCTAAGACCTCGTTTAATTTAACGCTTTTTTGGTTTAAGGGAGTAGGGTACCGACCTTATATCTAAAAAAAACTAGAAGTGTTTGGGGTCTAAATTTGGTGTCATTGTATAGCTAAGTGTCACACCTAGCCGTGATAAAAATTTCATGATGTTTGACCGTTCCGGAAAAAAATTTATATATATTGAAATTAACATTGGGCCTTATGGGCTTAAAATTTCAAAAAATCATATAAAATTAATTTTTACGGTGACCCCCTAAATTTTTTATATATTTAAAATTGTCTCAAGCTGAATAAGTATCATTGTGCAAAATTTCAGATTTTTTTGACTAGAAAAGTTTGAGTCTAATGGCCGACATCGGTCCCCTACTCCCTTAAGACTTGCTTTTATAATATTAATATCGATTTCTTACTCCTAAATCTCCGAGACACGTTAAAGCGCGTATCACTATAAACGTAAAGCATATAACTCTAAAAGTTTCAGGATTTGAACGAGCTATAGTCAAAGGAACAATGTGCAAAATGCACCAAGTTGCTTCTTATAGTAGATTGCGTCGCAAGTTTCAAATTGCTGGCGAGTGACATTTTTTTTGTAAAGAAATAAAATGTAATTTTTATGCGTATGATTTTTTAAATTTTATTGTCTTTTGGCATTATAATCTCTTGTTCTTTGCAAAATAATTGTGAAAATACCTATTTTATTATTATTTGCTTCAGCCTTTTTATAATATATTGGGTAAATGTAATGTAAAAAAGTGATAGAGAAATAATCGAGAAAGTGGCAAGACAATTGTACTGTTTACTTTTTTTTTTTTTTTTCTTCTTTTTTCTTTACTATAATGTATTTTATTATTTTTCTGCATTGACTTACGTAATTTTATTTCTTGTCGATACATAATTTAAATTTGACGAGTCCGGTAGCTAAATCTAATATTTGATTGGCAGTTTTTAAAGTTACGTTGTTCGTTCACAGATGGCATACACTGTTTTGAGTGTTACGCTCTATTATCAGTTGCGATTTCGGAAAATTTGCAGAATTACGCGAAAATCAAAACGTTACTCTCTCGGTGAATCTCTCTCTGTCTCTCTCTTGAAAAAGTTAATTGTTTAACATTTGAATCTTGCAGGTTTTGCTTATGACTATACTTTTCCAATTTTATTATCCCTTTATGCGTATATTTATAACAGCACGAAGCAAAAATGTATCTATATATTTGCTATTAGAATTTCTTGCATCTGTCAGATAGTGATTTACGAGATGACAATAAACATAAAAAATCCTCGTAAACGAGCAACACTCGTCAAGTTGCTTCATGATTTAACCTGTGACTATACGTTAAATTGATGTGCGAACACCAATACTTATTTTAAGTATCCATGATAATTTTTATTAACGATTCATAGTACTTATACCATGATAAACGTTGTATATTAGAGTTATTGATTGTTATATATTATATATATATATATATATAAATATATATATATATATATATAATATATAATTGGAACTATAGTTTTCGATACGTTCATTTTGTAGCTCTTACAAAATAAAAGCACAATAATTATTGAACATCCTTCTCAAACAAACATCGATGTCCAAGGAGCAGGATAATAATTATAACTGTCATCTTTATTGCAATAATCTTTTAATGATGACTATTTTTAAAGATGAAAAATAAAATACAATTAATAAGATAACGTGAAAAATAAATGTTGAAATTAAGATTTAATTAAAATATGTTTCTTAGAAATCTGTATTAGCTTTATTAGTAGAAAGGGAAATATTTTTTCTTATTAGTAAACCGTATAGTATACAGAATTAAAACACTCGTATCTTATGTCCCGATAAATAATAAAAACAAATTATATAAAAAAAAAAAAAAAAAAAAAAAAAAATGATCATCGTTGCGCATAAACGGTGTAAATGTTTAAAATTGTCAAAACAAATGAAATAGCCAAAACGTTAAACAGACAATACAACAATTATTGCTGAAGCGTAAAAAAGTCGTAATTTCATAAACATTAAACTACATAAATTAGCACCTATAGCGTATAAGCCTGTGCAAGATGCGTCACTGACAACTCAGTAACAAGACTAACAAGGCAAGTTTTTGCAAAGTGTCAGTGAGAAAGAGAAATAGAGAAACTTGGTGGAAGTAGCATTATAAGGGTAAAAGTAGCTGCTTGATGGACAATCAATCTTGATGGGCGAACTGTCATTGCAACAGTCTTATTATACGTGAATTGCAACCATTTTCAGTAAAAACACGATAAAATTACCATTACCTCATAATTTATATAATTTAACTTTAACAAACGTTTAAAAAAGAACAAAAAAACGGAAAATATTAGAAGTTATTATATAATTTTTTTAAGTATATTTGAAATTAAAATTACTTACAAAAAAATAATTATAGTATAAATATATAGGCAAAAACCGTAAACACTAATCTCTATGGCATGTGTGGGTTTTAAACTTTCAGTCTGTAAAATTTTACGGAGAAAAGTTTTACATTCAGTGCTTCTAAATGCAAATTTAACACTGGATGTTGTTAAAGTCTGGATGTTGATCTTCTGACATGTAAGTTCTGTTATTCATGGAACCAAAATAAGAGATTTAATAATTCATTTTCATATCTGTGTGTGTGTGTGTATGTGCGTGGTGTATATGTATGTACAGTACGTACGTACACACACGCAAGCATAAATATAAAAGTATCGTTTATTTATCAATACAGAAACAAAATAAATAAAATTATGTTATACTATATAGTTATGGGCTTCTTCAATACAATAATATTCTGTTTTTGGACGTCTTCTCCTTTACTATAAAATATTATTAGCAGAGTAACTTTTCAGCGAAACATTATTCCTAGCTGTTATGTGGTGGAAAGTAACTTTGCTATACAGCATGGTTGCGATAATAACTTTTTAATGAAGAAAAGTGTGATTGTGGGTGGGTGAGATGGAACAATCTAGTGTGTATATGTGTGTGTTGTTGTATGTATGACACAAACACACACACACACACACACACACACACACACACACACACACACACACACACAATACACACTCACACAATACACACTCACACAATACACACACACATCATGGTAACTATATAATTGACGAATAAGTTTTCAGACACCATTCTGTGGTTTGTAATTTTTTTTAATTTTCTTGGCCATTATCTTGATTTGTATATTACTGTGGACATTTAACCGTGTTAGGAAGGTTCGTGTATATAGCTATTATAATACGTACTAAAGCTAACATTAAGGCATAAGAACAAAATTACTGAGTGTATCGTTAAAAAAAGGAGAGAGAGAGAGAGAGAGAGAGAGAGAGAGAGAGAGAGAGAGAGAGAGAGAGAGAGAGAGAGAGAGAGAGAGAGAGAGAGAGAGAGAGAGAGAGAGAGAGAGAGAGAGAAGAGTGGGGATAACGAAGTGTCCCAAGGTCCATACATCTGAACAGATCTCTAATTCTGGCTCACTTGGTGTCAACATGGGGTGCAAGAGGTGAACGTCCCTATCTAACAACATCAAATGTTTTTATTTACTTTTGCTTTGTTTCGCAGGGTTTTTATTTTTCCTTTATATCAGTGAAATTAATAAATTATTTAGTGATACCATTGGTTTTTCCGCCTCTTTTCCGGAAGAAAAAATATTTATTTATTTATTAAATGCATTTCTGTGCATTTCTATAATGACTTGGTCTAAGCCGATACACATTGAAATATAGAAGCTGCATTTTATTATTCAAGCATTGTTGCATAAGTTCAATAAGTATTGAACAAATATATATATATATATATATATATATAATCGTTCAATAATGGTTAGTGACGAGAACAAATAAACACAAAGTAACAGGGAACAATGTAATAAGATTTTGACGCTTTTACAGCAAAACTGAAAAATGAATAATTTTAGCTATCACTGTGTGGCTGGGATACATCCATTTTAGTGATAATATTTGTACAATTCATGAGCGGGTGATACATGCACTTATAAAGGGCCTATAGTGAAGTAGCCATGCAAGGTTCTGTGCATTCTATACAGTACATACCAGTCGTTTTTCTGGTATGCGAGAAGCCAAATGAATCGAGCCACCATGGGCGATAAAGGTGGATGTGCCAACTTCAAAGATTTGGCTATGCCGCAACTATTACTGAACGAGCTCCAAAATTTGAAATTTCTCTACTGTATCAATCCATGTTGTATGCCTAAAAGAGGTGCATAGATTTGATCACTTTGATTTATTATATTATTATGTATTATTATTATTATTATTTTTTATTGATAACATTATTATTATTTTGTAAGGATGATATGCTATTTTTCTGCTACCAACAATATGAAAAATCATTGAAAACTTGCAAATAAGCGTATTTAAATTTTATGCACGCAATCGGGCAAGATTTATATTCAAGAATTGTTTTGCAAACAGCCTTATTGGCTTGTTTAGGTCTTTTAGCCCGTTCAGCGCAAATACAAGGTGGCCTGTCTGCCAGCAATTTCCAGTCTTTATATACTATAGACCATGACCATTGTTTTTAATTTTTTAAAAATATAAATAAAATTATTAGATACATATGACTGCATTTGTTGTGCAAAGAAAAAAAAGTAACTAAGGAGTTACTAGACTTTTTTTATAATAAATTTGTTAGATTATATACAAAGTTTTTAAGATCTAAAGAGCTATAACTGTTTACCGATATGAAGAAAATACGTTTACTTACAAGTTACTGTTCAAACTTTTAAACCAAGTTATTGGTTTGCACTGAAGAGTTATATCTATGTAACTGAATAAGTTGTACAATTTATTTTTTCCGTGTATATATACTTCATTTTATTACCCAGTCTATTAAATTATTATTTTTAATATTAAATTTGCTTTATTTTTATTTCATTAGTTTAGATGACAACTTGTGTAACAAAAGACTTTCGATGATGCTTGGGAAATATTCATGATCTGCGAGTTTTTGAGCAATGCATCATGACGTAGAATTCATTTTTAGATCTACCTATATACTGCATTAAATAAATACACGTCCAGTACTTATTTGAATTGTTCATTTCAGGCTGGAAATTGTCACTAAGGCTAATGAATAAAGAGCTTCGGCTTACCGTACAAAACAAAACAAAAAAATTTCGTATTTTATGTTTTTTATGAAAATACTGTGTTTTTTATGGAGACTATTAAAGTATCAAATTATTATTAGCTTTAAATTAGCTTTTAAAGCACTTGGTTATATGAATACAGAATACAATGTATATTATATTTTTATTTTCTTAATTCGGTATACAAATACATGCTTGTTGTGTTTAAAACGATAGAGGACGAGTGATGATGCGTGAGTGCTAATGTAATGCAGAGAAGAACGATTAAATTATTTAATTTTATATTAAAAAAAAAAAAAAAAAAAGTATACTGCTTACTGGATTCCGTGGAAGTGTAACATTTTTTACATTCTCCTATATATGTGTAAAATAATGGCATAATAAATAAATGCTGACAAACTTAACAAAGGCGTATGGTGCATTTATATAAAGCATTATAATAATTATAAAAAGTTTAGGTGTGAAATAATAAAAGTAAAGGAAAACTTGTAGTTTTTGTAAAACGTAATAACAATGCATCGTTCCAATTTCATCCAACGCTAAGAGAGGAGAAAGAAAACAACTAAATAAAAAGGGAACCTATATAGAAATACAAACACACGAATGCATTTTTATACAGTTCAACTTTAGAAAATATTTGAATGCACACACGTGTTTAATACTGTCTTTTCAAAATCAAAATTATATTACGTCCCTATCCTTTCCCCCTTCGTTATTCCTTTTTATGTAAATTATATATAATAAGTACATTATTTAGAATGCTATTTATGTTTTATTTTAGACTTTTTTCCCCCCTTTAATTTTCCATTGTATTATTCCAAAGACGTATAGTGATTATATATATTAAAATACTTTGAATGATAATTATTAACTTCCGGCTTAAATGATTGCATGGCAACAATTCTTAACTCAATGAATTTCTCTGAAAACTATAGTAGCTTAAAAATAATAAATTGAAATGGTAAGTATTTCTGTGGAAATATTTACTTGATAGTCACGATAGGGAAAAAGCTTCCATGTTACGCAAGCTGTATGAAATGTCAAACGTTTGTAGGTTTTAACCACCTCATTTACTTATTATTATACGTGCTTTGCAATTATTGCCATTTTCTTTTCCTTTTGGCATAAAATTATATTATTATTACTTTACTTTGTTTTTGTTTTTAACTCCACATCTTGGTTAACTTATTGGCCAAGATGCATGCACCCTGCTACTACCCAGCTTTGAGGGCCACTTACATGTGATTTGAGACAACAATCTTGCTGGCCTCTCTGGAGTGACGTCCTTTCCTGGGCGCGGTAGGACATTATTCCGCGAGCTCTATAGAGCAGGATGCCAATTCAAAACCGATGCACTTAAATGTGGGGCGGCTTTTGGCTTCCCAAACCAATGCCTCGACCACCCCCCGTCCGTAAACGGGAGCTAAGCTAACGGGCTCCCAGGTCTAAAGCGCACTCCCATGCACACCTATAGATACTCTAGTATCTAGTAAAAAAGTCTAGTAACTCCTTAGTTACTTTTTTTTCTTTGCACAACAAATGCAGTCATATGTATCTAATAATTTTATTTATATTTTTAAAAAATTAAAAACAATGGTCATGGTCTATAGTATATAAAGACTGGAAATTGCTGGCAGACAGGCCACCTTGTATTTGCGCTGAACGGGCTAAAAGATACTATATAGATACTCTCCTGGGCGTGGGCAGACGCAATCCCGGGCCCTGGGACCGAGGGCTACCGTTGGACTCGCGGCTGGATGCCCTTTACTATTAACATCATCATCATTTTTTTTTTTTTTTTTTTTTTATGAAAGCTGTATTTTAAGTTTTGTATTAGAAACGCGAAACACCAATAATTAAATATTAAATTTCCTACAAGAAAACGTTATATTGAACATTTTTATAAGTATTGATTGGTGTTGTTTAATATTAACTTATAAATAGTGCTCCCGAGTTAGTTTCTTTAAATGATCTCCAACTTTGGTGATGGGCGACTCTCACCCTAGAGATGGTGACACCTCATTCGGATGTAAAATTATCACTCAAGTATAGCACAAGTAAAAAAAATTATCATCAAGCATGTAATAGCATGTAATTTTGAAGTCAAACTTTTACAAAACCATACGCGTGGGAAATTTTTTCTCAAGTCATATTGGATGCATTTTTATATGTATGTGATGCTATTCATGTGAACCGGTGGGGTCATCCCGGTCATCTGCCAAAAAATGTGACGATTTCGTTCAAATTTGGTCTAAACATCGTGTATATCATGGTCTACAAAAAACGACTTGTCACATTTCGAAGAAAATTTCCGGAAAAATCATGCAAATTAAAAATTTCAACCTCCTGACTTTGCTTGGAAAAATTATTAATTACTCCTAAATGGATTAGAATTGGCAATCAAAAATAGGTGGATGTTTTGACCATTGACCAAGCCTTATTTTGAGATGGGTGACTCATGACTTTAAACTCGAGTAAAGGTCAATGAACTGCGTTTAAAACTTAAAAATAAAAAAATTACCGATTGACTTTTTTGTTGTTTTTTTCCTTTTTGCATAATTTTTTTAGCCCAAGTTTTGTATGCCAAGTTTTAAAATGTGACCTCTGCAACTTAAAACGTGGCGCCACGTCAAGCGGTGGCATCTCGGGTAGGTTACTGATTACTGTGTAGTCAAGTGTGTACCGCTTCACTTTAAAAATCGAAATAAAAAATAGTTATATAGATAACGAAACAAAACTTAGTGTAATTAATGACACATATGGACCATACGTTGAAAAAGTTTAAAACATGAGGTGCGAAAATAATAATAAATGGCAGTTGCTTTATAGTTTCGAAAAACATGGATTTTAGCAATTTTCTGTCTAATCATGATATTCCTAATTCCATACATGATGTTTGGACCAAATTTGAAAGAAATCATCAAATTTTTAGCAAATGACCTTACCAGTTCACGTGAATAGCGTCGCATACAAAAATATAAAAATGATTTTTAGCTAAGAAACGAACAATAATATCAATCGTTACAGCTTCGCGATCCCTATATGTAATCGGGAAAAATTTAGTCAGAGTTGCTTTGAGGATTTAGCTTTTTATTGTTCCGCACCCGTACTTTTTTTAAAGCTGGTAAATTAAAAAAAAAAAGCTGCGATTTGTTGTGAATGTAATTGTTATTACTTTTGCTCGGGCGTTGTGCTCTCCGTATAATCGAGAAAAATTGACTTTACAGAAGAAGCCAGAAGCAGCTAAAAGCTATTTACTTTAGTTCCGGGATAAGCTACTACCCCTGTAGTGACTGTATTTTCCATTCAACTTCAGCGTGAGTTTTTATCATAAGAATAGCATTGCAAATTTAGCGTGAGTTTTTGAATATCACAGTCAATGTATCACAATCATGTACTGTACTATGAAGCATTAACTGGTACAGTATATAGCTGATAATATACATTATCTTATTCTTCACCCCCCCCCTCCCCCCTCCGCTATATTAAAGTTCTTGGAATACAACGTTCTTTTCAAAGAAAGGCTTCTTATCTCAATTTTAAAATAAAGTTTGTCTTTGCTGGCCTCCACTCAATATTCTATAAATAGTTTTAAAATATAAATAATTATTGTGATGATAGTGATGGAGGAAAAAAAATGTGTAGAAAACATTAAATGCTGCAATCCGTAATATTATCACAATTGTTCGGATTGAGGAAATTTTAAATGCATCTAAAAATTTGCCAGCTAAATTCTCATTATTATGTTTTTTGGTTTTGTTTAATAATAATGCATACATATATTGTTACATAAAACTGCATACACATATAGATTGTACTGTCCTGTGTCCAATCGAATTGTCTGTTAATAATTTTTGAGCCAATGTCAAAGAGTTTAAGTTTTACTAAAATATATTACCATGAGTGTTTGCAGCTAATGCAAAATATTGAAGTTATATAAACTTAATTTTATATTATAATATTTAGTTAAAGAAGGTATTTTAAAAACGTACGTATCTTATATGAGATTGTATGTTATTGCTGAATAGCAAGGGTATATGATTAAACTCAGTCCTATATAGAGTTGAGTCCTTTTTTAATTGCTGTATTGGATACTAACGCATGTGAATCTCATAAAAAGCTTATTGCAATTGCAACTTTACTTTTGTCTTCGTTTTAATGACAGTCACGCGTCTTGTTGAGGCTTAAACATATTATAATTTGTACTTGTAAGTAAGTGCGACATCCTATATTATATACTTGAAAGTATATTTTAGTAATTTATAGGTATTATTAACTCTATATTATCATAATTTCCAGGCCAAATACTTTTGTTGTCCTCATATGCGATGAAAACGTGATGTGACATAACATTTATGTCTCTAAAGATATAGAAAAATATTACGTATAATAGAACGACATTTAATTTTTTGCGAGTCTTGAAGAAAATAATAAAAAAAATTCAACTCCTTTGTCTTCAACGAAATATTCAGACATTTCAAAAATTTGTAAATTGTAGTTAGACAAGCTCAAAAACATCGCTTTTATTAAATAAAATGGTATCATTTTCTCAAGTGTATATAAAATTGACAAAGAGAAACAGCAATATGAGAAGAGACAACATTTATTATTATTATTGATGTTATTGAGGACGTTGTAAAAATGCTGCTCTTTTTAAAATTTTACAAGTGAAGTTCGCTTTACGTTACGATACACACTAAAGATCACTTTATAACTTTCTTGTTTCATCTTCTTTCATTATTATTATTATTATTTTTTTTTTTACTTATTTTTTCAACTTAAGATGTAGACAATGTTTTTAATTTAACTTTTAATTTTTGTTCGTTTTATAATGTAATTTATACATCTTATATTACACTATATGAATAATACTTCAAATTATCGAAATAGAATTGTTAATTTTTGCAAAACATGTTGCAATAGAAATTTCTCTATGCAGAAAACATAAAGTTGCCAAATTGCTCAGTTACATGGATATGTAACTCTTCAGTATAAACCATAACTCTTAGTTATATTATAGTTAATCGTATATTAACTATAAAGTTAATATGTTATAACTAGAGACTGGATTTTTGGTGAAAATTACAATTACGCCTGCAAGTTTCATAGTTAGGCTTTTTGCTTCACAATCTACTGTGTGTTTATAAAAAATTGATACTTCACTGCTAGAAGTTTAGAAATAATATTTATGTAAACTCACAGTAGGTTGTGATGCAGGTAAATGACTTACTAAATTTGCAGGCGCAGCCGCCATTTTCACCTAAAAATCCGGTCTCTAACGTACAACTTAAATATTATAACTGCATAACTAACACTGTATTATAACTGCATCAAAAAAGTTTGATCAGTAACTTGTTATATTAGTATAAACATAATTTCTTCAGCGGTAAACAGTTAGCACTTTACATCTTAAAGAACTTTGTATAATCTATACTATATAATATAATAGTATAATTATAATATTATACTATAATCTAACATATTTATACTAAAAAACGACTAAATAGTAATTATTTTTCTCCTTTATTATAATTATGATCTCTCTTAAGTTACTTTTTTACGTGTACGGTTCAGTAAACAGGTGTATCACGTGACAGGACATCGATGCGACGATGTTAGCCAGAGGGGAATTGGCCCACCACGGCCCTTCGAGAAATTTGAAAATATAGCCCATAACTGCTGTGGGGCTTTCTTTGTCCGCTGCTGCAACGACGGCCTTCTTTGGCCTCAAGCCTTCGAGATTATCTCGAAATCTTGGCGCTCAATCCGCCTCTGATGTTATTTTGTGAGTTGTCCCGTCCGGCACCTCGTGTCAGATTGTTGTGCTATTTTGTTGTGAAATAGGAACGTAATGAGTGCAAAATACATCTTTAAGTCAAGAATGTATTATGAGTCTTCGTATATTATTTAATAATTGATTAATGACAAAACAAAAACAAAATGTTTTCTTCGAAATGGCAAAGTTTGATGAGAATGCAAAGGCTCGACAAATGCATGGTATATCAATATTAAAATACGTAATTTCCCGGCACTGCCCTTCCTCGCGTTAAAATATCTGGTCTTCACGTTATCTCAATGAAGGGTGATTATCGGCATGTCGTAGCCTGCATACCTGCATGGTCCTGGAGCACGTCTGACCGGCAAGGCATTCAAGCACTTCACATAATTATATTATGTAGGTTACTGTGGTTTTCTGCATGCACCTCCCTGTCAGGACAGTACTAATTAACAGGCTATACCAACTGCTACCTGCACCAAACCTATCTGTCCATAATTTTTAACCTATATACTAAACCCTGTAATAAACCCTGAATGTTGCCGTGGACTAGTTTCCTTGTGACACTAGAGTCTTAAGGGTTGATACCTTTCTCGGCCTCTGTTACTCTTTTTATTTTTTTATTTATTAATAAATAAATACATACATAAGTCCCACCAAGACGATGAATAAGTCTTACCGGTGGGTGCTTAATCAACATAATATAAAAATGTTAGTAAGCATAAAAAAAATATTTCAATAATAATTAAACAAAATCAGCACATTTCACTTCTTCTTTTTTTTTTTTAACTACAAGAATATAAAAGTATTGTTATATTATACTATATTTAGAACAAACAAACAAATTATATTATTTACATAAATACCAATTGTTTACTTTTGATTTTAATTCTTTTTTTACCCTTCGCATCCTTGATAAATTTTGGCATTACAAATTATAATGTAACTGTCGCAAAGCTCTCTCAAAAATAGGTTGTACATACAAAATTAATTAAAAATAGGGTATATTTATTTTATAAGTTTTGAACATTTATTATTATTATTTGTTTAGTATGTTGAAAAAGTTCAGATATTTTGTGTAAAATATTTAAATTTCTTAATTATATTATGTGAACAGGTCATGTATGTATGTATGTATGTATGTATGTATGTATGTATGTATGTATGTATGTATGTATGTATGTATGTATGTATGTATGTATGTATGTATGTATGTATGTATGTATGTATGTAAATATGTATATGTACTATATGTATATATAAAACCTGCTATTTACAAACAAATAATGATATTGAATGTTATAATAGCGAAATGAGTATAGTTCTGTATTAGTGTATAGCACACCATGTGTACAATATATGTACCGCATCGCATGAATGTAAAGCTGGGTGGAATATTAATGAGATTTGTATTATAAACTTTACACTTCCTTGCCAGATGCATATTTTTAGCACGTTGGAAATTCGTAAGGACGCGAAGAAGAAATATTATTGGCACTCGTTTTAACACAACTAATCCAAAAAAATATATAATAATAAATAAATAAAAAAAATTAAAAAAAAAATGTGGAGATTCAAAGATTTAAAGCTGTTATGTAAAAATGGTATCATAAATAAATTGATTTTCAACCATGCTTTACTAAAACTTTTGTTTTAAATTGAACATCAAAGTGCTTTGAAAATTAAGCGAGTTAAGAAGTATCTGGGTGGGTGGTTTGATTTAGGTGCCAAGCATACTGGTAGAGGGAAAGTCGCACAATGACATTACTAAAAGGGATAATTATTTTAAGCTGACCTTTTCCTAACTCATATAATGCAAAGTGCATCAAGTATATAGAAGAGAATACCCAACCTAGCGTAGATTGTAATTTATAAAACTATTCGTATAGCTGTTGAGAAGAGCTAGCAAAATACGGTTAATTTTTCAATCCGGATCACGCAATCAAGCAATCCGGGTTTCATGAACTCAAATTTATCCGGGTTGAAACAGGTAAACATACTTATGGATCTAAAAATGGAGACATCCAAATCAACACGGAAAAAAGAAATTTGCTAATTATGCTACA
The DNA here is from genome assembly GCA_949318235.1 of Ecdyonurus torrentis. NCBI lineage: Eukaryota > Metazoa > Arthropoda > Insecta > Ephemeroptera > Heptageniidae > Ecdyonurus > Ecdyonurus torrentis. The sequence goes on along the minus strand of OX439127.1, from coordinate 13,133,722 downwards.
ATATTATGTATTTATTTGTATATTATTCAACATAATAATATCTGTTAGGCGCCTTGTTACTATTTGTGTTGTCTTACTGAGTAACTTTACACCATTTCTTTAGTAGTGAAACCTATAACTCTGCTATTCAGTATACATGAAAAGAATAGATAACGTAATTTATGCTGCATTTATGTCATTATATAGTATGAATGATGCTAAATTAGAAGAGCATAAATAATTATGCTGTACAACAATATTTATACTTTGTAACATAGTTACAATTATGAAGTATAGCATAGATTATGATGTGAAACAAATTGTGCTGAAAATGAGCTAGCATAATTATTACGTATTTATTTTTGGCCGTGTAGTTAAGTCAACATACTCCTCAGTCTCTTCTTTCCTCGTACGTAAAAGATTAAAAAAAAAAAAAAAAAAAAAAAAAAAAAAAACGGGGGGGGGGGGGGGGGGGGGGAGAGAAACTGTAAAAATATTATCGTATCAAGTCTATACTTATCATACTTTTTGATCTGGTTGTTTCTCTGATTTGGATATATTTATAGTATATTATACAGTATAATAACGGATAAAATTTATCCGGTTCGTGGAGAATAATTTAGATTTTTTTTTTATCATGATATATTTGACAACTCTAGTAGCGAACAGTAAACAATTGGTTATATTTATCTCTGTAGAAATGTGTGTATTACTTTACTCTTCTTGGCTTGACAACATAAAAAAATGCACTTTTGCATATTATTATAATGGCGTGGTCAACCAGCCTTGGCGTCAAACTGCACGGATGATGCTAGAATGTAATAATAAACAAAATGATCATTATTGAATTAACCGGTGTATTACTATTTTAGTAATTAACTGCATACTTAGTCAACACCTATACCGGAATAATAATGATACTTTATAATGCAAACAAGTATTTACTATACTTATTATATTATTATTATTTTTTTTTTGGTGGATCACTAAATGTTACACTATAATATTGAATTAACTTGATTATTAAATTTGGATTTCCATCAAGTCTCCTGATTTACTATAAGATTTTTAGATAATTTTAATTGCAGAACTTTCTGTATACGTTTCATATTAAAAAAAAAAAAAAAAAAAAAAAAAATCGTTATTTTGATATTGTAATTTATATTTATCTATAATAATAACTCTTGGATTCGATTTTGTTGCAAAATGTCATTTATTTGAATACTCTCCCTCTATTAGTTTTGGATAATTCCCTCCCCCTCCCAACAAAACACATTTTATTGAATAATCGTCTTTATTAAAAAACAATATACAATTTTGAAAGTATGAAACAGGTGCACAGGGGTGAACTAATGAAAAATGGCCATGGGGTGCTCCATGAGAGGAAAAAAAAAATGAAATGCTCTTTTTAATCGCAATAATATCTTCAAGAAAATCAAATAAAAAAAAGTATATATTTTGAAAGTAATTTATGAAGAAATATAAATTTCTTGAAATTATAAGAGAAGAAGAATAAAGGAATAAAATTAAGAATTGTATAAAATTCTAAAATATTTTACTTTTATTTTTATACAATTCACTTATTCTAGTTAAGAAGTAACGTGCGTGCTTTCTAATTGTTTTATTTGAAATATGAATGGGATGGGACGAAAAGATAATGCAACATAATATATTTCAATTTTACAATAAACTGCCGGCGCACCTAAAGGGCTGTATCTCAAGTAAATTTTAAGTCCTCAATATGCAGCGCCTTATCGATTGGAATTGCAATAATTAATTATTGCCTCCGCTATACGCAGAGTCCTACAACACTTCTCGTGTCTGTGGTATTTATTAACGCCTTGCATGCACTCTTTCCACCTTATTATTATTATTTCCATTAATGTTTATTTATTTTTTTATTTTTATTTTTATTTTTTGCTCTTGACATATGTATATAATATTATGTTGCAACTAAAAATCGTGTTGCATAATTTTAGCAAAAAAATAATATTTCATATTTGCACTACGCGAATATTCCTTTTATTACGTTGTTTTGTATTATAAATCTTATTATATTTACAACACATCTGTCATCAAAGATGATAAGATCGCAGGGCGCATCCTTTGATCTTTTACGAGATAAATCTCGGACAGTTCTCAATGTCTGTAAGATTGCTCCTGAAGGTACATCATAGTGTATGAAGCACACGAGGGAGCAACGGGTAGATATCTCAGACATAGAGAGGTCACACATCTGTTAGTGCTGCGGGATGCAAGCACGTATTCAATCTTGTATTATATTATTGTGTGTATCCTGACACTAGGATCAGTCAGGCTCATCACCTGGAGAACGGACAACCATGGCCGATGGTTATTTAATACATAGCATAATACATGTTATAATATAGCATATTATATCCATATACTAACTAACAAGTATTATATTATATAAAAAAAAATATATTCCAAAAAAAAATTTCACTATCGTATATCAAAACTACAATTATTTGACTTATTATTTTACTTAATGAGTTCCTATCCTAATTAGCTGATAATAATATTCATTTCTTAGCCGCATATTTAAGTATATCAATAATAAATCTCACTGCTCTGTAATCAATCAGTAATTTGCATATCAAAAACTAAAAAAAAAAAGTTAAAATTTTCTTTACCCTCAGATCGTGCTCGTTGCAATGTATCTTGCTGTCAGTACGTTCTGTTAGTACAGTACGTTAGCTAATTTTATATTGTATATTACGCAGTATAAATATACCAGTCCTTTTATATATATATATAATATATAATATAATTATTATTATTATGCTGAGCATAATTGTTGATAATGATGTGCCGAATCTTCAACTTGGACTTATACAAGTCATAGAAAGTTTAGTTTTTCCAATTTGAAACACGCAGTCAAATAATTTCTTCGAATTGTTAACAAGGAGAAGGTACATTTATTATTATTTTTTTCTTTTTTCATTCTGTGTGATTTTTAGTACCGCAAACAATATATTATTATGTATCTGATCCTTTTCTGTTTCTCCATCATATTTTGTGCCTGCCTGTTACGTGGTAGTGTTCTCTTCTTGCCACTATACAAGTTTTCAGACGTCTTTTGTAAGGCCACGTGACAGAAGGAAAAGTCGGCTTAAAGGAACGCTTTTCTGCTCTTAAGTCCCCGTGCAGCATTTTGCGTCTTGTCAATTCAACCAATGAATAAGGAGCTTATATTAAAAACCTTCAACCTTAGCTCTTTTTATTTTTTCTTTATAATATATAATATAAATACATATTTTTTTAGTTATTATTTTATTTTAAATTTCTCTGTCTCTCTCTCTCTCTCTCTCTCTCTCTCTCTCTGTCTCTTTCTCTCTCTCTCCCTCTCTCTCTTTATATATAATATATTATATATATACATATTATATAAAATATAAAATACATTCATTTCCAGGTTTTTTAATTTTCATTAATTAGTAAAAGATATAATTTTTATTCATATACGTTGCAAAATGCAGTATTATGTTTTTCTGTTATAAAATAATAAATAAATGAAAAGAAGGATTGCTATCGATATCATGTTTGACGCATTGTAGTTTTTCATAAAATGTTATTTATTAAATTTTCTTTTAGATTACTTTGATAGACAGCAAATGCCAATAAAGTGCCGTACCAAGCAGTGGCGATTTAGTTTTTTTTTTTTTTTTTTTTTTTTTTTTTCCATGCAGTTAATAAAATTATAATCTGTGTATGTTAACTGTATAATCCTGTCTAGCATAATTTATTTTAAAATTTCATAACCACTGCAAAATAAAAATGAAAAATCACTAAGTTGACGAAAAATAAAAATGGATTCAAATAAGTGAAATGTTAAACTAAAAATTCTATTAGAAGGCAGAAAGTCAGTGCCTTAGTGAACACGGACAAGAATAAATACATAACAGTTAACTCATTTTCAGCATAATTTGTTTCAACATATTATAGTTTGTTCCATGGATATATAAACATGGATATATGGTTTGTGCGCTATACCGCATAATAACAGTATATTACTCTTTTTTTTTTTGTACAGCATAATTGTTTATGCTGTTCCAATTATATTAGATTATACTAGATTAGAAAGGAACCCTCATTACATTATACTACAAAAATCTACGTAATAAGTATGATAGTTTACCATCAATACTTAGAAATTTAAACAGTGATACGTTTTTAACCCCGGACACTTTCTTTTTTATTATTACATACATACACACTAGTGCTGTCGAAATCCGGATTTCGGATAGAAAGTTATCCGGATTTGGCGGACAAAAAATTATCCGGATTCACTGATCCGTTTTAAATCCGGATCGTATCCGGATCATGATCAAATTATCCGAATCCGTGTATCCGGATCGTGATCCGGATAGAAAATCGGATAACGGATATTTTTTTATCCGGATTTCGAAATCTGGATTTTTTTTACAGCATCAATCAGAAGATTAGTTTTGTTGTAGCCTGTAAAATACCCTAACGTATAACAAGTAATTTTTATAATTATGAATTTTAATTATTTAAATTAGAACTTTATTCATATAATTTGTATTTAAATTCAAGCTATTTCTAACATATCCGACGCGAGATTCACAATTACGCTTAATATTTATCGTAATTATATGAAATCGTGATCTGAGTCATTAATGTGGAAAAAATAAACCGGATCACAATCTCGATCAAATTATCCGGATCAATATTATCCGAATATGATCCGGATCAAAATTATCCGGATTGAGATCCGGATCACAATCCGGATAGAAATTCGGATAACGGATAATTTTTTATCCGGAGTTCAAAATCCGTTTTTTTTTCGACAGCACTAATACACACACACACACACACACACACACACACACACACACACACACACACACACACACACACACACACACACACACACTGATACACAGTACTGTACTCAAAACAAAGTGATAAATCAGAGGTGGTACTGGTGGTACCGTCAAACATACTCAAGTTATGTCTCTTACATCGTATCTAGCCCGACCTTATAAGAATAATCATATAGCTTTGGAATAAATATTTATAAAACTTAAAAAGGCATTATAAGGGAGACTAAATATAGCTGGGTGTTAAAGATTAATTAAATTCTATATGTGCAACATCTCTATTGTTAACCCTAGCTGCGGTAAATTCAAACTACCATTGAAAGTTGATTATACCCATGGTTCAATATAATAATAATAGTACGTAATTATAGTAATTATAATCACAGAATTTCATCATAATCGTGATTTGAAAATATTATTGATTTTGAAATTTTTATTTTGTTATTTAATGGATATTTTTAGTTTAGTCCATCTCTTTGGCCAACTCAATCCATTGGTGTAATACTGAATGCGCATCAAGAGAGAGAGAGAGAGAGAGAGAGAGAGAGAGAGTAAATTGGTATAAACATTGTGTATATGATGTGACGTTTAATTAAGTTTTGTTTATTTTCAGTTTTCTTTAAATATTTCTTAATTCTGTGTTTGCTCATAAATTTCCATGGCATAAAAATAATTATGTACCTACATGTACAGGAATAATAAAAATAAATTAACTGAAAATGTATTTTATATATTGCGCGGTATTTATACATCTAATAGTATATTTTTGTATAATTTTTTAAATCCATATTGAGTGTCTTATATATATATATATATATATATATATATATATATATATATATATATATATATATATATATAATATCCTCTTGACTTTTGCAACGCTTTATGCTGAGAAGTAATACGAGTCTCCTACTCAGAACGTTATTACAGGAATACTTGTAATATTATAATATGATGCTTTTTTCTGACGTCATCTTGGTTACTCTGTGTGTATTCAAAAGTTGTTAAGTAAACTTACTAGACTTGGGTTTGCTTGCGTGTGTTTTGCTTTTTATGAGTGCAAAGCCTTGTTTATAAATGCGAGGCTTATTATAAGCTAAGCCGTGTATTATAAAGCCATGCGCTTGTGGCCAAATGTGTTGCAATCATATTAATGATGTTGCACTCGTACTCTCTCAACTCAACTTTTAAAACTTCATAACTACATTCTTAGGTATACTGTATGTAAAATTTTACCTCTCTCTTATACTAACTTGAGACCCCAAAAAGAAGAAGGATACTATAATATATTATGTATTATGTATGTAATATATTATATATCGCATGAGAAGGATGAAAATCTCTTATTAGAAATTCCCGTGTTTTCAAAGTTTCAATCGTTATATGATTCGAAAATAAAAATTCAGAAAAATTGAAATTATTTTTGTCTTGCGATTTTTTTATCTGACAATACATTTTATTGATATCACATTTAATCGCAAACAGTTCGCTCATAATTCATTAATTAGTATAAACTAATTACTAATCACCCTCTTTTTTTATTATTTTTTTTATTTATTTTTTTTGGCATTTTGTTCAAAAACATGAAATTAAAATTATTTTTCCCACGCAACTATGATAAAAAAACAAACAATAATAATAATAATAATAATATCATTGAGTTAAGAAATGTTACTTATACTTACTGAAAAGTTGAAAATTTTTTGCAAGCAACCCCTTTTCCAAAATTTGAAGGGAAAAAAAACCGTTTTATTAATATTTTGAAGCTCAAAATAATTTTAGGGGTGCAATTTTATATTCTTAAAAGGTTTCTTTGTATTTTAACTAATTAACGCTAGCTAATTAACGCGCAGTACATCAAATAATAATAATAAAAATAATAACTTTACGGAAATAAGATGCATACACCCAGAACATTTAAGGGACGTAAAATTGCACCCCTAAAATAATTTTGAGCCTCAAAACATTAATAGAACGCAAGATGCGTTTTTTTTTTTTTTTTTTTATTATTATTATTTATTTATTTTTTGCAAATTTTCGCTAAGACGTGGCTTGCAAAAATATTCAATATTATAACAATTCAAACTTTGAAACCACGGGAATTTCTAAAACAAGCTCTTCATCATACTCATACGAGCAAAATATGTTTAAGTAATCGGACAAAGCATGTTGAAGAATATAAAGCCAGTTTAAAAAGTTTTATAAAGGGATTTTACTTGAAGAGCGCTTATTATTACTTTCGTTATCCCAATAAAAAGCTCTAGTTCTGTTGTAACTCACAGTTCGGCTATTCAAACATTATGACTATGAGTAACTGAAGCCTTGATCTAGTCTTTCAACCCTTAATTAAAAAAAAAATAATAATAAAAAAAAAAACTTCTCTCTCCCTCCCATATCCCCTCCCCCTTTGACTTGAGCATTATTTATTCCTTACACTTGGCTAGTAACATGATCGAGCGGAGGAAAAACAATTTTCTACTTGAATAAACAAGTATTTCTTCTAGTGAAAATTACGTACAACGAGAAACACAAAGGTCTTGCATGTACTGTACATAGCAGAATATTTTCAAATAAAACTTTTAAAAATTACATAAAAAAAAAAAAAAAAAAAAAAAACGAGCTCTGATGCAAGAAGATCAAAGTAAAGTAATCCAGACAAATGAAAATGCAAACACCCATAATTAAGTGCACCGTGGCCATGAACCCGTTTTACTTAAACGCATTTTAATATTATAACATTATAACATAAATTAGTTCTTGAAATTTCAGGAATGGTGTACTTGTTCCTCATGCAAACATGCCCACACAAAAATCTGATAATATTCTACATTATGAGTTTTAATTTATATATATATATATATATATATATATATATATATATATATATATATATATATATATATATATATATATATATATATATATATAATATATATATATATATATATATAATATAATTTTCTTAACTGCTAAAATTTCGATGGGGTAGTTTGGACCACATTTTTATAATGGTTCTTCTTCTTATTATTTATAAAAAGCAAGTTATTTGATTTTCAATCTGCAATATAACTATCACACATGGTATAGAATTGATACTAGCATTGAAACTACTTTTCTTCTATGGTTAGCGAGTAATATAATATGATATTTTATTGGCATGACATTTTTGGGTCCTTTCAGGCGTCCCTCACTGCCCGAAAAACACGGTGTTATAGCTAAGGTAACTTTGGTTTGTAATCGACCACAAATATCACCCATTTTAAATAGGAGTTCTTTTTGTTCTTTAAAAACTTGCAACAAAAAGAATTAAGCGTTCGCTACTACAGTCCCGAGAAGCAATGAATGCTTCAAATTTTATGCAACCGAAGTCTTTTGAATAATTATACTGTTTCATGTATTTAACATAAATATATTCATGTTAATCAAAATGCAGCAAAAAAAAAAAAAAAAAAAAAAAAAAAAAAAAACAGTTGGTTGTATAATTTGAACGGGGATGAATTGAAGACTTCGTTGCATTGGTATAGTTAATTTTACGTGTACCTTTTTACTTAATCATCTTTGTACCAGTATTTTGTTATGCTTTTGTTTTTCTCCTTTTGCACTTTGTATAAAATGGATACTAATTTTACACTATTTTCTTTTGTTTATAGCATCGTCGACTTACTCTGGTGGTGCTGTAGGACCTGGTGCTAATATTAATAGAGGCCACCGCATTGTACCTGTATATTACTTGACCCCGGTGCTTTGCCGACACTGTGAGTACAAATATTAATGTATTATCTTTGGTTTTTTATTTATTATGAGATGACTCTAAAGCCAATCTTTTGTACGTACGTAAATTGGAGCGAATTATTTTTGCTCCCCTTGTTTGTTTTGGCCACTTTGCTGATTGCTCATACAAACTTATAGGTCATTTTTCTTCAGATTTACCTTTAGCAGCTAGTAGTGAGAAAGCTATAGATGAGTTTGGTTAGGGTAGGAACTACTGAACACAGAACAAGAAAAGGAAGGATGGGGGAAAAAAATCGGATGAAAAGACTTTTGTTATAAAGAAAGGGGAAGCAGCCACCAAAGTTATTGGTGGAGAAAGAATAAATCGTAAAGTCTTTTGATAGGGATTTGCTTTCTCGTTTGCAGCAAAGAAAACTTTCTTTTCTTGGTACTCGACTGTAGTAGTGTCTTTACTTTCTTCTCGCTTGCTCCTTCGGTGGTAGTTTATTTTTATCGCTGACTAGCTGGTCGGTGATAAAGCGGTGAGAAGGCAGGCAGGCTAAGGCAAAGTTGCACGGCTTGCCAGTGATGGGCAAGTTGATTGGTGTGGCAGACAGGCACCATGTCCTGCGCTGCAAATGCAGGGAACGGAATGAAACTCATACAAATGTTCACTTAAAATTCGCAACAGTGACTCAATCATTCGATCATACATAAATGGGTTCATGTTGCCCGATCAAATTACCATTAAATACTCTGGGATGCCTTCTATAAATAAGTTATTATTAAATTTTGGCACACGTTGAATTAAAAATATTTAGTTAACGCTTGAAGTTCCGATAGTAATAAAAATTTTAGCTGCCATAAGTCATAATTTGTTGCTTGTTTTTGTAGTTTAACCTTTTTATTTAGTTGCAAAGTTTTATTATTATTATTTTATGATTTCTTACGTCTATTTAAAAGAGTTTTTGTAATTTTAATTAAAAGGCGTAGAACACCTTGAACAAAAAAGTTGCGTAATATCCTAACAAACCTGAAAATCAACGTTGATTTGGCCGGAGTCATTGATTTCTAATTTATTTTCCATTCACAAAATGCCGCTGCCGGTCACTGACGTCACAGCTCGCCCGGTTTACTTGCGTGTGGACCAGGCGAGCTATAACGTCAGTGACCGGCAGCGGCATTTTGCGAATGGAAAATAAATTAGAAATCAATGACTCTGGCCAAATCAACGTTGATTTTCAGGTTTGTTAGGATATTACGCAACTTTTTTGTTCAAGGTGTTCTACGCCTTTAAGAAATAACATTTAGATTTTGTATGTGCATAGTATGTGCTGTAAACAGTACACCACATATACATGGTACTGGAAGATTGCGATTTCACAATCCAATTTTATAACTTTTATAATGTTATATATTATTTTATATCATCAGTCATCACCATATCAGTGATATACTATATGTGTGTGTTACATGTTATAATATAGTAATAATATACGACGTAGAGGATAATTCTTTCCATTACGCACTGACCAGATTTATTATTACTGTTTGCATGTGGTCGGTGCATTGATATTAAAAGTTATTTGATCTTGATATAAGCTCCCATTCGTTGGACGTTGCTATAAAAGGAAGACGAGGGAAAAAGTCTGTTATCGTTTTGCTCATAACAATTCTACCAAAAAGGTGAATAGAAGCAAGTTGCTCTATTGAATATCGTTTTTTCTTTCAAGTTTATTTCTGCTGTTATTTGGTATATTTAATTTTATTTTGTGTTTTCTCCCTCCTAAAGAGATATGAATAGGATGATGAAGACTTTTTCTATTTCTTAAATTGCAGTGGTTTATGAGGTCGTTGTATATATAATAAGTGCGCTTATGGGACATCTAGACACTACTTGTCGTATTATCTTCTTTTTTTTTGTAAGAGAAACTATTAATGTGGTAAACACCTTCTTATTTCACGATTAAGTAAACAAAGTCAGACTCTGCACAGGTCCTCAATGCTTTTACTCTATTGCCATGTGCTTAATTAATGTAATGCTCTGCATTTTATGTATAAAAATTATTATGTATAATCATCGAAAGTTAAAATTGTTATAGATTTAACTAATTGGCCTACTCTTGGGTGGTGAATATTAATTTGATCACTCCTCGACTTTGATATGACATTGATGTAATAATTTCTAAAAGTATAAGTATCATATGGATAAACTTCTCATGGTGTGTAAATGTGCAAGTAAAGGCTAAAATAAAACATTTTATTTACCTTAAATAATAATACTGTATAGTTAAAATATTCAGCAATATAATATTCTAAAACTTACTTTTTAGTGTCTGATGGTCATTCAAACTATAATATTATTGTCAGTATTATCAAAAAGACCATACATATAATATGTATGGTCTTTGCTGCTACATTAATAAGTAAATTGAATTTATTACACTAATGAACGTTTTTTGAAATTACTCGTATATGTTAAATTTCAAAAATTCATGGTAAAAAATACTAATACCATTACCGAAACTTAGCAAACTAAGCATTTTTTTTAAAGGTGGAAAAACACATACACAATCAGGTTTATACTTTTTTTTTATAACTTTGATGCTTATATAAAAATACTATAACAGCAGCAGCCAATTTGTCTACACAAAGACAGTATTGGCATTGTGCCTCACCACTTCTTAAATTTATGTCTCTATAGTTTTACTATTCTTTATTTTATGGTTTTACTGCTCATGCATGGAATATATTTATACACACACATATAATATTGTGTAGACTCATTAATGAATGAATACGTGGCAGTAATTATTAATATAAATAATTGTCAGGACGGGGTGACATATTTTTCTCACTTATTTTGAAATAATTCAGTGTAATTGTGTTTTATATATAATGTAACATTACAATAGTGATTTTAAAAATGGTTTTTAAATGTAAATTATTCCCGACATTGATATTTCAGTGATGGTATAGTATATAAGACAAGTGTAGTATGTTATCATGGAGTGTCTGATGAAGATGTCCAAATCTAATATTGCGTCAAAATTACCGAAATACATAGTCATAAACGATGTTTACTCTGTGATGAATTGGTTCATTGGTAATTCATTGAAGGGTTCATTAGTGTTTTGAAAATTGAATTTTAGATGTCTTTTAAAATGGATGAACCTGGACGAAGGGTTTTTGATCCTTTATATGGTAAAACACTTTGAGTTAGTTATTATGATATTTAAGGAACAACTTTATGTCAGCAAGTGATGCATTGTATAATAAAATCTGTAAAATATCTTAAACCCCTTCAATTAATTAGGTGGCATCTGCTTAGTGTAGGTTTATCATAGCGTATAGTAGTATAAAAATCATAAGACAAGAAGGTTCACGGTTTGTTTCAAAATTGATATATTAAAATTATCATATATGAAAGCCACGTATGGTGCTTATATTCTGTGTAGTAGAGACATAACGTATAAAGCTTATAGCTTATAACACATTAATATATAGGTTCAACTCTCTCTCTCTCTCTCTCTCTCTCTCTCTCTTTCTCTCTCTCTCTTTCTCTCTGCTTCTGCTGTGCTGTTATTGAGCTCTTGTATTGCGGTTTGACGATGTATTTATATTTATATAGCTGTATTTAAAACGTGCAAGCAGGCAGGACTCTGTTTTCAAAACTTAACCATATATATATATATATATATATATATATATATATATATATATATATATATATATTGGGGAGGGGGGTAGTTCAGAGCAAAAGAACACTCGAGTGATAAGTTAATTCACCTCACCCTACCACACACGCGCACCACTTACAGAGATGGCAATGAGCAGGGCGATTATCTTGTATTCAAGAGGGCAAGAAACTAAAAGGGTAAAATAAATTGATAAGTGCATAGAATAAAGGAATTCATGATTAGTTTGGAATTATTATTATTTTTCTCCTTAATGCTTACCTATATACGCATTGCAAATAAAATTAATTAGTTGAGACTGGATTTTCTGATGAAATTGTTAAGTGCGCTTGTAAGCTTCATACTTACATATAAATATGTATAATGTATTATATTTAGTTATTATTAATATTTTTTCTTTAATTTTCTTTAATCTACTGTGTATTTAGTTATACAATTTAGTAGTGGCCATAGTATCGCCAGAGGCTATAATGTGGTAATAATATAATTACAATACTTTAATTGACAGTCAGTTGTAGAGCTAAATTTCTCTCTATACGAAACTTGCGTGCCATTTTTACCAGAACATTACGTCGCTAAAATAAATAAATAACTAAAAAATAATATCAGTAATAAATAATAAATTTTAAAAAAAATGTGTGCAATAATAATTACATTTCGTCATTTTAATTATATTGTAGTTTAAACAGTTTGTATAAAAGTAGTATAGGGTGGTTTCATTCATGTTAAAGTCGACGTCATAACTGAGTACTAAATAACATTGGCCGGTATAGGAAAATGGTACATTTTGCCAGTTTAAAAATACTTATAGCAATTTTTTGGAGAGCATTAATGCTATTTACAGGTTGAATTAGTTTTTCAAGTATGTAAAAAAAAACAAAAAAAAAAAAAACAAAAAAACAAACATAATTTTCCAAAGAAAATAGTCAAAAATTACGTTTGTCCTATGCTGAGCAATGTTATTCATTGCTCAAGAAGAGCATCAATGACGTCATGCGCACACACCCTATGTATACACTACACACACACACATATATATTATGTATAAAAAGTTGGAGAGATTTTTTTTTTTTTTTTTTTTTTTTTTTGGTATTTAATCAGATTATATTCTGTACAAGCAAATCATGAACACTTTTGAAAACTTTTGTATTATACGCGTGACAAATCCTTGCAATAGGTTTTGCATAGATTTGCATGAAGAGAGAGAGAGGGTTATTGGGCGGGGTTGCAAGTGTATGAAAGAGAACCACCCTTGCAGAGGGCCAGGTTGCGTGCACATTATCAAACGGGCGTGAATGTATATGAGACATGCTACATCGTTAGCTGTGAATGCAACTTGTTTATCGTTACATAAGGCACACTTTCCGTTAACACTATTCTGAATTTTCGTCCTTAATGTTGTAGTATAAAATGCTTGATTTTTAGCTTTATCATAATATACATTTTAAGCTAACGATGTTATAGTTTATAGCCTGGCTATATTTTGCTATTTTATTAGTCTTGCATTATATGAAATGCATTATTTTTTATTACACGTGGCATGTATAATGCACGTAAAAGTTAATGCGAGTGCAAGAGCAGAAATATATAATATGGGGATAGGGGATATATGCAAGTTCTTATTATTATTATTTAAGCCACACGAAGACTTAATGATAACAAACTCATTCGATTGTAATTGATAAAAAATAATTGTAAAAAAGAAATAGAGAGAGAGAGAGAGAGAGAGAGAGAGAGAGAGAGAGAGAGAGAGAGAGAGAGAGAGAGAGAGAGAGAGAGAATAAAAAGAATCCCTTTTACATACTGCATGAATGTACTCTTTTTTTCTTTTTTTCGTACACTTTGTTCGTATTAATTGTAAATGCAGAATAAATGATCAAAAGACTTACACACTTCTTTTGAAAACAGTGCATGAATATGAATACAGTAATACAATGTTATTTTTATATTATTATTTGATAACAAACCAGAAGGAAAATATTTTCAAGATTTACCTGCTTGCGTGTTGCTAGAGGCTGACAAGTACAAGCGTATAAATTTTGTATTCAAAGTTTTTATTTCCTATTAAACAACAAACCTTTATTTTAGTTTTTTCCTAAAGCACAGTTGGAGCAAAACATTGTTTTAAATTTAATTGGATTCAAATTATTAATAAAAAATAATTTTTTTTTTGTTAGTTTGCGTTCTTTTATTCTTGTGGATAATATTATATAAATATAATTATATATTGTGTGTGTGTGTTTGTGTGTATTACTGGAAAAAAAAGAAAAAAAAAGATAACACGAGAAGTATCAAATATTTGTTTTATTCATCATTCTGCTTGCTTTTACGTTTAATATGTATTGAGCTGAATTATTACTAATATTTTCCCCGTTTAACCTGCCTGTGTGGTGTAGTGGCTAGCGTGCTCGTTTGGCATGCTGGAGGTTCGGCGTTCGATACCAAGCCGGGTTGACCTTGAAAGGCCAGCTTGTGGTGGTTAGAACGGTGAAATTTCAGTGTGTTTCAATGTGTACGTTGCCGCTGCAATACGTAGGTTGGCCAGGCAGTTTGATCACCTGTGCTGCCGTCGTAAGATTTGGTGGTCCGATCTGCACAGGTCTGGTATTAAGAGCCCAGAGGAGTGTGGTGTTAAAGGGTAGAGCCTGCGTTTTGGTAAGCCACAGATCATTGTAAGCCCTCTTACTAGAAAGGATTCGTCCTGGCCTACCCCGAAAGGGATTATGCCGTCATGATACTTATACTTACTTACTTCCCCCCCCCCCCCCCTTGTATTGTGTACTATTATAGTCGCGTAATATATATTTGTAAAAGCGATAAGACGAGTGTCTCAAACTGAAATATATAAAGTGCTCTCCTTGTAATTGTATTGTATGTAACGTGAACAGTAATTTTTATTTGAAATGCAGTGTAGAATTAGCATCACTTTATTTAGACTGTATTTTACTATTTTATACATTTCCTTGTTATCTTGTTGTAGTTAGTCGGCAATGAACAACAGAGTATAAAGTCAAGGAAAAAATTGTGAATGTTAATAAAGTGATCAAAATAACAGTAAATAATAGTTTCCAAAATGATGTTTAACTTATTTCTTGTAAGAAAGACAAATCATAATGTCTACTATATTGTGTAATAATTTTAATCTATCTCCCCCCCCCCCCCCCCCCCCCTCTTCAATTTCTATGATATACTTTAATCCTATTTCCCTCTCTCTTATACAGAATATCTTATTCCTATATAATGTATATTTTTGTTTGCGGCAAAAACAATTAAAAAAAAGTTGAGTATTATAAATGCAATTTGATATACCTCATGGAGAAAATAATAATTCTTTATCATTATGGTAATGATATAAACCACATTTTTTCCCCCCTCGCAAATTTTAATAGGATGACTATTATACATTAAATTTGTTATATAAAAAAAAGAAGATAGATAAAAGGTATTGTTTAACGTAAGTGGGGAAGTATTAGTTATTTGACCTGTTGCAAAGGTCGCGTGTTTTATCAACCATCAGTTACGTTCATATGCTGGCCTAGTTTTGCCTAGGTATGTATATATATATATTTGGTTTATGTATTATAGAGTAAAATGATTATTCTTTCTTTCGTATAATTATATTAACTAGGCCCAGTTCTAAAAAGTATGTTGTGTATTATCATAATATAAATACAACAAAATACTGTAAAATATTTTGAACTCCCATATAATATATCTATACATAGCACATACACACATGTATGTTGCAACAAGAACAATCTCAGGGTAATGCAC
Organism: Ecdyonurus torrentis; assembly: GCA_949318235.1. NCBI lineage: Eukaryota > Metazoa > Arthropoda > Insecta > Ephemeroptera > Heptageniidae > Ecdyonurus > Ecdyonurus torrentis. The sequence continues at coordinate 13,117,692 of OX439127.1, read as the reverse complement.
ATATTTTAATTTTAATTTAGCTTTTAAACCTATTTAAAAATTAAACGAATGTGGGGTCCAGTTCTACAAACTATAAAGAAAACACAAATAATAATATGAGATAATAGTGGGTTTTATTTATCGTATTAGTGATATTTATTTTAAATTATTTTATTATACTCAAATTTAATCCATGATGCAAGTTTACGTATACTATAATGTAATATGAAGGTTATCTTATTATAATAACATAAATATAAATATATATAAATAATATATATAAAGTCTAATATACTCGCGATATATCAATGAGAGTCCAGTCGAGTCGAGTCCAAGTCTATATACACACGCACTTAATATTATGAACATGCAATATTCATATAATTGCGTACCGATGATGTGCGCATGCAGTTGTGCTTCCAATGACTCACGTCAAGTTATGATCATCTAGAAACTGGATTTTTTGTTAAAAATGGTGGCTGCACCTGCAAAAATAGTAAGTTATTTACCTGCATCACAACCTACTGTGAGTTTACATAAATAATATTTCTAAGCATTATAGAAGTGAAGCATCAAGTTTTTATAAACACACAGTAGATTGTGAAGCAAAAAGCCTAACTATGGAACTTGCAGGCGTAATCGTAATTTTCACCAAAAAATCCGGTCTCAGTATTGTGGTGTGTGGCTCGTGACCGCTAGTATTTATTACGTTTGGCAATTCTAGAATGTTTTTACAATCTTATAGGGATGTTAGTGATAGGTGAGTCGCGACCCACGTGTTTTATCTCGGGCGGTGTCATAAATTGCAGATATATCAAGTCATTCTGATTGACCCTCGATGTTACATCACTGATAATTATCTCTTTTTATTATACAGTATCATCATCTAAAAATTTTAATTAATATTTATTATGAATATCAGTATACGTGCAGATTACTCCAATATAAATATATATCTGAATGTGTATGTCTGTGTGTGAGTAATTGATATGAAAATTCTCAATCTTGTTAGATAAAAATTTAATGAATTTGTACTTTAAAAGTTTGAAGAATCCACTATACTTGACCACACGTGTCAGAAGTTATAGTTTTTCTACCTATAACTTATGCATCTTGCAAGCGTATAATAACAGCTCAATCAAACATCACACTTTGCCATATGTTAACCCCTGATATCTTTGGTTGTGTGATGTGTATAGAAATAGAAACGTGTCCTGTATAGGTGGCATTTAAATGTAAAAATTCTACTCCTTAATTATTGTGATTAGCAACCGTATTTTAAATTTTCAACGGTGGATATATTTCTCCAGGATGTATTATATGTTTCACGATTAACCCATCACAGTAATTAATTTTTATCGCACTTGAGTTATATTGTTCATTAACTGATAACTGACAATCAAAATAGTTGAATTTCATTTGATTGAATGATCGAAACTATTGCATAATTGTTATTATTTTAATTGTTACGCTATTTTATTTATAGAAGTTGAAGAATAAAGTGAGGCGCACTGCAGTTTTCAAGATAGCGACTAACGTAAGCATACTAATTTTTTTTTTTTTTTTTTTTTTTTTTTTTTTTTGCTTGCACAAAATGTAAACATTTGAGTGAAAAACCAAATTGCCTTGGAATTTTGCCGGTGTTCTGTTTTCTCACTAGGTAAAAGCTCTTTATATTATATATTTCTATATAGGATCAATGTTATGCCCGTAAATTATACAGTATGTATTGAAGTAATATTGAAACTGGTCAAATGTGACACTATAGCAGGGTCTTTAATTCCGGTTAAATGTTTTTAAAAATAAAGGGGAAGCCATAAAAAATAATGAAAGGAAAAAAGGGGAAAGAACTGGCAAAACCAGTGATACTTCAGTGTTTATTTTAGTCTTTTCCTCGTAGTGAAAATAAGTTGTTGCGCTAATATACAAGTGTTCGTTTTCTCAAGAAACAAGTCGTATTGTTTCAAGAGCGGAGTTCTAAGAGATGAACCTTAAATTAGGTGCTGCATGAAACTTACACCATAACGTACCCTTCAACAGTTTACCTGCATGCGATATGCGGCTAAGAATATTCGAATATGTCGTCTTCATTTCCGTACAATTTAGCAAATATATGTATATTCATTAGCTAAACTTACGTGTGAATTTCTCAATATTATTAATCTGATGAATAAATTAGCTTTTTGATATACATTCAACTAAAAATGTCTAATTTTGTGGAATTTGCAATTTTTATTATACTGTAAAACAAACGACGAATGCTCATTATATAGTATGCTAAAAGTTTATTATTTTGCATGACAATACAATCAAAAGAAGTAGCAAAAGTAATATCTCAAGTAAATAAAATACATTGGTATGTTTTAGGGATGTACGGTGACTTTTGCTTTCCCTTGCAGTTCATTCATTTCATTTTTTTTTTTTATCTCAACTTTGACACTGGCCCCTCCCCGATAACTTCTAAATAATGAGATCATGTTTTTAATATCATAATATGATAATTTTAATGTATGGTTTTTGTTCTCCTTGTTCTTTTAATGTTGTAGTTCAAGCTCTATTATTATTGTGTGTGTGTGTATTTATATTATATATACATATATATCGGAAAAATAAGAGGTGTTTGAAAACAAAGAAGAATATTTTGCTAGGATAACATGCATAACTTAGTGCACGTACTGTACTGTATATACGTTATATATGTGTATTTGTACTATTTGTGGATACATCAATACATCACTAAGAAGTACAGTACAGTGGCTCATACACAAAAGCGGGTGCTACTGCTATAACTAAAAAAAAAAAGTCGACTACGCAGGCAGGCAGCGTGCGTGGTGGCCTGGCACCACGCAGTCTTGCTATGCTCACGTCGCGGCTTTGCTCTGCTCTCTTCCCAGTCTTCTCGCTCTACCTTACGTAAATTCACGTCGTGGAGTTGGTAACAAGGAAACAAAGCTTCGTACTTACTGTACACAAAGTCATATGAAGATACAAGAACGAGACTTACTCTGATAAGGTTGCACCCATCTGATAACAATTCTGTTTAAAGAGGAGGCAAGATTATAAAAATCGATGTGAAAAAAAAAAATAATAATAATAAAATAAAAAAATTAAATAAATATGATGCACCTCAGTCGTATCTGTTTCTCTTTTTATTATTAGTTGTTCTTCGACAATCAAGGTCACAGTTTCTCCTTATTATACCCACCACTGTAGTACTTGTTTTAGTCGTATAGAAACTTGAGTACCTTCACAGGTCGTTCTGTTCTAGCAGAAACATTAGTTACTATGCAACGTTATGTTTCTCTTTCTTTGCATCTTATTGCGGGAATTAATTATTCAAACCATTACAAGAACTTTCGACTATATATTATTATTGCAAATATATATTATATAGCGTTAGCGTTAAATACATGCAATGTTGTAATGTTTTCTTTGTATGTTTTGACTATAAAATATCGTATTCAGTACGATACTTGTGGAATTGTTCTGTTGCTGAAAAAAATTAATAATTTGAATGGAAATGTCTAACGTGAAAAATGAAAATCACCAAAAGAGTATAGCATTAATGTAACTTTTTTTTTTTTTTTTTTCCTGCCAAAAGTTTTACTTTAGTTTCACATGGTTTTTATTTCAAACTCAAAGGTACATATTTACATGATAAACACATACAAATATATACTCAATTTATGGTATAGTCCTTATAGAGGGCCTTACAACCTTATCCGGTATCTTCCACAGAGAGTGAAACAGTGCAAAATTTTAGTTTCAAAGGGCTTTATTTTATAAAAATACAAATAAATAATGATGTTGAAAGTGAGTTGCAAAATATTTCACTCATCTCAACCAAAATATCATTTTCATATATTAACTAAAAAAATAAGTAACTAAATACTAAAATATATACTAATAAACATAAACTAAAATAAAAAAAAATCAAATTACAACTGCAAAATTACATTTTTTTTTTTTCAGTGCAAATTTTTGATGACATTGGTGATAAAAATATATATATCTATATGCAACCAGTTACGCATTTGTGTATGTCGATTTGCCTATACTTGCCCCTGGAATGTTTGGGAGCGTTTGATTTTTCTGCGTTAAAAAGTGTCCGACAGTTGCTCTCTAAATTTGTTTTACAAAATGGGAGAGGTCATCAACACTTTTACCCATACTAAAGTTACCGACAGTTAACGTCCTGTCACTGTCAATCAATGCATGTCCATGCCGCTCACATAAAAACCGCTCGTAAACTCATTTAAAAATTATTTCTTAGTGAGTGTTAAGCTCCTCCTTCTTCTTCTTTCTTCTTCTTCTTCTTCTTTTTTTTTTTTTTTTTTTTTTTTTTTTAGGAGTGATAATATAGACAAAACATTAATCGGGCAGCCAAGAAAGAGGAGTACTTAGGAAGTTGCAGTCGGCTTTTGTCATAGAAGTATGCGGGCAATTTTACTATTTCTTTAAAAGCCCTTGAAGTAACTGACGTGCAAATAAATGATGTGCTCCAAAATTATGTTTATGAAAAGACATTATAGTTATCTAACAGAAACAGTGTATAGCAACAAGCAATAAGGGCCCTTTACTCTAAAACGCGATGCGGTGCGGAGAAGCAAGCAGTCGTGTTGCCGAGCAAGCATTGATCCCGTGAGGGAGACACACAGAGAGAGAGAGAGAGAGAGAGAGAGAGAGAGAGAGAGAGAGAGAGAGAGAGAGAGAGAGAGAGAGAGAGAGAGAGAGAGAGAGTTTGGGAGGGCGGTGTACATTCAATGAGGCAACCCAGGCAGGCACTCCACTTTTTGCTCATCGCTTTCTGTCTGTACCAACTATGTATATCTATCCTGTGTCTGCTGATGTGCACATACACACACACTGTAGCTAGGTTCAAAATTGCTGCAACCCTAATCCTACTGCGGATATGGCAGTATTTCCACGGCATTTGATAGAATCATACAGGCTTAACAACAATAGCAATCAATGTTCTCTTCTATACCTCCCCCTCCTCATTTGACTAAAGTGGAAAGCAATTTTTATATACACTAAGCTTGCGTGTCAAAAATTAAACAGAATGGTTTCAAATAAACAGGCATTCAGTGTAATATAATGTAAAGTAGTTAATAAAAGGGAACTGTCGTCATAGAATCAGCGTAATTTCGAGCACAGTTGTATAAAACTAAATTGTTACACTTGTTATTAATGTGTTCTATTTATGGAAAAGAAGGAAAACAAAAATTGAAATTAAATTATTTATGTAAACAACTAAAACAAGCACCTTCACAAATAATTTATATTCAAGCCTGAGTATAGTTTTTACCCTTAACATTGAGTATTTGCATTTTTGTGATTAAATATTGACATAAAATGAGAAATCACGTGTTATTATAATATACATTATTAAAGTTTAATGATTATACAAGAGGACGAACGAAGATGTACATTCTGTTTAGTGTTTTGCCTTCTTGTGATGCTCCACCCATGAATTATTAGAAAATAAATGGAGAATTATGTTTATGATTCTTGTTATATTTTGATGGCTATATAACGAGCTGTGGAACATGTCTTATTATATGGGACTGTTGCTATGCCACTTAGATTTCTATACTTATTTCAGTTTCATTCTAAATAGCAAAAACGAGTATGCATTTTTAGTTACTGTATATAGTATTCAGCACGCACACATACATTTATTGAAGTATTTGAATTTTTTTTAATGTATGTATATTTTTTTTTAAGTTTTAATTGATAAGTATAATTTTATTATTGTGAAATTACCATTATTTCTTTGTGTAATACCAATATGTAAAGTAAAAAAAAAAAAAAAAAAAAAAAAAAAAAAAAAAAAAAAAAAAAACATGCAGTGCTCACAATCATATAAGATTATGAGAGATGTATGGAAGTTATGCATAGCGAGATATTATTTATTTATTATATGATTTCCTTTTACTGTGGCCGCTGGGCTGATTGGGTTGCCTGCATGTCTACTCAGACAAGCGTGCGTAACGTCTAATGACAGGGGCGCATTGGAAATATTAAATTATATATGTGATTGCTCTCACTCATGTTACTTGTTGTTGATGTAACTTTGGCTTGGGCTTAGCATGCGTGGTACAAACCTTCAGCACCAGTGGCACAACACTATACAAATCAACGGCCTCCTTCTTGAGCGGAAAGAAAACCAGGGCGCGAACTTAAGTCGCTCGACGAACTTACTGTAGTACAAACAGGTACTACCAAAGTAAGACCAACTGTTGCACCTCTATATTACCATTATAATTGTAGTTTATCTTTTTTAATTATCATCTGAGATTTAAAAAATATTAATGAAATGATACAAAACTAAAAACTGGTTTTGTCCAGACATTTTATCTTGAAGATGGTAAATTTGATTTTTTTTTTTCTTTAAAAATTATGACAAGATAATGCTATACTTAGATTAAGATAATTTTTTTTTTTGTTCATGCTATTTTAAGAATGGGTGAATATGAAAGGAATGACTTATCATAATGAGTACAATTTATATCAAGATATTGTTATACAACTCGTTAAAGTTTTCAACTCAGTGTCTGATATATTAAAGTTTTTATATATTGATAGTGATAGTAATTGATATACTTATTTGATAGTTATACAAACGTTATGTTAGAGAATAGGAGCAGAGGGGTACAGCTGCTGTCTTATCAGCCTATCAGTTATACATTTTATTGCTCTCACCCATTATGTATTATTACACGTATAAACTATATATCTACTAGCCAAGCAGTTATCACTGACAATGCGACGGTGCAACCAGGTGGCAACAGTTGAATTGCTTGTTAATCAATAATAATTACATAAAGTTTTGCAATAAAACTTTTATTTAATCATAAGCCGCCTCATGTATAATTTCTATGATTTGCATATTGACGAACTGCAATCATCTGTGGTCTCTTGTGACCACAGACTGTATTATTGATGGAAATTAGACTTGTCGATACGAAACACATAATGAACTAAATCTCGTGGGCATCATATTTCTGACAGACTCCCTGTCCGTGTAATGTCATTATAATGTCGCAATAATGTCATTGCCTTGAAGCTTGCTTTTTATCGCACCTTATACCTTATTATTTTATTATTATTTACCACACAACCTCATCAAATGATTGCAGTTTGTGTGAGAGTATGCAGCGCCATGGTGGTGGTACCGAACATCAGTATACGTGTGTCTCCGCCTAGCAACAGCCAGTTGTAAGGCAGGCACGCTTGCTGTCTGCCTGCTTGACGTGTAGTACTATTGTATTTATATTATATATATATATATATATACTATATAATGTATAGTAAGCAAGCGCGAGCAGTCGCGGTTGCGGACGTAGAGGGCGCGGGACGATACACGACCGAAGAGCAGTGGGTTGTTGGGTGGGGAAATAAAGGAGATATAGGACAAGCAAAGCTATAGTTGCAATGCTTAGTTATTAATTAATAAGGTAAAAGATGATCCTTTTCAAAAATACAATCTGTAAGAGCAGTGGGAGAGAGAGCAAGAGAGATTAATATTTCTGACTGACAATGTATAATATTTGCGGTACAAGAGCGTGCAGTGACACTTACGTCTAGTTCACACTTGGCAATAAAACTATGTTGACATAACAAATTATCATTTCAAAAATATTTTCAATGCAAATTTTTAATGTCACTAGTTTTATGACCTATTGTAAACTTGTCTTCACCACTATGCAAGGAGATCGCACTATTCATTAATATTAATTCAACTATCAATTGCATTAATGATTTCAATAATGGTATCTGCGTCATGTATCATAATTTCCTTTCTTTCTGTCAGTGTAGGCATGATGTGTCTAATATGATTATTGATTATACATACTTCAGCATTTTTTTTCCATACTTTTGTTAGAAAGTTTTCCAAAGCTAGAAATATTCAGTGTTCTGAACACAAGTATACGTCGTCATGGGGTCTCTCTCCCTTTTATTTTAATTCCACCCGCAATAGAGGGTGGCTTTCCTAGGTAACTGTTAACCTCTCCTTCAGCTGAGCGTATATGTGAAGGGTGGGAGGGAGCTGATATAAAATATATACAAAGAATGCTGTAAAAGCGTTAACAATATAATTACTTCCACTGTATATTATATTACATACATACAAAGTATGTTCTATACTATTGGTACTATATTTAGAATTTTATTAATTTAGCCTCAATAACGAGCTGAAAAATCAATGTTGCACCCAATGTTCTAATTTTTAGCTACGAGTGTACCAATACCACTATATTTCCAAAACACTGTATAACTCGCACGATAACGTACACAAGACTAAACATACGAGTTTGGTTTGTGAAAATGCTAGTCATTGTTATTGTCTTGATTGATTCTTAGAAATCACTACTCGCTTCAAATTAGCAAAATTAACACTTAATATGTGCTGTAAATCACAAATTTTGAGGATTTGATGGACCCAAAACAACACATGAAAACATGAATTTGACAAATTTTTCAGATCGATGTAACTCTTCAGTATAATCCAACAATGAATTGAAAATCGTTTGAACAGTGACTTGTTAGTAAAAACTTTATTTCTTCAGCGGAAAATAGTTAGCTCTTCGCATCAAAAAAAACTTTGCATATATAGCAAATTTATTTTAAAAAACATGTTAGTTACTTTTTTTACGTGTTTGTAATGTATATATTTGGCATTAGGGGTTGTCAGTAAAAACCTGATATATATATTACAGGTGAATCCCTGTAATTCAAAATTTCGCTGTCTATGTACTTTTTTCATATATATATATGTATATATATAATATATATTTACGTCATTTGAAAGTCAATGTTAACAAAACAACTAAACGTTAAAAATGTCAGAAATTGTGACCATCAGATAAGGGAGAAAACAGTTGTTCAAATTATCTGGGCCTCCTGGGAGTAAAAAATCAAAGATTTGTTATTCAAAATTTCGCCAGGTGACCCCCCAAAATTAATACATATTTTAAGTTGTTTTATTCTTATATGTTTCACTGCAGTAAAAAAAGAAGAATAGAAAGAAGGAAGTAGAAGTAGTAGTTGAAAAAAAGCAAAGAAAATAAGAAGAAAAAGAAGAGAGAAAGAAAGAAAGAAAAAAAAAAAAAAAACTGCCCTTAAAACATTTAGTAAAATCTTCGTAGTACTAGATTTTAAACTTCATATAAAAAAAAATCGCAGGATGGATGAAGTGTTATAACATGACTGCAAATTGTAATAATATTGTAAACTATATAATATACCAGAGTGTCTACAGTAATAATAAAATAAAAATGAATAACATATACACGCAGCGCGGTGCTAATTCTTTTGTTGTATACTGATCATTTCGCATAATATATGAGATGAAAAATTGATTTCAGCTTTATTAAAATGAGAAAAGCATCGTTCCTAAAAAATCACACCTATGATTAAAAAAGTTTGGGCAGATTGAATGGGGGCTAGAGATTAGCAGCACTGACGGCAAAAATCAGCAAATAACTAAAATATTTTACTGGCTGAAACTTATGTCGTGAGTCTTCTACCCTCATTAAATAAAAGTATGTTGAAAGCGCAAGATTTTTTCATGCAATATAAGAAATTTTCAAATACATTATGCTGTGGGGGTTGCATAATTCAAAATTGTCTGCTCAGATATGCACACATTTGCTATTTTGAAAATCTCATCTCGTGTTTTGTGAAAGACAATTTTAAGCCTGGAGGATGTCTTAAAGCATTGAAATGAAATTGGAAACAATATAATGTATAATATTAAACTCCATAGACTTCAGTTATAAGTCGCTTTATAGCTTGAGGCCCTTATTTTCATATGTGAAAAAATGGAAGTACTAGGTTTTTGTGAGATGCCGCTGGGCTAGCAATTAGCGGTGCTGTGCGGCAAAAGAGCAAGCGCGGTGAATAAGTGAATGGCCCGTGGTGGCGGCGTGGCAATGGCATGGCCAGCCAGGGGGAAGCCGGGTAGAAGCCGGCTGGGCAGCTGCGGTAGACGTAGCGGCGCTATCTGCGTCACGTTTATGCCTTGGCTTGCTCGCTTTCCTCTTCGCATCACTATTATAAAACCTTATCTAGCTTGGATCTTGCTCATTTTGTGCTCTTTGCGATTTCAGCATTAGTGGTTCCTCTTCTTGCTTAAATAAATGATTGCCCGACAAGCCGAACGGTATACGCTTGCCCGAATGCTACTGCTTCGATCAGCCCCGCGCGTCGTGAGTCGCGTCACGTATCACACAGCCACCTTGTGGTGCACTAATTACAGGAAAATTTCCAAAGCTATAAATGTTAATAAATAGTTACAGCACTATAAAAAAGTTTTTATCTCAACGTGCATGCAGCTTTACTTCTATATAACTATATATAATAATAATTATAAAAGTATTTCTTTTCTACACCAGCAATGCATTAACATTCTCGTGCACTTAACGAGATTTCAAATGACCGATTTCATTATCACATAATATGTTATTGTGTGTTGCTTGTATCATCTCTCTCTCTCTCTCTCTCTCTCTCTCTCTCTCTCTCTCTCTCTCTTGGTTATATTAGTGCGTGCGTATATGTTTTATGTTCGAATTAATAGAGTATTATTGTAAAAAGATATCGCAATCTTGAATTTGAGTAAAGTCATTGATAAGTATAATACATATTTACAGCTAGTTAATTAACCGAATAATCCTCGTAATTATAAGCACAATAAGTTGCCTGAAATAAAGCTGATTTATATTATTGCCATTACTATTAGGTATTATTATTATTACTAGGTAATATAGAACATAATAGTGCATATTACACTCAATACTGAAAAATAATAAAAATATAGTAAACTTTGCTTTGGAGACGTGTTTTTGTTCTCGTTGTCCAAAGTGAAATAATGCAGGAGAAAAGAGTTGCAGTTTTTATCGATTGAAGTTTGTTTAGCACCTTTATATGAGAAGGTTTTGATCTTTCTATATGTAATAAACATCAGCAATTCCTTTTTTTTTTTTTTTTTTTTTTTTTTTTTTTGTTATATTATTATATATATATATATATATATATATATATATATATATATATATATATATATATATATATATATTTTATGTATAACTGCACTCTTTGAAGGGTGTTTTTATAAAAATAATTCCCAACCGGCAACTTGAGTTAATATTATTATTAGTCTGTATGTGTTAATATGTATTTGCACTATTTGCAGTCACAGTGGTTGACAAATGTGAAATTGATATTATATTATAAATTTTAGCAGAAAAGGTCATAACTGAATGAATTAATATTGTTAATGTTATGCATATAAATAATGAATAGCAAAATATAGTAATTTGTTTCTGTAAACTGTATACGTAATTCTTTTTAATAAATGTGACTGCGTCAATCCAATTGACAGGTAACTTTTTATGGATTGATTGCAAGGAGTATTATTTTTTTTTTAGTGATTATATGTGAGAGAGTTTATTTCATTAATAATGTATTATACTAAAATGAGAATTAATAATTATTTTATGTTTTAAGTAAAAGATTATTTAAAAGATAATAGCATAGTTGGAGGAGGAGCTTATAAGAAGCTGTATACTTGACTTTGTCGCTTAACACTTTGGATTGCTATTGTGTACGCATGTCATTATGGAAATTAGCCACCTGCTAAAACAACCAGATTAAAGTGGTTGACGAGGTGATTTGACTGCCACCCTCAAATGACACCAATACTTTACGTTTTATCGTTAACCATCATCAATTATATAACAACAACTTGACCTCTCTGAATTTATTTGTAAAAGACTATAATAGTAAATTAATATTAAAATTTTACAAGGTGCAGACCTAGCAGTGATATATCATTTTCTTGTTTTATTATTTATTTACTTATAGATTTCATAATGGTCTGATTATGGTCATTATCAAATATATGCATTTCATTATGCTGCTAGAAAACAAGTAATTTGAGTTTATTTCACCAGTTAATATAATTGCAAGTAACGGATGTGGTGAATTAAATATAGAAAAAGAAGAAGAAAAAAAAATCGAACCTTATAACAATGTTGTACAGCTTTTACCCTAGTAAAACTTTATTACAATTTTAATAGCTTGCAAGACACATTATGGCAATTAATTGTTTGTAAATTTTCATACTAATATTATCTGTATTTGCTATAAAGCTCACCAGCAAAATAATAAAAAAAAAAAAAAAAAAAAAAAAGTTCCTAGAAAATTAAACTTTTCTTTCCTTGTGCCGTAAATTGTTCGCAAGCTTCGTTAAAAATAACATCAAATGAAAATAACTATATTAATTTTAAACCTTTAAGTTTCAGCTTTAAATGCTTGTAATTTATGATTGTTCATTTTACCATAACCAAATTGTTCTTCCTTGAAAATTTGCGTGTAGTGCATGACTATAACGTGACATACAAAGTTAAACGCTTCATTCAATTTAAACAATGATGTTTCTTAACAAAAACAATGAAAAATATGAAATACATAATCTTTTTCCTCTTTTGTCATTGAAGATGCATAATACGACGGCACGCTAAAATATAATTTAAGAAAAAATACATATTTTATCCATTTCCATGTTTTTAAGTTTTTTTTTTTTTTGGTAGCAGTTTGCTCATCTATAATTTTATTGCGAATAGAAGTCAATTTTATTATTATTTTGTCTCGCAAAATATATATATATATATATATATACCATTTATATCACATTACAATGCTTCCCTATTTTTATGAACAAAATTTATTTAAAATTGATATTGTTTTTCTTTACAATTTGATGGCCATGTATCTTTTTTTTCACACGCATTATTTCTAAAAATGCATTCAAAGTTATGTGCGCTTGACGCACTTCACAGGATCTGCACACAGCGTGTCCCCTCTCGCACGCATGTAAAACATAAAGGACATATTGCACAAGACAAGTTTCCTGTAATGGAATTCATGCGCAAAAATTGACCCCGTCTCGGCTTTTCATGTAGAGAAAAATGTACGTGCAAAATTATTGTTTTGAGTAATCTGTTTATATTTATTTCAGACCTAGAATCCTATAATTTGATTGTATAAAAATTCAATTTAGAAAAAAATAAGAGAAATAGATAAAAAAAGAAAATGATTATACGAGTGTCATGTGTGTGTGTGTATATATTATATATATATATATATATATATATATATATATATATATATATATATATATATATTTATATATATATATATATATATATATATATATATATATATATATATATATATATATATATGTATGTTTATATATATGTTAGCATCAAAACCCGAAATTGACCCAAACTAGGTATTTTTGCTCATTTCGGCTTTTGGTTCGTCGCTTTTTGCCAAAACCCGGAATGCCAGTTTATTTCGGCTTTTGGTCACGAAATTTTGATCCATACTAGTTTTGAGCATTTCGCAAAAAGCAAAACCCGGTGTAAACATTTATATCTAGTTTTGGTCTTTGAATTTTCACCAGAACTAGTTGTGGTCAAAATAGAAAAATCAAAAGCCGAAAAATAAACATTTCTGAACTCAATTATTTGATATAAGAATGAGAGAGAGAGAGAGAGAAAGAGAGAGAGAGAGATAACACGACACCCTAAATAAAAAAAATTGAAAATATTTGTTTTTATTTACAATAAGAATAATAGTGATATATAATGACTTATGACTAATTTCCCTTATATTGGTTCAAAGTTCAAGTCCACCTTACTTTATCCAGTGATAACGTTTTTTTTTTTAATATTTCTTGTACGTATATTCAGTTGACTGTTTGTCTCTGTGCTGAAAACATGGTTTATAATTACATAATATTCGTTAGAAACAGGAGAACAAAGTGTTTGAATTTAAAAAGTTCACAACACACGTATATTGTTGGTGCGCAAATTATAAGTGAACATGGTTAGTGGTTTTATACATATAGCTCTTAATTTACATTTAATCGTAAGTAGCGCCCCTTAAAATAATAATAATATACTCTATTACTACTGAATGGTCCACTTGCAATAACATGTTTGTAATTGTTGCAACAAGGGATTTAATGTAAGAAATGCATAAAGAAAATTTCAAATTTTTTTAAAAAGTTCGCTCATTGCAAGTGGTGCATTGCTAGGTCAAACAGTAAGTTTATTTTTCGTATTGTCTCAATTTATATTCCGTATCTATAGCCATAAGATTTAGAGATTATGGTCAGCGCATTCTAATCAAATTAATCTTTCAGACATTTCAGACCATATATTTTGCATTTCAAGTAAAATAATAAAATATATTGTGTTAACGCCTAAATTATAATACCAAAACTTCATGCAATTATAAAATATAATTATAGTCTTTTATCATTGCATAAAATTCTGAGTTGAGAAATGTTCATTTTTCGGCGTTTGTTTTTTCTATTTTGACCACAACTAGTTCTGGTCGAAATTCAAAGACCAAAACTAGATATAAATGTTTACACCGGGTTTTGATTTTTGCGAAATGCTCAAAACTAGTATGGATCAAAATTTCGTGACCAAAAACCGAAATAAACTGGCATTCCGGGTTTGGCAAAAAGCGACGAACCAAACGCCGAAATGAGCAAAAATACCTAGTTTGGGTCAAATTCGGGTTTTGATGCTAACATATATATATATATATATATATATATATATATATATATATATACATATATATATATATATATATATATTATACACACACACACACTTACACTACACATAACTAAATTTGTGTGCAATTTTTATTGAGAATAATTTACAAAGCTTATAGGTAGAGACAGTGGTAAAAACGCGATATTTTTACCACTTTCTCTACCTTAAAATTGAAATATTGTTGTTTTGGTCAAGATAAAAAATAAAATACAAAGGAATGGGGTAATTTAGTGTTATAATTTATTAACATATCTATGATTTTAATTATTATTTATTAAATGTAGTCTCGTACGTTCTTGGAAAAGTGTCGATGTGTCAAAATTATATATATATAAATATATATATATATATATATATATATATATATATATATATATATATATATATAATAATACGATTTTATCTCTTATCTTGAAATTTTGACCAGTACATTTACTTAGTCTAGACATGGAGGTGCTAAGCAGACGGTGTGACCTCGTGTCATGTCATGTCATATAATATTTGAGTGGGCAGGCTATACATAGGTGGCGAAATGTACAAAGGTGAAAATTATACTCGGTAATGTGCATTACTCTACGTTACTATACGTACACGTACATACAGAAAAAACATGTCAGAAAATGAGTTACGTGGCTGGTCAGACCTGTCAGACACTTCACTCACTCAACTTAAAAATTATTATTTATGTTAAAGGATATTAAGGGTCAAAAGGCCTACACCTGATTTTAAATATGATCATAAGAAATGAACAGTCACTTGTCCATCATTTAAGAAACAAACACATTTATTTCCATCAAAAGATTATTTATTAAACGGAATTATAATAAATAAATAGCGCTTTTAAATATTATTATAGAACTTTCATATTTATTGCTTTAATATATTACTTGATCGTTTACTTAAAAAACGGAATAATAATTTGACAAATACATTGCATTTGTACCAATGACAATTTACGTCAATTATGTCATTGCCCTCTTAATTCTGCAAAGTATCATATGTGACGCACAACGTAGTTATAAATTAATTGTATAATGTGCACGTGGGTTTAATAACGATTTATTTTCTTTAAAAAATATTAATTACATCATTATTCTTTATTAATGGTAAAATCTTATATCAAAGCAAGATTAAACATTAGTCTATACCATTTCCAATCGCAACAAAAATTTGCCATGAAGTAATACTAATTTTATTGTGTGTGGGGGGGGGGGGGGGAACATAATACGTATCTTAATTTTCTTTTGTTCCCTTGAAATTAATCTTTAATTAATTAATCGTTCGATTACAGCAGTTATCACTAGTTATCGATGTGCTTCGATGCAATGTAAATTATAAATCACGATTAAAGAGGAAAAAAAAAATGGAATAATAAAATATGAGTAAAGAGAGATATTCGTAAAGCAGAATAATGTGATGGAAGCAAGAAAATATGACTTCTTTGCTTCTTAATTAATGAGCTAAATACATTTATAATATATTAAAAAGATAAAATTTCTTCAGTAACTTGCACGAGGGAAAAAATTATAACTACTTGGCATGGTACTGTTTATGATTATTGTAAATTGCAATAGGTAAATATAAACCTGGAACAGGTATACTATACAATAATACCGGCCTAATGCAGGTATAATGTCATGTAATCTAGGTGATTCACAACGTTTATTGTTGTATGTTTCACCTGCATTAGGTATATAATACTAAATACTTGTATCAACACCTGTGTCGGGCCAATGTGTATCTATATTGCAATTTGCACGATTTATGTTCCTGACATTGGAATTAATTTTTATTTCCGTGCACCAGATTGACGT
This sequence comes from Ecdyonurus torrentis, assembly GCA_949318235.1. NCBI lineage: Eukaryota > Metazoa > Arthropoda > Insecta > Ephemeroptera > Heptageniidae > Ecdyonurus > Ecdyonurus torrentis. The sequence continues at coordinate 13,101,254 of OX439127.1, read as the reverse complement.
GGTTCCTGGGAATCTGAGAATGAGAGTTTTTTTTTTTTTTAAATTTGTAAATATGAAATACAGCCCCCTTCTTTGTCCCGTCCCGTGAGTTTCTCTCTCTCTCTCTCTCTCACACTCACTCACACTCACTCACACACACACACACACACACACACACACACACACACACACACACACACACACACACACACACATTCACACACACACACACACACACACACACACACACACTTACTTCTCCTTTTTCTTCTTACGATTTATAATAAACATGAGCTAAGCAGGCAGGCAAGTTCTATTGGCCTACTTCTGCTTTCTAAAAAACGCGAAGAGAGTCCATTTATATTGGTGCGACATTATGCTTGGGAGCAATGTCTTGCGGGTTGCGTTGCTACCCGTAGGGTCAGGGTACTAGCTAACTTTGAACCAATAAATAATAAAATAAATTTAAAAAATATAATATATATAAATATACTGTGTAGAAAGGTAAATTTCTTGACTTTTATTTGTCAAATTAAAATTGCAAACGCTTCATGTAACAACAATAATAAACATTCTGAATGTAATGAATTTCTGTCACTGACTTTGGTGTGCGTGGGGCCACATCTTCGAGTGGAATTATTCAAATTTAATATGGCGACAACAGCTTGTAACACTCAGCTTGTAGCTTGTCAACATTTCCTTCAGAAAAATACAAATTTGAAATGTTGTGAAAAATCAGCACGTGCATTCCACACACGTCATAAGTTGAGGATTTAAACTTTTGAATTCGCGGCAATAAATATTTTGATAGTTTTTATTTGTGTACTAATGATGAATCAATACATTTGTTACTTTATTTATTGAAGGTAGTAATCAATCTATGTTGAAACAGAAGCATGCAATCAAGTGCTGGTTTTATTTTTTGGATTAACTTTGCCTGTTAAAAAAAATGAGGGAGCATGACCTAGTATCAGTGGAACACCCTTTATAAAGATACATGGGACTAGCTCGCCATTAAGCAGACTGCAACTCAATTGTTTGTAAAAAATAATACATCATAATAGTACTACGTTTACAGAAATTTTATTGTATAAAAGAGACAAAAAAATGTTTGTAGCACTATATTGTATTATGTTATGTATGTTTTTAGCACTAGTTGTAAACAATATTTGAGTGCACTTTCTCCTCATTTTAGTAAATATATTTTTTAGTTCTATTGTAAATTAAAATCCTAATTAAATAATATATGAATATTTGAAATAACATTCAAATCCTAGCTAATTTTCTGCTTTATAGTAAAGCACTTGTGTTTTGTGTGTCAAACGCTCGCCTGTAACACGGGCAAGCGTGAAATGTGTAACAGAATTCAATAGAGTATCAGTAAAGCCTATTTGTGTCGTGTGTGTGTGTATATATGTATTATGTATAGTATGTATAGAATACTATATGTGTACAGCATACAGCATCACGCCACACCATCAAGTCCATCTCGTATTTATCTATGTATCGGTGCAGGCTGCCTATTATTGCTCTGTTGAAGTAAGCGAATGTTGGCTTCGAGCCACGACCTCCGTCCGCTTGCTGCCATACGAAAAGGTCGACTCGACATCGACAGAGAAGCGGCAAGTAGCAAAGTATTATAGGGAAATAAAATTACAATACTCTGTGTGCTTTCTGGTTTACTTGGTGCATGCATGAATGCAGCCCGTTCCGTCACCCGCTTGTATCAAGCTTAATGGTATGTCTTCTGGTCCAAGTATTAGCAAAGAGAAAGACATAATATCCTTATAGACGGTACCAAGTACTAATTTGTCCCGACGATGTCAAAATTTTCTGTATAATATCTACCGAACACTAGAGGAGTCCCGACAAAATAAGTAGTTTTCATATAGGATTATGATAGAAAATTAAAGACCAAAATAAATACTGTTTTCCTCGTGTTTTGTGTATAATAAAAAATATAGAATGTATACTATGAAGGAAAGTATGGAAACACATGAATATACATATGAATAAAATAAAGTCACATAATAATATTTCTTAATTTGTTAGCAGCAAACTGAAAACAACAACAACATAATAGTATACTAATTGTTTTCAAGCAAAATGTAATGCAAAAATATGGAGTAATCACTCGACGGCTTAAGGTAAACGTATTTAATAATTTAGTGATTTAAAATGCGTATTTTTAAATATTACGAAATAAGTTTTCAAACATGTTATCAGCATTGTAGCGTTCTCTCTCTCTCTCTCTCTCTCTCTCTCTCTCTCTCTCTCTCTCTCTCTCTCTCTCTCTGCTCCTCCTCCCATGTACTGTACTTCAGCAGAATACAAATTGTTATATTGTTTCGTAAAGCAGGAAACAAAGCCTTGTATATAATGGAATATAAATAAATAAAAAGTGATGACATATTATGATACTAAAAAATAAAATTGATGTCGGTGTTCTAATCTTGTAAAATAAATTTAATTAATTAAAAATTAATAATAATAATAAAATAAAAACTAAAAATAGTTGACTTGTTATATTATTGCATTTTTAAATTTGTGATGTGATCGTATGACAAAGGTAATTGGAGAGAAAAGCAGACTAAAAATTAAAAAGAGTATAGTATAACAAATAGTGTCATTTTAACTATATATAATAATGTATATATAATAATCAAATTATATGAATAAAAAGTAAATAAATATGAAAGGAAAACACAATGGAAAAATAAAACTTTTACGGCTGCATTAATATAGCGTGTTCGTTAATTTAGGATTCCGTCTGATTTAAACTCATAAAAATTACACAATACGTGTATTTGTATTGTTTTCTGTACTTTATATGGTGTAAAGTACACCACTCTATGTACTATGTACGCTGTATGTACTATGTACGCTGTATGTACTATGTACGCTGTATGTACTATGTACGCTGTATGTACTATGTACGCTGTATGTACTATGTACGCTGTATGTATGTACTCTATTATGTACTATGTACGCTGTACTTACGGGTGTGATAAAAAACAATTTACTCTGTTGCCTTATCGCAATAACCTTATTCATTTTGTATTCATGTGGAGACTTCAATTAAAATATTGCTCCATACGAATGCATTGTATTTCCATAAGGTGTAATAAGTAGAGCACAATTTTATATCACAGTGTCTGTACATAGCACGTTATGTACAGTATAGTATTATAATAAAAATATCAACTATTATGGCTATGCGATGTAGACATTTATAAAACATTTTATTTTGTCATTATACTCGACACAAGGTTATTGGAAAACAAACAATAGGAACACATACACAGCCAACCTTGCTGAATGAACATAAAGTTTTAGTACATTTAAAATTGTTAAGTGTGTATATTCATACTTAGTTAAGTCTGCAGGTAGTCTCGTATAGTATTTATTTTAGTTTGTTTAGCTTCCGCAATTGTATGAAATACAAAATGCCGAGAAATTTTCAAAGTCGTGTATGTTTGAATCGTTTTAATATCCGTCGACCCGTGCATGAAAAGTTTATTTCTTAAACATAATTATATTTATAGATATATATATATATATATATATATATATATATATATATATATATATATATATATATATATATATATATATATATATAGATGTATTATTATTTCCATAAAATATAATTTGTCAACTGCCTTGAAATAATATTGGTGAGATTATTCGAAAGCTATAAGGTAAAAAATAACTGACCTAACTTCTTTTTTTTTTTTTTTTTTTCTGTATGAAGAATTATTTTTATCACTTATAGTTATCGCAGTAATGGAAAAAGGGAGAAGAAGAAAAACAAATCGCAATACTGCACCTCAATCTTGAGCATTTTGATACAATTTCTCTCCTTCATATAGTGTGTCAATATTTATAACGACTGCGATGTGTGTACACTGTTAGTTTTTACGCTGTAGAATATTGAAATAGAGATAAGCAGTATCTTGTAAATTGCAGCTGGGTGTCATTCTGCAATGCTAAATAACTTATTATTATTATATTGATAAGAAATGTAGACATTGAGGCGTTTATGTCACTTGCAGCCAATGCACTGCAGGTATATCAATAATAATGATATCGTGCAGCTGTATATGCCTGAAAATATATTCTCATGTGCATATTAATATATTTGATTTACGTCAGATATATTATTATATTAATCTATGTCTATACAATGATGTTGATAAATGTTTTGTGACCTTAGACTATAGCTGCCAATTAGCATTGGTATCTTAATTTGCATACGTAATTAAATATGTAAATTCAATGATTGTTAGGGTGTTGCAAGTTATCCGAAAATAGAATCAGACATGTATATAGCGAAAGGAATTGTAAATTTTTATCGCGGAGTTGCTGTTTTTTCTTACATTATTCCGTAATTACCTTTTGAAGTTATTACTTTATTATTATTATTTTTTTTTTATGTAAGGCAGTGGGTGACTGACTTGGAGCGGAAGTAGTCAACAGAGGACCATTTTATTTTCACAATAATTCTTTCGGCGTTAATTTTTTATCTATAACCAAAACAATTTCTATATGCATATAATTTTCAAATTTAAAATTAAGTGAATTTAGAAATGTGTTTTTTGTCTTTGTCTTTGTGTTTTTTTTATTATTATTATTATTATTTTTTGTAAAAATTAAAATAATATTTTTAATTTAAAAAAGTTTCAATTTTGATTTCAAAAGCTGGGCGCTAAAGGTTGTTAGTTTTTGCATGGCGTTTGACATAACTAAACTTTTAAGTATATAACCTTTCATCTTTACTGCATGTTAATTTTATATTTCACGACCGTTCAGTTTGTCAGATATTAAAGTCGCTCTTCTACATTACCTTAGATGTATTACACAATTAAAATTTTGCTACAATGTTCCCATTTTGTTGATGATGCAACAAAAGAACAAGAGCAAAAAATATCGTTACTTTATATCAACTGCAGTTGAAAAACAACTGTGTGGGAATATTTCTGAACATAAATATATACATATAATGTGAAGTGTCAAGTCAGCTATAGGTTTTATTGCACACACAATGGTTTGGTTTGGGATTTGGATCTACTTGTGTTAAATTGGGGGGGGGGGGGGGGAAGGGGAGGATGGTGTATAGAGTGTATATAGAAGAGTGTGCGTGTTCGAGTGACGAGTAGAACCATTTTCAAAGTTTCTTATTTGACGTCACTGTGCTTTACTAGCGTGTAGTAACAATGAAGATTAGAAAAAGAGAATGAAAAGAAAGATATAGATAGAACGCTATACTTTTTGTAATATAATAACTGGAAAAAAAAATGAAGGGGGGTTCGTTTTTATAGCTGATGTCAAAAAGTTTTGGAAAAGTTAAACTCTTAATTTACTTGTGTAAGCCAAACATGAATTGAGATCATGGTATTACATCAAGTCAGCAGACATAAAAGGCCGATACAAATGGAGTTGATCAAGATGAGGCGTATTATAATACTTTTATATGGCATTGCATGACCCCTAAATTGCCCTCTGGGCGACCCTTAGCCCTTTACAGGAGACTAGTAATTGCAAACTGCTTGGCATAGCACAATAGTTTCAAAGAAATTGACGAGACTTTTTCCAGCTTTATCTCTCTTAAAATATTATATGCTTGCTCAAATTCTGATACTATGTTCCTAAATTTTTTCTTTCGTGATTGCAATTCATAAGAATTGTGGGGCGATAAAATAAACGTATAATCAAATAGAGTTTTTTTGTTTTACTTGGTTTATATTAATACTGGGTATACTTATCATGAGCTGTTCATTTTTTTTTTCTTCTGTAATGAATATGTTTTCAGTTCCTTTTGTGCGTATGTCATGTGTATTATATATCAAAGGAAACTTCGTAAAATACTGTTACAAAGTAGAGGATTATAACCAAGAATATTATTATTTGATGTCGCATTTAATATAGTGAAAAATATTTATCATAACATTGGTTTAGTAAAACGTGCAACATAATTGTATAAAAAGTTATGAAATTTTGTTATAATTTCTTTTTTTTCTTTTTTTTTTTTCCTGTGCTTTGTCGGATTATTTATATGATACCAATTTGCGTGTTTCTGTCAGGGATCGTCACGTTTTCTTTTAAATCTTCTTATATTCTGATATTATATATTATATAAGCTTATTACTACGGACGCTTTGCATGACTTTTAAAGAAGGTAAACGGAAATGTTGGATTAGTAGAGAACATCGTATAACGTCAAGAGGCACGGGAACGTATTTTACTTTTCAAATTATTTTAATTTGCTACAGAAGGTAAATCAAAAATATTTATAAATGTAAGCTTATAATCTTTATTGTATATAATATATAGAAAGCGATAAAAATATGCAATCAAGTGAAACGGAATGTGAGTGTATGCATGTGTATGTTAAGTCTATTGTTCAGTTCCTTATTAGTGGTATAATGCATTAACTATATTAATTAATTAATTAATATCGTAGCTGAATACAGTTGATGGAGCTATACCAACAACACTACCGCTGATTGGCAGAGACAAGTTATGATGTTTGATAATCAAATATACAAATTTTAGTCTAGGCCTGAACCAACAAAACGAAAATGATACATAGTATATTACGCAGCAGAGGCCATGCTCATTTTTATTTAATATTTTTATTTCGATCTATACTGAAAAGGTATAGAGAAGGACAAAAAATGCTTCATATTCGCTATCTTGGTTTCCTATAACCCTATGATTAATCTACATTCGAATTCTGCATACCAATTTTATGAGTTTTGATGCGAATCAATATCCTCACCTTTTATCAGTGTATTATGTTGTAAATTTTATTTTGTAGGTTACAATACATTACACTTTTTGTATGTATATAATATATATATATAAAAGAGCCTTATTCATATTATTGTATTATTATTTTTCATGAGCATTGCTGTAAATGTAAAGCTTTGCGATGGTGTCAAGTGTCCCAGATGACGCGCATTGCAAGTTTGAAGCTAGCCTGACATAAATTGCTTGAAGCAAGAAAAGGCAGTCAGAATGAGATTTGCTGACTCCATGTCTCCCTGCGCAAATATCCTGGTGACCAAAGGCTATCCATCCACACACTATAATTTAGCTGACATGTTTGTTTCAACCATTTCTTTGAAAAATATCCGGTGCAAAGTTTTCGCCAATTTGCCATTTTATTATTACATGTATGAGTTTTATATATTTTGCATTATAATATATATATATATATATATATATTATATATATATATATGAGTACATTAATTGCGTAATTTTATAAGGATATATGCGGAGACATGCACGTACAATAAATTTGTGACGCACTTACAGTAAACAAAATCAATCTTTATATTTCTAATTTCTAAAAAAAATATTTTTTATAATACGATGAGAATGAATTATCGACATTTTTTTTTTAAATGCCACTTTTTTATTATGTATTCATTTATTTTATTATTATTACACTGGAATTTATATTGAAAACGGTAATATTACAGTGCCAGTGTATTTTATTTTGAATGGTCTTAAAAAGTGACAAGAAGTGAATCTAGAGGTTATGATACCATATATTATAATAGTAGAAGATTGTGTTAGTCCGAATCGAGGTGCAGACAAAGAGGTGTCTGGAAAAAAGACCGGTCCAGCCAGCAGGCAAGGCCCAAGGTAATAGACTCTCTCAAGTCTCCAGCTCCAGCACAACACCAGAAATCTCGAAAACATGCCATGGCGTCACTTTTCAATGAACTGTATACACACGAATGTGTTTCTATATTTTACCATTTAAAAATCGCGATTAATTTGCAATGTTATTCTTTCAAGAAAAGCATACACTGATTCAAATGGTTAAATATTTATAAAGATCGGATTTTAGGGGAAAATGGCGGTTACACCTGCAAAAATGATAAGTTATTTACCTGCATTACAACAGACTGTGAGTTTACATAATAAATATTATTTCTAAGCTTTTTAGCAGCGAAGTACATTTTCTTTCATAATATAAAAATGAATTCTATTGTCATAGGGAAATAAAATGTATTTTAATGAAGTTTTGCGTCAACTGCAATCTCCATCTGATCACATTGACCACAAGCCAATAGAAATCAACTTTTTATGTCCAGACTGTACCAATTTTGTTATAAACACTCAGTAGATTGTAAAGCAAAAAGCCAAAGTATCAAACTTGCAGGCGGAATCGTTATTTTCGCACCTAAAAATTCGGCCTCTTTATCACAAACGTAGTTAGGCCAAGAAAAATAAAAAAAAGTGGAAAAAAATTAGGACAAGTCTGAATTTTTCAGGGTTGGTAGAGACCATTGCCCCAAGCTTTCTACCAAAAGTTACCAAAAATTGCCCTTGAGCTTTTCCGGAAAAGTGGAAAAATCTGCTAAATCGTAACTAATGAAGATACCTTAAAAATTCAAACGGATTCTTGTTCCTTGGATCAAAATACATTGGAAACACATATTTTCCAAAAAATTATGTCAATAGTAATGGCGGTAGAATTTTCCAAAGTTGTCACTTTACCACTTCAGCTGTTTTCTCTACATTTTCACATTTTGTATAAAAACTTGAAACGATAGACCATAATAATTAACACAGTTTATTGTAAAGAATGTAACAAACAAAATGAGATATGATTTATTAAAATATCTCAATTTATAACGGAGTTATGCCCGGAAAAGCAGGAGAACCTATAGGTAAAGCATGCTGCGCAAACCATAGGCGCTTGTGCTTTTCCGGGCACAACTCCGTTATAAATTGAGATATTTTAATAAATCATATCTCATTTTGTTTGTTACATTCTTTACAATAAACTGAGTTAATCATTATGGTCTATAGTTTCAAGTTTTTATACAAATTGTGAAAATGTAGAGAAAATAGCTGAAGTGGTAAAGTGACGACTTTGGAAAAGTCTACCGCCATTACTGTTGACATAATTTTTTGGAAAATATGTGTTTCCAATGTATTTTGATCCAAGGAACAAGAATCCGTTTGAATTTTTAAGGTATCTTCATTAGTTACGATTTAGCAGATTTTTCCGCTTTTCCGGAAAAGCTCAAGGGCAATTTTTGGTAACTTTTGGTAGAAAGCTTGGGGCAATGGTCTCTACCAACCCTGAAAAATTCAGACTTGTCCTAATTTTTTTCCACTTTTATAGGGATTTGAGTTCGTTTCCTGGTCTAAGTGTCAGTCTTTCCCCTGCACATTGTCTTGATACAGTTCATAAGTTTTATTTTTACATGTTCATTTGTGATTTTCTATTTTTGACTTAACTTAAGGAGATGCTTACTAAATATGTAATTAATAAAATTAAAATACCACATAAGAGTTAGTTATGGTATTATTTAAAAAATGAGTTGATAATGATGAAGGGAGAAGTTGTAAGGTACAAGACAGTGTCGAACGAAAGAGTTGTAAGTTGGGTAACCAGTTTGTGCAGTAATCACGTCAGCCACATACTTATATAACTAGCAAAGCTGGCTTATCATAGAAATGCACAACCGTGGTGTCACTATATTATTGTGGCTATCCTATCATCACTATTTAAACTATATAATACATACGTTTTAACTAATTTCAAAGTTAAAGCTATAAAGCTGTAATAAACTTCTGTGCTGGTTAAACAAATGTATATTGAATATTATCCTGAAAAATTATTATCAAAGTCGTTGGGGTAAAAAAATTGCAATATAGTTAGCACAGAATTTATTTGATATATATATTTATTTCAATTATTATTATAAATTATAAATAATGTATCGCATTTGTATTACGTGAAATGGTGGTGATTTAAAGCAAATATTCAATCTTCTTAAATTATGTTAACGATACCTTTTGCACTATGCAATGCAAAACATACAGTACATTTATGTATCTTTGTTCATCTTATAAATTAAAAAAAAAAAAAAAAATAGAAATTATTTTTGCAAACATTTTAAATTTTATTTTTCTAAAGTTTTGTAAATGTTATTTGCAATTATTGTTAAAAATGTTTCCAATGCTTAATATGATAGTGTACTGTGTGTGTGTGTGTGTGTGTGTATATATATATATAATATATAACTTAAATTAATACTTATTTTATAGCTACAGTTAGTTTATTATTCAAAAGTAATATTTTGTGTATTAGCATAATCATATCAAATAAAAATGGTATTTTTTATTATGTAACTTATGATTGTAAGGATATAAGTGCAGCACTAATTGTTGCTAAGAAACACACACACACACTCGCACATTGTTCCGTTTGCTGGTGGAAGCTATTTAACTAATAACTTTAATTTGCGTAATTATATTCACTGTAAAATTATTGTGAAGCGATATTCTAATTAACTTAGATGCTAAAACATATTGTGAGCCACCTCATTTTCCCCATTATGTACATGCAGTACTGAATTTCAACAGTGTTATAAATATAGTCCCACATACGTTCGTTAATTGCAAAACCTTCGTGTGCTTATCGTCGTGTGCAGAAGTACTGCAGAAGTGTGTACTCTTCAAGGCCCAAAGCATGAAAATAAAATACATAAATATATTATTATAGATGTAAATATTTTTTTATAGTTGTCTCTCTTTTTTTCACCAGTGTGCAAGATTTTTTTTTCTCCTATAGATATACGTCCAGATTTCTCCTAGATGTATGTCCTAGCCTGAAACTTATCGCATTGCATAACTATATATATTATTGAGAAGATTGACGTGTTCTAGCATAATATAATACTATATTATACACATAAAATATAATGTAAATGCAATAGCTACTAAAATATTGCTTTTTATTTTATTTTTATCCGCCAGCAGTTAGTGTGCTGTTAAAAGCAAAGGAAATAATAACAGATGACAGTAAATTATTTGTCACCTCTCTCTCTCTCTCCCCCCCCCCCCCCCCCCCAGAATTGGTTTTGGATAAAATACGTTCTAAACAACGATTTGTGAAAAAGTGGACTTTAAAATTAAAGGTTATAAGTTTTTTTTGTTTTTTGTTTTTGTTTATAATATTTTTATGACAATATTGTACATTACATACACAAATTATATTTAACACAAATTATGTTGTTATTTTTACACTTTTATTTTTGTCCGTGTATAGATAGAGCAGAAAATACACAATATTTTACTATAAATTTATTCACGTATATATTTACTGATTAACGAAGTATATTAATAGTATACGTCATCTTGAATTGAACGGATATAGTAAAGGAAATTAGATGCACATTAAAAATAATTGTATTTTATTAATATATAGTTATAAATTATAGATTATTAATTAAATTTGGATTTGATATAGATTTCCCTCTCTTTCTCTCAAAAGTGTACAATATAGCGATAAAATATTCACTATAGAGATTTGAGTGTCCTTCCAATTTATTATATTATATAGTAAATGGCATTTTATATTGATGCAGACTTGTGTGTCTTCATTGCATCCTAATTGAGAGCCTGACCTTGGATTTGATGCAATACGCGACACGAATGGAGCACTCAATCAATGTTGCTCTGCTTGTTTCCAAATTCAATAATAAATTAATAAATATAGATCCTCTTACCTCGTACCCCTGTGATTGCGCGTTATTACTTATTAGTGTATCGTCATGTCATAAGCAAAAAATTTAATATTTCGGTATGGTAAATGCTTCAAGTGGAAAGCTATGTAAATAAATAAAACCAATAACTATAATTATTGCTATTATCATGGGGGGAAAAAAAGTTAGGCTTTGAAGATTGTTTCTACGTAACAATATTAGTGTTGTAAAATTATTATTGAATTATTTGATCAGTAAATTAGATTAACTTTGTGTGAAAAAATAAAAGCGAAGGTGTGCTTGTATTATGATGCGTTGTTATGAGAATAACGGTGGGCTTGCGTTGCATTTATTATAAATTATTATAATATATTTACTGGCACGCAGTATCTAATTATGCTTACGCTGAACGAATGTATTGAGGACTGCAGCTGCACATCCGTATGATAAATATTATATACAATTCTTTTAGAAAAATGCTTATTTTTATTTAATTTTCACTGCGACTTTGGACTCAGTCACTAAGCACTAAGTGAGCATAAAATGCTTGGAAATAGAAAGATTTGATGAAACAACATCGCAACTTGTTTGCTGAATGATATCACCATGTTGTGAATAGTAAACAATGTAATGAAAATAATCATCCAAGTGCTTATTTTTTATCAATTTTTACTTCGCTTTTTGATACCAATAAGTATGTATATTAATATTTAAATGAAATTCATGCAAGAGACTTTTATAATAAATCTTTCAAAATTGCCAGGGTATAATATAATAATGTTTATTAGGATATTCTCTTTAAAAATTGTTAAGTTTTATTATATTATGTGCTCAGGGAAAACTATAGAAAACGAAAGAGGTTGCCAAGATTCGGAAAAATGCAAGGAATTTACAAAGACCCCCCCCCCCCCCTGTTGTTAATATTAGTTAATGTAATCTGATTCGTCTTATATACATTAACTTCTGTTTATATCATATTATATGAAAGTATATTGTTAAGAACTTATACAACAAATATCTCAATGCTTACTATGTATATGTCATTATATTTAATTTAGCTGCATTGACTGGAGTTGTGATTTTATTTTTCTCCCATTCAAAAATATAAAACATAATGTTTCAGGACAGGACAATAAAAAAATTCACAATAATAATTATATGCTAGTCCGATGTAAGAAACATTTATTTACATAGTAACATAATTTCCATAATATTGAGCAATAATAAATGTATAATATTGTACAGCATATTGTTTATGCAATTCCAAAATAGCAATTTTTAAGCGATATCATGCGTATGTAGCATAAATTACGTAATTTCTTATCCTCATGTATGAAATGTGTAAAAGTATATAATAAATAACTAAACTCCATAATATTATAATGTCCATACTTGCAAAGAACGAGTTTGTTTATTTTGTTTAAAAAAAATTATAATACAAGAATACTTTTAATAATATAAACATATTATATAGATGTGCAGGCTGCACTAATTGTTATTTGATACTTTATAATATCACTTAATGTGCTAGCTGGAATAAGACTGGTCAATTTATTGCTAACTTTATATAATAGCATGCAAGTTATGTTTTACATTATTTTTGATGCAATAATAAAACTAATATCTCAAGAACTACTTCATATATATATAAAACTTGTACAAGCAGTTTTATTTCATATTAATTAAAATATCCATATGTTGTGCTGTACTATGCGCAGTAGTTTTGTTCGTTACACAAGAATACACACATTACTACAATACATCGGGCAATACCCCCCTCCCCACGAAGAGTCTCGTTTTAACAATATTGCAATATTAAGAAGAACGACAATACTATTATATTTTATATAAAATTATATGTATATTATTTTATATGTTTGAAACTTTAATATATTATGTATAAATGAAGCTATAGTTTGTTTCTTCTTTTTCTGATATTGCATATTGTGTTATCGACAGATTCTATGAAACCGCACACACGGGCCAGCCATGATCTAAATAATAGTAAATACACAGCCCAGCAATTGCAATACACAGCAGTGACTCAAATTTCTCCTTCCACTTTTTTTTTTTTTTTTTTTTTTTTAATGCTGTGTTAGTGACATTTGAATTCTAACTTCCTCTTTTTACGTAAGCAGAAAAACTTCTTAATCAGCCAAAGTGCATTTTCTTGAGGAAAGGTGTATATAGATTACAAGCGTGGTTTTAGTAAAACGCACTACACCAACCTATCACATTATTTCATAGAAATCTGCGTATACGTATACACATTCCGTTTTTTTAATCATATAATGTAATAAGTGGGATAGGAAAAAAATAAATTAATATTATATTATATTCATGTATACTTCTTCAGTTTTATTTTTTTTCCTTCTTTTTCTTCTTCTTCTTCTTTGGTAATGTGTGTTAAAATTTGTAAATGATGTATCATACTCACTGTCTGAAATTTGTCTTGCAGAAAATTTTTACTTAGGCGTAGTTGCTTAGCAAGAATTTCTCTGGCTGTCCGGATGGTTTTAGGAAGTGGGTGGAAGAGAGGTCATGGCACTCACTAAAATCTCTCCAAGTAATCTGCCTATAAGCTTTAGGTGTTCTGTATAGAAGTATCATTCATAGTATGGATTATTTAAATTTACTTTGCGCCAGTGCAATATTTAAAATGTTTTAATTAGTAAAAACTAAGTAATTAACTAATAATTAAACAAACTTATATATTAAATATAATTTAATTGATAATGTCATATGAAAGCCAATATACAATGTTAAAAAAATTAATAATCATATAACTATTATCTACTAATCTGATAATCAGTGTACTGTGTGCTTAATATACACATCATAACAACGACGCGAGCAATTCGTATATTTATTTTATCATACGATAATTGACGTGTAACTCCGCGGCAAAGTATATGTCGAGTTGTCTGTGGTTGCACAGCTCTGTAATTGTATAAATCATAACTATATTGTTCTTTATAACGAGTAATTATTTTATGCTTTTAAAAACATATATACAATTACTCCATATGATGCCTGTATAAAGTTATAAAACAGAACTATAAGTTGCCTAACTTATATATTTTGCTTACAGTTCTATATCACAACTTTATTCCTTATTTTATTATTAATTTAGTTTGTTTAATCATTGCATTAATGTTACCATAATAATTGATAGACAAAATAAATTAAATTATTTAATAGCAAAATTATATCGCTGATAATTTTATTATAACTTCGTCTAAATTAAAGACATTGCAATAATCAAATATCATAGTAATTTTAATATTATGTACTGTTTTAAATGTTAATATAGTTAATTGAAATGCATGCAGGTTTGCCACACTTTTGCGGGCTAAAATACAATTTGCAATTTATTGTATCAATAAATTGATGACAGCACCAATTTTCTTGATGTATTGAACTATAGTACTAAAAGTACTAACACATTTCAGTCAAAATATTATACTGTAATAGTGAATATATTATACATTTAAATTAGACAAGAGGTTATAGAATCCAAGACCCTCTTTTGCATTCTTAATTTATTGGTACCTAATTACATGATTCTATAATTATACTAGTATAAATGAAAGTTCATGGTTGCATTAATTATAAAGTTTCATTCATATAATTTTTTGATGCTGAGTAATGAAATTGCAGTCAGGAAAAAAATAATACTACAAAAAATAAAGTGAATTAAATGATCTCGCTCCAAACGTATACAGAATACAGACAGAAGGCCCGCGGACGAAAGGCCCTACCTCGCTCGCCTTTTGTCCGAGGGCCTTTTGTCCGCAGACCTTCTGACAGACATTCCGTTACAAAGTATGTAGGGTTCTTTTACTAAAAAATCAATTTCTATTGGCATATGGGAATAACATGTATTTAGATATAGTTTTGCGTCAACTGAAATCTCTTCATCTGATTGCATTGTATATGGCCATAAGCCAATAGAAATCCATTTTTAAGTCAAATGACTGTACTTTAAAAATGGTTAACGAACAATATTTTCACATTTGCAGTAAAAATGAATTGTAATGAATGCATGCGTGATGTTGCATTGAATAGAAAGAGAAAGACATCGAGGTCATCAGCCTGATGTAGTGTACCACACGGCATAATTACCAACACCGCCCGGTGCATTAAGCAGAGAAAGACACGGTGTATAAAATATCATTGTGAATATTAGACGGCACTATTAGTTAATTATTCTCTTTCTACAAGCATTGATAATCGCCAACTCCAAGATTGTACAAATAAACATATTCCTTTGTTTTCCAGTGCTATAATAATATAGATATCTATAAATTATACGTGATAACTGATAAAACATAATATTTATCATATTTTCACTATATGTATAGTATGTATGTATGTATGTATGTATGTATGTATGTATGTATGTATGTATGTATGTATGTATGTATGTGTGTGTGTATATATATATATATATATATATATATATATATATATATATATATATATATATATATATATATATATATATTATTCCCAAGGGTCACCACTGTTTAGAAATTTTTTGAGATTTTTTAAGATATAATTATTGCATACTTTCAATTGTGCTCAAAGGGTTGTTCGTACAAGAACGTTTAATTTTAAACTTTGTACCACTTCCAATGCACTGTTGTGTTGCAATTAATTGTAATAGTTGGCTTGATTCGCAAAGTGATGCAATAATTAATTTATTGCAAAGTTATCTCTTGATGCTGCTGCTTTTTACTTGCATATTCTGCTGTGTTATTTGCCGCACCTCTAGTTTGCACCCAGTCCAAGGTTACTCTTATTCTCCCACTTTTATTTTTCATCCGCCCTTCACTCATCTCTCTTCTCCTTACCATCAGCACCCACTCTTGTAAAGTACAAATGAATGGCATCACTAAGCTGCAACATTTATATTCAATCTTTTCAATCTTCATACTTTTGCTTCACTATATAGATCTGTTCACTGGTATACATCTTGTAAAATGTAATGAGATGCAACAAGTAATCTAAATATTATTTTAGTTTTAGAATTAATCTATGTAAATTAAGATTTAGGTATATAACCTTTCTCAACACAATAGGTACACACTTACACAGGCAACACAATGGGCAATAGGAGAAGAAATAAGTGCATTAGACAGTAGATTGTGTGGTTCTGACCATGATAAATAGGATAATATCGTTCAGTTTCATACATGTTTATGCAGCCTGAAACATTAATATGCTGTACACGTAGCATATTTTACAGGAGGACGCTAATTGATGGCCAACAAATTCGATGATTTTGATTCACACAATATAACTTTAAGAACGTGTAGATTTAAAAAGATGAAAACCCTGCAAATTATCTATATTTCCCTTCTGCTGTTGTGAATACTTATAGAGAACAATGTGAAAGGTGATAAGCTGAACGAAAACTTGAATTGCAGTACATGACAGAATAAAAACTGTACGCAAGTCAACTTTAAGGTCATTTATATTCTTAGGGCGAGTAATATAATAATACTAAATACTACATTCCTATATAACTTGTTGTAATACAGTGAAAGAGAAAGCAACAAAATATTTTATTTTTCAATTATATGTTACGCTAATAATATTTTTATTAAGTATATATATATATATATATATATTTTTTTAATAAGAGGGAGTTTCAATTCAACAACATGAAATTTACACTTTACCTTATTCAATTAATATTATACTTACGATCGATTTTTTTTATTATTTTTTTTTTTTTGTCGTTTTTTATAGATATTTTTTTGCTTTGCATTTTCTTTTTAAGAACATAAAGAATAAGGATAGACTGATTCAAAATATACGTACGAGAGCATAATAATAATATTAACTACATCACGTATTGTATGTAATATCGGTATTCTGATAACTGAACTATAATTTCTAGTTACTTATATTATGTTTCATTGTTGTATTCTTTTTTTGTTTTATAAGTAAAAAAAAAAAAAAAAAAAAAAAAAAAAGCAGGCACGCGACTAAATTATTATTATGGGACGATTGTTATTATGTGATAGAGTTTGTATTTCGTGACTCACTCGTTATTTAAGTTCCTCACGCGGTGTACATAGCATAGCAACAAGATAATCAACTTAGCTTATTTAAAATTCAGTGAAACTAAAGTAATGCAATTTTGTTGTGAAAATATACTATGACTAATAAGTATTATAATTTTTAATACTTGATACCATTTACCCCACTTTTATATGTACGTTTGAATTGATATTATATCTAAATTTAAAAGTGTTCTTACAATGCTCATTTTCTTCGTTACAAAAGTTTTGCAAGTACAAAAGTATAAGCAGAATAATATTGTAGCATTATACGTACTCGATGTAGCACGCGTGAAGCTTCATGTGTGAATGAGAGGATGATGGGTGACAATAACTTTTTTTTAGTTCAGAATAAGGTTGAGGCATTATTGGTAATTTTAATTATTACCTAATTGCTCCTACAATTACTTCCTTGGTTGCTATCAACGTAACCTGGTATTAATAATTTACGCACAGTTTTTAAGTTATATAATGTTAGTGTCGATCACAATAAGAACTAAAAGTAAGTGTTGCTTCTTAGTGCCTTCGTACTAAGTCAATGAACTCTCTCTCTCTCTCTCTCTCTCTCTCTCTCTCTCTCTCTCTCTCTCTCTCTCTCTCTCTCTCTCTCTCTCTCTCTCTCTCTCACTTAGAAACCCGCGGGCCAGACAAATGATTGTGCATAGCAGAGGGATTGAGTTAGGTGAGGTGAAATTAGGTGGGCGGAGGTAGTTTAGTAACGCGCGGTCAACGTGGAGTTTGCCTGATATTGAAACGACCTGCAGGTCCTCGTTTGCCTGTTCACTCGGCCGACTCACCTCACCTCACCTCTCTTGTGCTGTATGTTACTCTGTGCCTCATATCCCAGCATGCAGCTTTAGAAGTAGAAGCCTCTCTGGGCGGAGCCAGCCAGCGTGAAAGTTGCGTGTGAAATCTTCTTCCGCCCTTGTGAAATGAAAATAGCCTGTAGGCTTAATTCATCTCACTATATAGCTATATTTCAATGCAGGCTAATAAAAAAAGAATTATAAATATGTAATAATATTTGTTGTTTTTAGTATATTTAACTTCAATGCATACAGTTGCATTTTTCAATTTGACATACTCCACGATTCCAGTTCAACAAAGTTTCACGTATCAAATGTAATAAAGTCCTTACAGTTTTTGAAAAATGAATGTCGAACATAATACCCACATTAGACCCGCGTATGAAAGGTCCTCGAAAAAAGACCCTATACCTGTGCGATGCCACCTAAAGCGCGGTGAAGTCCTGAGCACAGGTAGGGTCTTTTGTCCGCGGGCCTTCTGTATATAATATATATATATATGTTGGCAACCATTGCCGCATTCGCTCATTGGCCGAAATAAGTGACCACGTCGCGGCGTGGCAATGCATTTTTGCCAAGATCCGAAATTCGGCAATTGTGCATCGTAATTTTGACCACGTCGCGGAGTGGTTTTTAACAAATGCCACTCCGCGACGTGGTCATTGTAATTTGACCAGTTCGCGGACTGGCAAATACATTTTAGCCAGTTTGCGGCATTTTGATAATTGCCACGCTGCAGCGAGGTCAAAATGTTTAATGCGCAGGTTACGATATTCCATATTTGTTATTAGTATGAATAACATCATATATTTTTTTTTATTATTATAACTTAAATCATTTTCTATTATTATATTTACAAAATGATAATGTGGTGGCAAAAAAAAAAAAAAAAAAAACATACATATATGCATAAGCTTACTCGTGAATATATATATATGTATATATATTCACGAGTAAGCTTATGCATGGAAACCAGAAGTACAGTATTCTGTGTTTCAGTGTCAGAAGTACTACATGTTCTCAAAGATTCACAGAGTCGTGTAGTTGGTTAAACCTGAAAAGCGTATAAACAGGAGACACAGGTCCTGAACTAGCCTATGGTATTACAGAAAAATTAAGGGGAAAAAAAAAAAAAAAAAAAACTCGAGTTGTGCCTAAAGAAAGTGCGTTATTGTGCTATGGCAAGGCACAGCAGGAGCTAAAAGATACATGAATTCATTCGTTTGCTGCCTGCTGCTGCTTGCCTCGCCTCACTTCCTAGTTCTAATTATACAAGTGGGCGATGGTCGAGAGAGAGAGAGAGAATAGGCGCCGGGCGGTGCAAGCAGGGGTCCCACTAGCTCATCTTAACACAGCGCATACACCCTATAACCATGCAATACAAACGTGCTTCTTATTCTCTCCATATATTCCTACAGCTGTCACAAATTTCAATATATTGCTAATTAAAGATGCCCTACACGGGGGAAAAAAAACTATATGAAGTAATTAATTAAAAATATTTTTGAGTTAAATATAGGAAAGGTTGATTGTATTTGCTGTTTTCTAGAACATAAGAACTCTTGAAACATCCAACAAGGTATAGTTTGCTATATAAATAAAGAAACTATTTTATAATTGATTTTTTTAGGTGTAATATGATAAATTTTTATGTTATACCAATATAATTATGCTCTTTAAGAAAATCATAATTTATGTCGTGCAACAAAATAATATTAATCCACTTGTATATTAAAGAAAGTATTTTGTGGAACTATATGGTAATTTTACAGTTGAGTTTTACACTTCTTTAGCGATGAAGAATAATTTTGCTGTACAGTACGTACATATTAATCACTAACCTTGCAACAGTTCAACTCTTCAGTCTCTTTTTTTCGTATGTGATGTTTTAATGATATCAATATTTTCACAATATTCTTCACTTTATTTTAATGATTATTATTACATTATTATTTATATAAAATGTGCACTTAAAGGTTATTTATTTTTGTTTACGTGCCAATAAACACAAAACATTCTATACTTCATCGTTTGTACACGTGACCAAGATTCAAATATTTCCCATTCAAATATTCGCGCCAAGTTAATTTTCAGTGATGTTCTTATATGTGAGAAATACGCATAGAGTATAAATTTTAAAAATATTCGATATTGATCGAATTTATATGTACAATTGAAAAAAAAAAAAAAAAAATCTAAAAGTTTGTTATGGAAGTAGAATTTATTTGTGGAGCATCCGCGCGTGTATTATAAGACTCCGTATGTATACATTTTATTAGCATCTAGGTTTTGCCATTATAAGAAAAGAAAAAAAAAAAAAACTGTACATACACATTGTACTGTGTGTATTGTACTTTTATGCAATGGTAAATTAAATATTGATTTGAAAGATTTCAGTCATTTTATTAATTCCAAAAAATGAAAGAAAGAAGAAAGAAAGAAAGAAAGAAAGAAAGAAAGAAAGAAAGAAAGAAAGAAAGAAAGAAAGAAAGAAAGAAAGAAAGAAAGAAAGAAAGAAAGAAAGAAAGAAAGAAAGAAAGAAAGAAAGAAAGAAAGAAAGAAAGAAAGAAAGAAAGAAAGAAAGAAAGAAAGAAAGAAAGAAAGAAAGATAGATAGATAGATAGATAGATAGATAGATAGATAGATAGATAGATAGATAGATAGATAGATAGATAGATAGATAGATAGATAGATAGATAGATAGATAGATAGATAGATAGATAGATAGATAGATAGATAGATAGATAGATAGATAGATAGATAGATAGATAGATAGATAGATAGATAGATAGATAGATAGATAGATAGATAGATAGATAGATAGATAGATAGATAGATAGATAGATAGATAGATAGATAGATAGATAGATAGATAGATAGATAGATAGATAGATAGATAGATAGATAGATAGATAGATAGATAGATAGATAGATAGATAGATTGCTTGATTGATTGATTGCTAGAAACAAACAAACAAACAAACTTATTATTCATTTAAACCACTCTAAGAAAAAACAAACATGATATATCATTCATAAAGTTTACATGTAATGTTGTGGTCAAGGTTTTGTAAAACAGGGCTGTCAAACCCTCAACGCCTTAATAAAGTTACGTATAAATTATTATTATCCACTCTGATATAGTATAGCGCAAATAAATACTTCGGATAAGTTGTTTTTAAATGTACGAAGATTAATATATTGGGGGACCGATCAGGACACAATTGAGTGTATAATGCGCAGACAGCAAAATCATGCAATAAGGACCATTAACATTTAGATATATTCTTAGTTCTTGTCAAAATCATTTTAAAAGTCTTGAATAATTGTCAAGTAATATTTTTAATTATGTATGTAAAAATGAAATCGTCCTTAATTGATATGTACACTAAAGTAAATAGTGATCTTCATAATTTTAATACAAGAAATAAAAATGACGTTTTGAGACAAGTACATACCATTTAATTGCAAAATTTTATGATTGATTTTCTCCCGGTGATTCTTATGGAAATATAAAAAATGACGACGTAAAAATCTCGTAAAAAAAAAAAAAAAAAAAAAAAAAAAAAAAAAAAAAAAAAAAAAACTAATATCAAAAGTGTACAAGGGACTATTTTGGTGAAACGTAGAAAATTGTTATAGAGAAAATGTGTTTGAATTTATTAGTTATGATAATTTGAAAAAGTATTCTTTTAAATTTATCTCAATTGTAAATATGTAAATAGTTTCATATAGATATTAAGTTCTAGAATTAACGTTATTGACGACACGAAAAACGTATAACTGTGAAGTACGTGTCATGTTACTGTATAAAGCTACCTATAATGTCTAAATGAATTATTAGATTAGATTAACACTGTTTCTCGTACCGGAAAATGTATTATCGAAATAGTAAATTACATAAGTAGCTTAATTAAAACAAAGGCGCAAAACAACAAGGCTATGCCACATTTTCGTTTTCCTCCCTAATTCTTTTTCTGTCTCTGTGTTTTCTGCGTATTTTAAATATTTGGAACGTGAAACTGTAAAACTTTCGTGTGTTTGAAGAAGCTTTGCTGGCAAAAATTACTTTTATTTTCAATCTCTTTGTGCACTGTAGGTTATTCTTTCACCTTGAACGGTGCTGCATTGACGTGAAAGCCATAGACTTACGTATATATGAATACTATAGTTTTAACAATGTTATCTTTGTTTTTGTCATTTAAAAAGCAAAGCAAAATGTTATTTAAAAAGTGCAGCTCTCAGGTATACAATGATGCATGCGCTGTCGCTGTCCCTAAACAATAGACCAAGGTACTGCGTTGTGAACATAATAATGTCGATGTGTAAGTAAAGTGCAGGCGTTATAAATAGTGTCCTAAGCAAGGAGTTGGCGCCAACAGCCAACACCACTTCTCCATCGCCTTTGTAACATTCTTTGAAAGTTGAGGTATACATTTTCTCATGTGTCAACTTTTTCACTGAACAATGTGTAAATTTTGTTATGTAAAGAAATAATGTAAAAGATCAAACATAACTTTCAATCTTTTATAGTTCACCTTGAACAAAAAAGTTGCGTAATATCCTAAAAAACCTGAAAATCAACGTTGATTTAGCCAAAGTCATTGATTTCTAATTTATTTTCCATTCACAAAATGCCGCTGCCGGTCACTGACGTCACAGCTCGCCTGGTCCACGCGCAAGTAAACCGGGTGAGCTGTGATGTCAGTGACCGGCAGCGGCATTTTGTGAATGGAAAATAAATTAGAAATCAATGACTCCGGCCAAATCAACGTTGATTTTCAGGTTTGTTAGGATATTACGCAACTTTTTTGTTCAAGGTGTTCTACGCCTAGTAGTAACCATAAATTTTTTAGTAATGAAGATAATTATAAATAATAAGTATATATATAATATTCATGCATGCAGATGATGTTTTACCGATGTTTCAATGGTAAGTTTTAGCCGACCTGTAAATACGGAGCCATTAAATTGATTCCTCAATATTGTCAAATTATGCATTCTTCATGGTTTTGGGAAAATTTGACATAGTGTTGCAGTCATAACAATATAACACCATCAAGTTGTTAACAGAGGCGTTTAAGGGGGTAGGTGACCGACTGATATCTCGCAAACTAGGACGGTTGCGAATAAAAATAAATAACACAAAGTAAAGAAGAAATGTTACTTAAAAATTTAGTTATGTCAAACATGTGAAAACACGATCAAATATTTAAGTTATTACACTTTAAAGATAACATGCAAATGTGGAAATTTAAATTTGAGCGGGAAATTTTAGTCAAATTAGAAACTTTTTTACAATTAAAATTACCATTAAATTTTTTTTTGATATAAAAAAATTTATTTTAAATTTACTTGATTTTATTTGAAAGTTATAGCGTTTGTTTTATTGCAATTAAATCATGTACAAAAAATTATTGCGAAAATATAGTTCTTCTTTTAGCGATTTCCGGTCCAAGTCGGTCCCCTACCGCCTTAAGTATATTAGTTACAAAAAAAAAAAAAAAAAAAAGAAACAAAGAAAGAAAAGAAAAGAAAGAAAAAAAAAAGTTACTTTATCCGTGATTCTTGAAGTCTGTTTATAGTATACGGAGCATCTCGGAATACTTGGAGATTTGTAAGTGACAGTTGACATTAATGGCATTTTCGTATATAGTTCAAGAAATTAAGGATTTAATTTAAGGGTTTATCTCAGTAGCCCTCGTGGGTTCACCATCTTTGCATTCTCTTAATTTATTGTTTGGGATATTATATAATATAAAAGGTACATTAAAATTAAAACACTATTTTTATATACGTACTGTACAATACCTTCAGAAGGCTAAAGGACATTTATGTTGACTGAATCTCAGTGTACAACACCTACAATACAAGTATAATTTGCTGGTTTAAACATTTTATATATTACTATCAAGGTTATTAGCTAAATTTTTTGATGGAATTACTAAAAAGAGCTTCAAAAACCATCCGTAAAAATTATAATTATTACATATAATGTTAATTTACAGTCTTTTTACTAAAAATGTTTATTTCTATTGGCTTATGGCCATACAATGCAATCAGATGGTGATTTCAGTTGATGCAAAACTCCATATAAATATATAATACCATGTTATTTCTATTATGCTAATAGAAATCAATTTTTTTGTAGGTACACTACCATAATATAGGAATTTTTGCCATTCCAAAAATCGCGCTAATGCTTATGAGAAAAACACGCGCTGGATTTAAATGCTAAAATATCTTATCGCGGTCCTATATGTCCCAATGTACCAATGTAAGGGACATTGTATTATGTACCGTACAGACAAGCATACCATAAAAAGAAACGTATGTACGTACTTATAGTATAATATGGTAAACAAAAGTCTAAATATTGTACATTATACAGTATAATTATATTGTTGCTTATGCTGTTGTTCGTAAGTAAATAATTATTATACCGTCATTCAATGTACTTTTTTTTTCTTCTTAAATTCTTTTTTCCCCTTAGGTATGGTACTCAGATATGACGATTTCATTATATATTTTGGCAAAAACGGTAACGGGACCACTCCTATACAAATATTATAAATGAATTCATGATTATGAGTTATGAGTCCCGTGCACTGCTGTCCCTGAGTAGATAGGCAACTTTTCATACGCTCATTTAATTCAATGTAATCGTATTTTTTAAATTACACGAACATAGTGACCTATAATCTCCATTTTTGATAACAATGATGCTTATTAAAATATCTCTGCCTTCCGAGTGGTATTTTTTTTTCGATCTAGTTACGGTTTTATTCAGTTTTTTTAGCCTTAAAACTCGCACAATCATTTTTAGGAAAAAAAAAAAAATGCCACTTGTAAGGCACCCTAAATTTTATACGAGCTATCTAAAAATGTATTTTAAGTCTCATTTTGACAAACAAAAAGAGCGTAATTCAATAAATACGATTCATTAAAATATAATGTTAAATTTTAAAACGCCTTGGTAGCATCAGTACCGCAATACACTTACTGCCTGAGGCTTAAGGTTATTTTTCTTGGCAAGAAACGTCTTATCTATATTTATGTTTCAATCAATTGTGTGTGTTGATTTCGTGGAATAGTATCAGTATTTTATCATGTTGTCCGTACTACACTTTTTTTTTTTTTTTTTTTTTTTTTTTTTCATTTTTATTATTCTGAAGTTTTATACAATGTTTACTTTAAAGGAATATACCAGAGAAAAACAAAAACATAAGCATTTATATCACAAAACACTGATGGGACTTACATAAATAACATTAGTTTGTCTCAAAACCCAACTATAGCCCCGTAGCAGTAATCAGAAAATTCGATTTATGCAACCCGCACAACATTTTCATACTAATTTTTGCATGTTTCTGACGTCATAAACATGAATTTTTACGCAAATTGCATACTTTACAGTATTTTTACGTTCTCTCGTGGGGCTACATTAACATTCTGGTAAAAATTGTCATCAGTTTTAAAGATCGCATTTTCATCAGTTTTAAAGATCGCATTTTACGTTTATTCATTTAAAAGCACACGTTGTTTTATGTGGTCTATGGCTGCTTTAAGGGAGTAGGGGACCGACGTCAGCCATTACACTCAAACTTTTCTCGACAAAAAAATCTGAAATTTTGCACAATGATACTTCAGTTTGAGACAATTTCAAAAATATAAAAATTTTGGGGGGTCACCATGCAAATTAATTTTATTTTATTTTTTGAAGTTTTAAGCCCATAAGACAATAATTTTTTTTCTTTTTTTCGGGACGGTCAAACATCATTAAATTTTTATCACGGCTAGGTGTGACCTTTAGCTATACACAATGACACCAAATTTAGACCCAAAACACTTCTAATTTTGAGATATACGTAAGGTCGGTACCCTACTCCCTTAAACAAATCTGCCTAAAACTGAAATTTTTGGCAAATAATAATTGATTAGCTAAATGCTTTATTTTTATTTCTTCAATTATAATTGCAATAAACAGATTGTCAGATTTTTAAATTGAATGCAAATATTTTCGCAAGTCTGATTTTTTTTTCTTGGTTTTTTTTTTTTTTTTTTTTTTTTTTGCAATACAATGTGCCTACTATATAATAACTAATAACAAAATAAATGCATCCAAATATTATAAAAATAAAAATCGAATTTAAGCCCTCAAATTTATTTTCAACTAATACTATAGTGATGGTAATCATAATCATCATTTAATAGTTTCTGAAAACGTTATAATAATGCAAATATTTTTAATTAGCCATAGCTGTAATGTAAAATATATGAACTTGAGATGTAAATAAAAAGTGTGGTAAGAATTATAATGCAAATAAAGCATCTCATTCATTCTTATTTAATCTATAATTAGCAAACCTAATAACTAAGTAATGATATTTCAAACTTGTATGTCTATATTTAAATATTTATTACTGAAAGCACACAAGTAGCTCTCCCAAACTTTATTTTTTCTTACATAAAATATAAAATATTATGAAGCTCACAAATGAATCACTTGAGATAAAAGAAGCATATTTTCCAAACTTGGTCAAGAATGTCTCTCAATACAATACTCCTATGGATATACTTTTATCGCTTGTAATCTGAGCTTGTTCTATAAACTACGCACACAATAGCTCGTTCTGTAAAGTAAAGTGAATCTCAATGACAGTGATGCTGACCAACAAAATTTGACACGTTCATTGTTTGATCTTGTTTTTTGAGCCGATAAAAGTGAGTCGCATATTGAGACTGGAACTTTTTTTGGGAAGTTTCTTTCGTTTTTATCAAGTTCAAAGTTCTAAAAGAGGAAATAACAATGATCGACCATATGTATAAACGTAGTACCCAGGTAACGACGTCATAACCAGCTGTTTGTAACAAAGGAACATTTTCGAAGCTGGCTCAATAATTAGCTCGTTCTATAAACTACACACAAATATTGAGCCAGCTTCGAAAATGTTCCTTTGTTACAAACAGCTGATTATGACGTCGTTACCTGTTTACTACGTTTATACATATGGTTGATCATTGTTTTTTCTTTTTTTAGAACTTTGAACTTGATAAGAATGAAAAAAACTTCCCAAAAAAGTTCCAGTCTCAATATGCGCCTCACTGTTATCGGCTCAAAGAAAAAGATCAACCAATGAATGTGCCTTATTTTGTTGGTCAGCCAATCACTGTTATTGATATTCACTTTACTTTACAGAACGAGCTCTGTTTACTACTTTTGGTCATTTCCTTGAAAAACCTCAGTCACTCGAATCCCTGGTCACGTGATTAAAAACACGATGTTTTTCGTGAGTGCATCGGACCCTTAGAAATGAAATAAATAATATTGATTGACCTAAAGAAACAAGCCATTATAGGGAAGAAAGTACGAAAGTTAAAAGTAGCGAATTGCAGGCAGAGAAGCCATGCAGTCTGAGTGTGTGTTCGTACTCGTGTTTCGTGTGGTCGGGAGCGAAAGATAATGGTCCGTGGCCGAGCGGTTCCTAGTATTGGCGAACTCATTTGCTTGCGGGCTGTCCATGCGTGCGTGCCCACGGCCCACCCGCTTGTTGGTTATATAGCTTGCGTTAGTCTTTTCTTGTATAGCTTGCTAATGCCATGGTACTACAGTATCAATCCTCAGCGGACCAACTGTGAGTTACATTCACACTTATTCTGTGAACTAAATAGGCATACAGCCAACTACGAATACTACCAAACATCCTCCCGAAACTGCTATTTTATTTTAATGACAATTTATACTTTCAGTACAATGTGTGTAAAAGCACTGTGCACATTCTAATTTCAGTGTCTATCTGACAAGTAGTATTTTTCCTGTACGGGGAATAATTTTGATCAGAAGTAATAACATAAGTATAAAAAGGATTTTTAATGTAAATATAATTAAATCACATATAAATAAAATTACAATTATTTTTATTATGCACAGTGAAAAATAAACTATTTTTAATAATTCTTAAGTATTGGCATTAACAATATTTAAGTATTGGAAGCAATTTTTTTCTTATATTACTTTTTGACGAAACTACACACACAAACACACAGATATAATATATATATATACACACACTGTATATTATATTTATAATATGCTCCCTTTTGACACTAGTTGACCTTTCTCTGTACAAGGCTTAAGAACAAACATCGTACTATGCATTTTCTTCCATTTCAAGATTTCACGCGCGATTTACAAGAAAGTGAGCGAAAATTGTTTATGGACATAGCTATAACGCGAGAACTCGCTCACCTTGAATGAAAACCATATTATACTATTATGTTTATTGTGTTTGGTTTGCTAGTGTCTGATTTTATATAATAATATATTTATACAGTACTCTTCTCTCCCCATACTGCAACATGCTTTTTTTTTTTTTTTTTTTTTTTTTGCTCTCTTCCTTTTGCGTTTTTGGATACAGAATTTTTTAAGTTCTATAATTATAATAAAATTTCCCTCCCTAATTTAGTCGCAGTATTGTCAGTATAATACTGTACCTTAGTACCTTGCTAATGTATATTATCTCTTTATTTTAATATATTACCTATGAATTTTTCTGTCTTTTATTTTGGTTAAGTTTTAAATTTAATAGTTCAATTAATTATAATATTACTTTTTTGTGCTCATTTTATACAGAACTTACTATATCATTAAGTATAATATAAAAAAAAAACACATTTAGTAGCATATAAAAATAATAAATAAATAAAACTTTGTTCTAAGTATGTTTATTGTGAAGAAAAAAAAAGGCTATGGGTGATTCACTAATTGAATTGAAAGAACGAACACTGATTGAGCAAAACCACACTCTATACTCATTTCAGTTATATTTTTAACAAAATATCTGTTCTTCTTTACTTATCGTTGAATGGATCTGGATTGCGTTACGTTATTCTGCATTTTCTTTTTAATTTATTTATTAAAGCTATTTTAAGTAGAAGCAATTTTTCTATAGAATATATTATCGCGTGTATAGATACTCAGAATAATTATAACCTAAGTGCAGTAACTATATTTATATACGTGATGTTATCATTTATTATAGGATTGGGAGGGCAAATGTAAATTTCCTCTTATGTGCATATAATATAAATGTGGTAAACATCTTCTTTTTAAATCTTTACTATATCGTGTTGGTGCAGTGATATACCAATGATACTATAAATACTTGAGTTATATTGGTGAAACAGTTGACACAATTTGCAATGACAAAGAAGAATATTCCTATCTTAAACAATTCGTGACAGTTATTGTGTGTCACGACAATATGCCACTGTCAATATGAACATAGAGATAAATTAAATAATGCATGTATACTTATTATGTTGCATATAACAATATAAAATATTCTCTTTTTGATTAAGGGAGTAGGGGACCGACTTCGGCCATTAGACTCAAACTTTTCTCGTCAAAAAAAATCTGAAATTTTGTACAATTATACTTCAGCTTGAGACAATTTCAAATATGTAAAAATTTTGGGGGGTCACCGTGCAAATTAATTTTATATGATTTTTTGAAATTTTAAGCCCATAAGGCCCAATGTTAATTCCAATAATTGTTTTCTTTTTTTTCGGGACGTTCAAACATATGAAATTTTTACCACCGCTAGGTGTGACCCTTAGCTATACAAAATGACACCAAATTTAGACCCAAAACATTTCTAGTTTTTGAGATATAAGGTCGGTACTCTACTCCCTTAAAGACTGCGTTGTTTAATTTTATTTTTACAATTTATTTATTGATGTGCTTATTATATATACATATTAATACAAAGCAAAAGAAAAATAAGGAACAAAGCAAACAGTAATTTTTATTTAAGTGAAAGACAGAGAGAGCGCTGTACAATACTTATGAATTATGACAAAAATTATGCCTGTCACAATTAGATTTTAAACTCCAAATACATATTTTTGAATCACAACTATAAATGTAATACGTATAGTATTATTTTTGTATTGACCGAGTAAAGATATCGAACTTACAATACAAACTGTCGACTATGTGTTTTCCTTACATTTGCTTGCGGATTAACATGCTATGATGCGTGCGTATATTTTATTATATTATAACACTTTACGTTAAATCAGAAGAGGTTGACACTAAATTTCATTGCATGCTGTATTATATTATATTAGTAGTACTCGCCCATAATGTTAACCAGCATCACTAATTTCTAACGAAAGAAAAATAGTTTCAGACAGTTATCTTTCATAATATACAGTAATGTGCATTAGGAAAGTCTTTTTAAATTTTTCCTTTCCTTTCATTTCATTTCATTTTTTTTTTTTTTTTTTTTTTTTTTTTTTTTTTTGTCGCAACCGTTTAATCGTATACAAATACATACATTGAAAGAAATAACGCTGAGTGGCTGAGTCTGTAACAAAACAAAATAATTCCGTATGAATTCATCTATACGCTATCATCGCTATACGCTCTTATCACTTTCATATTAGACAATAAAAAGAGGGGCCGAGGGGGGTTTAAACGAAAATTTCTAAAAAAAAAAAAAAAAAAAAAAATGACCTAAATATTTAATAATGATAAACAGCGTCCTTGAGAAATTGTTAAATACAATCGCTTTATCTCGATTGTTATGTCTTGCCCTTTTTATTTGTTTATTTAAAACTAAGTTGACGAACTATTATTAAGTGTATTAAGTTAATTTATATTGAGAATAATGTAATAAAATTAATATTTAAATGTTCACGAATTTTCAGAGCCACAATACAAACAAAATATAACAATTAAAAGGAAAAGAAAAAACTGAAACTGAAATGCGCATGAAAATGTGAACTTAAAATCTTGTTGCAGAATCCAAAGAGAAAACTCTATGTATTAAATTTGTGTTTCCCGGGAGTTACAGCAGAATAAAAACAGGATAATATGCTAAATTTTGGTTACGAGTGTTACGACACGACACACTTGAACTAATTGGGGGGAGGGGAGATCGGTTCACTAACTATATATTATATAGATCAGTGCTTGTATAAGAGTAAAGTTTTTTTTAGCTCCTCCTGTGTATGCACAGGATGAGTTTAGTTTATTAAAAAGCAAAATGACATTTGTTATGCTATCGGACAACCGTAAATTTCAGTATTTACTTACTGGAGAACTGTTTGAACATAATGGGGATGCGGAATTTCCTTTGTTAACAATTTTGAAACTCAAATGAGAAAATACTCAATTTGGTGAGCTATTTCTGTTTATTATTAATTTATTGTTTTGGGAGTTCACATAACGTTACAGTTTACTACTTTTAATCTCCGTTCACGGTCTTTTCTTTTCTTTCTTTCTTTTTCTTTCTTTCTTTCTTTCTTTCTTTCTTTCTTTCTTTCTTTCTTTCTTTCTTTCTTTCTTTCTTTCTTTCTTTCTTTCTTTCTTTCTTTCTTTCTTTCTTTCTTTCTTTCTTTCTTTCTTTCTTTCTTTCTTTCTTTCTTTCTTTCTTTCTTTCTTTCTTTCTTTCTTTCTTTCTTTCATTTTTTTCCCAACTGCTTTTCAAAATTAGGATTGTTATTATTTAATTACTCATTTTCTTAACTCCACTTTCTAAAAACTGGGAACACAATACTCTTAACACATAAGTCCATTACTGGTAGATGGAAGATTAACTGTAGGAACCCAATTTACCCATGAACCAATTACCTGAAATAATATTTTAGAACGTAAAAATAAATAAATGTGCCAGTCTCCAGATTCGTCTAAAGACCTATTTAGTTTGTAACGTTCACGCATGAATAAATTGTTATTAGTTGTTTAAAGTAAATAAAAGTAAGAGTGAAAGATCATAGTTTTATGGTTGTTAAATAATGATAGGTGGAGGGCAATGTAGAAGGCATGCGAGCAAGTGAAGGGGTGGGTTAGGGTAGACGCGTGGCGCTCAATGCTTGCTACTGGGCAGGCAAGTAAGCAAGCAGGACGAGCGGGCGGGCAGACGACTGGAGCCTGTGTACATCGATCGCAACCAAAGTTAGGAAGCAGGAACAGCACAGCGAGTGGCAACCAACGGTGGTAGCAGCAGAGGCTGTTGCTAAGCCAAATTCAGACATAGCTGACATAGACTTGCTGCAACAAAAACTGTTCCCATAGAATAAAGGTCTATTTTGACCAGAATCTGTTCCACTCAAATCAGAAAGAAAGCACGATTCTGAAATTTTGACGTTCAGTTTTTTGGAGATAAGTTTAATAATGACATGCTCTTTGTTAAAATGAACAATTTTATGGAGGTACTGAAGTTTCTCCTCCATCATATTTATTGGATACTAAACGCATTGTTATTATGTATGGCATTGCAGGAAAGTATAGCTTCTTAAATACGAAACCAAAATAATGCTTTTTATTTTTTTATTCTTACTACTTTTGCATATCTCAAACTATAAAAACCAACCCATTCATACATGAAAACATTGTTATCATAATTTAACACGTGAATTTATTGATAATTTCGTGTGAAGTTGGCGGTCAAAAGCCTTATCACAAATATATTGTCATAATAGATAGTAGAAAAGGCATACCACATGCACATACACACACACACGCGTAACTACAATGAACATACTTTTCAACGAATTGTTTCTTAATATTAATGCGAAAAATTATTTCAGTACAAAAGAAATGAATATATTTCTCTTAATCTTCACTTCAATTAAAAATTGTTTTAATGGCTTTTAAAAATGTAATTATTGAATCATGATTAATATAAACATTTGTTATCATTTGTCGTTTTAAATGAACTGCATGAGGGTGATGTTTTAGCCATGACTATACAAGGAGAGTTCAGTCGTTCTCGATTCACAATCGCAAATGTTTGATATTCTTCTTTCCTCTGCAAGCTGCCTGGGTCAATAAAAATATTCTTATTCTTTCGCAGAAATGTACGCAAGAGAAGTGCGAACCCGCTTCTTGCTCCCTTCTTACTCCCGCCCCTCAAATCTATAAACCGTTAAAAAAAAAAGTCGATAGAGCGTACTAGCCAATCACAGGCAGCGCGGGAAAATACCTCAAATTTCTACTGCGGAACCATTTTTTGGCATTTTTTAAAATTTGTTCTGATACTATAGACATTATACAAAAAACTAACCTATTTTTATCACCTATAAAAACCATTAAGTTTGATTATCCATGCTAGGTAAAAAATAAAATAAATTTTAATTTTTATATGCTGGGTTTCATCGGAAGGAGATAACAATTGGAGTTATGATATTATTAAACATATATATATATATATATATATATATATATATATATATATATATATATATATATAATATATTATTATTATTTATTTTTTTAAATGTGCACCATTAGCAGGCCAGGACCATCTTAATTACCCTATGAGGACAAAGTTTATGTGACCCCCCTGATCCAAACCTGAATAAACTGAAGCGGCGTATCACAGAAGTCGTGGCAAACATTCCTATATATTTCCCGAGACACTGCGTAACGTGTAGCGAGAGATGCAAGGTGCAGGACCACCTGACACATCATGCAGAGCTAAAAATGGTGCTCAATTGGAAGGATAAGTTAACTTTGAACCCTAAAAAATTTTATTTCTCGGAAAACTAGTCCCTATTTCAGGCGTGTCGTTTTTGTGTTATCATGAAAATTGACATTTTTGTTATTTATTTAATAACTTCCACAAAAATTATTATTCGATTGATTTATTTCAAATAAATGTTAAAAATGTCCAGAATAGAGCTTTCTTTTGATGTATCATAAACTGGATATTCATTACTGCATCATTGCGTAATTCGTGTTTAAAATCGGGCAATACTTTTCCGACACCCTGTATGTAAAATATATATATATAATATATATATATATATATATATATATATATATATATATATATATATATATATATATATATATATTAAAAATATTATATAACTATTTGAAGGTGAGCACAAGTTGTTACAACAAATCACCTCGCTTTTAAAATGAAGCTGCTATATGAAAGAAAGAAAAAAGAGGAAAAAAAACTTGCTATCATCATATGATTGGAAAAGTTAAGCCAGCGTTTGACTTTACAGAACCAACTTCTGTATCAATTTTAAAGAAAAGTTGTAGAACCAATTTTGAGTTAGGTTTATTTAATTTGATATGTATTTTACTTGGGCAAATACCCGAAAAGACATCAATTTGCTCAAAAGAGAATGGACTGGAAATTTTGAAGAAAAAAAAATATATAATTATACTCGTTTTGCTCTATACCTATAATATGTTCTGAAAATGTTATTAAAATCTGTCGAACGGTTTTGAAACCGTTCCAGGATAGAGAATAGCTTGTAATAACATCTACAGAGATTGGATTTTTAGGTGAAAATGGCGGCTGCACCTGCAAAAATGGTAAATTATTTACCTGAATCAAAACCTACTGTAAGTTTAAAAAACTAGTATTTCCAAGCTTTTTAGCAGTGAGGTATGAATTTTGTATAAACAAACAATAGATTGGGAAGCAAAAAGCCTAACTATCAAATTTGCAGGCGTACATTGTAATAGTGTTCACTAAAAATCCGGTTTCTAAAACAAACATCACTAATATTTGATGGTATTAATAAATAAACATATTGAACATTACGTAAAAGTCATTAGAGGAGAGTGCACTCGGTCATTTGTCGTTAAATGAAACTATAGGAAACTTGTCTTGTTGTTTACAAAAAGGATTCCAAAGTTAGAATATTATGGTTCTGAGTGCAAGTAAGAACGATGTCATAGGTTTTCTCTCCTCATTTATGTTAAAGTGGGAGGTATGTTGGAGGAATAAAATATACACAAAGGGTCTTGTTAAAACGTAAACAATGGCTTCAGGTCCTTCTTCAAATAACATATGATTAAAAATTCTTTCCAGCAAATGTATAATGATCACCATTGTACCCTCATATTTTAAATTTTACAATGCTATAGTTTTAATAATAAGCTATATAGATTAATGTATCTCCCATAATGTGCAGTATTATACATTTATGCACTATTTGTTCGTGTAGTTCACAAAGTGAAATATTTTTATTTAGACACTATTTTATGTCGTAAAAAAAGCAGCAATACGTTAAAATGCGTATATGAAATTCAATGCTTTTATAAAAACAAATAAGAAACATTAACATAGTTCATTGTGTGAGCTAGTTTTACATTTGTTTGGTTGATGGTGCCATGCTATTCTCTATTTAGTGGCACTGAAGTCTCTGCTTTAAAGGCATAGAAAAACATGGAACAATATGTTCTTTAACACAAAATAAGATCTACAAACTGATGATAATTTTTACCAGAATGTAAATGTGGCCCCACAAAAGAGCGTAAAAAAACTGTAAAGTATGCAATTTGCGTGAATATTTCTGTTTATGACGTCAGAACAGGCAGAAACTAGTATAAAAATGTTGTGCAGGTTGCATAAATCAACATTTTCTGATCACTGCTACGGCGCTACAGTTGAGTTTTGAGACCAATTAATATTATTTAAGTAAGTCCCATCAAGTATTTTGTGATATAAATGCTAATTTTTTTTATGTTGTCTATGCCTTTAAATAATTATATAGAGTTATAGATGATGAAAATTTATCAAACGACAGTTGCAAAGGTAGAAACGATTGAACTAACTAAAATAATATGTAATCAAGATGATATTTTCATGGTTTTCTGGCTAGACGTGGGTGATTCATCAAAGCACCTAAATTTTTTGGGAATCCAAAAATCCTAGCATTCTCTAACGATAGACTGGAATTCTACGGCCTTTGTATAACCTAAGTATTTATTTCCATGAATCGCGCCTAATTAGTTTGGTACAAAGTGCGATTATTATTATTAACACTTAACATGACAAATTATTATTAAAAATAATAATAAAAGAGAGCTTTATGTACACAGCTTGTAATAATATACTACTGTATGTTACATACATTGCAGTGTAAGAATAAGATAAAAGGATCTTTTTCCATTCTATATCTTATTCGTGATATAGAAGCTCACTCATTTAACATTGTAAAAGGCATTATCTTACCTGAGTTTAACAGGACGTTGTCCAGTGGTTCCGTTA
>OX439127.1:12577354-13059854 GCA_949318235.1 Ecdyonurus torrentis | reverse complement strand
TTATTTCTAATTGATTTTTCATTCACAAAATGCCACTGCCGGTCACTGACGTCACAGCTCGCCCGGTTTACTTGCGCGTGGACCAGGCGAGCTGTGACGTCAGTGACCGGCAGCGGCATTTATTGAATGGAAAATAAATCAGAAATCAATGACTCCGGCGAAATCAATGTGGATTTTCAGGTTTGTTAGGATATTACGCAACTTTTTTGTTCAAGGTGTTCTACGCCTTTAAGCTAGATTTTACATGTCCTATTAATTTTATCACTCTTATCTATATAAAGCAATACTGCTCACCCTTACTAAGTAATCAATGTATGACTATATTCCAAAGCTTGCTACCAGCTTTAATCATACGCAAGATGTGTTTCTGACTTAACAGAAATTGCTATAGTATATTATATTATATATAATAATATATATATATATATATATATATACAGCAAATGATATTTTTGCAGATGTAAATTCATGACTTTGATCATGTTTGCTTTTAATACAAAAACGTAGTAAAAGAAAACAGGAAAGAGGACTTTCTATAAAATATATTGGAGACGTCAACAAATCTAAAATTTTGATTACATTTCCAGCACTGAACATTTCAAAGAGAACTAATTTCAAACTCTTAATTTGTCGGCTTTACACTCGTATGGTAATAACCAACTGATTTGGAAAATGAGTAAATTTTATGATTGAAATGTAAGTGATCTTATTACGCGGGTGCTAAACTTTATATACCGTCCTGTTTATACACGCAAGCATTATGACTACGAGAGCCATTATACGCTCTTCTCATCAAGATTCTTCGTGTTGACGTATTTATGATCTTAATTTTGTTCTAAAAGACGTTGTGATGCTTTCATTATATGATATGCAAATTGTTCTATCATGTGTTACCTTAAAGTTTCTGCTAATGATATAGTTGGTATATGGGTTCAAATAATTTTCAATAACGTTGCATATATTTTAAAGATTATTATCGTATATTATGAATTATTGATACAATTGGCGATTAAGCCGTATAACATTTTTATAAAAAATAAATAACTGATTTCGTACAATGAAAGCCGTTAATTGTCATTATTATCATAACAAAAATGTGACAAAATTGTATTTGGTTACATATTATAATTACACTGCACATCCGTGCTGTGCACTTTGCACTCTTCACTTACGATGCACTTGCGATTCAGTTTCTTGTGTTCATAACATACTATACTATAACATTACAATAAACTTATTACAATATAAAAATTAATTCAGTTTTGATTTCCTGACTTATGGACTTTTGTAAGTTATAGTTTATGCGTGCATATGCTTGCCTTGGCCTTTGCTCGATGCACTATTGCATCGTTCGTTACATTATAAAGCTTAGTACACATTATTTCCACATCTCTTTGCTGTTATGACGCCACGGTAACCTATCTCTAATAATTTTAGTACAATCACATGATACTATGTATTGTATACGTATACACGATTGTGATAATATATTATTACCATTTAACTTTACCCCGTGCTCTTCTCGTAAGAATTATATGTAACGATAATAATGCGAAAAATATTTCAGTGGTAAAATATATTATCGTAAATTATTGTATACAGAACATAAATATAAATTATAAATTTTATGTCTCCCGCTGAAGTTAGTGCCTGATGAATAGTAAATTGAATGTACAAAATCGAATATAAACTTTTATTAATATGTCATTGTAATTCGCCCACTTAATTCATAAGATTGTTATTAAGGGATTTTTGTCAAGGAGAAAGTGCTGTATCAGAATTATATATAGAAAGACCTTCAACATTTTTGTTGTAGCATTTTAAAACCGGACTGTTTTTAAAATAGAAGCACACATGTGTATGAATATTTTATTTTATTTATTTTCGTGTGTGTGTGTATATTATATATAATATATATATTTATCTATCAGGGTGTATAGCGATCTTTGAAAATTTGAGTTGCCAGGGAAATAATTTAAAGTTACTGTTATTCTAAAAAAAAAAAAAAAAAAAAAGATTTTCCATGTTTAATTTAAAAAGAGGATTGAATGTTAGTTTTAAACGTAAAAAATCCTTGCTTCGTTCGGATGAACAATTTGAAATGAGCTGTACTTTTTTAGTTTGTTACGAGCTTTCTGTGTTCATGGGTAGAAGGTAGAATAATAATAATTAACTTAGTTCAGTAATTATGCTATAGCATAATTTCATCATCCTTATTTATAATAACAAAACAAGTATTAATCGACTATGTTACATACATAGCATAACGCGCACTAAAGTTATACAGCAAAAATATTTATGCAATTTTATAATAACAACTTTTATGCTATATAATTATACTGTATATGACAAAAATGCAGCATTGATTTCGTTATTTCTTTTATCGAACAAGAAAAAGTGAAACTGTCACTAAGTTGTAGATAGATTTTTTTTTAAACATAATTTGCAACTTATTATACATTTTTTATTCAAAGTGGATATATGCCTCAAAGATTTACTTTTGACCTGCCTCATCCGAAAATTTTACTTCCTATAACTCTCGTCAAAAAGTACTATTTTTACTTCTCTCTCTCTTTCTCTCTTATTATTATGTTAATGCGAGTTACATGTTTAATAAAATTGCGGTATTATATATATTTTTTTCTTTATATATATATCAGTGGCGTAGCCAGGGGGGGGGGGTGGGGGTTCAAACCCCCCCCTGTGGATTTGGAAAATGTACACAAAAATTAAAAAGTGAACAAAAATTTTGCAACAAAAATAGTATTTTAGGAGAAAAAATCGTAAAAAATTTCTCGCTTCGCTCGAATATGTTTATTATTATTATTAGTTTACTAATTTTACATTCTTCACTGATACATAGTATAGCGGTAGACACTATATGACTTTAAGGTACCAAATATTATGTAGTATACTAACCAAACAATTAACTAGATGTATCATTAAATATTTTAAATTTTCTGTTTTCCGTGAAAAAAAAATTTATAAGTAAAAACTTCACAGTTTTCTAGCATATAGAATGGGTATAAAAATAAATAAACGACCTGATTTCAAAAGCAAAAGCGTACACAAAAACAAAACTTGCAAACTATACTAGTATAATAAGGAAGCTTTCAAAATATAGTAAGTTTATTCTAGCCCATATTCGATGATTTTTAGCCAATTAGCCAATTTCAGGAAAAAAAAAAATACTAAATTGAAGTAAAATTGGTATTGCAAAAATTGCGTATAAGAGTTGCTGAAATTTTCTTTAGTTTTGATTGTTTTTTCTTTTATTGTAAAACAATAAATTAACTAACGGTATACTTTTAAACTTAAAAAAAAAAAAAAAAAAAAAAAACTTAGACTAATTAGACAAAACTAAATCGTAAAATACAGCAAAATCTACACTAAAAAAAAAAAAGTATTGAAAAATGATTTGATGCTTAAAATTATTTTAGGGTTGTAATTTTGTATTCCTGAAATCATCTTTTAACAATAATGGAAGTATTTTCTGTCAGTAAAGTATAATGATATATATTTTTTAAGTTTTTGTGTACTTCGGGATGCGGTCATCAGGTGTTTTACGTTCTGCGGGCTGCATAAATACAGTGCTATATATATAAAATGAAATACAAAGAATACAGCAAATCATAATTTTTAGTTAATTTTAAAATTTTTTTTTTATAGAATTCTTTAAAAAAATGCACCCTTAAAAATATTTTGAGCATCAAAACATTGGTTTAATGAAATATCCGCATTGCTTGATCAGAGTGCATTGCTTAATTATAGGCATTGTATTTATAGCTTTTCTCTCCATTTCATTTTTTATTATGATTATTATTATTATTATTATTGCTGGTCATATTGTGTTATTGTGCTACCACTCGATATTCCCAGTCAAAATTGACTAAATAGTAATAAATATCAAGTATTATAATTGTCTCTAAAATAAAATATTAAAAATGTAGCAAATAGTAGTTTTATAATTTTGTATGTCAGAAGCAAAATCCACATTTTGGCACGTCAAAATCTCAAACTTAAATTTTACTTCATTTAAAATTAAATGCATAATAAACACATAAATTTCATCAAAAAAGGGGGCGTGGCTTCAAAAAATTTCGCGCCTGCGGCGGGCTTTTAGGTGCTTCGAACCGGCTGGTTCAGACCTCAACCCCCCCCCCCCCCCCCTGTGGTAAAATCCTGGCTATGCCACTGATATATATATATATATATATATATATACTTTGTTTGGTTGTCTTTTGCAGAAATGAAAACACCAATTTGAGCTCACTTCACTCACAATTAAATATACACTTTTTCAAGAAAAATGTTAGTATATTTTTATGTGTTTCACGTTTTACGACAATTTTGACACCTTAAAAATTTCATCGCTGCACTCGAAAAGTATTATAATATGTAACTCCAAATGACTTTCGTATTCTGGGGCATATATTACATATTACTATAATTAATAATTAAGTCCCATCTCATTCATAAGAAAACTTTAAAACTTATATTATATATTTTTCCTCGAATCTTATTCTTAGCTCGGCCAGATTGCAGAGTGGAAAACTAATATAGATAGAAATGTCTACCTAGAAGTTAATATAATTAAAGTCATAGGCAGCAAATAGTATAATAAATTATAATTTTTTGAGGTATTTCAGGAAAATAAAATAGCAAGGTAATTTTTTCCTGTTACGTTGTACAGCTGTTAATCTATAAATTCATTACAATTTTTTTCAAAAAATTACATAATAGTATAAAAATTCAAATCATATTTCAAAGCAATTTTCTTTTAATTCGCTATTTTATCAATATGTAACGCGAGTAAAATATAGTACCGCATGACATCTGTATAGTTTCGTAATTAAGATGTGATAAAAACTGCAATGCACCCACATATCAGTTTGACTTTATCTCATGTACTCTGCTATATTAAAAATAAAATATGCACTAAAGTATTAATAAACAAAAATTGAGTAAGGGTGGTGGCAGAGACTTTTGATGGGTTTTGTTGGTGCTGATTTGCTGTAGCATCATGTGACGCAAGTAAAGGCCGCGAAGAGGTCAGTTCACAGAGACACGGGTGGGGGCAGTAGTAAAGAGCCCAGGTCAGCATGTTACAGATAACCCCTGTACTGTTGTGGTCATCCATTCACTATAAAACCGTCAGCCGCGCTTTTATTTCGTTTGAGTGTGCCTCCTTGTCGCACTCATCATCTGTGTGATGTGATTACTACTGGCACGCTTTTCCGTACTGGGTCATCGTACTTCCAGAATCTCATTGCCAAATAAAACTTCCGCCCT
This sequence comes from Ecdyonurus torrentis, assembly GCA_949318235.1. Taxonomy (NCBI): domain Eukaryota; kingdom Metazoa; phylum Arthropoda; class Insecta; order Ephemeroptera; family Heptageniidae; genus Ecdyonurus; species Ecdyonurus torrentis. The sequence continues at coordinate 13,054,562 of OX439127.1, read as the reverse complement.
TTATATCATCGAATTATTGCTTCCAAAAAAACGTTATGGATTTTATTTATTTATTTTGTTTACGTATTTATTTAGTTTACTTATTATAATTTTTTTTTTTTTTATTATTATTATTGTTTATTATTTTTTATGCCAATTTGATGCGTGTTGTTCAATCACTTTCTTGTTTGTTTTTTTCTGAGTGCATAGAAATTAAAAAAATATAACTAACTACCCCTAGTACATCAAATTGTTAGGGGGTGCCATTTTGACATTAATGTTATAAAATTTGTATACTATTAACTGTTATGCGTAGGATTTAAAAATTCGAATGTGGACTTGCCCGCTTGCACTTATTAATCTCTCCGTCATCTCTTGGCATTAACTCCCAAATATATCGTATTTACAATTTGTACTTAAAAGCTTTTTAGAGAGTTGATGGCGCTAAAAAGTATCCTTGACCAGCAGTCGGCCTTGAATCTGCGTGCCCCCGCTCAGGCTGGCTTTGCTTAAAGAGTTAGTTTGTAAAAAATTGAATGCTTATGGGTTGAATAGGAGAGTATAGAAATTGGTCATTATCAGTATATTTTGTTATCATTATTATTTTTAGTTCCGAGCACTTCCTATTTTGTAGCTCCGACCAGCTCTCCTCATGAACCCAGCGTAACTTTCTGTACTCCCGTTAAGATATATATATATATATATATATATATATATATATATATATATATATATATATATATATATATATATATATATATATATATATATATATGATGATGATGCAACGCTCCTTGAATCCAAGAGATTGATGGAGAAAATTCCATGACCCTTTTTAAAAGGGGCTACATTATTATTTATGTTGCTTTGTTATCCTCATCATAAATTTACACTACCACTGTTAAAAGGTCAAATAATATCAACAACATTGTAATATTTAATTCTGGGAAGTGCATTAAGAAAACGTCATCAAAAGACATAAAAATTTCGTTATACTTTTAATTTTAATCAAACATGAACACAAAATAATAATTAAATAATTTTGGTTCTCTCTTCTCTCTCTTCCTCTCCCTCATACGTTTACTTGAAAGTAACTCACAAATGCACATAGCAGTGTACATTTTAAAATGAATTTCATGAGTAATTAAATCTGACACTACAAATCAATATTTCTGCTTCTGTGATTAAAAATATTTTTATACTTTTTTTAATATTTTAATTCTTTTTTTATTGTATTAACAATACAATTTAAAACGGATGACAGCTTCTTCGTGTTTGGTCAAGTCCTATCGCTAATTAGTATTTGTGTGTTACGAAAAGCGTAAGTGGTGGGGGCAAAGGCAGAGGGTTTGTTTATATGAATGTAAGTCTCGGTTGGTTGCATGACTTTGGTGTTGTGTGCGCGCAAGCAGGCAGGGTGTATTGGCACGTTGTGAGCCACGTGAGTTTCACCACAGCAAAATAAAGCAGCTTTCAGTCCACCACCTCGGCTCGGACTTTGCCAGACTGGTCCATTGTGGTTGAGACTGCGTGGAGCCCCGCTTACTTGCTGATAATAACTGCAGTAATGACTGCCTCCTCCCAACAAGAACCACTTAATGAACCACTTGCAAATGTCAGTCACAGTGTTTTTACTCGCTATTATAATAGCTAAATGATGTTGACAACTTTTTATACATTTAAACTCTAGTATTATTAATTTTAGATAAACTGCATGCATTGTTTTATCCCCTACACAATGCTATAAAATAGTTCACACACACATCAGGTATATTGTATGTGTAAAATTTTAAACTCATTGAATTGTTTTGTTAATATTTTGTTTTTATAATATATAATAAAATCCAATTTAATTATAATATTGACACTTATAAACAAAGGTCAAACTTTTAATTATTATTAGTTATTTTAATGAAAGTTGGCCAGGATATTAAACAAATGATCGTGCTTTTACTGGCGGAAGTGGTGCAATAGAGCATATCGAGTGCATGTTTGGTAGGTTTTAGAAGTGCTCTTTCTCTCTCTCATTATGATGGTGACCCTCTTGGTGCAACCGCATACATTACATTAACATACCAGCATAATACTCTCGTACAATATAAGATAATTATTTTATTGCATTAGAGAAGTAAAGAAGGTTGCTTTTGGTATTATAATATATTTTGGGCAATTATTTGATGTTACTCTATGGCACTTGGTGAGTGGTGACATCGAGCCCTTCAATGTTTTTTTTTTTTTTTTTTTTTTTTTTTTTTTTTTTTTTTTTTTTTTTTTTTTTTTTTTTTTCCACACCACGCAAGTTTATCTAAATAAAAATTGAAAACAAAATAAAAGGCATGAGTTGTTAGTTGTTACTGATACGTATGTGACTGCGTTAGCTATTTGCTCCGGCCTTGGGCTGCTTTAGCATAATTTATTATGATACTGTTGTGAACCTTTCTCTCTTTCTATGTGTCTCTATATAAGAATTTGGATGGTTAATATTTATGCACTCTTTATACTTAAAACTTTACCGAAGTATACATAATAAAAACGAATACTATATAGGTATAACTATATGCCCTTGAAACTTGAAATATAATTTTATTTTTGAAGTGTTAATAAGTTTTTTGTAATTTTTTAATAAGACTGGTTTAATTTAAATATTTAAATACATACATATATATATATATATATATATATATATATATATATATATATATATATATATATATATATTTATATATATATATATATTATATAAAATGTATTCCATATATCGTAAACGTTTACACTTTTAAAGGAATAGACCAGAGAAAAACTTAAGCATTTATATCACAAAACACTTGATGGGATTTACATAAATAACATTAGTTTGTCTCAAAACCCAACAGTAGCCCCGTAGCAGTGATCAGAAAATTCGATTTATGCAACCCGTACAACATTTTCATACTAATTTGTGCATGTTTCTGACGTCATAAACATGAATTTTTCACGCAAATTGCATACTTTACAGTTTTTTTACGCTCTCTAGTGGGGCTACATTAACGTTCTGGTAAAAATTGTCACCAGTTTTGAAGATCCCATTTCGTATTTATTCAATAAAAAGCACATGTTGTTTTATGTGGTCTATGGCTTTAAATAATTTAAAGCAGCAGTCCATATTGTGTGTGTGTGTGTGTCGTTTCAAAGTTATTTCTGTGCATTTGAAATTTTATAAGTAAATATTATAACAAAATTTAAACCTTATTCACAGAAATATTATATCAATATAATAATTTACGTAATTCAATTTTGCCAAATTATTTTCCTTTCTTCTTCTTCTAATTTTATTTTATTATTATTATTTTTTTTTTTTGTAAATAATACTGAATTTTAAAAACATATCAAGTGGATATAAAGTATATAAAATAGCTTTGACCCCAATATATTAAAGTTAATGTCGTGACGTAAGATACAATTATGTATTTAGTACTGAGTAGTCTCAAGTAATAATTGACATTTACGTGGAAGTTTTTTTAACCCCATAGACTCTATAAAGAATTATTATTATTATTATTTAAATTAATTGTGAAATATTGCTTTGAAATCCATTGTAAGCAAGAGTAAAAATGTCACATAGCAGCATATTATTATAATTTTGTGACGACTAATTGTTATCCATAATTATTTTTAATTCAGGAAGAGATGTACGAATATTTTGTTTCATATCTTAATTTCTTCTTGTTTTAAAAAGAAATTTACTATATTTGTTGTAGGGATGTATAATGTAAAATAGTTTCAAATTGCAATTTGGATACTCGACCAAAGTACTATTATGAGTAACACTTTCTTTAGGTATAGAAGAGGGGTGAATACTCAGCTTTGATAATATGTAAAAATGTATTTTGTGTAGTTCACCTTTCCCTACACGTGGGTGCAAAGAAAGTGTTTAAGGGTTGTAGTTAAAAGGCTTCTATCTCTGAAACTCTAAATTTATCACATGCTGAATCATTATCAAAAAAAATTTAACGATGATGCGTAACTCATTGTAATATAGGGTACAATTCAAATCAATATGAGATACCACTTTTGTTTTTGCAAGTGACATGATTGGATGTATCCGGATATGTTGTGTTTGTTTTGTGTGCGCGTACATTATATAATTGTATACATAAAATGCTTTATCGTAGTATAGCTTGTGATATAGTTATTTAGACAAACCTAAATAGGGGGGATCCTATATTATGCAATGTTTTCGTGTTCTCTGTACTCCCTCTCCCTCGCAATCTCCTATACTATATACTCGGTGAAAAAACATTTCGTAAAACATTAGAATTTTGCAAGTATGTCGATTAAAATTTCTGTAAGCTAACCACAGATTGCTTAAAATTATTACTATAAAAGGAAAATTGGAAAAATATATAATAATTATCATTTAACGTAAACCTCGTTTCACTCGCTGACACTTCAGTATTGTTATAATCTCGTTTGTCTGTAACGTACTTTTCAACCTATACAGTAGCATATTATACCAAATTTGTTCATATTTTCCGTCATATTGTATAGATTGGTATAAATAATATATTATATTATACATAAAAAAGCCAATTGTATTTTCCAGTAGTTTGATCAATAATTTGAGTGCTCTTTTCCGCAAAGAAATGAATAATAATAATAAAAGCTAAAGCCGAGGCCAATTAACCATGACTGACAGTAGCGGCTATAGCTGCTGGCTTTAACTTTTGACTTGGTTGTCCCACATTCTGTGCTATAACCTATGCGCACCGTCGTGATTGAGTATGGCTAAATTATTAAAGTGAAACAACGTGTGTTTTATTTTTTCGTTCAGTATAAAAATATTGACTAATTTCAAGGTTAACTGTGAATATTATTTTTAGTTACGCTAAAGTACTTACATTTTTGTTTCACATTTAATTGCTATATCAACTGTATTTTCTGTGTTTTATATAGCTATAATTTTTCCAGTCGAACTGTTTTTCTTTTTTTTAATTCGTTTGTATTATTATTTATTAATCTCAATTTTACACCAAATCACTATATTATATATTTATGTATACTTATTTATAATCATATAAGCAACATTACTTACTGCTTTCATATAGCATGCATTATAATTAATAACTTCTAATGAGGAAAAAAAAAATGTGCAGAGTTTTATGCTTCATATTCTTTGAAATACTTAATATTTTTATTCTCTGGTGAAAAGTTTTTAGTATACAAGAACAACAGGTGTTGCAGCCTTTCTGTAACGCAGCATAGCACCATACGACACGATGAAAATGTGAGGTTTAATGTCCTTATCATTTTATTTTATATTTGCGGAGCGTAAATTTTGTTTTCCATTGTTTATGTAAATAATTTATGAATGCATTTTATATTATATTATATATATACAGATATATTATATATATATATATATATATATATATATATATATATATATATATATATATATATATATATATATATATATATATATATTGCATGTGTTTAATACATAACACCCACACACAGGGTGTTATCAAAGTCTGTGAGAAATGTAAATGCTTTGAAAATTCAGAACACTATATAAAAGTGGGGGGGGGGGGGGGGTGTCATACATTAAAACAAATTCCTAAATTTAAAATAGTTACCAATCTAAACAAAATTAAAATGAGTTGTATTTTTCGCTGACCATCCGCGAAAGACTAAAAAGTCGGTTTTTAAGCGGAAGTCCATGTACGGATTTAAAAAAAAAAAGAAGTTAAAAAAAAGAGAGGGGTTTAAATATATCATGATTTTGCTGCAATTTTCAAAGTTACGTTTGACCACTTTAGAGTTCAGATTTTTGCATTTATATATATATATATATATATATATAATATATTATATAAAAATATTATATTTATTTAATTATATAGTGCATAGTAAGTCCTTTGGTAGCACAGTTTTTGCTAATTTCTTTAACATAGTAAAGCGTTACCATTATTGTGCTCTAACAATTTAATGTTCAGCTTTTAATTTTTAATAAATCCTATTACATTAAGAAAAAAAAACTATCGTGTTGTGTTTTTTTCCGCACAGACATTCCGGCTTATTTAGCTAACATTACGTGCAGTTTTTGATAAAATTATTGAATTTATTATTTAAAATTGAGTCGCTGTTTTTAATAGCAACAGAGCATGCATGCCATTCACAGCTTAACATTGTTGGAGCACAATAAATTGTAACGCGATACCATGTTACAGTAATTACACGGACAAAAAAAAAACTTAATAATTATGCTAGCTCATTTTCAGCACAATTTGTGCAATACAGCATAATTTATGCTACACTGCATAATTACTATGTTACATAGAATAAATATTATATTGTACAGTATAATTAATTATGATGTTCCAGTTAAGCATTAATTATGCTAGAATGACATAAATGTAGCATAAATTATGTAATATAATATATTGCTTTCCGTGTACAAGATTACAACCTCTACTATACAAAGGGGTTATTTGCACAATAATTTGGACCATAGAATACGGAATTTTGTAATAAAAAATCCTGGGAAATCAAGCAATTTAAATATAATATTTTATGGAAACTCCTTTTGGTGATCCGCTATGACTTTTCAGATACTTTTGGTTTGTGAGTGAACCGTTTGTTTTTTTTTTTTGTTTTTTTTGTTTTTTTTTTTTTTTTTTTTCTTCTTCAAGAATATTAAATGCAGGTCTTCAATTTGACGTATAAAGAGTTCTTTCCACATTTAGTTGTCTATACATAACTTGTGTAAGCATTTAGATTTCTCACAGACATTGTAAACATACCCAGCATGTATTATACATAATATTATTATATTATGTGTGTGTGTGTGTGTATATATATATATATATTTAAACATACATTTTAAGTGATATGCATTTTTACATATATTATGATGACAATTGACCATCGCATTATTTTGCCTCTTTTGTTCTACATGTTGTTTTGATACCATGATTGAAAATATACAGCCAGCAAACAACTGTTTGATAAAATTAAAAAGTACTTGTAACGTTAAAGCTTACAATATGTTCCCCCTTTTCATTTTATTAGCATATTCAATGACATATTATTACCATATATATACACCAATTATAGAAAAGGACATAACAATTATATTTATTCAACTTCATTTAAAGTGTATGGGTATATTTGTCAAAGTTTCGGTATTAGTATTATGATGCGGGCTCATGCATTTTACTATAGAATTATTAACTTGTGGTCCCCATCATATTAACTTATTAAGTTACACTTTTTTATTCTCTCCATAATGTATATTGCAACGTGAGAGCACCCATGCACTACATGCTTACTGACATTCTGTACACCAGTAATATCCCATACACACTAGAAAAATAAAGTTATTCCAATAACAATACTGTATGCTTACATTAATTTATAATATTAATTATATTCAATTAACAAAGATAGATGAAATTGCTTATGTTTGTGTGTGTGTGTGTGTGTGTGTAACTTATACGCGCAGATTCACTGTCCCCCTCTCTCCCCCCCCCCCCCCCACGTATTTTAAATTATTCAACATTTGAAATAACTTGGTCAATGCATTAAATTGGTTTATTAACTTTGTTTATGTACCGCAAGGAAATGAAAAACCTGCACAACTATAGACTGAAAAGCATCACTAAAATTGCAGGTTATTCATTTCATTTCGGTACATATACATAATTTTATTAAATTTAGCAGCCAGTGCATGGGGTTCCTATACAAATTAGGTCTGACGATAAGCAATTTGTTAAAGTATATAGTAATTTTTGCAAGCGGCTTTCCATTAACTATTATAAAATTATATCAAATTTTTTGAAGCACCCGAAGTATTTTTATTATTATCATATTATATATATTACAATACAACCAGTAGGGGTACGAATCATGCACCACCGCCAATATTTATAAGATTATAAGATGGTAGTTCTAACTATAGTTCTTACTAACATAAGTCAAAATCACGCATTAAAAAATGAAATGGTTATTTAAAAATATTTAAAAAAAAATAAAATAATTAGATGAGAATACGTATCTATATTTTCGGGGAGGAAAGTCTATATACATGTGTTACCGCATAGAAATAATATTTCAGTGTCTTTATTGATCAATGATCATAAAACCAATTGATTACAAAAATATTTTTAAAGAAATACAATATAATTATGTTATAATAGTTTCATAATGTATAAGATTTGTATAATATCATATTATACCATCAATAACGTCATGGTTTGAGAATGCAAGGGAAAAAAAGATATTGCACTGATTGTATAACAAAAATACATATAAATTGTGTCCGTATAGGAATAATTTTACTATCATTGCTTATATAGGATTTAAATAATACATTATGTATACTGAAAGAAACACTGTATCGGGACATTGTTGCAAACGGAAGTATACGTACTTAAAAACGTTTAAATGTTTTTGTTTTTGTTTTTATGCGTTTATTTTGTTGAAAGGTTGTTTTCATTTTATATGGAGAATTAAGGTTAGTGCTATTAATTCTGGCGATTTACAAGTACATTTTTATATAGAGATAATAGATAATAGTATTAATAAGTAATTAGCGTAATACAAGTATAAATAATATACGCGTATTTATTACAGAGGCTCACTCGTTTAACATTTTGTAGAAGGTAAGGAAGGCCTTATACGAGGGTGGGATGGAAAGTTCGGTAACTCGCATAGAAATATTTATATTAGGACAAAACAAAAAACTATCCGTGTATTAGTGATATTTCAATAGACAAACCTCAAAATTTCATATCTCTGTGAAATTTATTAAGTGCAGGGCAGTAACTTATGTGAAGCAACGTCGGGTGCTCCAAGAAATGGCCAAAAATGTGTAATCTAGTACGTGACATGGAAACAGAACAGTGCATGTGAAATTCGTTTAAACATATTGGAAACAATAGAGGACAATGCTTCATCATGTCCTTCAGGTTTCAAATGGGTATCTTAATTTTAGACTAGTTATGCTGACCTTTGAAGTTGACCTCTCAAAAATGGCCAAAAGTGGCTCCCACTGAAGATATGATTAAAAAAGTATACAAAATTTTGGTTCAACACCAACGTATGAGATATCAGCAGATAGCTAAGACTTTGGGCTACAACATGAAATGACAAAAAGTTACGCACATACAAAAATTGAGGGTAAAAAAACTATTGGAAAAAAGTGTGCCGCAAATGGGCTATGACGACAAACCTACTTGTGGTACCTATTTTTCCAACATTTTTTTCACCCTTAATTAATGTATGTGCATAACTTTTTTTCATTTCATGTAATAGCCCAAAGTCTTAGCTATCTGCTGATACCTCATACGTTGGTGTTGAACCAAAATTTTGTATACTTTTTTAATCATATCTTCAGTGGGAGCCAATTTTGGCAATTTTTGAGAGGTCAACTTCAAAGGTCAGTATAACCAGTCTAAAATTAAGGTACCCATTTGAAACCTGCAGGACATGATGAAGCATTGTCCCTCATTGTTTCCAATATGTTTAAACAAATTTCACATGCACTGTTCTGTTTCCCTGTCACATACTAGATGCTGGTCAGCAACACATTTTTTGACCATTTTTGGTAAAAACATTAATAAATAAAAAACGCTCTAAATTAAAAATATTTGACTTGGTACGCCAAATGATCATATGGGACGAATACTGGGTTTATTATGTAACATCTGAACCAAAGAAACAGTCATGGCAATGGAAACTACCTGTGTTAAACGTAATCAAAGAAAGCTAACTATGGAAAAAATAGGCATTTTGAGGTCCTCCCACAACCACCCCATTATAAATGCATTACGAGATGGGAGAGTGACAAAACCAAGTGCAATAGTCTCAAGGGATACTATGTCGATAATTAAGATCAGTGGTAGGTTCGATTTTTTTTTCTACATATGCGAGTTACCGAACTTTCCATCCCACCCTCGTACCTGACAAGTGAGTTCAACAAGTAACAGGAAGTTTGCTGGTATAGTTCAGTTTGCGGCATATGGGTATATTCATTAAAACGTCACAATTTAGGGAGGGAATTTGATTTGTTTACAAAATATAAATATGAAACTATTATGAAATGATGCGTTATGAGTACCTTTTGGTATTAAGTAATTTGTGGTGTCAGCCCATAATTATGAAAACTAATTTTCCTGTTTCGTCCTTTCATTTATTTTATAAGTATATTCATACTGCCAATTAAAGTTAAAATGTTAAGCACTTGGTGATATTGTAATTAATGGCCATTTTTAACTCTGCCGTATTAACAAAATTGACATACTAAATTGTATTACGATTACTTATCGATTTAAATTTTCTTACAAAAATTATTACTTTATTTGCGGTAATCAATCGGCTGTGCACCATGTAATTTTGCTATTTTTAATTTAAGACATTGATTAAGAAAAGATTATTGACCTTTAGATATAGTATTGCTTTACGTTTTTTTATTATAAAATAATAATATCTATATATGGAATTAAAGATAAGGTCAAACAATTTAGATTGGAGTGCGATATAATGCATAATGGTCTGAGAGTTATAATGATAAGAATAACTAAACTAACACCGAATGTCTTTTCCATAAGTTTCTATACGTGTATTTAATACAAATGTGTCCTAATCTAATCAAATCATTTATTCATCTTGGAAAGACATGTCAAACACGGTATCACATTTTTATTAGGGCTTATACATTATAAAATAAACATATTTTATAATTTATATCATTTTATATGGATGACACATAACAAACAAGTTAATATTATTAATAACTATTATAATCATATATATTTAATGTATTTATAAGTATTATGTTATATATATTTTTTATAGTTCATAATATCACAATGAAATTTTGTAAATGATGTCCGCGGCTGCGGTTTTTCTCTTAATAATTAACAAATAAGAAGACGCAAGATCTATATGAGCAGTCTCTGATGTGCAATGAATTTACTCAGAACTTCTCTCTCTCTCTCTCTCTCTCTCTCTCTCTCTCTCTCTCTCTCTCTCTCTCTCTCTCTCTCTCTCTCTCTCTCTCTCTCTCTCTCTCTCTCTCTCTCTCTCTCATCTCTCATCTCTCTCATTAGAATTAAATGTAATCATATTTACTGACAATGTTTATTTTATGTGGTCATCTGGACTCCGAAGAGGTGTTCAATACAACATAACGAAACTCTGTTCGCACATTTTGGAGAAATTGTTTGGGGGTTGCATCTTTTAAACCTGATCTTTGCTGTGTGGGTGGGTTGGGGGTCGGGGACTGGCCACTACTGGTCATACACAGTTTTTTTATTATTATTATTATTATTTTAAGGGAGTAGGGGACCGACGTCGGTCATTAGACTCAAACTTTTCTCGTCAAAAAAAGCTAAAATTTTGCACAATGATACTTCAGCTTGAGACAATTTCAAATATATAAAAATTTGGGGGGGGGGGGGGGTCACCGTGCAAATTAATTTTATATGATTTTTTGAAATTTTATGTCCATAAGGCCCAATGTTAATTTCAATCATTTTTTTCTTTTTTTCGGAACGGTCAAACGTCATGAAATTTTTATCACGGCTAGGGGCTATATAGGTGTGACCCTTAGCTACACAATAACATCAAATTTAGACCCCAAACCATGCCCCAAACACGTCTAGTTTTTGAGATATAAGGTCGGTACCCTACTCCCTTAAGTATTATTAAAAATAGTAGTTGCAGATAGCAGTTATACGTTTTCTTGAAAGTAATATACTGGTCATTTTATAGCAGTTACTTGGAACTATTATTGATTATACGTTCAAACATTTTTTTTTAGTCAAAATTAATTCCGGATTAGCGTCATACGTTATACGAATTTGTATCCGGACTACGCTCCAGATTATTCAATCCGGATAAGTTTTATCCGTTTTAGCTCCGGAGTGTAAAAATACATAGACGATCTTTGGAGATCATCCCCCCTCTCCAGAAAGTGACTTTTTAAAATTATTTTGTGGATATTTTCTTTGCAAATATTCTTTGAGTAGTTGCAACCCGAATAGTGCAGTTTCCAGTTTTGAATAATATTGTGTTATTTAATGCCGGATTGCTTTACCCAGAGAAGCTTTTTTTTTTTTTTTTTTTTCTGTAATCCAGATTTTGGTTGCACTGAAATAATCAAATAATACGAAATACGTATTTTTGTACGTGCTTGTACAGTCCCAGTTAAAAATTATGTCTTTATTTGCTCCAAGAAGCTCAATTCGCAATTTAATTTTTATACATTCCAACCAACATTGCAACTGGTAGGGGGGGGGGGGGGGTAAATATTGGATGAAGAAAAACAGTTTTCAATGATGAATAATAAAGACTGAAAAAAAGACAAAAAAAATAATGCTATATTTCTTCCTAAATCTCATGCTAAGTATAAGTATATCAACTATATAGGCTAAATAAAAGGATACGAAAAAGTGTGTGTTTTTTCTCTCGTGCATAACTGCCATTAGTAATTGTTACATATAGCACGCGGAAAACATAATTTTTACAACTTTTATTGTAATTATACAACATAGTATTTTGTTTATGGACATCTTCTGCTTTACTTTGATGAAATATGAAGAGAGTGACCTTGCAGTTGGAGCTTTAAAAAGTATAAATATTATATAAATAAGTATTTTAGAGATTACAAGTAAATTTGCTTCACGTACAGCACATTTGAGCCAATATATACTTTAACTCTTCATAGTCCATAGATTCTATAGAATGAGTATTATTATATATTAAGGCTATCTTTATGTTCATGTATATTATAAATTGATGGTGATTCCGTAAAATATCTTAATTCACAGTGTCACTAATGTCCTAACTCCTATATCTGCCGCTGCATCTTCTTCATTTTTTTTCTATATATTTTTTATGTGTGTGTGTGTCTGTCTATATATAAATTATATATATATATAATATATATATATAAACAGACACACACTCATACTATGTATCTGAATCCTTTAAAGCAGATAAGGGTGATATTAAAGCCATAGACCACATAAAACAACATGTGCTTTTTAATGAATACGAAATAGGATCTAGAAAACGGTTGACAATTTTTACCAGAATGTTAATGTAGCCCCACGAGAGAGCGTGAAAATACTGTAAAGTATGCAATGTGTTTATAACGTCAGAAACCTGCAAAAATTAGTATGAAAATGTTGTGCGGGTTGCATAAATCGACATTTCTGATCACTGCTACGGAGTTACCGTTGGGTTCTGAGACAACCTAAAGTTATTTATGTAAGTCCCATCAAGTGTTTTGTGATATAAATGCTTATATTTTTCTCTGGTCTATTCCTTTAATATAATTTTTCATTTGAATCATGTCGTAGCGATTTCAATTTTGAAGTGCGTGGTTGACGCAACCTGGTGGACGCAACTCCTACCGCGTAGTTTATATTATACCTCCTTTAGCTTGCTTGCCTGCACTCATCATCTTCTATTGTATGTTAATTTGTACAGCAAGCTGCAAACTTTTTGTTTTGCCTTCATTTTCTTTTTACACTTCCTATATATTATTATTATTAAATATGCTCCTGCCTTTTTATTATTGCTGGTAGTGTTACACTATTGCGTTATAATAATAATAAAAAACTTGAAACAAGCGAGATGTCGAAACAAAGAATAATTTATTTTATTTATTTATTTATTGTTACAATTAGTAGCATAAAATGATAAAATGCATAATCATATCAAATATTTCATCATAGTAACTTTAAATTATTACATAACACAGCTTAAAATTAGGACATGAAATAACTTAAAATTAGACTTTAAGTTAACGTTAAATAAATAAAGTTATTTTTTTTAATATGGCATGTAGCTGTACATCAAATTTCAAATCTATTGTATAATTAAACAACTTAAATAAGAAATTACAGTCCTGAATTAATGGATTCAAATTGTTTTGAAAGTCGGCATCCCGGTATTTAATATAGGTAAAATAGGTATTCATTAATCCATTGGTTACAAGTACAGTCATTATCTCGTATTTTCGAGTCTTTCATAAAAAATTCGTTGGTATTGTAGTATTATTCTTTATCAGAATTTATTTAAATAGGGTTTTTTCCCCCAATATTTGTTTAAAGAGGTGGGAAATGAGTCATAGGTTATGTGTGAGTTTGATAAGGGGCTGATTTTTAAATTTCACTATGGAGTTTCTTACAATGTTATTTCTTATATGGAGAAGTACCACACATTTAAAGGTATTTGTCATGATAACTTATAAATTTAAAGCCATTATCAACTTACTTTTTTATAATTTAAAAATACTAGATTGATAATTAGTACCATACCTTATAGACACCACCACGTTGATTTTGTATTTATTTTTATGGAATGGATAAAGTAAAAATAATAATTAAAACAAAAATGCAAACTTGCTTGTCCAGTTTTGAAACATTTCATTGATATGATGTGCTGAAATTGCGAACAAAATAACAGATTTTCTGTGTTATTTCAGTTTTTGTCAAGTAGATATTAAGATACATTTTTGTATATATATAGGAAACATGAAATTTAATACACTGTGCATTTTTTTATATGAATTATAATTATATTTATGAATTATTAAGTCATATCAACCGACTAATCGATTTTTGGTTTAAAACTGCATTACTATAATTTACCTATAAGCTGTCGGGCAGACATCCAAATTTCAATTAATCGTAGTACGTAGTGTGGCAAATATCGAGATAAAATGGCATCATTACCGACCCTCCCTGTACCATGAAATGTGTCTCATCTGTCCTATATGTAATTAGCATTGCACGCAGCCTGGCAAACTACCAACTCGATTGTCCTAGAATTTAAAGTTGAATATTCATGTGAATAACTTTTATATATCTAATAATTATTATGATATACCAAATAGAACAAATTTTGGAACCATTATTTGTATATTTTTATTCCATTGTATGAATAGTAAATGACTATAATATAATCGTACAAAAAGAATTGATTATTTTGTTTAAATTTACTTTAGTAAAATTCACTCGCTACTCAATATAAATAAGTTCTGAATTTCAACGCGTAAGCCCGTAATTGATTTTAATCATATCACTACAAGATTATTTTGCATTGAATTTTTAAACTATATGTTATTGTGTAGATAATAAGATTAACCTGCGAAAAGTGCAGATGGACTGCAACTCGTAACAAGATAATCGGCATAATATCTCTTACTCCATATTGTACTCTTAATTAGTAATTTAGTTGTGTCTATGTTATATTGTTATATACATATATAATACACACACATATAATTATGGTGTTTAAAACCTTTGTGATTAAAAATTTAGATTGTGAAACATAAGATGGTATTAATTATATATTAATAGTATTGTACCTACATGGTTATCTTTCTTCCGTTCAAAAAAAAATGACAATACGTATGATTATAATTGAAGTTATGGTATTGTATGTTCGCAGGTAACGATTACATCTGGGGAGTCGGCCGTGTTGGAAGCAAGTGCGAGAGTGAGTATAATGGAAAAAATGATACTGTTGAAAATTGAAATATGATTTAATCTTGTACAAATATTCGAAGAAAGGTGGAGCGAAATATGTTAAGTTTTTAGTATGTATATTATTGGAAAAGAGTCTCATCCTCTTTCGCATCCTTTATCCTCCCCTCCATCCATCTCCTCCCCATTTTGGTAACATTATTATGTTGAATATTGATGGGGATGGTGTTGCCGGCAAGGGGGGGTGGGGTGGAAAGCAAGCGCATGGTAAAGCCTGCCTATATAATGGAAGGCAGAACCTAAAGCAAGTAGTTGTGTACTACTACTACTACTACTACACTGCACAAGTGGACGAGAACGGGCACCGTGTCGCTAAGGCGAGTAGTGTAACTTTTCTCCTGTAGAGAGCTCTGCAACTAGTAACAGAGGGGAAAATTTAAAGGGAGATTGGGAGCAAAGTAGGGAGATACCGGCTTCGGCTTTGTTGTATGTGTTGAAAGCGACCAAAGTAAAGTTGGTTTAGTTGTTGGCGATAGCCTGGTGAAGTGAGGCGAGCAGCGAGTACACACTGCACCGCGATCTCACGGTGGCGGCGTGCGTCACATCTTGGAGTGCACCAGTGCCAGCCGGCCAGTGGCTGCAGCTGGACCGCCACAGTAAAATATAAATGTATATATCTTGCGGCACTCCAGCAGCCGCCCCTTCACTTGCAGCAGTGACATCAACAACAACACAAGTCCAGAACCAACAGCAGTCACCTTCCGTACCTGTCGTTAGTAATCCGCAAGATCATACTTCCAATTGCAGCCGATTGTCATCGGCATCTTCACTAGTAGGTACCACAGTCTGCTCGAGCAACCCCTTGATGAGCTGGATCGTGAACGAGGCCATGAAACGGGTAGGCACCACTTCCAGTTCCAACCCTGACACCTCTAATATTGTATGTGCCGCAACATCTGCTAACATTAACAACAACAAGGATTCTAATGCTACTAGTGATTTTATTTTAAATTCCATAGATTCTAATAAAAAAAAAAATACCGACTGTCAAGAAGTCGGGACTAAAAAAATGCCCCCTACTTTAGCTGTTTCACATTTAAATATCGACTCGGAAAACTACATGTTACGTTCTTGCGAATTGAGGCCCCGTTCTTCCAGTTTTACAAATGGTACAAGAAGTACTAACAATGGTATTTCACATTTTATTAACAACGTTAATTTCAAGGGAAGTATGAGCCCTCTTGATTTAGACATGTTCTCAATAAGGGAGAGAGTTGGGAGTGCGAATTATATTAAGCAAAGCTCTGCTTCATCATTACCTGCATCTTCTCCACCACCGGCGTTGACTGAGCCGTTAACTGGTGACGAGCTCGAGGACACGGAAGAACCACGTCCTCGATCTTCCTCTTTTCTCAACACCCTATCTTCCACGTTTTCCACCGGTCTCGTCCATTCGCCTTTATCTGAAAACCAAGACTCTTCCAATTGCGCCCAAACTATATCGCTCCATAAACTCCTTTGTTCGTGCCATCCGTCATGCTGCTGCATGTGTCTCTGTTTCCCAGAGTGCCAGGCTTGTTTTCATTCTGTGTGCATCGCGTACTCCGGAAAACATCCCTGTCAACGGAACAACGATATACCAACTCCGACTCTCAACAAAGCAAAGGTAAGAATTATCTTATTTTATTATAATTTAAATTAATTTGATGCAATTGCAAGTATTCGGCAATGACTGAATTACGCTAATCTTTAAATACGTATGTATGAAGTACGTGGATTTTTTTTTTATTATTATTATTGTATACATATGTTTTCTATTATCCTGCCCATGCGTCTTGTTAAAAGTTGAAAAATTCTTTTGGTTCATCAGTTCATCACATTAAAACGAGAGAAGCCGGTTTTTCATGTCATCTGCTGTAGTGCCAAGCACGACAAGCTCTAAGAAACGAACGAACCAGAAAAACAGAGAGAGAGAGACACGTTACTTTTTAATTTATTTCGAACGGCTTGTATTATTCTGGGAGGATGTAGCTTTTGAACGCCACAAACTACGATGGTGAATGTTAGATATTGGCCCTTTTTCTCTTCAGAAAAAGTTTAAAGGGAACTAAGATAAAAATATATGAGTTTACTTGAGAATTGAACTACCCTAACGCTAAGAGCTTTTGAACCATCTTTAAAACCCAAAGTTAATTTAGGGTATAAGTTACGTGCGTACACAAAAATTTCAGTTTTTTTTTTTTTTTTTTTTTTTTTTTAATTCTAACCACTTATCGTTGCGCAAATGCAACTAAATTATTTGTAAAACAAAAAGTATAACGTTATAGATAATGCGATGATCTAATCATTAAAAGGTGCATTCATATATTCATCATAATACATATATTTATATATAAATCATTTTATATAGTTGTGCCTTGTTTTAAATGAGAATAAATGATTTTGCTGCACAAAATTGCAATAAATGATTATGTGATTGCACTGTTAGAACTTAAAAAATCATTGTCGTCACAAAATAAGAAACGAAAATTTTTTTTTGCGAGTTTGAGGCAAGTTGAGATACAAAGGCAAATACGTAATTTAAATGAAATTTACTGTCGAGAAAATCAGTTTAGTGCCTTATTTATTTTGCGAGTGCATGAGAGTTGAATAACAAGCTAAGTTCCCATCCTCGCCCTATTGAAATAATTATTCCATTGTAGCTACGTCAAATCATGTTAATTATATTGTAATGCGTTAATAGTTTATTCTTGATATCCTTTTTACCTTTCCCTGTTTTGTGCGTGCATTTTGCAAGCTTTTTGGGATGATCATTTTCTTTGGACCCTTTGTTTGCTGGCAAGCACAAAACAAAATCTCCTTTGTCTTTCCCCGCCTCCCGTATGGTTTTGTGAAACGCTCAATAAGATGAAAATTATTGTTGATAAGTGGAAAAAAAATGTTTTGTAAATATATTATACTGTACACGACAGTACCTTTGTAACATGGATAAAAAGCAAACCTCTGGAATCAAAGCCCCCTTCCCCCCCCCCCCCCCCTGAATAAAAGTGTAAAAAGAATCATCATTATTATGTATATCATATAATAAATAAATACCTTAATAGTGTTTTTAAGATCCTACAATATTTATTCTGATAATACGTGACAAAATGATAAAGCTTTTCTCGTAGCGTAATTTTATTAGTTTTTTTTTTTTTTTTTTTTTTTTATGAATAAAAAAGTTACGTAAAAAATATATTGTCTAAGGTACGTTTAAAAGGAAAATAAGGGGGGGGGAGAGAGAGAGAGAGATGATGTTTTGATTTTTCTCAAAGAATTCGTTCAAACTTAAAATAAAACTTTGATAAAACGTAACAAACTTGTCCGTTCCTGAATAAATTTTAATTTGAAACTCAGATGAGGTCATAAAACTTCAGGTAAATTTTCGAAGGATGACAGATATACAGTATTCAGTAAATGTATGATAGAAAAGAATTATTGTGTTATTAATACATGCCTATAATTTAATAGTTAATTGTATACAGGTGCATTGCAATGCATTTCGTAAAATATATTCTTGGATTTTGATGATTAAAGTTATGAACAGCGAGACACTTTATTTAACTGGACGTTCTAAACTTTCATTATTGTATTTATTTTTATATTATTATACGTCAAAGCATTACAATTTCTGTTGTTATTGTATACATATTAGGTATAGGTATACGGTATACCACATATCGAATTTGAAAAATTATATCGAGATAATAATTTTTGAGATACGCGAGCACTGCAGGAACAACACACTTGAAAATTTGAGGGAGGAATTAGAATTGTCAAATATATTTTACCCATTTAAATGTTTGTCAGGGTTTGATTATTGTGTCAGATTTAGACTTGGTTAAATTATTACTATTATTATTATTTGAGTGTTCTCCAAAGTGAGAATGTGGCATCGCCGCTCGCATGTTCTTGTCGAGTTACCATTGGTTGAGGATTGCGGCACGGTGCTTGCCGCTCGCTCTTTGCGTGCCGTGCAACCTGCAGGTGCGCCCGCTCTCGCCAACTTGAAGCACATTTTTTTTTACTCTCTTTCTCTCTTGAAGCAAAAATCGAATGTCTTGTGCCAAAGTCTTTTTCATTTGATTTCATTTTACTATAAATTTTTATAGAAACTTTTAGTTATGATTTTTAATTTTTCAAATATTAATTCTTTGATTGCAATTTTGTGGGAATTTTCATTTTAAAATAAAATTAACAGCTTTCCATGAAAAGCAGTAATCTTAAAATGTACAACTTGCTAATTTGAAGTTGATATCGAGAAAACTATCAAACAATAATAGTAAATTATAACAGTCAATCAAACTTAAGAAATCAATTAACGCTGCTTTGTGGGAGGGGGGGGGGGGGGTACTTGTCTTAAGTTTAAGTTTTATCTAATATCTCACGTTTATTTTTTTCCGGCGTTAGTGTAGTAGTTAAGTGTATGTTTCCAGCAATTATAAAGAAAAATAAATAAATATTTTCAACTGTGTTACACCTGTGTAATGTGTATGGTATATGATATCCCTCGTATAGTATTTTTCCGGCCTCGGTTATTATTATTTATTTTAAAGTCATAACTTGGTCCTGTAGTACCGTGATAGGCTACCACTCGCCACCATTAAAACCTTTAAAATAATAATAATAAAGAACAAGGGGGGGTCCCTCGATAATAAATAGTAAGAAATTAGGGGTCCTTTCCAATTGACCAACGCGCACCACCAGTATGCCCTATTGTTTAATATCAATGAATATGAGAGCCGACACAATAATTCAATAATATTACTTGGAAAGCTGCGTTTATGGAGTCGTTGCTTTGTAAAGAAATGCAATCGTAGTGTAAGTAGTGTGGAAAACACTTTGAGATTGTTTGGTACGGGAGATTGCGTTATTTACTTACCCACGCTCGCGGTGTGTGAAATGTGTATTGTCCAACTCTCATTATACTCGACGAAGAATTACTTTCGGACCGAAAATAGCATAACGTGGCTTGTACTTGGGCTGCATTTTCATGACATTTAAAAATATTTTGCTTACAAGAACTTAAAATAAAAAGACGAGTATTATAATTATACATCCTTACTATTCGCTTTTAAGCAAGTGTCATAATTAAAGAGCGGAAAAATAGTCTTTAGAATATATTGTCAATATTGAGACTATTTGGGTTTTCTACTAAAAGTGTCCACGAATCACACGATTTCAAGTCCATGTACAAAATTTTAAAAAATACTATTTAGAAATTTTTTGACTTTTCAAACTACTTTGCCTTTTTTTTTTTTTTTTTTACTTCGATGTGTTTTGCTATTTCTAACAATAAAATGTGAAATTTTAAAAATCATGTTTTTTGTCATGTCGCTGAGGATTTTTTTTTTTTTTTTTTTTTTTTTTTTTAAGACATTCTCTAAAAAAATTTTTTTTAAGAGACCCTTCAGAAAACATAAATTCAGACAAGTAAGACTGATAAAATATGCTAGTAAATTTACTAATATAAATTTCAAAGACTATTTTCCGTCTATTTTAAAGGCGTAGAACACCTTGAACAAAAAAGTTGCGTAATATCCTAACATACCTGAAAATCAACGTTGATTTGGCCGAAGTCATTGATTTCTAATTTATTTTCCATTTACAAAATGCCACTGGCGATCATTGACGTCACAGCTTGCTTGATTTACGCGCGCGTAAACCGGGCGAGCTGTGACGTCAGTGACCGCCAGTGGCATTTTGTGAATGGAAAATAAATCAATGACTCCGGCCAAATCAACGTTGATTTTCAGGTTTGTTAGGATATTACATAACTTTTTTGTTCAAGGTGTTCTACGCCTTTAATGTTTTTGGAGACTATTTTTAGACAATCAATAAAAAAGGAAAAAAAAAAAAAAAAAAGTTCTTTATAGAAGATTGACAAAAGTGAGGTGACCTGGAGAAAATTTCCTCCCGCGATGTCAGAGTCACAGATCTGAACATTGTAATCTATTCTGCGGCTTTCTTTGTTGATAATTGTAACGATTCTAATGCAACCCCGCGCGCTGATAAGCAATGTTGCTGCGAGTTCCTTTGTTGCATGCAACCCACGTGCATTGTATTACTATCCTCCAATCGTGCCTTTTCCTTCAGTGATCTACAAGCATGTAATACGCATAACATAAATTGCATTGTTTTGTTGTTTTGGTCTGAATTCGTTTCATAAACCGACAAAATTTTGTAAAAGTAATTTCTTATTCGTTGTAAGAAGAACTGTGACGATCTCATTTTTTACTTAATAGTTGCAGTACAGTATTAAATATATGGTGACATTATAGTTTATAGGTATTATTATTATTATTAATGACATACATTTATTTACATTATACAAGCATGCTTTAGTTTTAAGTATAATTTTTTATGATGTGTGTGTGTAGTTTAGTTTCGGGTAGTGGTAGTTTTGCTTTAGGCCTTCTTATTCTTTACCTCGGCGTTTAACAGACCGAGTTGTGTCACCGCTGTCTGATAATGTATAATCTTGGTTGTGGCGCGTTCAAATAGACTTGGTTTGCCTAGACTTATAGGTGACACCAACTCGCGATTTTTATTATTATTTACAAAAAACTGTTGAAATGCGTTGAGTTTATAGGGGGTGAGATCGGCAGAGAAAGTTAAACTGTAAATGAAATAGAAGTGATAAGGGGAACATCTTATAAGGAAGGATAAAAAAAAAAAAAACTGAAAAGTTACACAGGAATCGTTGCGAACAGCTGTGGAGATGCGTGTAGTCCGCTGGTCGCAAATACTTTTCTTTTTTTTTTTTTTGGGGGGGGGGGGGGGGGGGCAGCGCTCTATATTGTCAACTATTTATTGCTAAGTTCGGGTGACTAATATTTTATTGATTCCACTATTTATGTATCTACAATTAATGTTTGGTCGCTTCACTTCCAAAACTTCAAATTTACCTCAGTTCGTTCTGTAAAGTCAACCTTTCCAATCATTTGATTATCGAACTAATCATAAGATTTAAGCGATTAATATTATATTATTGTAACACTTTTTAATTTGATTAATTTAGTGCTGTCATATGTTGTGATAATTTTTTATTACTACCTGATCTGTAAGAATTAACTTTACTGAACGGGTTATTATTATTTTCCAGCTGATTCACAATCATTCGGATTATTTCTAATCACTTTAGGATCGAAAAACATTAACTCAGCAGAACAAACTATTTTTTGGCTTACGTGCTTACAATTAAAAATAAAGCACTGCTGCGATTACGAACTTTCCTAATTAACACATAAAAAAATCTGTTTAGTATTATATTTCCTTGCAAAACTAATGAAAACGTTACTCAATTTATTGCTCTCTTTTTATTACGTTGCCTAAATAATTGTTCTGTAGAGTTGTTCTGCTGCTTCAAATTGTGCATCTACGTGATAGCTAACATTAAAGGGATAGTTGGTGGTGAAAAAAAAACTGTAATGTTGCAGTAAAACACGTTGAACACTATACACTAGCAAAGTAAACTGAAATAAATTTATGGATAGCGTCACAATGATTTAAACTGCTGTACCTCCTCTTCAAAGCGACGAATTCTTTGAGTTGTTTTATGATGTCGCGACTTCGAAATATAATTAGCATATTTTTTACATAACTACTAAGGTACCACTTTAAAAAAATAGTTTTAATAAGTAATTTTGATTAATTAGTCCCAAAATAACGTTATTTAAAAGTTTTTTTTTTTCTATTCTTTCGATCTGTGTAATGTGTTTATTCATTTATTGTGCGGTATCTATTCATTTATGCATCTTTATTTGAATAGCGCTATTTATATTTTTATATTGCGAGGAAATATTAAGTATGTTGGTGCGTCCTGCAATAGAAAGGGTTAAGTCACATCTTAATCAGGATCCCCTTATTTGTTATTTTTTTCATTTTGCTTGCTGCAAAATATGCTATGATAAATGAGTAGGTATATTTCCACGTTTGAAAGCAAGTATGCATCCTCAGATGAACAAAGCTGCTTGCTCGCCCATGATGGATAGTCGAGTCCCTACCCAGATAAATAATACCAAGGGTGGGGTAGGTAATGCGCATTGTTCAGTCTGTACTGTTTGTAATGAGAGCAACTTCCACCAAGGCAAGCAAGCGACTAACAATTTTTTACTATCATAAATGTAAGTTGGACGACGGTTTTATTGTTATTATTATTTTCGTGTGTTGACTCGAATGGTTGATTGTTAAATAAAAAATTATAATTATTATAATAATTTCATAGTTGAATTACTATTTAAGAGTTGAGCTGAAAATTGTCATGTTGATCGAATTCTTATTGAAAAGGTGATTTAAAGGAAGGGTTGGAATGAGCGAGTGAGGATGCGATGTTCACTTCCTCTACATTATATTTTATTTTTGTATCACCACAAAGTGGATCGAAACATGGTTCACCCACCCACCCACCAGTTCACTCGCTCTCCCACCCTCCTCTTGTTTCTTTGTGCCTACGTGCCGTGTTCCTGTCAGCTTGCCATCTTTAGGTCAACTTTTCAAGGGTTGAGGCGGAGGGAGTGTACGGTGCCTGCTTGTCTTCCAGCCTCTGTTTCGTTTGCTTGTATTGGGGCTGGAGTTTTGGGGCGGACGGCCGGTGTTTTTCCTCCATGCTTCTCTTACTATTATAAGAGAGAGAATGAGTAGGTAGTAGTAGTAGTATAGTAAGTTTTTACACCGTGTTGCCGAGTCGTTTCGGATCTATAAAAGAGAAAACTTGAAAAGGTATTTTGTTGCATATATTATATTCAGTATTGTATTGAAATGTGATAAATAATACTATTATTTTAACTGAAATGTTATTAAACTTCTTTCACTTGAACAAAACTAAAAAAGAAAAAAAAAAAAAGCTGAACAAAATTTCATCATAGATTTGATTTAAAAAAAAAAAAAAATTGGCGATGCGTAGTGATAACAGGCTAGATTGGTCAACGAGAGGGCTGCTTCGCAGGGTATGGGGGGAGGCAAACAAGCGACTGAGCAAGGCTGACTGCCTGCTTTGCTTGCCAGTGTCCCAGTTTAAGGTCACGCCGGCTAAGCATGTGGCAACAGGGCTGGCCGCTTGCTTGTGTACGCTTTACGCTGCCGGCCGGTCTCTCTTTTTTCTCTGTGGCCTCGCGTTTTAGTTGCGTGGAGCTGTACTACTCTACTCTCTCTTCTCCTCAATACTTCTACAGTATACCAGCAAAGCAACCCAGCGGCATGGAAACGCGTTCTATTGGTTGCACCGGTAGCCAACCAGCGCATGCTTTGGCAAGCTCTGTTTTCTAGTTGCTATGCCACTCCCAAGCATATATATTTATGCATAGAGAAAAGTGTCGACAATGCTAGAGCAAAGTATATTTAGGGATTGCAACAATTAAAAGAAATAACTGTAATGTAAAAAGGGCAAAACATGAGCACTAAAAATAAAACATTGATAGGTATTTCCATATGTTAAATTTGAAAACAATATCATGATGTATTATGTATACCATATATATATTCCAATTCATCGATTTTTTTTTCTTTGCCTCTCGTGCACGTTTTAAAATACAATGTAAAAATATGCACTCAAGATAAAGTACTAGATTAAAAAATATTGTTATTACTATTATTATTTTCCACCAATTTATTCGGAGATTTAGTATTAAAATTAATAGGATTGATGTTTATTCTTATTGATGCTATATATTTGATTATATTTTGATGTATGAATGTTGTGTTTTGACTCGAATTGTTCTACTCTGTAAAGACATGGAACGTAAAATAAAATATTATAAATATCTTATCTTAAAACAATTTTTTTTGCACTGTTAGTGAATCATAAAAAATTGGTAAAACTAAAGCAGAGAGTATATAATTTTGCTTGCAGAAATGTATTTAAATATTGCACCCTTGCGAGGTTTGTGACAGCACAATTGGGTATGGAGCTTAACAAAGCGGGTGTACGGTGCGGTGCGGCATGACACTTGGGGAAGGTCATGCATGGGGGAGGAGGGAAGCGAAAGCAAGTGAGCGAGCGAACGAGCTCGCGCCACCACTATAATCGAATTCAAATATAATATTGTAAAACTTAGGCAAGAATCGACCCAAAATATGTATTATAATATATTATATTATTAATATATTATAATTTATTTATATATTTATATTGTGCTTTTTTTTTTTTTTTTTTTTTTTTATAGCTTTGCTTTGCTTTATAGTACTTGTCAACTTCACAGTCGAACTTAATCAACTTAAATTCATTGACTAAATGAACCCAAGCTAAAAATTATTCAAGCTCACGTCTTTTTAGTTGAATACATTAGGAATTTGAACGTGCTTGGTATTACGCTAAGATGCTTAAAGCATCAAGAAAATATAAAATTGTTACGTATATGGACATGTTTTTATTTATTTTTTATTTTTACTTTTAATAATATACTATAGTATATTGATTTAATTATTTATGTAGATATAATTATGTTTAAAGGAAATGCATTAAAGAAGGTGTACGTCACTTATACTACTGTAAAAAGAAAGTAAAAAGCTCTGGTTGAATAGGTTCGGCCTGCAGTGATGGGGTGGCGATATAAATAGAAGAGTTAGATACATATTGCGTGGCTCCTCCAGCCCAGAAGCGAGTACTACTGCTAGTAATAATAGTACTCGAGACGGGCGCACGTACTACTACACTTACTATGCGGTTCAGTAGTAAAGTACTTTGAATGAGTGACGTCTCTCTTCTCTCTCTCATTGTCGCGGAAATATTACATTGACTGCGAACGCTGATCATAAAAACGCAGTCTTGAAGTGGATTATCGGAAGTTCTCGATAACGACAACTGAGCTACAACGATAATAAGTTCTATAGAGATCGATTTTTTTATAGTATTTATACTTTAAAAGAAAATGAAAGAAAAAAAAACTTTATAGCTTAAAACATTTGGACATGATAATCATGAAATTCAATATCGATCATTCTTATCGCGATATAGCATGATCACACACCAAAAATTTAACTTCACCATCACCGGCATCACCGGTAATGCATTAATTGGAATATTTTTATATAAATAGTCATCTATTGAAAAAGTTCTTTAAAAAATAAAAATCAAATTTCCGTATAATTATAGTAAATAGAATCGTGATTTACACGTCAAATTGCAAGTAAATTTTATCATTACAGAAATTTCAGTTATCGACTATTAAGATACACTGTAAAAACGGCGATAATAAGATAAATTGCAGGCTACAAGAAAAAATATTAATGATTTTATTAATTATAATGGCTACAAACATAATTCAGTCATTAGCTCAATCATTTATTCACGTTAATGAATAAAAATTTAATTAAAAATATGTTCAAAGTTTGGAATATGAATCAATTACTCTCTCTCTCCTTCTTTTTCTTTTAACAACTTGTATGTGTGTATTATAATATACAAATTTAATATAATTATTATTATTATTATTTTTTTTTTTTTTTTTTTGTAGCCAATCCAAGAATGGAGTTCAACAAACGTTGTGGAATGGATGGCTGCCTTGAATCTTCACCGCTATGCTGGAGTATTTAAATCTAAAGACATTAAAGGTTCAGATCTTGTGCACTTAGACCGTGATAAATTACAAGTAAGTGTTACTTTTATTATTATTATTGTTATTATTATTCTTTTTTACTTACATAATTATTTCTGTTTGTAGAACATGGGAATCAAAGAAGAATTTCACCAAAAAACCATCCTGTCTTGTATCGGTGAATTATGCCAACGTCCGAATGATAGTGAAAGTGAGTCAATTGAAGCGGTGATGCCTGGTAATGCCCACCGCTTGCTTGAACACAGTTTCTCATCTCTGGAGCGCTGTGACAAATGTAACAAGTACTTACGAGGACTGCAACACCAAGGATTCTTATGTCGAGGTATGTGTGTGTCTTGTTTCTTATGAGTGGATTCTCATGAGCCTCGATTAGAATTTTTAACTTAAAAGAGTATTAATTTCAGACTGTGGACTGGTAGCACATCGAACATGCTCATCAACGGGTTTGCCACAGATTTGTCTTTCCTCCCCTGGCCGAGGTCTTCAGTCTA
Source organism: Ecdyonurus torrentis (assembly GCA_949318235.1). Taxonomy (NCBI): domain Eukaryota; kingdom Metazoa; phylum Arthropoda; class Insecta; order Ephemeroptera; family Heptageniidae; genus Ecdyonurus; species Ecdyonurus torrentis. The sequence goes on along the minus strand of OX439127.1, from coordinate 13,027,019 downwards.
GACACACAGGTGAGTTCCGATTGACTGTCCTATAGAAACAATTTGTTATAACAATTCATGAATATTGCTGTAATGGTATTATTGCATTTTTACAGTATTTGGAGTAGCATTGTGTTCTCAATTTGACCCTGCTGAGATGCCTGCTCCAAAGGTTGTGATTCGATGCACTCAAGAATTGGAAGCTCGTGCTCGTGTAGCTGTGTCTTTAGATTTGTACAAAGTCTATAGAACTACTGCTCCTGCTGATGCATTGGCAGAACTAAGACAGAAAATTAATGATGGTAAGAACTACTAAATCTGTTCATTTATAGAGGAGGAGTGTTGTGCTTCATAACTAACTAGCTAACTTGTTTGTACTTTGTTAGCAGATGTGGCTAAAGTTGACATGAGCGAGTATGACCCTGCTGTGATTGCTAGTACATTGAAAAAGTTCCTGCGTGAGCTACCTGATCCTGTGATTCCTGTGCAGTGGTATGATCGCTTCATTGAGGCCTCAAGTAAGTATTTTCCATAGCCAATCCAAGAAGTTCAGTTTTTACAGATACTAATTTGTGTCCTATGTTTATTGAACAGAATATAGAAATGATGAACAGTGTGCATTGTGCCTGAGTCATCTTGTTAAAGAGTTACCTAAGCACCATCGCTCTACTCTATGCTTCCTACTAGCACATTTCTGTCGTCTCTGCCAGATGCAATATGCTCGGGGAAATAAGGAACCTCCTACCATTCTTGTACAAGTGCTATGCCATCTCTTTTTGAGACCTCCATGGGAAAGAATTATGTAAGCAAATTTTATTGTAAATTGTTATAATAATACAGCTTAAGCCTTAATTGAATCAAATTTGCTGTCTTAATTTTAATGGCATTGTCTGAGATGCAGAACCTATGTTACACACATCATTTAACTATTTTATCATCATTTTAATTGTGTTATCTAATCTTTATCTCTGACTGATTTTTCAGCCAAGTAGTGTATAATACTGAGGCTCACATTCGTATTATGGAGCTATTGCTCCTGCATGGTGACTGGGGAGAAAAGTTGCCAGAGTTTGCATCTGCTCCTGTCCTGCCTCCTCGCAAGCCATCCCGTGCCACTGGTGCTACCATGGAGCAGCTGACGGCACCTGCTGCCGAGCTTGAATCTTCACTGTGTCCTTCTCTAAATGATGTCGAGTGGTATTGGGGAGACATTACTCGTGAAGAAGTGAATGAAAAGTTATTGGACATGCCTGATGGTACCTTCCTAGTTCGTGATGCATCTAGCAAAAGTGGGGAATACACATTGACTTTGAGAAAAGGAGGAGCTAATAAGTTGATCAAAATTTGTTGTCGAAATGGGAAATATGGTTTTACAGAGCCTTACAAGTTTAATTCTGTGGTGGAGCTAGTCAACTTCTATCGTTCTGTTTCACTTGGACAGTATAATGCAACCTTGGATATCAAACTGCAATATCCCATATCTAGGTTTCAACAGGTTTGTACACATTTGTTTGTATACATTTTCGTTGCAATGACGTTAATCAAAACAGAATGTAGGATATTTATACATATATAATTGTTGTGGTACTGCTATAATGTCTGATCTACTTCTCTTTGGGAAGCAAAAAAAAAAAAAAAAAAAAAAATGATTAGATCAACTCCAAATTTTGAATTTTTCCATTTCAAGTCATTTGCGGTAAAAAAATAATAATAAAAAATAAAAAAGAAGAAGTCAAATAGACCTCAGACATTGTTTTGGCACCACAACTGTACGTGTAAACTGTATAATTGTTTTGTTGTACAGCTCTGCTCTGGATGCTAGTTTGAGAAGGGGGTATATAGGCAACTTGCGTTACTTTCGTAAGAATAACATTGGGTTGTTGTAGGTTGCCTGTATCCTCCTGTTTTCAAACAAGTGGCAAGAGCTGTACATCATTATTTTTATTGTATCCCTATACAGTAGCATACAGAAGTATACCCTGTAAACTCTCGATTTTGTGAATTTCTCAATATTGTGAAAATATAAGTTGGCGCCACAGCAGACTTTAATATAAGCATGGCAATGTTAAAGCTCTCCATTTTGTAAAATTAATATTTTCTGGATCCCTTGTGATTTCACGGAATTGAGTTGTAGTATACAGTAGTGTATTTGTATTATTGTATGTGTGTTTTTAGTACATAAAGTAGATATTTGAAAGAAAACATTAATAACTACACATTTTTAAAAGAGGTGTTAATGTGTTTTTCAGGAGGATGAGCTACTTGCAAGTTCTGCTGATGTGGAACACATCAAGATGCAGCTAATTGAGTATCACAAAGAATATTTACACAAAATCAAGAGCTTTGAGGAGTATCGTAACAACTTCCAAAAAACTTCTCAAGATATCCAACTGAAAAAGCAAGCACAAGATGCATTCAAAGAAGCAGTCCACATGTATACGGAGCAGATCAAGTTGCATGAAGAATTCCAATTAAAAGCACAACCACATGAAATTAAATTGTGAGTCAATTTCTTTTGAAAATATATAATAGGATATTATATTGAGCTTATAATGTCCAAAGTTTCCTTTCAAGAAGTTTTCTAAAGCAAATAATATTCCATTTATAATAGAATGTTCTAAATATAACAATGTAATTTCCAGGTTGGATAAGAATCATGCACTCCTGACTGACAGACTGAAAGTACTTGAAGAGAGTAAACGCCAGTTGGAGGACAACTTGAAGCAGCAAGTGGCGTACAATCGCTGCCTTGACAGAGAAATGAATGCTGTAAAACCAGAGATTTTAGAACTTCATAGACAAAGAGAGCGCCACCAGAAGTAAGCATTGCGAATAATAAAGCAACAACAGAACGATGAACCTTATTGCTCAATATTAATTCATTTTGTAATTTAAAAGTTGAAGTAGAAGTGATAATATAAGAGAAGGATCTCAGATGGTTTTTTACCAAACATTTTTTGGTAAATTATGTTATGTGGGGAGGGAGTGAGACAGCTATTATTATTAAAATTTAAGCTTTTAGGGCTCTTATTTGCTTCAGTTGTGCAGGGTTAACCCCATTTTTTTTTCTCTCTTGTCACGCCACATTACAGCCCAGTGCAACTTTTTCAGCAAGAAATACTATAATAATATAATTTATTTCCTTGAGATAGAATGTGACTAATATATTTCTCACCTTTGTTTAGATGGCTACTCCAGCAAGGGTGGAAGCAGTCTCGTATTACCCAGCTACTAGCTCGCTCTCAACTTTCTGGAGTTGGCCAGGAGGAGCCAGACACTGAGAGTCTACCTCATCAGATTGACACTACTTGGCTACTGCCCACTTGTTCCCGCCAAGAGGCAGAGAAATTGCTACAGTCGCGCAGAGACGGAACTTTCCTTGTACGTCCAAGTCGCACTGGCCAGTATGCGCTATCAATCATGTAAGTTGTGATAGCATTTATTTTAATTACTCTGAATGTAATTAAATACTTGCGTAATAATATTGTAGTGTACACCCTTCGCTTCCTCCCTTCTTACAATTTGAAACTAATTTAAAACTTTTATTTATTTATTTATTATTAGGCTATATATATATATATTTTTTTTTTATATATATTCGAGGTTTTATATTTTTAAATCCCACTATAGAAAATAAGCATAATTGCTAATAGCTTAAAGGGAAAGTACCAAAAAAAAAAACTTTAAACAATTAGGGAAAGTTTATTAGATATTTATTTTGATTAAAGCATTCCAAGCACTTTTGACAATTGGAATTTTTTCGTCTTTCTTTTGCGATCAAGTTTTTGCAGAAACTCTAATTTTGATATGAAATTTGAGTTGGGGCTTTGCACATCTGGGGTTTTAAATTTGACAGTGCTAAGCTTTAAAGTATAGCGAGTGCTTCTAAAGAATGTTTTGATAGGTAAAACAATTACTTACCCTAGCACTTTAATTTCAGGTGCAACGGCACAGTTAACCACTGCATCATTAACAAGACGGACAGAGGCTATGGTTTTGCTGAACCTTACAATATTTACTCTTCACTGAAAGAGTTGGTGCTACATTATGCTCAGAATTCATTGGAAGAACACAATGATTCTCTGACAACCATTCTGGCCTACCCTGTATATGCGGACAGTGATGGTTATGCTACACTATCCGATGGCTATCCTCGCCACTAGACACACAGTAAGAATGCAGCCAACTTGACAAGCCAAATGTGAGGTGGCAGCAGCAACAGCTGTTGTGCCTAGGTGTTCTGAGAACAGAGAACCTATCTGTGATAATGACTGCGGGTGTGGGCTAAACAAAATTTAATGAAAAAGGTCCACATCTGATATTTGTCGATAGTGAACATGTGAACTAACAAAAGTTAATAAGTGAAGTGGAGAGGATTTTTTTTTTTTTTTTTTTTTTTTTTTTTTTTAACAATTATTTTATTGACTTATTATTCTTAAAAATTCTCTATGTTAAAAAAGATGAAGAAGACAAAGAAGAAGAAGAAATACTATTACAGAGCTAAGAATGTAAGAGTGAGAGCAGTAATTGCCAGTCTGATAAAATATATAAATATATAAAAAAATTATTTAAAAAAAAATAGTAATGAGGTATATATTTAATTTAATATAAAATCTGATAATATACTATAATATGAACTGTTGCCTGCTGTCATGTGAAACTATTGCTAAGGATTAGCTTAGGTTGGGCAAAGCTATGAAGGTGATTCTTGGCACAGTGCCTTGGATGGCTGCAGAAAAAAGTCTTGGATGCAAAAGCAGACTATTGACTTGCTGTAAGGTTTATCTTGCAAAGAGAAGGAAAAAGATGCTGCTTGAAAAAGTCAATAATCTGCTTTAGTTTCTGATGACCTCTAATAAATTATTTATAATATTAATAAAGCCCCCACTTGCTATGTTACTTCTAAAGCTTCTCCAAAATATGTTGTATACTTTAATGAGCATGTAGAATGGTTGAAACTATTTTTATTAAATGTAATATATATATATATATATATATATATATATATATATATAGGGTGTATGCATTCATGTCAAAGTTGACGCCATGTTGGATAACTCAATAACATGGATGGCATAGGAAAATAACTCATTTAACCAGTTTAAAAACACCATGCAATATTTTTGAGAGCATTGATGCTGTAAATATGTTAAATTAGTATCTCAAGTATGTGAGAAAAATAACTATAACCAAAAATTAACAGATTTTCCAAAGAAATTTGTCTTAAACGAAGTTTGGCCTATGCTGAGCAATGTTATTCAATACTCCAGTATGGCCTCCAAGCGCAATAAATATGACGTCATTGGCGTACACCCTATATATATAGGCTATATATTATATATATATAGCTATAATATAATATATAGCCAATATATATTATATATTTATACCAGTATATATATACAGTATATAAAATTTTGCAAATGTTATTTTTTATGCAATGTGTATGATTAATACGATATAACTTGGCAAGATTTCAAAGGATATAATGTCTGATGGTTTTTAGTGTTCTTACATAATGGTATCAAATGCATACATGCTTTAAAAATACAATAATTCTTCACTGCAAACAAAGAATGAAAGCTGTTAAAAGTTGCTTGAATAAGCATAAGTATATTATACCATTTTATGTGCCCATAAAGATTTTTATATTAAAGATGTAATAATTATATATAAGTAAACATAGTTGTTAGTAACGTATACTATAGTGAAAAATCTTTCGTTGTGTGAAAGATTTGGACAGAGAGTTGGTTTATTGGGCATATATGGGATACTAATTAACACCGTAAACTTTGTACATTTTCAAAGAAATAATATCTACATATCCAAAGATGCCTTTTTTTTTTTTTCTTTTTTTTTTTTTTTTTTTTCTTTTTTTTTTGTTGTGTGTGTGTGTGTAATCTCTCTGTGACCTATACAGTTTTAAGTCATTTAAGATCTCCTATATGACATTAGTAACCAGCTTTCTTATAAATGTGAATGAAATATGTCAGGTTGCAGTGCTGTTATTATTTCTCATTAATATATTTAAATTTGTGTTTTGTTAGATTTATATTACATGTTTATTTAAAATGATCTTTCTTCTTCTTCTTTATGCCAGTAAATATTTTTCTTTACTTTTCCCCTCTTGATTAAATTATTATTATTATAGCAAAGTTATTGTCTTTTTATTACGTTTATTTTTAAGTCCGTTAAAACATAATTTAAATAATATTTTTACTTATACAAATTGATGTGATCTGCATTTTATTCAGAAAAAAGAAAAGAAACATAGTATTTTGACAAATGGAAAAGGGATTTTTTTCTAGTAAATTGCAATATTAATTACCTTCCCTTTTTCTTTCCCACAATTAAAAAAAAAAAATTAAAAAAATTATATAATGATTATATAATTCCATGTTACGGCATGCATGATATTAATGTTGAGCACCCATGCATTACAATTACAATGGTATATGTATGCAGCAAATAAAAGTTGCAAACAACTAGCACTGCTCTCTTAATTTTTTTTCTTTCGTTTTTTCTTTTTAAAGAGTGCCTGAAGAGAGTAATAAATGGTTATGGATGGGGCATTCATTACCAAGTCACTAGTCACCATATTTCATTATGGTGGATGCATATTTGTAAGATTTGTAATAAAGAAAAATAAGTTCTAAAATATGGTTTTTGTTTTTTAAACCTAAGCCCAATATTGAAGTAAGTGTCTCGCAGTTTGTGGCAATCTTATGTTTTTTATTCTCAAATAAAAAATTATTTTAAGAATCTAAAATATAACGAGAAGTTATTTTTATGCTTCTAAATTACTGAATAAAAAACAACCATTTCAGATTCAGATATACCCACCAAATCAAAGGACCAAAATCATAAGCATTGCTGTGTCTAAATCATTTATCATTTTAAAGCTTGCCTCCAATTTCCCGAATCCTCCCCCCTCCCCCCCAAAAAAATCTTAAGTATTTCTAAAAAGTAAAGTTAATAATTTTTATGCTGCTTTTATTAGAAAACTATAGTTTGTTCTGCAAACTATACACACAAATATTGATCAGCCAGCTCCAAATTTTGGTTTTGATAACATTTTTTGCTGGCCCACGCTTTCATGTGCCATGGGACGTGGGGGTCACATGCACATGAATGCAATCCAGTCGCGGACAGCTTCCAACTTTTCCCTTGTTAAGAACATCTGATCATGACGTCACTACCTGTTTCCGACATTTATATGTATGGTTGATCGTTGTTAGTTCTTCGTTTAGAACTTTAGACCTGATAAGAATGTACGAAACGTCACAAAAAAAATATATAATATATCCATGCATTTTTAATAATTACTAAAACCTTGCATACAACCTGACAGAGAGTTTCCACGGTTTCCTCAGTCTGTTATGGCGAATGATGTTTGCTAGGCTGTGGCCGACCCGTTTCGGATGAACCTGCATGTACACATACAGGGTTTCGGAAGATTCATGGCATTTAAATGCAGTTGGGAAACTGTGAGTACCTCACCGAGGTTTAGTCAAAGCAAAAAATAATAGTATTTACTATAATTTGAAGTTCATTCCACTCAATGTTAAGTCACAATCTGTCAGTACCTATAGGTATAATAAATAGATAGGTTCACCATGCAAGAAAAATAAAATTCCATTTTTTTTCTTTCTTTCTTTATTATTGTTTTTTTTTTTTTTTTTTTTTTTTTTTCTGCTTTAATTATTTTATACAGAGATCAATGCGCCTCCACTGCAAATGTCTCCCAAATTGTGAGAACTAGCTCACTTGGTTTCTTCTACCTGCAATTTCACTTTGACTGAGGTGCAAGTTTTCTAGTTGAATCTAATTCATGTTAGTAACTAAGAATTATTTTTCTATAGAGTTACAGGTTTTATTAATGTTGCTCAAATAATAAGTTACTAAAACAAACTTTTAGATACATTGTTGCTACAAAGGAGAAAAGTAAACTTAAATTAGCCAGCCAATTTAAGTGTATAAATAATGAGAACCGTTTTCTAAAAGAAAAAAAAATGTATCTACATCATCGGCTGTTTACTGAATAAAATAAATCATTGATCAGCTTTAGGTAAATGCTGTGTAGTTATTTTATTACCATGAAAATGGCTCATTTCTCTTGTAAAAGAACAATGCTAACACAACGGCAATCCACAAAAAAAAAAATGAGATTCTATTATTGGAATCTAGAATTGAATATTAAATTGGGACAATAAAATTTGATTTTATTTTTTATTTGCTTCCTGAATTTAAATTCAATCTTAAAATATCTTATTTGATAGTTATTTGAAAAAGTGCATTTTTCTTACTTTTTCTACTTACCGACATGAAAAGTTTTCTTAACTCTTACCCTCAGTCAATGAAATCATGTACTTACTACATGTTACATTTCAATTATGACATTTAAGTATGTAAGAGCAAATATGATGTAAATTGTGCAAAAAGATTTTTTTTCCTTCTTTTTCGTCTTCCTTATTCTTATTTTTAAACACCACTAAATTACAGAAACACAAAAAAAGCATGTTAATTTTTTTTTAATTAAAAAAAGAAAGTAGCCAATTTTGGCCTACAGTTTACAAAGTTAACATACTGGCTTTTTTTTATGCGTTTTGTAATGATTTTTAAGTTACTTGACATAGTATTTTTATAAATAACAGAACTTACAAATTAAAATTTCAATAAAAAGCAATAAAAAAGTTTCAAACAGTATTTCACTTATCACATTACAGCCTCTGAGCAGCTATGAGCAAAAGAAACTATATCACTCATCATCACATTTGTTGTTGTTGTTTTTTTACTTATTAAAGTTACTCATATTCATATTCATAGAAAATAAAAAAAAAATAAAAAAAAAAGTTAGAAAAAAAAATGAAAAAAAAAATTTGCACTATTTCTATCCTATTATTCAAGCATGATAAATATATCACTTAATAGAAAATGAAAGGACAAAAAATAGTAAAGGAAATAATATATTTGCATAAAATTAAAATTACTTCAGTTCTTATAGCATATTAGAACAAAACATTTTGCTGCATAACTCTACAACAATATGAACAATTAATTGCATTTTGAGGTAGTATATTTATTATTCAGTATTTTAGTTTGCATCATCTTAGTCAATCACCTCAATATCACAATTGAAATTTCACACGAATTGCTTTGTTAGTTAATTAGCAATACCAGTGAATTTTAATGTTTTCCTTTTTATTAAAAATATGAACACACAAAAACCTTCCATTGCTTGTTTATAGATGACAAATTTATTGTGCTACATGTGATAAGTGTCAACTGCAATTACATTTACGGACAAAACATTAGCTGTGTTGTGAAGGTAGAAATCAAATACTTTGCTTATTTTGCTATCGTCCATACAGTATATGTTGGCATTTTCTCTTTTCAATCAAAACCAGCAAGTTAAGAAGTAAAATAGAACATTAAAAAATTTACAAGGTAAAACACAATTGAATCGCTTCTTCTCAAGATTTCTCACTGATCGGTATACTATTCAAGATACCAAATCATAAGAATACAACATATAATACTTTTAGCTTATTTTTTTAAAGCTGACATAACAGCTGTTCACTCAGCATGTGACGAAATGTACATTTTATGCAACTATCATATTAAATTATTACATACATCAAAAAATATTTAGATTATGTTGCAATTAATTATGTAGGAATCAACTTTTTTTTTTTTTTTTTTTTTTGACATTTAAAAGTGTATTAAATCCATTGTTTTGAGTCAGTCCATCACTAAAAACTGAAGAAATCAGAGGAGCTTGAGAACAAGTCCAGTGGGTCATCTTTTTGTCACTGTCTGTAGCCTTGAACTAACTGCTGAATGCTACTATTGTTGGGTAGAATGACATTGCCTTGTGGAGCAGCCGCTGCATAGTCTCCTATCAACATGTTGGGGCTGCCAGGGTAGGCTGCAGTTGCTGTTCCCAGTGCTAGAGATTGGCTCTGCTGGGCCACATAGCATAGCTTTAGCATAATTGCCTAGTAGCTGCATTGACATGTTGCCATCACCAAATTGGAGCAACTTTGCACTTTTTATTGCATTGATCCTTCCCCTACCCTTAATGTTAAATGCAGCACAAATGTATATTCAGCTCATATAAAAATGTTTATTTTATTTTAATGCATTAAAATATAATAACTATATCTACTTTTTAGGCAAATAGTTCATGCAGGCTAGATTTAAAAACAAAAAATATATCTCATGGAATAAGAAAATAATAATAATGATAATCACTGTTTCTAAAAACCTTATTATTGACTTCATCTATGTGCAAAATTTTGTTCATTCTATTCTATTAATTAATTGTTAATTACTCTTTGACTATGCAATCACGAAAGCAGTAAACGACAGCAGAAAAAAAGGTATAATTGTCATGATTATAGGTGCCCAATCATTACACATCTTAAAAAGTAGGGACCTACCTGATTTTAACAGGTCATCAAAAGTTGACCAGTAGTAAGGTTAGCAATATTGGGTTATATATTGACAATTTAGTGATTTCATTTTTTAGCAAAACACGTTTTACGGCACCTTCACATATTTTTAAAATGTATTACAACTTTGCACAGCAAATTGTAAAATAGCATCGTTTTAAATGGACAAAAATATTTTGCTGCACAAAGTTATAACAAATTTAAGAATATGTGAATGCACCTTTAAACAATTTATCACCAATACAGTCAAAAATCAATGACATTCACCTGCAAGCAAGCAGCTGCTCATAGTGACATCATTGGTTGTTTCATACTCCAGATCTTAAGTGACAACTATATTGAGGGAAGTGTGACACCATGTGCACTGTATTGCTACATTAAATAGAATGCACATTTCTTAATTTTGAAGATTTTTAGTGCTGCCACAGCTCAAGCCATATTAAAGCCATAGACCACATAAAAGAACATGTGCTTTTTAATGAATAAACACGAAATGGGATTATCAAAACTGATGACAATTTTTACCATAATGTTAATGTAGCCCCACGAGAGAGCGTGAAAAAACTGTAAAGTATGCAAGTTGCGTAAAATTTCATGTTTATAGCGTCAGAAACATGCAAAAATTAGAATGAAAATGTTGTGCGGGTTACATAAATCGAATTTTCTGATCACTGCTATGGGGGCTACTGTTGGGTTTTGAGACAAACTAATGTTATTTATGTAAATCCCATCAAGTGTTTTGTGATATAAATGCTTATGTTTTTCTCTGGTCTATTCCTTTAAGTAAACTTGTTAATGTAACTAAATGTATTTTTTCAGTTATTTTAATTTTTGAGCCTGCCATATAGCTTTGACTACATAAAATCAGTTGAAGTTTCAAAACATTTACTATGCACTTAGTTTTATTGATTACCCCTATATATTGCCCCTTTCTCCACGTTTATTTAATCCATAATTAAATTGCAATTAAAAATATATTGGAAAAGATTTGGTACGTAATACGTAATAAGGATTAAAAAAAAAAAAAACAAGAGATATATGTTTTTAAAGTCCAGGAGCACAAACTTTTTGTCACAAGAGTGGATATAAAATTATTTCCACAAAACATCTACTGTAACCTTAGATTTTAAAGCAGACTAGCAAGGTTGTGGATAATCTATAATACGTGAGTAAACTGTATGATTTGTTCCTTATAGACTTCATGCAGAGGAAAGTATGCCATCATGTGCCTGACTTTAACGAAACAAGAAGAGTGGAAACTTAGTAGCAGAAAAATTAACTGCAACAGAAGTGATTTCTTATTGATATTACATGTTGGCAGTCTTTCCTCTATTTTAAAAAGAGCTAACAAAATTTTGCACAATTTGACTCAATTAAATAGCTGCAGAAATTCTGATAAGGTAAATTTTACTTTATTTCTACTACAACACACCATTCCTCATGCAACAATTGAAAACTACTAGTATTTATAATTTTAAAAAAATATTATAAAGTATAAGTATAAAGTATAATGTTAAAAAAATTCAAAAACTTGTTTTAATTAAAAGAATAAAAAGTTGTGTTGATATATATACCAAAAAGCTATTTGACTTCACTTTATCCATTTGCAATTTTAGGACCAAACACCATGCTATTCAAAAGAAATAGATACTAAAACAATAATATGTAGCTACAAATAAAAATTAATTGATTGATGAAATTGAAAGTGAATTTATTTATCTTTTATGGCATTTGTTTTATGTGATTTTATGTTATTCATAATTCAAATACCAATTTATAAATAAAAAATAAAAACATGAATGAAAATAGCAAAACAATTAGAGCACGTCAAATTGAAAATTAATCACACGCGAAAATTCTCTAATTTGTAGATTGGGAAAAGAATTAAATTTCTAGCTTAGAATAACAATATTATAGACTAGATGATATTATTTTAAATTAGGCCTATTATTAACTAGACAGTACAAGTTAGAGCATTTTCACATTGAATTAGTTTTCAATTCGGCATGAGTTAACTGTTCTATTTTCTTTCATATTTTTCATTTTTTAAGGTTTATATACCAACCGCAAGTTTTTTTTTTTTTTTTTTTTTTTTTTTCCTACCCTCAAATGTATACAACTCATTATTCATGAAGAAATAGATGGAATTACAAGACAGGGCCTTACCACAGTAGAAGTTCTATGGAGAGTTCGAGATCTCACATGGCACAGAGTTTTAGTACAAGACAACGCGCTGCTCAGGCTGTGGTGACAATGATCTGCTCACGCTGTTATGACGAAAGCTATCAGTTATAAACATTTTGATAACTAAAACTCTGTGCTTTACGAGACCTCCCCATAGAACTTCTACTGTGGTAAGGCCTTTGCTGGTAATTCTATCCCTTTTTTTATTATTATTGATCCTAACTGCAATGGTTTTAGCCTTGCATTGATTCAACTCATAAATCATGATACATTTATTCGGCTCAATAGTTATGTACTGTAAAATGGTTTGTCAATGCCACTAGTACTTAGTTTTACTCTGTGTATCAGTTTTAATTTAATGAAAATTAAAATGGTTAAAGTTTTATGTGCAGAGCATTAATGCATCCAGTTTATATATTATTATTTTATTAAAGAAAAAAAAAAGTCAGTGACTAGCTTTATTGCTTAATTTCTACCAATTTCATAATAAATCAACATAAAAAAAAGTTACTTGAACAAACACCAAAATTATTAGTGCCAATAACCAATTCATTTTTCATGTATTTTCTGAAAAGAAGGAGAGCTATAAATCCATTACCTTCTATACAGGCTCGGATTGGGTCCTCTGGGGTCAGTCAGCAATTGAGCTAAAGGGGGGCTATATTGGGGTCACGTGAACCAAATAGATAAAAAAAAAATGCTGAATTTTTTGTCTTTGGGGGGGGGGGGGGGGTGCTGGGGACCAGTTGGCAAATGCTGACCTTCTCTTATGACCAATTTGAGTCTGTTTCTACATATCAACGGCAGATAACACTCTGACTTTGCACTTGTTAGCCAAACAAATGAAAGAAAATAATAAATAAAAATTCAAGCTTGCTTATTATCAGCAGCTTCAATTTCAGGTAATGTCTAAATAATTATTAAAACCAAAAACACCATAACACGCATGAAATAAATGTGGACTAGAGTGCATAGTTGTGTGACAACTCACTTCATGCTACCTTAGCAACATCAAGATTTGTACTTACAGATGATGTGAAGAGGGTGGGAGAAATGCCTCCTCCAATGAGCTGAGCACCATGTGTTGAGGTAGCCGTACTTTGGCCAATGCGCTGCCTTCCAGTGCTGGTGATAGAGCCAGGGTGCACATAAGGTTGATTCCCTAACCACGTAATAATTTTTAATTTAGTTTTGATACAGCGTTAAACCTACCCTTTGAAGCTGCTTAACACATCAAACAAAAAGCTTTTGCAAATCTCAGTTTTTTCATTAACTGCAGTCAATAAAATTGAAAGCAAGGATTTAGTATGATTTATTTGACCAAAAACAAACAGAATACAAAAATATTACACAAATTTCCAATTAATTAAATAAATAAATCATATTTGTTTTCTCAGAAAAAAAAAATCAAAAAAAAATCAAAAAAAAAATCAAAAAATAAAAAATAAAATAAAACATACATTGCAGAAAAGAACTGTGATCATAGAAAATTCAAAATAATTTATTTCTGCAAAATATGTTTTTAGTTTGTTTAATGCAGTATAGTTATTGACATCATACTGCCACCAAAGAGCTTTGTTTAAAGACATCGCTTCTATATTGCCCATGTTGGAAAGTAACCAAACCACTGATATGACTATTTTGGTATGAGAGATTTGAGTGTCAGCAGTGGTCATAAGAAGACCTCGGCCTGATGTTGGTGTATTTTTTGTCTTTAAAACAGGGACCGGAACCGGAACCGGTTCCGGTTCTTAGAACTGCCAAGAACCGGTTCTTAAGAACCGGTTCTGAGAACCGGTTCTTAAGAACCTATTTTAAGAACCGGTTCTCAAGAACCGGTTCTTAAGAACCGCTTCCAAGAACCGGTTCTGAGAACCGGTTCTTAAGAACCTATTTTAAGAACCGGTTCTCAAGAACCGGTTCTTAAGAACTGCTTCCAAGAACCGGTTCTTAGAACCGGTTCTTAAGAACCATTTTTAAGAACCATTTTTAAGAACCGGTTCTTAAGAACCGGTTCTTAGGAACCGCTTCCAAGAACCGGTTCTGAGAACCGGTTCTTAAGAACCTTTTTTAAGAACCGGTTCTTAAGAACCGGTTCTTAAGAACCGCTTTTAAGAACCGGTTCTTAGAACCGGTTCTTAAGAACCTATTTTAAGAACCGGTTCTCAAGAACCGGTTCTTAAGAACCGCTTTCAAGAACCGGTTCTTAGAACCGGTTCTTAAGAACCGCTCTTAAGAACCGGTTCTTAAGAACCTCTCTCAAGAACCGGTTCTCAGAACCGGTTCTTAAGAACCGCTTTCTAGAACCGGTTCTTCAGAACCGCTTTTCATAAATCGGTTTTTAAGAACCGCTTCTTAAAGAACCACTTCCAAGAACCGGTTTTAACGGTTCTTAATTTTATTTTAAGAAATAAGGCAACAAAGGGGTGGCCACAGTTTTGTTTTAAAATAAAAAGACACGGCGGAACGAGAATTTGGAAAAAATATTAGGGTACGTGCGTCATATATACCTACGATCTTAATAAGTAATATTTTATAGAAAAAAAAAAGTAAAATAAAATACAATAATAAAATACAATGCATTTATAATATATTGTTATATATTTCACACTGTGTAGCATGAAAAATATGTTTCGACGTCACGTGTAAAATATAAATCATACCTTCAAATTCGAAAATTATTTTAAATTATAATTCTAGTATTCTAGTATTCCAATCACAATTAAAAATTATCGATAAAATGTTTTAAAAGATTTTTTACGTATACTTTAATGCTGGCTACAAACAAACATTATAACTTACTGCGTGTACTTTAAAACAGTTTGGTTAAATAAGGAGGTTAATTGATTTCGCCTAATAATACTAATAGACATAATTATTAATAATAATAATAATAATAATTTATTAATTACTATAATTAAATTAAGAACATTCTTAGAACCGGTTCTTAGGAACCGCTCTCAAGAAGCGGTTCTTAAGAACCGGTTTCTTAAGAACCACTTACAAGAACCGGTTCTTAGAACCGCTCTCAAGAACCGGTTCTTAAGAACCGCCCTCAAGAACTGGTTCTTAAAAACCGGTTCTAAAAACCGCCCTCAAGAACCGGTTCTTAGAACCGGTTCTTAAGAACCGCTCTCAAGAACCACTTCCAAGAACCGGTTCTTAAGAAACACTCCCGAGAACCGGTTCTTAGGAACCGGTTCTTAAGAACCGCTTTCTAGAACCGGTTCTAAGAACCGGTTCTTCAGAACCACTCCCGAGAACCGGTTCTTAGGAACCGGTTCTTAAGAACCGCTTCCAAGAACCGGTTCTAAGAACCGGTTCTTAAGAACCGCTCCCGAGAACCGGTTTTTAGGAACCGGTTCTTAAGAACCGCTTTCAAGAACCGGTTCTAAGAACCGGTTCTTAAGAACCGCTTCCAAGAACCGGTTCTCAAGAACCGGTTCTTAAGTACCGCTTCCTAGAACCGGTTCTAAGAACCGGTTCTTAAGAACCACTTCCAAGAACCGGTTCTCAAGAACCGGTTCTTAAGAACCGCTTCCTAGAAACGGTTCTCAAGAACCGGTTCTTAAGAACCGCTTTCAAGAACCGGTTCTTAAAAATCGGTTCTTAAGAACCGCTTGTTCAGGAACCGCGGTTCTTAAGAACCGCAAAAATTGGCAGTGGTTCCGGTCCCTGCTTTAAAATGAGGTTAAGCACTATGTCTGAGGAGAAAATAAATTAAAACAATTATTGAAATCACACATTAAAATAATGAGTGAAATGAAACATAAGCTAATATTATTATACATAATCAAATATATAATTATATCATATATTGTATATAAATATATAATTAGGAAAAAATCGACTTTGCGATAGGTTGATAATTAAAAGATAGATAGAAACACATAAAAAAGAGAGGTAAAAGATTTTTGGGGAATGGTAGATAATGAGCTTAGTTCAGGGACCCCATGTACTGTACTACTTAAACTAGAGAGAGCCTTTTTTTAGTTTCAAAAAAGATTATTATAACAAAATTACATGATAGTAAAATTGGGGGGAGGGGGGGGGCAAGCACAATTTACTAATGAAATAAATTATTAATAGGGTGAATTAGGGTTTAAGTATGCAAGGAAAATAAAAATAACAAAAAAAGTAACTGCTTTCTCAAAGAAAATACACAAAAACCATGTTTGTAAAAGTTGTACAAGTGGGGTCAAATAATGAGGGTTTCCTTATAATAAAACCAAGAATTATTAATGACAATAACTAAATTAAGTTAAATAAACGCGATCTTAAAAATTGCAACAGTATTTTAAGTAGATGAGTGTGTCTAAATCACTTGATTCAGGCTCAAGTCTCTGAATATCTCTTAATTTTATTTACAACTGAATGTCATGTACTTTGCTGCTGTATCAGTGTTTTGTTTTGCTTTCCACATTTGTGGGTAACATTAAAAGTGAGCTCTTCACTCCTTGCTGTCAAATCAGCAATGTAATAAAATAACAAAACCTCAAATAAAATAAATGGTAAAATCAACTTATATAAAACATTAAAAAATAAATAAGTAATAATAATAATAAAAGACTATGTTCTGCAAAACTACATTCACAGAACAGTGTTGAACAACAATTCAAAACAAGGCCTGACTAAGACATGATATGTCTCTTGTGAAGTTACTTTTCATGGACATGAGAAATAATGAAAATAATACTAAACATAATCACTGCCTTACATTGTCAAATTACTTCCAGAATCTTTGTTCCATATTTTGTATACCTGAATGTTAACACCAAAACAAAGGTGTGGAGATTGAATCATACATGACTCAAAGCAAAAGTTTCACATGACAGCACTCTTTCAACTGCTCCTTGATTCACAATTTGAAGCTTATATTTTTACTTTCACAGATCAAAATGCAATCTCGCTTTTTTTTTCTCTCTCTCTCTCTTTTTTATATATAGGTGTATATATATATATATATATATACACACTTTTTTTTATCACATAGAGCATACATTATATAGCATTACAACTATGAAAATGTACTTTGCTAATTATATTATGCCATACAATATATCTTTCATAAAAAATCTGTTTCAATGCATTAATGTATTTCTGGTTTTGAATTAAGCTGTATACAAAAAGGTATAATTAATACAAATGAGTATTGACTTTCAGAGTTCACAAAGATGCACATAAATACTTTCCTAGTTGATGAAAAATAAATAATAAGCATCTTGATTCTACTTAGCTGCAACACAAAATAATAAAACAGTGCCTTTTTTTTTTTTTTTTTATAATGAAAATAAAATTATGGATGATGAAGCATTGGTGAAATATTTGCCTCTTTTATAGTTCAGGAAAAGTTACGATACTATCCCCAATAATAAAATAACACTTGCCTGCCAAGTTGATCAAATTTGCTTGCTGCTGATTAGCATCCATCGCCACTTCACCCAAGCCATTCACCATGATGCCATTTACCATGTTAACAGCTGTAACATTACAATCAAAACACATTAAACGAGGTAAATAACCATGGGTTAACCTAAATATACTCTTACCTTGACGGGCTCCTTGTGCATCAAGTTGGGCCCAGATATTCTCACTGGGAGAGGTTTGGTTCATACCAGCAGGTACCTGAGGTGCTTGACCTGTGTAGCGGAAGTAAGGGTTCTTCAAATCTAGTGTGTTGGCAGATCTGATACCAGTGCCCTCCACACAAAGTTCAATTGTCACATCATAGCTTTGTCTGCAACCAAATTTATACCAATTCAGTTACACACAAAAATAAAAGGGTGCACAAATTTACAATCATCCTTTAAGAAAATAGCTACTTATTTTTTTCCAATTTGACACACTTGCCTCTTGTTTGCAACCAGAAGCACTCTTCCAGTTAATAGCTGTCCTTGTTTAACAAAAATTGGTGTTTCAAGTAGGCAGCGCACCTGGTACCAGTGAGTCAGAGGTTCTGTAGGTGCAGTTGACAGCCACACTGTTTGTACAGAGCCTTGGAATGCAACATCAAACCAAAAGGCAAGTCCATGCACTGTCCCAGACTCTAGCAAGTGGAACTCCAATGGAACCTCTGCATGAACACATGGAATAATATCATATTAAATTATATTTGCATAAATCTAGAATATGTCAAGAGTTTGAGAAATAAAGGTTTATATTTCCTAACCTATCCTATGCAAGTCAGCTTCATCGGCAGACTTGAAATCCAGTGTGTGACGGATCGATTTGGCCATACAAATTCGAACATCAAATGTGTCTACTATTGGTTGTCGGTAATATTCCTTCATGGCTGCTTTTCTTAAGCTGCTGAGGTCAACTCCATGGAAGCACTGTTGATACCTGTTTAAAAATAGAACAAATATTAAGTTTACTAGTTTTTTTTTAGTAAAATTGCAAGTTTGTTACCAGAAGTTTGCTTTGTTGAAGTGCTCCATGTACAAGGCATCGTCAGTAAAAGGTGCAATGTGTAAGTCGCCTCTACTAGGAAACATTAACCCTGCAAATAACAAGATTTTTTTTTTTTTTTTTAATAATGTACCAAAAATTTATTATAAAAACATCATTATACAATCACTCAGCTAGTGAACTGTTCATTTTTATGAATTTAATAAAATATTTTTGATGACAATTTATCAAAGTATTGCTACTTACCACTAGGAAGTAGCCATTTCTTTGCATGGAGGTAAGTTTCAAGCATACGTTCGTTGTATAACATATAACCCATGGGTTCTGATATTATCACATCGACTTTCTCTGGTATTTCTATCTCTTCTATCTTGCCAGCTATTACTACAATTTTGCCTCTCATTCCATTAGCCTCAACAACAGCCTAAAACATCAACATTATTTTCAAGTTCAATACAAAGTAGCTTTAATTTCACACATACAAAAAAACTCAAAGACATTGCTGTTACCAGTGTCAGTACCAATGGTTTGCAACAACACATACATACATACATACATACATACACACATACATACACACATACATACATACAGGGATGGGCCAGCAAATCCGGAAAATTTTCAATCTTGATTTTCTGCGGATCCTTTTGCGTGATTTTCTTTCTGTTTAGTTTTTCATAAACTTAATGATAGGCAGAAAGAAGACCTGGCCATAAAAAACACCAAAATAGCTTTCAATATAGAAGAAGACCTCAGATAGCATATTTTATGCCACTTAAGTTCATATGACACTGATTAATAGCTGCAGGAGTAAAAGGGGTTAAATGTTGCAAACTTCGGGAATCAGAATTTCCAAAAATTGAAAATTGACCATATACATTTTTTTTTTTTTTTTTTTATTTTTTTTTTTTTAAATTTGATATAAATACTTCCAAAAATGCAAAAGATAGCCGCAGAGCTGACAGGTGGCACTCTTATAACCTTGATGAAGTCCCTGAGGTACCTAGGGCCCAAGTTTTGCACTAGTTTCCACATCCTGGCCATCCTTCCTAGCAATGTTCCAAGCAATGTTTCCTTTACTGAAGTTTTACTACCAACTTTAATCACTTCTCTTAAAAATTCCGGTATTCTTTCTGCCAATCATTAGCTTCATGAAAAACTAAATGGAAAGAAAATCACGCAAATAAATCAACGGGAAATCAAGATTGAAATGTTTCCGAATTTGCCAGCCCAACCCTGTACATACATATGGAAAGAAATGACACTATAGTCCCTTTCGGGGCAAGTCATCAACAGTTTGTTTGTTTTGTTTTGTTTTGTTTTTTTAGCCTGACCTAGTGATAGACCTCCACATACATCTCTTGCTTCCTTCAGACCTTGTTTCATAAATTTTCTTTTGCATCTCGTACTGCGTACATTCTTATTTTTCAAACATCTTTCAACCACTTCAGACCATGATGTTTTAGCTATCTCTCCTTCCATACACTCTGCTATGGAATACCTGTTTTGCAATTCTTTCATCACCCGTTCTATCAACATGACCAAGCCACTACAGCACATTGCTCTCATACTTCTCAGTCACCGTTGCTTTCACATTTTTCCATCACCCAAGTATTCTTTACCCCATCTAATTTTGTTTTACCACACATACTTCTAAGAAAACTCATACCAACAGCATTTACCCTACTCTGACATACCCATGATTCAGAACCATATAAGATAGTTGGGAGTAAGACCGAATTATACACTTTAAGTTTTGCTTTGTATGATAAAGCATCAATCTTGGCCAATCCTGCCATGCTTTCTCTAAATCTGCAAACACAGCAACTACTTTCTTCCTTGCATCCATACATTTCTCAGTGAACAATAAAGAAAACAATAAAAAGTTGACTTAAAAATAAAAATGGTCAGTGTGTATATCAATAGTTTGTTTGAATGGTTATTCAAATGTAATGTACATTTTTTGGTCACAGAAAACAGGTTTACGATCAGCACTAAGGCATTTGGCAGCCACTAAATTTTTAATATTGTGACTGGCATAGGCCTACACTTTTGTATTGATATGTGCATTTTTTGAAAATGAACTCAAAATTTGAAATTTAAAATTATTGAAAATTTATAATCACACAAAATCAGAGCAACTTAAATGTCCTAGAAAAATACTGTTTGTCGAGTTGCAACAGCTACCTAACTCATCGTTAAAAAGAATGGCCAATAGTAACAAGAGGTAGCTCTTCTCCCCGTTTGTTAAATGTACACTGCTTGGGCGATGTGAAGTCCCTGAATGTACTTTTGTTTCCATTGGCTGTTCTTTTCACAGGTAAATCAGGTAGCATTACAACTCAGCAAACAATACTTTTCAAGGAAATCTGAATTGCTCTGATTTTGTGTGATTATAAATTTGCAATCATTTTAACATCAAATTTTGAGTTTGTTTTCAAAAAAACAGACATCAATACACAAATGTATGCAGGACACATTAAAAACTTACTGATTAATAAGCAAACACCTGACAAAGTGGCGCCTTTTGTTTCATGAAATTACAAATAATGAATAAAATTTTCTTAAAATTTTTCATAAACTACTAACATACACGCAACTTCAATTTTAGATTTTTTTTTTTTTTTTTTTTTTAAGACAACTTTTGAGAAGTTAAACCACTTTTTATACTGCACAGCTCTGGCCAAAAGTTCCCAAACGATTTGCATAGGCAACCCGCAACCACACTACGTTATCTTTATGAGAAAACGTAGCTGCCCCGTTCGGGAACTTTTGGTCAGAGCTGTACATATTGTTGGTAAGTTGCGTCACATATCACACCATTGCTAATGAACTGTAACAAGCAAAACAAAACTTAATCATCATATAGGCAAAAAAACTTTTTTTTTATTTATTTATTTTTTCTTTTTAAGTCTGCACTTATTTATTTTTTTTTATTCATTTATTTTAGCAAAGAAGTGAAACAATGGTTCATTCTTTATAAGTACCTTCATTCTACATGTAGGTTTTGGAGGGTATAAAGCGTTTGCATGATAATATGGAAATGCCGTATTCTAAAACA
Source organism: Ecdyonurus torrentis (assembly GCA_949318235.1). NCBI lineage: Eukaryota > Metazoa > Arthropoda > Insecta > Ephemeroptera > Heptageniidae > Ecdyonurus > Ecdyonurus torrentis. Next base: position 13,004,933 of record OX439127.1, on the reverse strand, counting down.
TTGGGCATCTACATGTCTTCAGTTTTACATAACAGATTTAAATTTAGTAAATGTAGCAACCAGGAATTATATATATAGGCCTATATCGATGCTTCCGCGTCAAAAAAGATTATCTGCCGATTCCACAGACCCCGCGAACAGATTAACTGCGAATTCCATACTTTCCACGAGTGGAGTAACTGCAGATTCCGCCAGCGCGACCCGCAGAGCAAGTGCAAATTTTTTATTGCTCCCCAAGAGATCATGTGCATTTAGCAAGTAGACTATCTGCATTGCTACACTTAATTTTATTTTAATTTATTTTTAATTTCTTAGCATTGATTGATTATTTAATTAATAAAATTACTACCTTAAAAAAATATTAGTCCTATAGGATGAAAAAAAAAATCTAACAATATAAATATACTTTTCTTTACCCAATTTTGTTAATAGTTAACAACTTTTTTTTATTTAAAATGCTCTATTTTGTCAATTATTTAGCTGTAATATTCTAAATTAACATTCATAACACTTTTTTTAATGATATTTCCTTGTAAAACCTTTTTTTTTTCTAATACTACTGTAGTACTTACTTCATAATTTTAAAGGCGAAATACAAATTATTATTATTTTAACTTAAAAATGAAAGAGAGAACAAACTGCTTTTGAGAAAAAAAAATTCTTTTTGAACTTATAATTCACTTCACGACCTAAAAATTTAATAAAATTATAACTTTTTTTCCCTATACATCAATATACCAGCAGCCAGTAAAAAAAATTAGCAGTAAACTGCATACTACTCACAACACAGACTGAAGGAAAACTGAGCTCTCTTGGTTAAATATCGGAATTTAGTTTATAGTATTGGGCAGGATAAAGGCTATATTTTATTACGTTATTCTAATGTGGACTTTGAACCTTCAAAATGGTATTCTGTAAAACTCTTGGAAATTTCTAATCTATTAAACAAAATTTAAAAATAAAAAATATATAAAATAACAATAAACGTAGTATAATATAATAATAATAATTATCGAGTATTAACTTTTTCATTACATATTGCCATTATTTAAATAACTAAATTATTCAAAAGCAAAGGAATAATATTTTATTTTGTGAAATTTTAAAATCTATTATTATATATTTTAAATACAATATTAAAAAGTCAAACATAGCGAAAAGAAAAAAGAAAATTACTATCAATAACACGGCAAGTGAACCCGTGGAAAGTGTAGATAGTCTATTCGCCAGCAATAAAAAATTTGCACTTGCTCTGCGGGTCGCGCTGGCGGAATCTGCAGTTACTCCACTCGTGGAAAGTATGGAATTCGCAGTTAATCTGTTCGCAGGGTCTGTGGAATCGGCAGATAATCTTTTTTGACGCGGAAGCATCGATATAGTATATTATTATTATGTATGATTAATTTTGTTTTGCAGCTTATCAATTTAATTATTGTTCTTACTTCAGCATGCTGAGCCATTGTGCTTGCTTCCACTGCATACACACGCTTGGCCCCTGCTTGGACGGCAAAGAAGGAGAGTATTCCTGAACCAGCACCAACATCTAGTATCACTTTGTCCTTGAAATCAGGCATGTTTGCAAGAAATGCTCGCTGGTATGTGCTGGTGCGGACAAAGTCTTGCATCATGTTTTGCTGTTGTGATAGGTAGCCATAAAACTGCAAGCAAAATAAAATATTAGTATTCCACAATCAAATGTAGAGCACAAGATTAATTTTGATTCGAGCAGCTAAAATTAAACATTTTGCCTGGTGCAAAATTGAATAAGAAAATATTGAAATTGACTGGATTTTGTAGGTAATTAATTCAAATAATAAAATACTTAATAAATTATACAGCAGTAATGCTACTGTACTTATAAATTATGCAGTTATTAACAAATGCATTTCCATTCTTGATTGTTATTATTAATATCATTTATTTATTTATTTTTAAATGTGATTTGAAAATTAAGACATCTTAATTTTGTGACAAAACCACTTTTGGGATGTCAAGATTTCACAAAATCAAGTGTTAAGGGGTAGGTTTCCAATTGATATCTCACAAACTGAACGGTCACATAAAATAAAATAAGCACATCATATATAAAGATGAAATTTTACTTAAGAGATATCAGATATTACTAAGTTTGATGTTATTACAGAGTACAAGTCAAAATACAACACACATCAAACAAAACAATACAGTAATTCATATAAATATTCTTATTAACCTACTGATATATATGAAGAATAATTTGTATTTAACATTATTAACCATTAAGTAATCAGATACACTATAAACATATTTTCAAGAAGTTTTTCTGTACTGATTTTTTCAAATTATATATCATTCACATTGTTTTGTATCAGATGGAAGTGCATTGTATAGTAAAGGCATACAATATTCTGGGCCTTTTTAGCTGTGAATTAAAAATCATACCCCCCCCCCCCCCCCCCCCCCAAAAAAAAAACACATTTTTAGTTTCATATGAGTGGATCCCAAATATAGAAGTAACCAAGGATGTACTTTTTATAAATGTTTAGTTATGTCAAATATGTGCAAAGACTGCAAATATTGTAAATGTGAAAATTCAAATTTTAGTAGAAACTCTTAAAGGCGTAGAACACCTTGAACGAAAAAGTTGCGTAATATCATAACAAACCTGAATATCAACGTTGATTTGGCCGGAGTCATTGATTTCTAATTTATTTTCCATTCACAAAATGCCACTGCCGGTCACTGACGTCACAATTCACCCGGTTTACTTGCGCGTGGACCACGCGAGCTGTGACGTCAGTGACCGGCAATGGCATTTTGTGAATGGAAAATGAATTAGAAATCAATGACTCCGGCCAAAACAACGTTGATTTTCAGGTTTGTTAGGATATTACGCAACTTTTTTGTTCAAGGTGTTCTACGCCTTTAAATTAAATTAGTAACTTAAAAATAAAACTTTTTAAAAACATTGTTCTTGAAGACTTTATAATTATTATTATTATTCTTAAAATGCAATGCAGGCAACAATATTTTTTGGATCAAGAGTAATTTTTAAATTAGAAAATTTTATTTTAAAACTGTAGAAATAAACTCACTTGAAAATACTGCGAGGCTGACGAATCATCCGTTCTTTCTGAAAAAACCGAAGTTCCTTTTCCAGATTTGACACGGTGGATGCTTGCATGGAAGTCTGAGGCATCTGCAACATTGTTTGTTAATTTAGTGCCAGCACAAAATACCACAGGAATAAACAACTACTTGTTTTTGTTGTTGTTTTTTGTATTAAAAGCGTAGAACACTTTAAACAAAAGTTTTGTCTAATATCCCAACATACCGAAATACCAATGTTGATTTGGCCTGAGTCATTGATTTCTAATTTATTTTACATTCACAAAATGACAGATGCGGTTTAATGACGTCACCGCTTACAGGTCCAAGCCCGAGGAAACAAGCGAGCTGTGACATCATAAATCCGCATCTGCCATTTCATGAATGGAAAATAAATTAAAAATCAATGACTCCGGCCATATTAATGTTGATATTAAGGTATTTTAGGATATTTGACAAGTTTTTTTGTTCAAGGTGTTCTACGCCTTTACTGTACCAATAACTATATGTATGTGTCCGAGTGTGTGTGCATGTAAATTCTACACACAAATGTTTTGGCTTTCATAGTTGCTAAGAAGTCATTACTGTACTTGAAACCATTATTATTATTATTAGGCCTATTATTATTATTATTATTTTTTTTTTTTTTTTTTTTTTTTATTTATTTATTATTATTTTTTTTTTTGCCCTACTGTATTATGACCTTTGAATATGAGAGTTGTTTATATTTTATTTTTAATGTGGGCTTGGTTTCTCTCAGCCCTCATTTGTTAAGGCCATTGTATATTCCTAGCACTGTGGGCTCTAGACTACAACTATCGGACTCAAGCTACTCCACTTTCTTATATCATGCACATTCAACAGCAACTGACACCAAACAACAAAAAAAAAACAAGCAAAGCTAGGCCAGGGGGCTGATTCTGTAACTTTTTCGCTTTGTTGCAACAAACAATTTTACATAAGATATCGAATAATTTCGTTCGTTATGAAGTTACAGAATCAGCCCCCAGGTCTCATATCAAACCTTTGCATGTTATTTATTTTTTTACCTTTTTCGTCCTTGAATATAAATAATAAAGTTTCTTTGTCCAGTCGGAAGACATAGCCTCTGTTGCCCATGCGACAGCATTCTGTGGTTCTAGAGACAGGGAATTCCAATAGCCAAACCTGGTCATTTAATTCATCTACAACCAAAACAAAACAATCAAATTAGATACATTTTTAGATAAATTAAAGGGAAAAAAACATTCTGGTAGTACACTGTACAGCTCTGGCCAAAAGTTCCCGAACGATTTGCATAGGCAACCTGCAACCACACTATGTTATCTTTATGAGAAAACGCAGCGGCCGCCGCTGCCCCGTTCGGGAACTTTTGGCCAGAGCTGTACATTTATAAGGATCAGGAAATAATAGTGAAAACCAGCAAACCCCATAATAAGTTACAATACTATTTTATTTTGATAATTAAGTAAAAACCTCCTTTGATAATGTACTGTACTTAACTGATTAAAATTTTCATAGAAAAGCACAGACAGATATGAAAACTTATGGAATGGGAGATTGAGCTGTTACCAACATAGACATCTTGCATGTGAGAGGGACCGAGTTGGAGAGCGTGGGAGCACTACTGGAGGGAAGGAGCCTCAATCACTTTATATTTGTAATTAACAAGAAGTACTTTTAGTAAAGTAGGCAACATTATTCAATGGATGAATATTTTGATGACAATATGATACCATAAATAACTCACATAATATTTAATCATATAATTTGTAATGTTTTACTTGTATAAGACAAAGTCTTGGCCTCGAGCCTTGAGCGAGTCTACGGCTCTATTTTATTGCTACATTTATTTATTAACTTTTATTATAATATTAATGCATGTACATTGTACCTTCTGTTTAGAGATTGCAAGTAAATTAATTAATAATTATATAATTATGCATGCAATTTAGGACTATAATTTGAGCATTTCTTCCCCCTTGTTTGTTAGTTTGCCTATATCATTTCTCATTATCTTACGTTGTATGGTATTGACAAGAACTTGCTGAAACATTATCTGGATATCATTTTAGGAGCAACAGATGAATAAATATATTTTGAATTTTGACTTCTTTGGTCCCTCAGGTATACCAAAGTATAACTAATGAAGAGGAGCACCAGTGCATAATCAATGGAACATGTTTTTGTTCTACATAATGGGCCTTCACGAAGGTAATGTCAGTGTTGGTTAGATACATTTTAGTTACACCGACGTTGTTCAAAATTACACTTGAAATACAAAAATAAATAAATAAAAGAACAATTCCACTATTTCTTTAGTCAATAATTATACTTCAGGTGTTTTATTTTGTACATTGGCACACACAGGAATAAAAATCATGCAAATTTATTATGCAACCCCAATATTTGTGTAACATTTTATTGCTCAAACACAGCTAACATAGATATTGCTGCAGTATATTAGTATCGGAACTGAATTCTCTTAATTTTGCAGATGTTACCTACACATGTTATAGTGGCTTTATATTAGTTAATAGCCATACTGTATCTGTATTTTATACCAGTATAGCAGAATACATTGTGAGATAAATAGTACTGTAATATGAACTAACAAAGTCAAGAAATTATAAATCTGGCATACTCATTTACCAAATGGAGAATTATCAACATACATACCAGATATGTATATTACAGTATACAGCATTATAAATTATATACAGTATTTATTAAGGGGGGGGGGGGGGAGGAGGACTGTAATGTGCACGTTGTACCCAGGTTAAAAAAATAAGAAATATACGAGTATTCATCATTAAGGAGTATGTGGGGAATGAAGTGGCTTTCTTTCTCTCTTTATTTTTTTCTTATACTGTACCGCAGGGAGATAAAAAAAATTGAACAACTATAGACTTAATTGCAACACTAAAAGTGCAAGTTATTCATTTCATTTCAGTACAACATCGTACTCTAACACAAGCATTTAAATGTGGGCTTTTATAGGCTATGTGTGCGCGCACAAATTCATAACAAGTTGTCGGATTGTCTTCCTGATACTAAATAATGTAAACAATGCAATTCATGAATTCAAAGCATTTAATTATTTTAACTTAATTTTGTACCACTCAACGTTGAATATAAATGTATGCATATTCAATAATACTTTGTATTACCATCTATAGAAGATTTTTTATTTATTTTTATTACTATGTATTATTATTTTTAATTCAAGAAACAAAATAAAAGGAAATGTTCTAACTAAATGAAATAATTTAATAATAAGCCATAGAGATGCATGTAACTATCATATTTGATTACTTAAATAATAAAGTAAATTTTTACTGAAACATATTAGATCATTAAAACTTCTGGCGCGCACAATTTTTGCCTGAGTGCCTGTATACACGATGTACACATATATATGTACTGAAACTCAGGCGTGAAAAAAGTACTGTTCCTAAATATATGTACATATACAATATACTATGCAGAATTCCCGATTGCAAATTATTGCATACCAGTACCGTCATGATTTATATGCTCATATTATGCGTATGTACATTATGTATTTCTAATAAATTTTTACATTTGCATACTTTCATTTGCATTTATTCTCGCCACATGATTAATTTAATCCCCGGTTAATTTAGTATTATACTTAATGACCCATTTTTATTAAAGAAATGTGTATTATGGCTGTTCAGTTATTGTATATATATGTTAACGATTAAGTTTACATTATCTAAGATTCTGCTGGGCAAATTGATGCACATTGGCCGGGTCATGCATTGCACTTTAGCAGCTTATGCATGCAGCTCTTGCAGCGCGTCCCTCGTGCACGCAGCTCTTTAGCTTTATGTATGTTACAAGTAAACAAAACTGGGTTCGGGGTTATTGCAAAATATGTATGCATGTATCTAAGCTCCCTTATATTCTGCAAATAAACAAATTTAAGTTAATGCTATAAAAATTATTTTCACAAAAGGTCCAGTTAAATAAAAATTTTAATTAGTGTATAACCAGAAATATGCATATCAAAGTGAAATGCCGAACAACTATAAATTGAAGACAATACCATGTTTTACCTTGAAAAGCTTTGATGCTGAGACCTTGTGGATCATATTCAACAGACAAATTAGTTGCAAAATCAAACTTTCGAACTATATCACCCGATATTCCCACTTGTTGTATGACCACGGCTCTCAAGACCGTTGCCATATTTGTTACTAAGAAAATATAAGTCCTAGTCTACAGATAACCAGGCAGCCCACAGGCTTTTGAAGCGCCGCAAGCGCCGCTAAACTGTCTGACAGAGGATCTCTCGTGCAATGCAATCCTGCGCTGCAAATACTACAACGACTGAACCTCTGCGACGACAAAATTCGAAAGCTCTTGTGCTTTTGTGGCAGTAGTTACTGTAGTTGTAGTATCAGTAGTGTTTTTTTTAACTATCAAGCATCAAGCCAGTGTCTATACTACAGCGCCAATTTGAAATATGATGAACTAATTCGTAATGAACTCGTTAGTGGTCAATTTATTCAAACGTTGCACAGTGAATAACCATAGCAATGACGAAAGTTTTGTGCCATCATTTCTACAATTTGGTTAATTTTTTTAGACACAAATCCGACCTTAATATTCCAAGTACGTGAGAGTGTCCTCTAGTGACTAATGTTAGTAATTGTTAGTAGTCATTGTTATATAATTATTATATATACGAGTATACGACAAAAGTATTGTACACAAAAATCTTATTAGCTTTTTCTGTTTATTATAACGTGTGTGTGTATATATATATAATATATATATATGTATATATGTGTAAACTATATTATGTAGATGTATACATTGTACAAGACAGGTATACATAGGGTGTTTCAATATATAGTTCTAAAGCAAAATTTGGGCAGTTGACATTAAAAGAAAAGTCGAACAGGTGTCACTTTGAAAACCAGAATTATATATATATATATATATATATATATATATATATATATATATAATTATATATATATATATATATATATATATATATATATATATATATATATATATATATATATATATATATATATATATATATATATATATATATATATATATATATATATATATATATATATATATATATATATATATATTGCATATTTATATGTCTACTATAATTATAGTTTCAAAACCCTCTTTTTTTTTTTTTTTTTTTTTTTTTTTCAACAAAGAGGTGAAATCATACCTGATAGTGATAAGAAAATCACCTTTATTGAAAATAGAAGAAGCGGATTTTGGAACTAGGAGACTCTATACTCTAATGGCAAGCAAGTAATAATTTATATATCCACGCGAAAAAATCTGTTCACGTCGGTAAATTTTTTAACTGCAGACAAAGAACAGCTTTAGATTAGCTTTACATGCAGAAGTTATATAACTATAGATTACTCTTAACTGAAGCTATTACTGACTGACTGCAGTCATGATTTGCTTATTACGTAACCTATATATGATTAATGTTCTAGTGAAATTAACTTTGATTATAAACTTATTTAAGGTGCGGTTAATGTTTCAAACTTAAACGTTTTTACATATCTTTTTACTGATGCTAAGTGATTTTCACTTCACTGTCAGTGAAACTGATATGCTATATGGGATTTTTTTTTTTTTTTTTTTTTTTTTTTTTTTTACACCAGACAGTAGCTGCTGAATTTAAGTGATATTAATTTATTTCTACTGTTAAATTATAACTGTTATCACTTAATTATTTTAATAATAATAATTAACGGGGTTTCATTGGGCGAAATAAGCGTACAACCTCGCAATTTAACCCAACTAACAGTACAATATCAGTTACAATTTTTGTCATTATATAATATACAGCATCAACATATAACGCGAAAATTATATATATTAATAATTTTTTTGATAATTTTTAATTATAATTTGATAATTTAGTTACTAGAATTTTAATTTAAGTTTCCTTTTACTTAAATTTTTAAATAATTGAGTACATTATAATACACTTGATATTTTTGTTAGTATAAAAAGAAATAATAATAGTTTGAGAATATATATTAACATTGATACATGTTATTGAGAATTGTATTATACATTTTAGAACAGCATAGTAATGTATATTACTAATAGTAATGATTAGGAGACCTGTTTAGGTGAAAATGGTGGCTGCGCCTGCAAAAATAGTAAGTTATTATTTCTAAACTTCTAGCATTGAAGTACCAATTTTTTATAAACACACAGTAGATTGTGAAGCAAAAAGCCTAACTATGAAAGTTGCAGTCGTTATTGTAATTTTAACCCAAAAAAATCTGGTCTCTATAATGATATAGTAACTGATGATTAACAGATATATCAACTGTTATTTACTGTTAGTTACTGCAAATGCATAAAATAATATACGTGTTTTTTTTTTTTTTTTTTTTTTTTTTTTATCGCAATTCTGCTAGGAACTGTTATTTGCTGAAAGTTTACAGCAATGCATAAAATATTTTATATTTAAATATTATTAACTGATAGGAACTATTATTTATACTAAAAGTTATTGCAATACATAACAAAAAACTATAGTTGAATTGAAACTGATCTAGTATATACTTCTATCATTTACTGATATTTATTGCTGCAATAAATAAAATTTATATTATTATACTCTGTCATCGTTAATTATATATATATACATATAATATATATAATGCTATATATATGGCACACACAAAAAAGTGTGTTATATAGTATAGTATAATGGAACTTACTGGTGGATTGCGCTAACCAATTACAGGTGGCTTTGCCGGGAAAAAGAGTATATATGTCAAATAATGATCTTAAAATTTCCTTTCGTGGGCTAACGTTTTTGGCATTTTGTGAGATGAGGTCACAGAGAGGGATATTAATTTAATATAAAAGATATGCGATACGTCAATAAAATATATATATAAATATATTATATGTGCAATTCTCTTGACCTTGACAGTAATTCTGACCCTGACCGCAGTATATAACTGCAAACATTTTTATTATTATTATTGTATTGCAAGAATTATAATATAATACAAATATTTAAGTTGCACAGTCCGAAGAAACAAGATTAAAATATTAAATTTGTATAATCCTTATTCTTTTAAATAAAAATTTGGACAAAAGTAATGATCATTATATTCCTACGACGAAGAAATATCCCAGCTAGGTCAGAGTTTAGATCTGTTTTTCAATCATTGCAGTTAACATCAGCTACCATGCAAAATGTAACATAGGACGCAGTTCAGGTCAGTTTAGATTAGTTAACATCAGCTATAATATCAGTTTTTCAAACAGTTGACATCAGCTATCATGCAATATAGGACAGTTCAGTCAAGTTATGATAATTATGCTATAACATCAATATGTCAAATTAAAAATTGCAAAAACGTTAACGTTTTCGAGAACTAAAAAAAAAAATGTTTTTATTGCTCTACTCCTCTTAAAAACTTGAATTGATTGTTTTAACGTGTATAGTAGTATTATGATATCAGTGACGTGTTTTCAATATGTTAATCAACGAGTGCATCGTCAAGGCATTCAAGGGCTATATACTAAGGATGCCTTTTGGTATAGCCCAGTGGTTTCAAGAAGGTAAGACAACAATTTGTCTCAATATATATAAAATACTTTAATACCTATAAGTCCTGTGCACACGGTGCAATATTTTTTATTAAAAGCACGCAGTTTCTTCATTTCAAAAAATTATTACAGTTTCATTCAATCAAATTTGTTGCGGGATTTAACAATTGCTCCATACGTATATATATATATATATATATATATATATATATATATATATATATATATATATATATATATATATATATATGTGTGTGTGTGTGTGTGTGTGTGTGTGTGTGTGTGTGTGTGTGTGTGTCCCTTGCACATCATTGCGATTTGTCGCCATGTTTGTGGTGTCCAATGCATTGCCCAGGATAGGAGAACATCATTTCTCCTAATTTTTCACATAAAAAAGTTTATTTCAACTGAACGAATTTTGCTCATCTTCTTCGAGCTTATTAGGAGCTAGAAATAAGGCTTTGATTGAGCTTTGAAGCTTCTTTTGCTATTAAAAATATAAAAATGACTTTTTTCCTATGCTGGCCTATGTATTCCTGACCAACAAAATGGCGGCTCTTAAATATGAATGCAACCGGTCTATAGTATAAAAAAATATAATATTATAGAGGAAAGGAAGCCGCGGAAATCATAAGCAAGTATATACCTTTTTACTACGATTATTTTTTAAATTGGCATATAATATATTATAATATGCACAAAATATATTATATACTATATATTATAGTATAATTTCAGCTTAGAAAAACTCATATTCCGATATTTTTCGAGAAATAATAATCATAAATTCATTTACTTCTTTAAAAAAAAAAAAAAATGTGTGTGTGTATCTGCGAGTGAGTTTTATTAAATACATGTTTTTAAAAAAAAAGGTGCTAATCTGCAAGCTGCTGATTTATTAGTTTATTTAGTTTGTAAATTTCATTTATATTATCTAATTTGACGTAATCCCAGTTTAACATAAACAAATGTACATACATAATCTTGCATGTATTACTGCTTTTGAATGTAGGAGTCGAGATTGAAATTAAAACCATTTTTGTAATTGGATATCCTTTCTGATCCGGCTTAAAACTATATATAGGTTTGAAAGATTCAGGCTGAAGGCTTAAACACAAAATTATATATTTTTAGTGCATAATATATCACTGAATATCTGTGCAAATAATTTAATTGCATATGCAATCCATTTTAAAAATCATTGCACTTTATTCTAATTCCTTCTTATTAACATGTCTTTTGCAATTTTAATGATGTTATGTTATTAATTAACATTTTTTAAATTGTACAAAACAATTAATTTATTTGTATTTAAATGCTACTTAAATTCAGACAATAAAAAATTGTAATAGGGCCTGTTCACATGGTGTAATATATTTAATTGTAAGCCATTTTTATTAAAAATCTTTCAGTTTTCAAGCAGTCAAATTTATTGCATTATATTGCTCCCGATAATAATTAACATAGCTTAAGGATGGATTTAAACAGCGATCGAGACTTAAAAGGGAGCTCTCTTATATAGGACATAGGATATAGGTGTTATACTTTACGAACAGCTATAAAGTAACTCAAATAAAACTAAAACATCTTTTTGCAAATAATATGCTTTATTTAATAACAAAATCTTTTATCTTTATACAATATAGGGATAAGTGAATATTATATAATAATATAACATAATAATTTTACTATGGCTATATATATATATTATAACTTTAATACACAAAACTTTTATATACAAGCATCACAGAATTGAGATATTTGCATTAATGTGACTCTTATTTTATATTATATTACTATTATTGTTTATGTTATATATTATTGTTATTTTAATTTTGGTTTTATATATGAATTTCAAATAATATTATTAATAATACATTTATTGAGATAAAACATGAGTTTTATTCATGTTGATAAAAATTTATATATATATATATATATATATATAATATAATTCTATTTGATGTATATTAATTTGAAACACATTAACGCATAATAATTAAGAACTACAGATCATTATACAACTTTTTCACACTTTCAATTCACCATCCTCCTATAGTTAAAAAGTGTTTAGTTCAGAGTGTCTAATATATTTTATTTAAGGATATAAATTATAAGGATGTTCAACATCAACATTGCTATACGCCCTCTATACATTATATGTGAAATTCTGAATTTATTTTACAATGGCGACTCTATAAAATTGTCTGAGGTTAGGTGGCAATTTCATGTCCTCAGGAGTAAAAAGCTCAGGTGCTTATAAATCATGAGGATATGTGAAGTTGGAAATGTTTGACATACGCGTTTATATATTATACTCATACTGGGGGTAGGTAATTTTTAAGTAGTTTTCACAATGGTATATAAAAAAAATCTCTTACATTCATTGTGAAAGCACCTTTACACCACAAATTTCTAGTTCAAAAGAAAAATGAATCAGCTTTTCATTCCGTTAAAATAATATTCACATAATGATAGCATTCATGGTTCATGATATGCAATATTACGCAACACTTATTTTGTATTATTAAAATTATATAACATATCCTACTCAATAACATAACAATAATATGCCTAATGATTTAATTAAAATAATAATTTTAAAATCAAATGTATAAAAAAAAGTAAAAGAAAATGAAATTATATAAATTGATTTTAAAAAAATTATATCATTTCCCTGTCATTTTTTATTAAACGTATACGTTATAATTTATCATTTGTACTAGCTTGCTAGCTCCGTAAATAAATTCAATCTAAAATAAAATCAACATTTTTTAAATAATACATGGAGGGAAGATGTAAGACAAATAAAACATTAAAAAAATACGTTGATTTAAAATGAAGGTAATAATAATAAAATTTAAAAAAATGTTAAAACAAAACAAGTTATTGAATTCAAATTTTCTGACGATTTTTTTAACATATTACTATTAGTCTTCAGTAAATCCAAATAGAAACCTCAAATAAAAAATAAATCATCAATTTTTTAAGGTTCAGTGGATATATGCCAAAATCCAAAGCCGAAAAGAAATTTATTAAAACTTTTTTAAACGATATTACTTTTTTTTGTAACAATTTATAAAAATAAGGGGGTTTTCAGGAAAATCTTATGACAATTATAATTGTGTAACCAAAAATGAAACTCTTGACAAAATAACATAATAAACTTTTAGTAAAACAATTAAATTTCTACAATTTTTCCCCCAACAATTTTAAAAACAATTTTTTAATACAATCTCGCTAGTAATAATAACTGAGTAAAAAATTGAATGCTTTGAAAAGATAAAATATAAATTAATTTGACATAGAATTTTCTCGGTTTCTGACACTGCCATGAGGCCTCTAACATTAGAGCGTAATAATAAAATGTAGTAGTTAGCGCGCGCGTTTTTTTTTTTTTTTTTTTTTTTTTTTTTTTTCCTCAATACTGGTTTCTAGACATTGGCATTGGTGAAAGTAAAATGTATGTTTGAAATTGTTTCATTACAAACTTGGTAAAAAGCTGCTCCTGAATATTCCTTTTTCTTTGCACATTTAATTAAAAAAAAAACTATTATAACACTAATTTTGTAAATGGTATAAATGTATGAACCATCATAAATGAGCACTCAAAATTACTAAATATCTATTTATATAACACCAATCAAAGGTGTAATCAATGTAAATTCCCCAAATAAAAAAAAATTAAAAGTAACATTATTAAAATTATTACATTAAACAGTAATCTATTCTGTATAATATTATATATACTCTAAAATGTGGTACATTTATAGATATACAAAAAAACATAATATATAACAAAAACACATATCAGTTTTAGGGGTTAAAAATATTATAGTATTAATAATAGTTAATATCTAACTTCAATTAATAATTACTTAATTAATTAATAATTTATATGTCTTAAATATGTATAACCAGCCCAAACTATTATTTCATTTTATATTATAAAATTTCATCTGCGTACAGCACCATATTGTTACTCTAAGATTTCTATGGGTGATATTTATATTACTAGATTTACGAAGCTATTTTAAAATAAAATAATTATACACACACACACACACACATATAATATATTATATATATATATATATATATATATATATATATATATATATATATATGTGTGTGTGTGTGTGTGTGTGTGTGTGTGTGCAATATATATATATATAATATTGCTGCTCCCACCTACCCAGCATACAAGTCTTTTCGTATACAAATAAATCATTTTGAAGAAAACAAAAAAGAAACTCAAATTAAATTAGACTGAATAATAAATATGTAAATCTAGTATTTATTGTATTTAATATTAATAAGTTTGAGCTGGATACTATTAGTAGACAAATAATACTACATGTGTTGGAGGTAATTGAAAGCTCGCGACAACCTTTCAGAATTTAGCCTAAATAAAAATATGCTGTAAATAATAATAATAAAACAACTACATTTTAGTTAACAAATTGGCCAGCATATTAATCAGTCAGGCATTATAATGATTTTGGTTGTAAAATATTCCAGGTAACAATTAGAAGGAACGTTTTATTCATCTTATCATTGCACTGGCAAGTGTAGGCAGTAGCAAAGAAAATGCAAGTAAGCCCGTATGGATTCGTGATGACCACCAAGAACTGGAGAAAGAATCGCAGCTGTCAGTTCCTTCAGAATACTTCTTACAGTGGTTCTGGAAATAGAGAAACAATATTTTTTTATTATTATTTATTAGTATTTTTTTCGTCCTAATTTTTAATTTTTTTCTTCTTTATTAATTTTAAAATGTTTATGTTATTTGTACTGGACCACCACAAATACCACAATAATCGACGGAAACCTTGTTTTTGGATGTAAATAAATAAATAAAATATTTAATTATATTTACACACCGTTTTCTTTGCTCTATACTATAGGAAAGTTTTATAGTATAGTTCTCTCGCATATAAATAAAATTTCTAATAAAAATGTTGGCATACTCGACACGGAAAACATAAATTTAAGAAATTATTTAGATACATAACAATAACTCTTAAGTACTAAACAATAACTCTCTTGCAAAAAGTTTAAAGAGTAACTCGTTAGTACAAACGTAAATTCTTTAGCGGTAAATAGTCAACTCTTTAGATTCAAAAAAGTTTAGTTTTTATCTAAAGAATTTATTATGAAAAAATTCTAAATAGTAACTCTTTAGATAATTTTTTCCGTGGAGAGTAGTATCCAAAACTAATTCAAACATAGCTATAACTTTTTTAAAATTAGTAATTTAGAATAAACAAACGAACAAACAAGGGGGGGGGGGGGGAAGAAGAAGAGAATAAAAGGGTCTTTCTCAACTAAACGCGTGCTTTAACTGAAAAAATAATAACGGCTATTTTTATGATAAAATATAAATTCAAAAATCTGCATTATTATTGTGTGAATCAATTTTTTAAATCTATAAGCCAAATATATATTCTTTAGTTCTTTATTTTCGGTAATAGGTTGAAAAAATTGACACAGATATTTTCGAATTCAGGAGAATTACAAATAAGTTGCTTGGTATATGCATAGCGATTTTATTGTCATTACAACATTCAAAATATATGATGTAAAGATACAATTGCTATATATACTTTCATTTTATAGAAATCAGGACCAATATTACCGAACAACTATACAGCAGCGTGCACAAAATCAAAATCCTACTTTAAAAAAGCAGTAAATGACGCATATAAAAACTAACTTTAAAAAATTTCAAAAATATTAATATTAATATTTTCAGGTGATATAATGCCTTTTTTACTGCTTTAAAAATAATTAAAGCACTATTAGATTTCGACTCTGCGCGATGTAACTCCTGTATAATATTTGTCCTATAATATATATGTCTACAATTATTTATACAGACAGACAGACAGACAGACAGACAGACAGACAGACAGACAGACAGACAGACAGATAGATAGATAGATAGATAGATAGATAGATAGATAGATAGATAGATAGATAGATAGATAGATAGATAGATAGATAGATAGATAGATAGATAGATAGATAGATAGATAGATAGATAGATAGATAGATAGATAGATAGATAGATAGATAGATAGATAGATAGATAGATAGATAGATAGATAGATAGATAGATAGATAGATAGATAGACAGATAGACAGACAGACAGACAGACAGACAGACAGACAGACAGACAGACAGACAGACAGACAGACAGACAGACAGACAGACAGACAGACAGACAGACAGACAGACAGACAGACAGACAGACAGATAGATAGATAGATAGATAGATAGATAGATAGATAGATAGATAGATAGATAGATAGATAGAT
The DNA here is from genome assembly GCA_949318235.1 of Ecdyonurus torrentis. Taxonomy (NCBI): domain Eukaryota; kingdom Metazoa; phylum Arthropoda; class Insecta; order Ephemeroptera; family Heptageniidae; genus Ecdyonurus; species Ecdyonurus torrentis. Next base: position 12,987,923 of record OX439127.1, on the reverse strand, counting down.
AGATAGATAGATAGATAGATAGATAGATAGATAGATAGATAGATAGAAAAGATCGATCGATCGATAAATCTAAACCTCACCCTTTCAAAAATGTATTATTATTTTTTCTATGTTTTTGAATAAAGTTGATAATTTATTTTATATAATATATAAATATACAATGTTTACCTTTACAAATGGATTTCCCATGCGAGCAAAAATATGTCCTGTAAAATTAGCTGACTCTAGGCCACATCTCCGTTGAACCACATCTTGAGAACACTGGACGTAGTTCTGGAACGAGCTGTAAAAAATATACAGAGATATTATTGCAATTCTTATTTCACCATGCCTTTAACATTTGTCTCATTGACTATTTTAAAATTTAGTACAAAAAAAAAAAAAAAAAAACATACACACAGATTATTTAAAATATTATATATTATATTATATTATATATTAGGGCCTCTTAATGTTTTTGAGCATTAATCAATATACTTGTAAGTCGAAAAAGATTGCAAAATTAAGCGTAATAGTAGAGTCCACAGAAAAAAGGCGTAACAAATATTTGAGAACAAGCTGAATATGCGACGTTTTGAAACTTTTATAATCCACATTTAAAGTAAAAGACATGATAATTCAAACAGATTTTTTTTAAAAACTTACAAACTTTTTTTCTCCTATATAGTTAAAAACGTTACATATTATGTAGAAGTATATTATAGATAGATATGAGTGTGGTGTGTATTATGAAGTTGTTGATTTTTATTCAATAAAAATCTGAAATTAAATGAGATAATAAATTTTGTAAAATATTCTATTCAATTAAACGTTTAAAATTAAAAAATATACCTTTAAATCTAATTATTTTGACTTATTTTATATTATCAAATGAATATCAAATGCACAAAAAAGCAACAAATTCTAAATTCATCCCCCTTCTCCAAAAATATTAGTGTAGGTGCTAAATTTGTATTATTTGGCACGTATAAACATTGTATATATATATATATATATGTGTATATATATATATATATATATATATACATATATATATATTACGAAAGTTTTTGTGACTTGTGTTCATATCTGTGTGCAGAGCGAGTGTAGCGCATTTATTTCAACAGGACGATGACACCTAGTGACATTTGTACTTCTAAGTGTGAGCTTAGTTTGCAATCTCCTCGGGGACGAGGCAGCTCTGACTCAACTGCTACTCTACCTCGTGCTCTCTGTCATACTCGTGCGCTGCGCGTGTCTCATAGTCAGACTATAAATATGGGCTCCGAATATAGCGCATGTTTTGCATACTATTTACTTCACTTAGCACTATGTTAGTAAAACGTTTAATAAAAGTAATCAAAAATAAAGTAAGCTACTTTTATTGTATATTCCATTTATAATTAAATTATGTGACAATGTTATTTTTAAATGCTATATAAGTATATACTATTATTAAAAAAATATGATTATATACGCTGCAAAAGCTGTAGTAAAATTATAAGAATAATTATATTATTGCGTTTGCTGTATTTTCCAAGTGATTCAAGTAAAATGCAGTGTAAGTACATAGTTTATAAAAATTGACGTTGTTAGCATTTAAGTAAATTACGCATTATAGCGATAACAAAACTAGTAAAATTATGGTTACGTAACAAAAGGTAATTAAACAAGAAATTATAGTTGTGTGCAGCAATAAGTAAACCATGATTTTTTTTGTATTTCACTATTTGAACTCACGTATTTTCCAAGTGATTCAAGTAAAATGCTTCACAAAGTATAGTTTATAATAACTTACGTTGTTATAGCGTTTAAGTAAATTACGCATTTGCGATAACAAAACTAATAAAATTATGATTATGTAACAAAAGGTAATAAAGGTAGAAAGTATAGTTGTGTGCAACAATAAGTAAACCATGATAATTTTTTGTATTTCTCTATTTGAACTCGGTGCATTTTTCTTATAAGAAAATAGCAAATTTATCGCTATCTTTTTAATGATATAATATATACACACTATATCAAGTTTATTATTCAACGTGAAATTCAAATGCTTGTCAATAAAAGAGGCATATAAAATAATAATTTTATATACTACAAATTTAACATTTTGTAATCTCAATTGAAAATAATAAAAATAAAAAAAAACTGTTGTTTTCTTTATTTACTTATAAGTTATGCAATATTTTTCTATGTCATCATAATATAATCGCATCCTAAATTCTAACTCTACTCGATATGACTAATATACACATAGAGTTAGCAACCACTGCGTATTATATCACATGTTATATGTTTTAATTACATAATTTCGAGACATTAATTTCACTTACCAGCAGAGTGTACGCATATGATACTCATTATCTCCACTGGAAGAAAGACTGTCATTTGCCATTGCATTCATTCGGTGCAGTTTATCTTCATAATCCTTGGCGCACATCTCGAAGTCACCTCGCACTTTGCGCATGCAAGGCGCGTGCCTAAGAAACTCTGCAAAATAAATTAACAGGTTCATAATGAAAGTTAATCATCTATGTTAAAATTCTGTATTATTAAGTTACAAACAATATGAAAAACTTAAGTAATTACGTTTTTAAGAATTGTAAAATAATACAAAAAAAACAACAACATAAAAAGATGAAATGTAATTAAATAAGACCACTTAACGGTGTGTGTGACCATTATATTAATATGAATTATTTTAATTAATTAAATTATTAAGTTAAAGTCTTGCTTATAAGTGCCTTAATTGTTAATATTTTGCTTCCAGCTACAGCAACAGAAAAAAAATCATAATTGTATTTATTCAACTTTATGAATGTATGAAACAATTATACAAGTGGAATTGCAATGCTTGTTCTCTCTCTCTCTCTCTCTCTCTCTCTCTCTCTCTCTCTCTCTCTCTCTCTCTCTCTCTCTCACACACACACACACATCATACCACTTGTCTTCTTTATAAATTGCGCTTATATATTTTTTTTTTCAATATGTTTTTTTAGCTTTATTATTCTATAGTATGAATAAAAAATTTAATCAAAAAGTAAAAAGTACTATGTGTACTGCCAATGTATTGGGCAAGTAGAATTGCCTGTTTTTGCGGGTAACAATTAATAAACTAACCTATATGATACGATATGCTCCAAATTAATGGATAAATACAAATCCCATTAATATATTTAATTCGTTCACTGAAAATTGATTGATTTCTTGATTGATCTTAGAATATTTTATTTTATTTTTTATTCGATCAGGTAAGATAAATCCATGATCACGGTATCACGTCAAATTATATATATATTTTATATAATATATATAAAATTAAATTAATTTAATGTTTTCATCGTATTAAAGTATATTATAAAACTCACACGCTATTGTGCGCCTTCAAGTTTCGTAAGTAGGCTTGTTGCACAACAATCTACAATCTATCTTGATTGGATAGTGATTAGCAAGGGATTTTCTAGTAAGAATAACATTGAAAATTTAGCACTAGTTTTTAATGGTGAAATATATTAAAACAATCATATTAATACAGTATTTAGAACATTTGGATATGCTCAGTATGTCACCTGACACTGCGAGGAAAAACACACTATATAAAAAAGATCCTGTGCTTAAAAAAAAGCTTAATATATATATATTATACTGTTTAATGATAAATTAAAAGATAGACCCTTCACACGTATAAACCTATAAACTGAGGAGAAAAACTTATAAAGTATTCAAAATTCTTTTATTCATTTCTTTCATCCAACATACATAATACAATCAATGTATTAGTCTATAGGTTATTGCCATAAATGACAATATAGAAATGATTGTCAAAGTATTTACAACATATATAGGATCGTTAAGACTTCTGGGTTCACGCTGTGGGGACAGCTAAATAATAACTTAATTCCTTTTTGCAAACACAATCACCATTTTAATATTTTATTTATATATATGCACACATTTATGAATCTTAACTTCTTAATTAATTTGCCAAAATTTCAAATTACCACGGTATAATTTATTTATTTTTTAATATTTTTCGAAATTATATTAAAAAATAAACAATAAAAGATTGTATTCTTTCCAAGCTTTTAATATATTTTGTGTAAATATATTCTTTCTTTGAGCTCTTGAAAAATGTATAAAATATTTTGATTTTAAAAGGTCACAATTTAGGGATAATTTGTCTTCAAAGTGGAACCAAACTTGTACATATATTTAACTCAAATTTGGTACTTATACTGTATACTGTATAGTATAAATGTTCCATAAAGACATAAAAGACATAAAATATCCCCTTTTCAAATTTCAATATGCTGTATTCAAAATTTCAATCATTTTTGGGTAGATTTGCAAATAATTTTGAATGTATAATGTCAGGATGTTGCTACAAACAAGTCTCTAGTATAAATAAAAAAAATCACTTGACCGCACAACTAGATTTAAGTTAATTTATAAAAACATTCATAATAAGAATAAGCTTACAGAAACCATTAATTTTTAAAATATTTTATATATAGACATGTCACATGAATAAATATAATTAATAAACAAAAATAATAAACAAGAATTTTAAGTTTTACATTTTAAAGGTTTTTCATTCTTGCACTTTAATTATACGTTTCGTCTTTGTTAAAATAAATTTTAAAAATTAATAAAGATATAAAAAAAATCCTTACCTCTTTGATAGCTTCCATCTCTGCATAAATCATGAATAACTTCGTTAGTTCCAGCGTATAAACGAATGAAGTAACTTCGTTCTGTTGAAGACATGCAACGTTCCGTAAATTCATCGATGCATTGTAGTCCCCTTATTAGCTGTCTGTAATCAGAATAATTCCCCACATGAGAGTATTTTGTAAGCAGTTCATGTTAAAAACAATTGTTATGTGTGTGTATATGGATTTGGAATTCAGTTACATTTTACAAAATACAATCTATCCAATCTCTCTTTAATTCTCTTTCATTGTATTATATACTGTGAGGTACATACATATGTATTATTATTATATATACTATATGAAATACCACCATATACCTCAACTCGTCAATCTCATTAGTTTAAGCAACTTACTAAACAAAGGCACGTAAAACGCCCCTAACAAAACGTGATTCATTAGAATTGAAGCATATCAACTTGATTTGTGTATGTATGTATGTGTGTGTGTGTGTGTGTATGAATATATATATATATATATATACTTATATATATATATATATATATATATATATATATATATATATATATATATCACAAATTAAAACGATGTACAACCGTTCACTATTATTTTTTTATTTGTATGTATGTGCAGTATTTGAAGGAAATCATTTCATTTACAAGTTAAGTATAATACACTTTGTTACCTATGGTTTTCAATAATAAAATATTATAATTATACAGACAGTGTATATTAACAATAGTTTCTAGTTTCTGCTATGACAATAATTATATCAATACCATCGGTGTATAATTTTCATGCTGTGTTTAGTAAGATATATTTTACTTAACTTTTAAAATCATGATAACGCATTGTTAAGACTTATTACACTTATTGTTATAAAAATCCATAAATAATAAATCGCATCCGATTTGATTTATATGTTTAACATTAAGACTATATTATAGTTTAGCTTGAAACCCAGAAATAAGTTAATGTGGTTGACGAAAAGAAGGGGGGAATTGTTATATTTTGTTTAAAAAAAACTATATGAAATACAAAAAACGTTTATATGTATATATTATATAATATAATTAAAGAAAAATGTTTTCTAATAGCAAATGTTATAATATATAATTTTACATTCTATTATAAAAGAAATTCTATTTTAGCTGTTATTTGCAAACAATTTTTTTATTTAAAAAAAAATAATAAAAACAAAATCAGTATATTGTTATGAAGCAATCTCACACAACGAAACCAAAAAAAAAATGAAACAGAATACATGAATACCATACAAAGCGAGTGTTGTAAAAACGCCTCCCCTAAATAATAATCAAATTAGAAATTTATTTATAAAATGATCTATTTTCAATATTTTTATGTAACTTTTTCCAGTGGTAGTATAGTGTCAGTTACTGAATTAATAAGTAAGTAAATTTAATGATAACAAAAGTATTATCTACACGTTAAAATAAATTACGTAAATTAAGCTGCATTAAATAATTGCTATATTGTAGAGCACAAATGTTGCTATATATATTGTAATATCATAAGTATATTGAACATCTTAACTATTATGCTATGTGGTATAATCATTAATCACTAATACAACTTTGAACTTTGCATAAAATATAATGATGTTATGTACATGTGTTGTGATGTGTTGCTCTACATTGAGCTATATATATATATATATATATATATATATATATATATATATATATATATATATATATATATATATATATATAGCATAATTTCAACGCATTTATTTTTTTATGTGTACACTTTATAGTGTTAAAACTTCTCTCTATCTCTCTCTCACACCCACACCTCCATTATCTCTCTCTCTCTCTGATTTATTTAAATTTTAAAGTTTTTGTTTTAGAAAAACATTGATTCCTTAAAACTTTTAAATCACTATGAATAATTAATATATCAACTTCTTGTGTTCAAAATGATGCTACGTGAAATGCTGTAAATGGACATATTTATATATATATAATATATAATATATATTATATATATTATGGTATAAATGCGCACTTCACGGTATTAACTAAAATAATAATAATAATGAAAAACCCTTTTAGATATAAATTAATGATACGAATAGGTGTGAAACATTTTAGTTTCTTAAGAGAAAAGTAAACACGTAAGTGCTTCATCAATTTTTACCTTATCTCAGAAAAGATTTGATTTTGGATTAAATTTAAACTTTGACTGTAAGAAATAGAACCATACAGTACATGCCTAATAGCAATGGGTTTGAAAGTTTGAATAAATGCATTGAAATCATTTGAAATTTCTTGTTGATTCCCTTACAACGGGATTTTCTGTCGTATTCATTCGTTATTAGATTATAGTTAACATACACGGGACAAAATCTCTTAACAGAGACCATAGCCAATTTCCTGTTGATCCTTTTTGAATTTCCTTACCTATAGCATTTGTCAACAAGCCCTTCAGCCTTCAGTTTGCATCATTTATGGCTTTTTAATATTATATATATATATATAATATTTTAATATTTTCAAAGTTTAGCTCCGAAAATTGCTCTAAAATTGTTATAAAGAATTTAACATATTTCATTCAAACTAAAAATATAAAGAATATTTATATAATATAATATATATACATATAATACATATATCCGTGCGCACAGGCATATGCGTATAGAATACGGCCTTATTCTAGAGATGTTTTGCAATGCACTTGGGTAAAGTAATGATTAATGAAAGGTGAAAATAAAAGTCTTATAAAACTTACGGACACTGGAGGTCAAGTTCTTGTTTATTGGTAACGAAGCTCAATTCCTTAGTATCGGTGAACACTTTAAGGGGGTAAGAACATCGCAGCATTTCTTCTAGGCTGCATATAGTAACTGCTCCCACAGTCCATTGAGCAGCTGAAACCAAACAAAATTATAATTACATTCAGTTTTTATTAAAACTTTGGTTGAGCAAGATAACATGAATAATTATAAAGCTAAAACGGTTTATTCAGTGTAGTCTTGTTAACATATTCTTGAAGATTACAAATAAAATTTCCGTAAAATAAGGGTCTATTTAACTACATAATAACATGTTGTATAAATATGCTCTTTTCATGATAGAGATGAAGTTTGCACACTTTTTTTTCAATTTTAAAACTGTTGTATAAACAACGTTTGCAAACCGATGTTCTTTACATTATTAACGGGTTACATAAATGAAATTTGTGACACTAAGTTGGTGGGATGGTGTTGGTTGTCTTCTATGTATACCTTATGGCGATCCGTTTTTTCTACAGATACGGTCATCCAGCAACATTATTAACTTGATTTTTACATCATTTTTATCAGTATTAATTTATCTACTTATCGAAATAAAGTTTCAATTAATAAAATCAATATTTCTGTATATATATATTTTTTTTCACTATCCTTACAGTATATGGAATTCGTATAGATCATGCTATATGAATTATAATAATTTATATGAATATATTAGTAACGTTTTTACTGTCTAATACCATTTTATTAAGATAATCGCTAACGTATGAAATGTAAAAAGTTATAATGAAAATTGAATTAATATTAAAAAAAACATCTTAATAATCAATCAAAATCATATGTTGCTTTGTATTACTATTTTGTTTAACTATTTTTATGTATTCACTCATAATGAATATTTAAAAAATAAAAAAATGTTATTGTTTATACTTTTCTCAACTGTGATGGAAGCATATAAGGAAATAAAAATATTATAAGATGATACACGCACTGCGTATGCATATTATATATCAGTGCCAAGCGGACGGTAGATTAGGCAGGGGGGTATATAATACACACCGTTCATTTTCTATTGCAGTGGGCAACACTCAAAATTATATAATATATATTCATAATGAAATATAATACGCAACCGTCAAATAAATGCAGAAAATTAAAAAAAAAATGCTATACAAGTTTAGTATAGTACTTTATTATAATAAAGTACTATACTACTGTAAATAATAATACGATCATAATTAGTATTATTTATAAAAAACTTTTTTTTTTTTTTTTTTTTTTTTTTTTGGACATAAATTAACTGTCTAAACATAGTGAGAAATTTTGCGGTAAACAGTAAAAAATTAAAAAATGTAGAATTTTTTTTTCTTCTAATACTGAATTATGTTTCTACAGTACGTTATAATTATATTTTACATAAAATACCAGAACATACAACTTGAATAGAGATATTACATTTAGTGAATATTTTTTATAAGTTGAAACTATTCTAATAATAAAATTCACTCGCCCTGACTTTGTTTATTAAATTTGCAACAGGAAGTCTGGAGTAATTAGTTTTTAAGATTTGTAGAAATAAAGGTTCAATGTTACAGGACTGGTATAGGCCTTATATCGTTTAATTAATTAGTTAATTAATTAATAAAACAAAAAGCTAGAAGGCACAATTTGAATTTGTGAAATTGTGGTGTGACTTTGTGGTGTGTGTGTGTGTGTATACGATATATAATATATATATATATATATATATATATATATATATATATATATATATATATATATATATATATATATATATATATATATATATATATAATAATAATATATATATATATATATAGTATATATATTAGTGTTCTTGTTAAATTGAATACAGTATTTCGAAAGTCATATCTATAAATCTGTCTAATTCTGTTTCACTTTCTGGTCATTTTTGAAACAATTATATAATAATAAATAATAATCATATTTAAGTATCGTAACACTTCTTATCTCTTAATTATTACATTAAATATAATGGCTTGAATATTTAGTTTTAATTCCAAATTTTGTTACACATAGATTAAATTTATTTCAATAAAATTCCAGTTGCACTTGAAGTACTTTGTCACTCTCAATTTAGAAAATTGTAATGTGCACAAAATGTGACTCACTATTCAATAGGCTCGTTACGTATCACAACAAGTAACTCAAGTAGTAAGACAAGTAACTCCAGCTCATAATTCACAAGTAGACTTATAATATAATCTCCATATTATTTATTAATGATGCGGATGTCATATGCGCTGTTAATTTTTTTTTTATATATTATGACGTAATTATCCAGGTATATTGGAGAGAGAAAACGTTACTTAATATTATGATTCAAAATTTTGCGTGGGTGACCCACTTTTTTTTTTTTTTTATTATTCAAAAGTAGCACTGTTTTAAAAATTAACTTACAAAAGTGTATTCTGAAGTAAATAAATTTTTGAAACTATTATTAGTATTAAAAATGATCACAATTAATCACAGTGCTTTGAATTGATCTGTATTTGAAAGAAAAAAAAAGTGAAAAAATATAAATCATAGAAGCCTTGTAATTGGTCTGATGGGGAAAAATGACTTAAAAAAATTATAAAAATATAACGGGCTACGTATTGTCTGTGCAAGTTCAATTATTCCTATCATATAGTTATAGTGATCGAACCAATTATAAGGTTACCAGGCTTGTATACATCAACCTTATAAGGTTGATATTATCATTCATCCAGCTAATCAACGTAAACGGTGTTTGTTGCCCGATTAAAAATGCTTGCTTCTGCTCGTGGGAAAATAAAATAACTGCAATTATGCACTTCATTTCTTATCATAAATTTATTAATTTTGAACTTTTTCAACAAAAATTAAATTAACTATTAAAAAATATTAGTTGGCTATATTTCATTAAATAATATTATGATTTAAATTCATCGTAAAAAATAATGATTACTTGATCTAACTTTTAAGTATAAGGCCCTTTCCTTGCTTTTTTATTTATTTATTTATTACTATTTTGCATTTGATCAGATAGGAATGATTTGCATGAGTTTTAGTACATTTAAAAAAAATTTCGCTAACGCGTTAGGATCCAAATCATGATGTTTTGAACATGAATTTTACATTTCAGCGTTTTTTAAGTCCGAGTCCTACAGATATTTTTATAATATATATATTTAATATATATTTGTATATTCACTCGTACGTATATTGTTCAAATAGCCATGATGATTTCTTACGAATCAATAAGTGATAGTATAAAAAAAACTGCGAAGCAGATTTGTTTTGGTTTCCTTGCATGCCTTCCTTCTGAGAGAAAAATATTGATAGCGAGATAAATTATCCGTACAAATATCCATTTTCATGATTGTAACAAATACGATGGCGCGCATCTCTTGTTTTTTAATTGCAGATTATTAAGCAAACCTTCAATACTCTAATTTAATACGAAGCTACGCTCAAATATATATATACTATAGACATGATCAGCAGATATTTTGTTTTGATTCATAAAATTTAGCTTTCTCTACCAACAAGATAGAAAGAAATTTATATTTTTTTGAAAGAATAATGTTCATTTTTATCATATTATTTATTTATTTATTATTCTGAATCAAATTAAATATTCTATAAGTCAAGTTCTTCTTGTACATATAGTTCAATATAAAATTCTAATGATTTATTTATTCAGCAATACAGAGTAATTCCTGCACACTAAAACTAATTGAAAATTCAACACCATGAATAAACTATGTCATGTCCGTAATTTTGATATTTTCAGTTTATCCATAAGACCGCACCCATTCCCACATGCACTTATTGGTCCTCTCCTACAAGCGGGGACGGACGAGATCCCTTGTTCTGGAATCAAACGTAATCGCTCGATTCGAGACCGATCTGATACGTACGTAACGAAGGAAATGGTACATTTTACTAAAGGATAACTTCGCTATACGTTGCAGACTTGCAGAGTAGTATAAGACACATCGAGAGGCTTGACGTGAACTGTAATTGTACAGTAAAATATCCCATTGAACATCTCAGCACGTAGCATAAAATCATTATATCAATTAAAAAACTGTAAGGTAAGTTTTGCTTTATGTAACTTCAGAAACTGTCAAGGCTTATTTTCAAGATACAAAACTATTAATAGAATAATATCACATCGTACATTACATGCGTAATAATTAAATCATCTAGAGACTGGATTTGTAGGTGGAAATGGCAGCTGCGCCTGCAAAAATAGTAAGTTATTTACCTGTATCACAACCTACTGTGAGTTTACATAAATATTATTTCTAAACTTCTAGCAGTGAAATACCAATTTTTTATAAACACACAGTAGATTGTGAAGCAAAAAGCCTAACTATGAAACTTGCAGGCGTAATTGTAATTTTCACAAAAAAAAATCCGGTCTCATCAATAAATGATAGTAAAAAAGTGATCCAATATCAGTTATATTTTTAGATTTATAATAATTCAGTTACTGCGAAACCTGAAACTTAAAACATTTCTATCTACGACCGGATGCGTACTCATGATTGCGATAATGTATTTTGCCATTTCAAGTAATTAAGTGTTATGTTTCTCTAATTAGAATAATCAAGAAATTTCGGGGGGTTGAATGATAAAAGTTAACACGTAAATACATTATACAACATTCTAGTATGATGTATTACATAATCAATGTTTTCACTCTTTTGCTGATTTCTTTAATTTAATTATTTCAAAATATAATAAAAAAAATTATTAATCACTCATAACATATAAAATTGCATTACAAAAATAATGAGCAAAGTATATACTAACAAGGAAGGTTTGATGTAAAATCAATAGAAATTTCTTTCCATATTTATGTGTAGAAATAAGCATTTGAATTTATGTTTTACCAAAATATAACAGCATGATAATATAATACTCATAGTTTTTACGAAAAGAAAAAAGAAAAAAAAAAAACTTTGCTTATACAAATAAAATTTGACGTAACAAGGTGCATGTAAAAAACGTTTGAGTCAACACGGAAGAGAGAGAGAGAGAGAGAGATTAAATAGATTGAAAAGATATCATTATAGTTAGTTGGCCAAACCAGTATAATTTTGACATGTGAGTTCAATCACGTCATTCCGTGGCTCTTGAGTTACGTCACAAATATGTCTTGCTTTTTCAATAGCCCTTGTAAAGGGAAGTGATGACAGAATCTCGTGACTCCATCCTTCTCAAAGCACAATTACACTACTTCAACAAGAAAAAAGGACTTGGTGTAATGATTTTTATTTTCATTTGCATAATTGTTAATTGTCTCGTTGACAGTTTCTCATTAGGTACGTAGAGATTGCAAAACTAAATCAGCATTACGAAATATAATAATATATTTTGCAACTTATGTGTGTGTATATACGCAGTATATTTTTTATATACACATACACGAGTCTTAGCGTTTATATATAAATAATAATTGTGTTTATGTATAGCATACAGAAATTAAGGGCAGTTCACGAAAATCGTAGTCATCAGTTTCAAAATCGAAACAAATTTGATTCAATTTCTAGAATTCATTTTTTCATGCTACATCAAATTGACATAAAAAAAGGAAGGATCAATCTTGATGTGGTTAATGTGGTTTGTGTTTACCAAGTGTAATTGTGCATAAAAAAAATAATAAAAAAGCAAGTGTGATTTGGATGTGACAACAAAATTGATACACGATACAACTATAATATATTATTAATTTCCTCGTTTATACAAATAAATTTTTATAATTAAAAAATAGTCAAAGTATATATATAAAAATATACTTATAATATAATTAGTTTTATACAAATAACGTTCTACGTAAGGGTGAACGAATAAAATTTTCTAGTCTGTATTTTGCAATCAGAATTATATACACAATGGAATTATAAAGGATTTTATTTTATTGAATAATATAAAATGTCCATACCTGTTTTTATAGTAATTATTGTAAAGCGTTTTTATATTTATTTATACTCATGCTAAATTAGGTAGTACTTCTGTGTATTTTAGACCACTTTCGATATCAGAAAAGCTATTTGAACATGAAGCTTATTATTGGTTCTTTCATATATATATATATATATATATATATATATATATATATATATATATATATATATATATATATATATATATATATATATATATATATAATAGTTCTCTAGTTTGGCCTTACTTTTTCTTCTTCTTTTTCTTCGTTTTTTTTATTTTATTTTTTATCATCCTGCTCTTTCCTTTTGTTACGCTTCTCTCTCTCGGCATCTCTGAGGGTCAAACATAATTATCCCCGAGCTTGATCACTTCTCACACTTGTCCCTTAGCTTCTGACCGACCCACTAGACCACTTGCTTTCAAGCCAATCAATGCAGTACAACTACGATGTAGCGTATTATTATTATTACTCAGAGTGCCATTATTGTATTATTATTTTAATTTTTAATGGCTACTTATTTGTAAAATAACGACATTTAACATTATTAAACTTAATTCAAATATTAAAGAAAAAGACTTTAATAGTATATTGAGCAAGCTCTTAAACACTGATTCATTTGAATAAAAATTATGCAATACATATTACATTAATTGAAATTAGTATCAATTTGAACCGCATGCTACCTACTTCCGTTGCCATAGTTAAATATCAAAGCATCGTCTTAACCTAGCTCGTGAACGACTATGTAATAGTGCGCTCAAGTGCCTTGCTGACTTATTCAATGAATTACAAATCACTCACTGGTGCCAAATATAAAATGCGCTTTGAAAATAATAGAGAGGTCAGAAGAGCGTGTGCCTATATTAGAAAATGTTTCACGATCTAAATATACACTAGACTTATAATGCAAGATTAATTTATCATATAATTGTTCATCAATCATTATTTCTATATTAAATTATTAAATTTCATTTAAAAATTATCTATACATCAAATTTATTTAGTGGTTTCTTTGGAAATATTACATGTAGTAAATATACTATATAAACCTATTTATTTTATTAATTAAATTTATTTCAGTACAAGAGTTTATGATACTGTGTGTGTGGTGTGTGTGTGTGTGTATATATATATGTATATGTATTGTGTATATATATAATATATGAGAGAGAGAGAGAGAGAGAGAGAGAGAGAGAGAGAGAGAGAGAGAGAGAGAGAGAGAGAGAGAGAGAGAGAGAGAGAGAGATTTTGAGCTTTATTAATTACTGAAAGGAAAAAATGATCCTGAATTCATGGTTGAATGAATTGAACATTTAAACGTGCATTTGAGGAAAAGAAGTTTGTAGGAGATAAGAACGACGTAGTGCAATACAGTGTCAGTAAGTGATCTTTGCGTATGTATAGTTAAAGTAATTAATTTCTATTTATAACTATTACAATGTATGAAAGTCATATGAATAAAGGTGATCGTCCTTGAATTTATTTGAACAGAGTTTTATTAGTAAAAAAAAAAATACGTGACTCTCTCCTGTAAATATGAGAGAGAAAGAAAGAGAGAGAGAGAGAGAGAGAGAGAGAGAGAGAGAGAGAGAGAGAGAGAGAGAGAGAGAGAGAGAGAGAGAGAGAGAGAGAGAGAGAGAGAGAGAGAGAGAAAAGCGCAGTAGTGCGTAAACCACTGCGTCACTTTAATTTTAAAAGGAAAATTACGTTGTTACATGCGGTGAGCATATTCATGGAAAAAATTTCCCTATACAGTTCCATTCATATTAAGGGGGTAGGTGACCGACTGATATCTCGCAAACTAGGACGGTTGCGAATAATAAAACTAACACAAGTTAAAGAAGAAATGTTACTTAAAAATTTAGTTATGTCAAATATGTAAAAACACGATCAAATATTTAAGTTATTACACTTTAAAGATAACATGTAAATGTGGAAATTTAAATTTGAGCGGGAAAGTTTAGTCAAATTAGAAACTTTTTTACAATTAAAAATATCATTAAAATTTTTTTTTGGTGTAAAAAAATATATTTTAAATTTGCTTGATTTTATTTGAAAATTATAGTGTTTGTTTTACTGGAATTAGATCATGTACAAAAATTTATTGGGAAAATATAGTTGTTCTTTTAGCGATTTCCGGTCCAAGTCGGTCCCCCACCGCCTTAAATATTATGGTTACTTGTAATCATGTGCTGAAAAAGTTAATTTAATTTCCTCTTATAATTATTTTTTTGGCAGATTTCAATGTGATAAAATAAAAACAATAGGAATGTGGGAAAAAAAGTAAGACATAAAAATCCACAAACTTAAAAAATAATTAAATAAATAAAACGACTAAAATGTAAATGCGATCATACGATCAATGACGTCACCTTCTTTAGTTGTATATCATCAGCCATTTGAAACAATTGACTGTTCAATATATTTGATTAAAAAAGTATCTCCGATGGCATAAATTTATGTTATATTAATTTATTACAAAGAAACGATACAGTATTGAAACTTTTATTTAATGCAGATACTGAAGATAAAAATTTTACTCTATTGGCACATAAACTTATGGGCTTATGGCCACTGATCTATGTAATATATAGAGTAATTTATAAGCAACTTAGCTCATATCATGGCAATGCATTAATGCATTTAAATATGGAGTCTTTCTTTAACATATACCCGATATAAGTATATGGCATATCTCCATAAGGTAATAGAAAGGTAATATTCATTTATTGAAATCTCTTTTCATATCTCATTTTTGAGTTTCTATTTTTTTTCTATAATCGTGAGTTTAAGATGCACAGTATATAATCCTGAAATTTACAGATGTCACGAAAATATAAGACAGAAAGAAAGAAAGAAAGAAAGAAAGAAAGAAAGAAAGAAAGAAAGAAAGAAAGAAAGAAAGAAAGAAAGAAAGAAATATATATATATATATATATATATATATATATATATATATATATATATATATATATATATATATATATATATATATATGAGTGTGAGGGAATGTATGTGAACTGTAACTGTACTCACAGTATTCTGACTGTATATACTCAACAAAATTAAATTTGTACTACACACGAGGAACTGAGTATATATTGTATACAAATATATGATATGAATGAACCTTGAAAGTTGAAGGTAGTCAAGCAGGTTCGAACACTAGCATTATTAATACGCATTTTAACTAGTTTCAATGCTTATTGATCTATAACATACAAAGTATGTGTATCTTTTATTTTTATGTATATATTCAAAAGAGCGTTTAGAAGCATAATACGTTTGTGTTTCTTTGTTTGCTATTTTGGCCAAAGAAGGATAAAAGAATGAGACCAAAATTCTTCTTCATGGCTATACGCGCGTCAATCCTATATGTTATTACAATATATTTCCAATAATTGTGGATGATTATTTTCCTATAAGTGAGTGCTTATAAAAAAAACATACATACATATTACTTTTTTTTTTTTTTTTTTTTTTTTTTTTACTCTAAAAACCGGAAAAGAAAGTGCCGGAAACGGACACCACGTGATGTTACAAGTGGGGGAAAACATCGCACGATCAGCAAGCTAGGACCTTCCACTTTTATCAATTTTAAGGGTTTCCTTTTTCCAATTTTCGAGTAAACATAAGCACTCAATGACCGCTTATGTTTACTCAAAATGCTGGAAAAAGAAGTGCCGGAAGAGAAAACCATGTGACGGTAAAAGTGGGAGAAAACTTTGCGCGAGCAGCAAGCTATAGAACTGAGCCACCTCTTACTTTAAGATCACATAGTTTCCTTTTCCGGCACTTCCTTTTCCTGTTGTTAGAGTAAACATAAGCGGTCAGTTATAAAGGCGGAGATGCTAACTTCAAAACGGCGGCATGTGGTTGCGGCGTGATGCGCAGGAAAGAGCGGTGTTTTTAAAATTATCAGGGATTTAAAAAATAAGCAATGTAGAGGAAAAAGATTAGTCGATTAGGTATTTTACAGCAAAATACAGTAGTATGAGTATAAGATCTAGCCTATACCTTTAGCTAACGCAAATTAGACTATTACTGTATTGTAATGTATACTGCGAGTATTGTATTGTATTGAAATGTACCCTAAACATGTCTTTCGACTCTCGGCTCGACACGAGTAAAATTTCCCTCCTATGGATAACACTAAAGTGTAATATGAATTTGAAAAACTAGCGAGCTGAATGACGATAGTAAAAATATTGTTGCTGCGCGTTGTTTTGTTATTATAATTATAGTTTATATAAAAAGAACACAAAATTAATGTTTACACAGTGCATAATATTTTCACAGATTCAAAACAGTTATTATTCATATATACAGCTGAATCAGTATGAAAAAAAATTTCATCTCATTTGAAATTTTAATTTTTAATTGTAAATGTAGGTTAAATGCCTTGCTAGTTTAACATCAATTAAATAATTTATTGAGTTTAAATTATAGCTTTCAAATAAACTGAAAAAAATGGATAAAAATCGCAAAAGACAATTCTTTCGTAAATTTTGCAAGTATAGCCACACCCCAAATATTAAAATCGTTATTAATAATGTTTTTGATCACGCTCTTTCAAATCTCGATGCTATACTATATGTGAAGTGAATGTTGTTGTTTTCTGTACAGTACATCATAAAAAATAAAAAAAAAATCTTGAAATGTTACATAGCACAAGACGACCTGTCTCTTGGGATTTTATTTATTTTTAATACTATGTTTCTAATTTTTGTTACCCAGCATGTATCTCTCTCTCTCTCTCTCTCTCTCTCTCTCTCTCTCTCTCTCTCTCTCTCTCTCTATATATATATATATATATATATATATATATATATATGCGTTATATGTATCGTGCTTGCCTGCCTATACAAAGAAAAAAACAAGAGGAAAAAAAAAAAACTTTATCATTTCTTTCCACTTCCATCACCGTTCTTCTTCAGGGCCAAGTATTACAGCATGACATTGGAGATTCCTACAATTATTATAAAATTTGCAGCGAACGTAATGTAATGAATTGTCAGATTAACATACAGATAATATATAGTAACGGCTATCTATAAAATATAAAATTAAAAATTTATCTCGTCAAAAAAATTCCATAAATAAACTATCTTGTATTTTATGATATTTAACTAATGATGGTATTCATAATATTTTGTGTTTACATGCAGATATTTGATTTAATATAATATGACACATGTTTACTCAGCATTTTTTTTAGCCTCCTAACAATAAATCAAGTTATAAGTAATATACGATTGTATACTAGCCGTATGGGTGAATGAAATTATTTTATGAAATTATGTGCATAATTATATATATATATATATATATATATATATATATATATATATATATATATATATATATATATATATATTAAACATCTTCCACATCTACATCTTCACACGTTCACTATATAATCTTGTAACTTCTTTACTTATACATCTTATGTATCTATTTATTACTGAATGCAAGGTAAGAACTTGAAATAGCAAATCAATCCTCTATTTGTACCAAAAATTGTTAACAGATTTACTGAAAGGACTAAAAAATACTTGTTACCTAAATTGTGGAATCAAGTTCCAACAGAGTTAAAAAAAATTTAAAAATAAAAATGAAATGAAAGTTAATATGAAATAATTCTTCTTTAATAATTTTAGTAATTTTGTTTCCATCATATGATCTTATTCTCTGTATTTTTGAAAAGAACTTTGTGTGTTTTTGTGTTAATACTTTATTTTTATTTGTTTGGAAATATAAACTTAATTCATGATTTATTTAGTAATAATTTAATACTATGCCATTCTGTGCAAAAATATAATGAACCAACCGATAAGGCTATGCCTTGGCTGGATTTTGTATAAATTGTGTGTTTAAAAAAAAAAAAAAAAAAAAAAAGGGAAAAAAAAAGAAAAAGTTGTGTGTGTGTGAATGACACGAAAATCTAAACTCTATATATGGTAATCTTTGATTAATAAACTTATCTGTACTTAAAATATTGTAAGCCATATTTATCTTTACTTTTAATTACTCTATATTAAAATGCACTGAATATGGGCCGTGGGAAATTTTTTTACGACATTAGTGCGCGACATCATTGCATAAGAAAATAATATTTATACACTTTCTTTAATATTAAACAAACAGCTTGTAAAATTAAATTGTATTTGCTGATATATATATATATATATATATATATATATATATATATATATATATATATATATATACGGGTGCTTTATAAGACTGTACAATAACATCCAAATTTATAATTTTAAAATTTGTAAAATTCATACAATACATTTTATAACGTTTTATGTCATTGAAAAATTAAATATTGTATTATATCGCAATATATATTATATATAAAATATATATATTGTATAAAACTTTCAAACATTTTCATCACTAATATTTTTATGACTGATGCTTAGAAGCTTGGAAGTATAATTTATGTCGAGGTTAGCGAAGTCGCGCCTACCTCTGTCTCTTAACACTTTTACATAATATATATATTGCATTTGTGCAAAACTATAGCAAGGGTAATAGATGGTAGGAGTTGAAATTTGCAATGTTCAATGCGAGAACACTTACAGTTTGTTGATATAATAAAGGTAAAAATAAATAGGCTACAAATATGAGGTTGAAAGTTTGATAAACGGCGCCTGAGCATAACATTGAAGAGCGTGCGAGAATATAACGACTTGCGATCGCGAGATTGAGTGCGTGTCTCACTATTTGGATGCCATATAACCGCGGTTTTTTGACGTGTCCGCGTTCGCAATGTTTCTGCAGTCTGGAAACGATCGCGGCACCACGGCAGCTACAATTGCGGCTCGCGGCGTGAGCGTTACTCAAGGAGCAGCTGTTGGTCTCATCAGCGTGCTAAACCGTGCCCCCAGCGTGCTCATAATGCTTACATATGATTGGCTCATTTTACCTCACGTGCTACCTCGGATGATTCAGGTAGGCCAACCAGCAGGTATTCCGTCAGGCAGCGTTCTTACAAAATATATGACCGAACATGAAAGTTACACCTTCGATGATTATTACAGTTTGGTTTACATCAAAGAATGTGCGGCCTTCTAGTTTTTTGTTTTACTATTATAATTGGTTCTCCATCTCTCAGAAGATATTTAAAAAACAAATTTGCGTAATTATTAATCTCTGCCTGCTCAGGTTACTCTGCTATCTCACGTAAACTATGTTATATATAACAGTTTAAAAGGCCATGATTGAGTTGCTATTACAATAAAAAATTTCTGGAATTTGAAAACAATTTCATGGTTTTCTTCCGGATAAGGTAAAATAAGGTCGGGGAGAATCATATAAGTATATATTTATGTAAATCGAAAAACTAAATAATAAGAAAAATAAGAAGGTATGAGTCAAATACATTACATTCCCTCTCAATATACTATTTTATGGAGATATTAATTTCAAGACAAAAATTTAAACTCAGAAAAGAGCTGCTACAGTCTGCCAGTCCAACCAGGCAAAATCAAAGCAGACAATATTAACCAAATGACAATCATTAATTTGGGTCAACTCGCCTGACAATTAAGCTACTAAAAGTTTGACACAGTTTTATATATATATAACTACTACAATGGTGTGACTTACAGTGTGCTATTCGTATTATTATTTTATAACTGCAGTCTCTTCATACTTAATTTTATTTGTTGTTTTCTATTTTGTTTCCATTTAAAGCTTATAAGAAGAAAAATGTTTCTCATCACATTTTAAATTAGGGATATAAAAAGTTTGTTTGTTTAAAATTACATAAATAAAATTAAATAAATTAACATCAAAATAATAAAAATTAAGCGGCAAAATACACTATTTGAAGGGTCAGGAGGTGCAATGTCCCTTACATGTCTTCCAACTCTAGCCACAATTTTTAGACAAGAGTTTTAAGAATCGATGCTAGCGCACGGATGGCAGCAAAATGAACTACTAAGCCAAAGTAACGCAAAGCTACGTATTTCAGGTTAGCAATGCATCTTTTAGTGACGTCACACTCACATATGCGTAATATGCGTAATGTTTGTGTGTGAATCTTAAACCTTGGAAAGTAATTATATGAAGAGTTGTGCAAATTTTAAGGGAAATAAGTTAAAATAATAAATAAATTAATTTTCAAGGGAATAATTTAAGCCTTTAAAATATTTCTTTTTGTCATTTGTGCTCCTTGCTCTTGTTATGAATAGAAAATCAACTTCCCAACACATTTTTGTGTCCGGAAAGGGTTGGGAAAGCTTTGGGAAAGGAGGCGCTAATTTGCATTCGTAATTTGCATGAAAAAAATTATTTTTTGTGTTAGTTTATTGCTTTATTGATTTCTATATATACATAACAGAAAAATTATGTAAAAAGGGTTTAAAAAATTACCATGGTGGGATTCGAACCCATGACCCTGCGAGTAGAAGTACTCGCTTTAACCAATTCTGCCATCAAAGCTCTTAAGAAATGAAGCTGTAAAACATTAATTTATCTTTTTATTTACAATTTATCATCGTTTGCATCCATTTTAAGAAATAAACAATAAATACATATAAATAGGATATTTATATAATTAGCATTTATAATTAATAAATAAGGTAAAATTTTAATTAAAAAAATGAATAATTTTTACACAAAAATTGGAATATTTTTAATTTTTGTGCCAAATAAAATTTTGGGCAATGTCAAGGAAAGGTTTCGGCATTTCCCAATCTTTGCCCAAAGATTGCCGAGTTCCCACGGAAAACTTTCTGGTACCTGGGGTATTTTGTTTTGTATACAAGTACTCCAAAGTGCCCTTTTTTCCTTTAAACCTGTTTAAAACTTCGCGGATATAATACGATAAATCCTAGTAGCTAGTAGTTATTTTGGCTACCGGTGGCGCGCTGCTATAGTAGTTTTGCGCATGCGCAGATAACGTTTTCTTGTCCAAAATTGTCGACAAATTTTATACAGGAGTCGGATGACATGTAAGGGACATTGCAGGAGGTGACTCCAATATATAGCAATTACTTTGAAAATGCTCGATCCAGTTTCATAAAATTTTGACTATTATATATTTGATAACTTATGCATGACTTTTTAGGCAATGTATAAGTAACAAGCTATTTAACAGAGACTATACTTATATTAAGCTAAAGATATATGTTGGCCGTGTGCTTTCGCTGCTTTGGCACCTTGCCTCGTGGAAAGTTGTTAAGTAGGCGAGATGGAGGTGTGTATAGTGTATATCTAGCAGAATGAGAAGGTGGAGGAGGCAGCATGAAAGGTAGAGGGAAAAATGTCACGTGTATGTGTATACAAGTTATGTAACAGGCCTCTAACGGAGGAAAAGAATTTAAAATATAATAATGACGAATAATAAAAAATTACTTAAAAAAAATAAATAATTATAAAAAAATGCGGCTTATTTACTGTCATCTTACCTGCAAATGCAACAATGAGCAGTGGGTAGGCAAAGATCCTGATAGACTGCATTCCGTACGAGATACGATACCACTTAAGGTTAAAAGTATTTGATCCTGAACCACAAAACGTGAATCAACCACAACCACGTGGCAATGTTTTTATTTGTGATTACAGACAAAAAACTAAATGAGCAACTAATGAAAACTTTTGACAAACACAATGAGTTCAAAAACTTTCCCGGGCTCGCAGCTGATTGTATGAAACTACACCTATCCAAGAGGTGTGCTTTGCTCGGGCTTCAGTGAACTAATGAGCGGCCTAGTACGTTCTACGTAAGCTAGCCATAGTCTGCACTACCAATTCCCCCACCGCACGTTGTTTCTACTCTACCGCCACTGGCGGCCGCGAGCCGCGAAGTTGAGTTTTTTAGTCTTCCTGCATCCCCCCATGCCCTGTCTGCCCCGTGCCACTTCACGAGCCCTCAACAAACTATTCCACTTCACTTTAAAAACTCTCCTTGCCTCAAATTTAAAATAAAAATAATTCTAAAAAAAAAAAAAAGAATAATAATAATATATAATAACAAAAAAAAAAAAAAAAAAAAAAAAGAATAAGAATAAAAAAAGTTGGGAATTGAAAATTGACAAATTAATGGTATAATCGGGCAATCAAGTCCTATTTATCCATGAAATTTTTCAGTATGAAACTTTCTCAGCACAATAAGCATGCATCGTCGTGGAGTTTGGGAGGAAGACACATATAATGAAACGTCAAACTCGGATGATATTGACATGTATGGTATAGTTTTGGTTTCTAATCATAACTAAAAAAAAACAAAAAAAAAACACACACATTTTCATCGTGGAAAACACAAGAATTAGTAAGCTTTTTTATTTCAAAACATTTTTAAATGGTATTTTTATTGGAATGAAAGTATCGGTAGAATTCACAAAACTGTTCTAAATTTGTATAAAAAATGCATTTATTTTTTAAGTTTTAGGAAACTATATTAAAAATTTGATTATTTTTATTAAAAGTTTATTTGAATGAACAGATAACCAGACACTGTATTTCAGCCTGTGATCGCCTGTTTCCAATGATATTCACCCTTTGTAAAAGGCAATAAAATGTGAAATAATATGTTTCTGCAAATGTATATATAGGATTTTTTAAGCTAATAATGCCATAGAGGAAAGTGCATTAAACGAAAATAAAATTTGCCTTGCTCAAAGATATAATAATTATGAAGCTTGAAAAAAATCATTTATAGGAAAATTTACTTCGCATTTGATTGCCTTTGACAAAGGGAGAATATCAATGAAAACGCAATCACAGGGTGAAATACAGTGTTTTGGTTAATTAACTGTCTAAATCTTAGCTCCTATAGGTAATTTTTCAAAGATATTTTTTTATAAAAAAACTTTGCTTAACATAATTTCCTTAAGCTTACAAAAAAAAAAAAAAAATTATAGAACGTACATCCTACCAGTGCATTTCTTGAAAATGGTAGGATCGCGGCGATTGCCACTATATTTAAATACCATTAAAATATGATTAAAAATAAAATATATTGGTAATTATTGTGTTTTCCACGATGAAAATGTTTTAGTTATGATTAGAAACCAAAACTGTATCATACATGTCAATATCACGCGAGTTTAATGTTTCATTATATGTGTCTTCCTCCCTGGAGTTTTAAAACAGTAAGACTAAAGGTAAAAAATAAGAGTCAAAACATTTCTTCACATGCAGGCGCTCTAAAAAAAAAAAAAAAAAAAAAGTAGAAGAAGAATAATTTCAGAATTTCCAACTTTCACCATTTTAACAGGAGTATCATCTGACATGTTCGCACTCCATGCACCCAAATTTTTTTAATAGGAAAATATTAATAATAAAAACAAAATCGTGCAACAGAAAACGGATCGGACCTTTTTTTATATACACTACTGACGACGCGGTGTTCGGATTTTGTTATTTTGTACTCGGGAGAAATGCAAAATTTAAAACTTTTTTAGTCTCGACGCTGAGTTACCAAACCAACATTTCAATACATTAGATAAAAGCTCAAAAGTTTATTTTTTTACAAAAGTTAAAAAAAATAATAATAAATAAAATTCATCATTTTTTAAAGAAAAATTTTTTTATGTAAGTCTCGTTTAAATGGTTCAAAATTAAAAAGGACAGTCAAAGCAGTTGAAAAAAACATCATTTAACGGTCCAAACCCTAAAACACACACACTTACACACACACACACACACACACACACACACACACACACACACACACACAACAGCAGAATCAAAAATAACTGTTTTGCAATTTCATAATATTTGTATTTTTCTTGCAATTGTAACAATTATTATTATCATCATCATCTAATAATCAATTGTTTCTTGCAATTTTACTACAGATCTTTGGACTATATATTATATGATTATATAATAGTAACAACAAAACGGTTTATACCTCATGCATTACCAAACGAGTTACAAACTGTAATTTATTTCCACAAAATATTTGAATTTTGGAATATTCTATATTTATGTATGTTATTATTTTTCTGTAATGTATAGTTTTTTTTCTCACCGAGGAAACAGTAACGTAGAGTGGTGGAAGTGCATAAATTGGGGGGAAAAAGTATATACATTTATTTATAATTTATTCGCTTATTTTAGTTGCAATAAATAGCATTTCCGCATGATCGTGACAAGATCCTTATAAACTCTTTTACTAAAATGTAAGAATTATAACTTTTTATAACCTAAATTAAACATTTTAGCTTAATTAAATTTAATAATACATGTATGCTTACATTTGTTGTTTTTTTACGCACACAAATAAACACACTTTTTTTTAAAGAATATTAATGTGATATAATTATGATGCATGATATAAAAATAATTATAATTTTTATCAAACAAATTGTAGTTATGTTCACATCTAATAAAACTTCTTTCATATAATAATATTACATATATAATATATATATATATATATATCAGTGGCGTAACCAGGGGGGGTACCCCCCCCCCCCTGTGAATTTGGAAAATATATAAAAAAAATTAAAATTGAACAAAAAATTTGCAACAAAAATAGTATTTTAGAAGAAATTTCGTCAAAAATGTTACATCATCACTGATACTTAGTATAGAGGTAGACATTATATTAGCCTTAAAGGTACCGGTTATTTTGTAGAACTATCCAAACGAATAATTAGATTTTACATTAGAAATTGTAATTTATCTGTTTTTCGTGAAAAAAAAAACTTGATATATTATATAAGAAAAAACTACAGTTTTTTAGCATAGAATGGGTATAAAAATGAATAAATGACGTGATTAAGACAGACAAATAAAGCGACACAGAAACAAAGTTTTTAAACTATATAGTATAAGGAAGCTTTTAAAACATATTAACTTTATAATAGTCTATATTCGATGATTTTTAGCCAATTAGCCAATTTCAGAAAGAAAAGACTAAAAAGAAGTAAAATTGGTATTGCAAAAATGGCGTATAAGATTTGTTAAAATTCTCTTTAGTTTTGATTGGTTTTCGTTTTATTGTAAAACAATGAATTACCTGATCGTACTTTTGAACTAAAAAAACAAAACAAACAAACAAACATACTAATAAGACAAAACTACTACGGAAAAATCTACACTTAAAATTAAAAAAAAAAAAAAAAAAAAAAAAAAAAAAAAAAAAAAAAAAAAACGGTCTTGCGTTTCAAAAATGATATAAAGCTCATAATTATTTTAAAGTTGTAATTTTGTATTCCTTAAATGATCTTTTAACAATAACGGAAATATTTTCTGTCAGTAAGTTTAATGATATATTTTATAAGTTTTTATCATCAAGTTGCGGTCATCAAGTATTTTACGTGCTGCGGGCGGCTGCGTAAATGCAGTGCTAAAATAAAATACAGTCAATACATAATTTTTAGTTAATTTTAAAATATAATTTTAACTTTATAGAATTCTTTAAAAAAATTTCCACCTTTAAAAATATTATGATCTTCAAAACAATGGTATAATGCAAGCTCCGCATAATCCGCATTGCTTTTGATCAGAGTGGATGAGGCATATTGTATTTTATATATACATAGTTTTTCTCTCCATTTTATTTATTTTTTTATTTTTTTATTATTATTTTTTTTTTTTGCTGGCCGTATTGTGTTATTGTGCTACATCTTGATAGTCCAAGTCAAAATTGACTAAATTGACTAAATATCAAGTATTGTCTCTAAAATAAAAAATTATAATAATGTAGCAAAGAAAATAGCAGTTTCAATTTTGTATTGTCAGAAGCAAATCCACATTCTGGCACGTCAAAATCTACGAACTTAAATTTAACCTGATTTAAAATTAAATGCATAATAAATACATTTCAAGTGCAAATTTCATCAAAAAGGGGACGTGGCCTCAAAAAAATTCGCGCCTGCGGCGGGCTTTGGGGGGCTTCACCCCGGCTGGTGTTACCCGACCCCCCCCCCCCCCTGTGGGGAAATCCTGGATACGCCGCTGATATATATATATATATATATATTGAGAGAATGAAAAAATAAAGATAAACAATACACTTTAATTGATTTTTGCGAGTTTTGCTGCTCGAAGTGAAGAAGTTGACTGTTGATCAGGTCATCAATTACGTTGTTGGTAAGAGGAGAAGGCACGGACAAATCTGGGTTGTCAAAAGTCATGTCCAAAATAAATTCCTGAGTCTTGTTCGCAGATTGATGTGCATGAAGTTTAATCAGATGGCGTAGCAATTTCTTGATGTGTATAGTCTCTGCTTAGCTTTTTTTATTTTATTTTTATTTTTTTTTTGAAGCACTGTTTCACTCATGCACTTAATTTTTTTTTTTTTTTTAACATGTCGAAATATAAAGGTTCTTAAGATATGACAGAGGTTTTGTTAGAGAGGATTATATAGTGGGGAGTATGTGAGAGATAAAAAAGAAGAGTTGAATATTCATTGCAGCTATATAGTAAAACTTTATTAAAATAATTAGAGAGTTGTATTTTTTTATTATTATTATTTATATTTATATTTAAATATTTATATATATAATATTATTTATTTAAGTTAAAATTTGATAATTTACATTAGTTTGCATGTAAGTCAATATTTACGAATAAAGTACTGATTTCAATTTAAATAAACATTATCTTTTTAAATCATTCTTCGCCATTCTTCGCCCAAAAAGTTATCTTGACAGTATACGACAATTATAAGTATAATTATAATGACTTCATCATTTGCTTAGTAAAATATAGTGATAAATATTTTTATGCCCTATTTTAAGATTTGATTTCATTATATTGGCTTGATCATAGTCCTTGTTGCAAAAAATAGTTATAAAGAAAAAACAAGGAAAATTTCACATTTTAGCCGGATTCATCCGTAAAATTTATCTATATATATATATTTCTCGTTTTATTATTATTGTTTAAAAATTAAAAAGGCCGCCATGGAACAAAACTGTAAGCACGTAAAATTTTCTTAAATCACTAAGGATTGTCCAGTTCAATGACTCATAGCAGTCAATTATTTCAGAGAATTCCAGCTACAAAAAAGAATAACCCCATCAAAACAATTTATCTAACACAACGTGCAATCTGTATTAAAAAATATATAATTATCCTTAAAATTAGCAAAATAGTAAATTGTAGTTCACAATAGCAAAAAATTTCAGTGCCACTGCAATAGGTTGGCCAGGTAGTTTGACCACCTCTCGTCTATAGTGGCGAGTGCTGCCGTCGTAAGATTTCGTGGTCTGAGCTGCACAGGTCTGGTATTAGGAGTCCAGAAGAGTGTGATATTAAGGGTAGAGCCTGTGGTCTGATAAAAAGACACAGATCATTGTAAGCCCTCTTGCTTGAAAGGATTCGTCCTGGCTATCCCGAAAAGGATTTTGGCGTCATGCGATATATGTGTGTGTGTTTGTTATATATATATAATAATACATATATATATAATATTGTGATTGTAATTGTACAATCTTTCATGGGCTATACAGAAGAGAAGCTAATACCCATGAGGTTACCGGAAAAGACTCATGGGAATCCATACACATTTTGTGTCCAGTCAACCTTGGTAGCAAATTGTTCTTGTTTTATCTAGGGCTCTTATATTTACCTAGTCTACAACAAGTTTGGTTAGGTGATGATGATGATGAATGAATAGGTATAAATGGTGAACCGTCCCGAGATTCTCTCTATTGCGCGAGGTAGGGTCACTACTGCCTACACCAGGACGATCGAAGACATGCATATACGCACAGGCATACACACCTCTCCTACCGATGACTCATGACACAATAGCACACGCATCAACCTCATATGAAAAGACCACAAGTGCACTCCGCCAGCATACACGGTTTTGTAAAAACCGCTCAGCCAGGAGGCGAACCAGTGACCCTTTGCACACGAAGCAGTCACGCTACCACTGCGCCATGGCCTCGGATATATATATATATATTATATATATATATATATATATATATATATATATATATATATATATATATATATATGTGTGTGTGTGTGTGTGTGTGTGTGTGTGTGTGTGTGTGTGTGTGTGTATGTGTGTGTGTGGTTAAATATGAACATCGCATATATTTTGTATAACTTTTCATGAGTATAATTTTTTTTTCCCATTTTTGTTATTAGAACTGTAAAGTAATATTATTTTAAAGTAGTATTTTGTTACTAATTAAGGTTTACAATGATATACTTTTTGTTTAATTTATCACTTGATTTTTTTTTTTTTTTGTTACTATTTTATCCTGCATTCTGCCACTGCGATGAAACAAGATCGTCCCTGTCATTGCGTAATAAAAATAAAGTATTTCTCACTACGATAAAATTATAATCAACAATATTTAAAATTATCTGCATTACGTAATTACTAACATTACAAATTATGTGCAATGATATGCGTAAACAAATATGATCTAATATAGATAATTTTGTTTTTTATGACTAAAATATTGGAAATACAATATTGGTGGAAAAGAACAAGTTTAACATTTCTAGCAAATACAATTTTACTCGTGATGTACGTACAGTATACATGTCCACTGCTATTTCGTAATATGTACAAGATCAATGTATTTATGTCTCTATTTGTCTAGTACTTGTCACATACATTATTGTGTCATACAATTACTTGTCCGGTACTCCTGTATATATATATATATAGTTTCCGGTATTATGCACTGGAAAGGCACATGAAAAAATTGACTTTCTTGTACCTGGCATGAACAAAACTTACAATCAAAGGTGTATATATTATGCAAATTACACATATCCACATATACATAATATAATATGTAGGTTTGTAAAATAATAGTAATAGAATTACAGTACACAGTCTCTTTCAATAATAAATTCGATATTCTGATTTTGAATGCTTAATTTTTTTTTTCTAAACCGTTCGTCTTTCATTTAAAATTTAATATGAAGTTTTTGACTCATGATGTATTAAAGTATATCATGAAGTATTATGATGTTGTCCGTTTTCTTAATTTGTATTTTTCTACAACAGTTTTAGTAGTTATTTTGCTATATTTATATGAAATAATTAATAATGGTCTCTCTCTCTCTCTCTCTCTCTCTCTCTCTCTCTCTCTCTCTCTCTCTCTCTCTCTCTCTCTCTCTCTCTCTCTCTCTCTCTCTCTCTCTCTCTCTCTCTCTCTCTCTATATATATATATATATATAT
Source organism: Ecdyonurus torrentis (assembly GCA_949318235.1). Taxonomy (NCBI): domain Eukaryota; kingdom Metazoa; phylum Arthropoda; class Insecta; order Ephemeroptera; family Heptageniidae; genus Ecdyonurus; species Ecdyonurus torrentis. The sequence continues at coordinate 12,957,416 of OX439127.1, read as the reverse complement.
ATATATATATATATATATATATATATATATATATATATATATATATATATATATATATATATAAATATATAATATTTATCAGAAAAGAAAATAGTATTATAGACATCGTCTCTTGCTCGTTTCTTGCCTAACAGCTATAAATAAATAAAGGTTGAAAATATATAGTTGTAGTTTTTCGTTTAGTTTGATATACGCACATAATCTTACCATCAAATGAACTATATGGTTGACGTGAAAGTAACATCAGTATAAGACTATGTGTAACCACTCTGAATTGAATTTATATGTAAGCGTATTATTTATAGCTCATTCGTACCTAAATACACTATGCAGTCTAATCATTGATACGACTTTAATAAATGGCCTCTAATGTTGATAGGTTATCACAATATGAATAAATTAAATTTTCATGTATAAAAAATATTAAAAAACATTTCAAATATTTCTCCCCTGTCAAAGTATACTAGATACCGTAAAGTTTTTTTTTTTTTTATGCAGCTATTTCTACAGTTTTAAATATATATATAATATATATATTTATATATATATATATAATGTGTATGTGTGTGTTATAATAACACTGATTTTATTAATTGAAATTAAAGATTTTTATTTGAACAAAATTCTTTATCTATGTGTTGCAATAAATTGCTTTGCTTATTTTATGTAAAATAATAATGGCAACAATTTTTTTTGCCGTCAAACTAGGATCTGCAATATAAAATTAGATTTGTATATGATGTATTAGGAGGCATTAAAAATGCAGGCAAGGTGTGCTCGTGGTCGAGCAGAGAGATGATGGATGATTAAGCTGGATCAGCGCTCTCCACTCTCAAGATTAAAACACCCATCTCTGCACTTGACTTTTAGCTTGCTTGCGTTCTTCGGAGCTGACTTCGGTGATTCCTCACGAGTAAAGTAAGCTTACGTAATCCCTTATTTATCTGTGTTCCTGTTTCCATATAAATATTCTAACATGTGGCTATAACTTTCGTTGCCTTAAAAGATATTAAAGGGAAAAAAATGAAGATGAGGAAGAAAGAATAGAAGATGGAAAGAAAAATAAGAACAAACAAAAAATGAAGAAAAAAAAAAGTAAAAAAAAAAACAAACAAACAAAAAAAAAGAAAAAAAAGAAAAAGAAAAAGAAAAAAAGAAGAAGAAGATGACGATGAACAAATCCAAGAAGAAAAAATTGATACGTATATAACTGTGTTTTTTTTCTAAGACTTGATCTTGACTGATATGATTTAACCGCAGAAAAAGTATAAGTTAATGCTTTACAAGTTTACAAATAATATTTTTTTAAATTTATTTTAAATAAATTTATATGATGATATTTTCTCAATAATAGTTTTGGGATGTGTGCTCTTTGGGATTATATATATTACATCATCTCCTATAAGATATGACATTAAATCATAATAAACTATTAATATGCAAGTTACTTTATCGTGTTTTCATTAAATTCAGCTTCAAATAAAGATAACACTATTTTATAATGAATTACTAATTTGTAATCCTAGTGAGGGAGGGAAGAAGGGAGCTGTCAGTAATTACCATGAAGTATTTATTTAGTTTTTAAAGCTTTTCTTGTGAAAATTTTCTCTAATTTAATGCTTTACTCTTAGTTTGAAACGCGTATGGCGTGTGTACTTCTCTGTAATTGCAAGTATAAGGGAACATTTAAGTTTAATATGAGAAACTTTATTACTTACCTTGTACACTGAATGAAAATCAAGCTACTCAAATCATTATATTATATATTATTATTTCCTCATCTTATTTCGATGCATAACACCCTAAATCGTCTAAAGAAAAATTAAAAATGCGCAATCCGCAATCTGATATAGCATAATGCTTTAAGCAAAACATATCTATAATTTTTCTTTTCTTTTCTTTTCTTTTCTTTTCTTTTCTTTTCTTTTCTTTTCTTTTCTTTTCTTTTCTTTTCTTTTCTTTTCTTTTCTTTTCTTTTCTTTTCTTTTCTTTTCTTTTCTTTTCTTTTCTTTTCTTTTCTTTTCTTTTCTTTTCTTTTCTTTTCTTTTCTTTTCTTTTCTTTTCTTTTCTTCGCCGGGGAGAAAATCGAGAAGTCGGAAAGAACACGCCCGGGGCGACGAAGGAAAGAACGGGCGATAGAAAGTGGCGCGGGGACCGAAGGGCGCGGGCCAGGGTCCCCACGTTCGCCGGCGAGAAGGAGTATGTAAGAGAATAAAATTATTATTATTTTATTTTTATGATTTTAAACTTTTAGGCGCTCTATTAGCTACATTATATAATATAGATATGCTATATTTATATTTGTATCAGAAAATCCAGTCTCAATTTATTATTATGAAATTGCAAAGCTAAATATAGTCGTCATAAAATTTTATAGTGAGAAGTATTTCTTTGAAGTGGGAAAAGAATAGTTTGGTATTAAAGTTATTTTTTCTGCTCTTTATTTCTGGTCACGAACATATAATGATCAAGTTACAAGATTATTGCAAGATTATTACAGAAAAGAAAATATGGGTATAACAAAAACGTAATGCACTTATAGCTAGAAACATGTTTTTTTTTTCTAGTTCGCATAATTCTTGATATTTGGTTATGATTTACGAATAAAGCACGAGGAAAAAAAAATTAAATAGTAAGTGCTAGTAGCACAACAATTGCTCAGCCTAATAATGCAGACTTTCCAAGTAATAATTACTAAACCCATGCACAAAATGAGTATTATTTTTGTCATGCGATTGAGCCAGCTTGCGTGTAAACTTATCCTAAAATTCTTCAAGCTTTTTTTTTTTTTTTAGAAATAAATTGAATTCTTTAGATTAAGGAATGAAGGATTGAATAATAATGATTAGTGATAATGATGATGATGTTATTGTTGACTATATAACAATATAGAGCATAAAATAACATCCAAAATTGTTCGTGTAGAAGGGAGAAAAATGTATTTATTGACTTTGATGATATCATAGCTTTAAGTTAACGATGTTTCTTATATATAGGGTTGTGGAGTTTAGCATTCGAAGAGAACATTATATTATACAAAAGTGATTTTCAGACATGCAAGCACTTTTCGTTGGGTAAAATAAACTGATATGGTCACACATCAGTATTTTTATATTCGAGATTGTGCATTTGACAGAGAACTGAAAGGAGAAATAGTCAAATAAATTATAATATAGCAATATTGGCTATTTTATATAATATATATAATATATATATATATATATATATATATATATATATATATATATATATATATATATATATATATATATATATATATATATATATATATGGGTGGGTGGGTGGGTGGGTGGGTGGGTGGGTGGGTGGGTGGGTGGGTGGGGGTGGGTGGGTGGGTTATATTCTATATAATAAAAATTTGTATTAAGATTTTATTCGATTATATAAATTTACCAGGTTACACTTACATAAGTATATTTCTTTTAAATTTAGAATCCGTCAGTTATAATATTTAGTTCAAATAAAAAATAAAAAAACTATTGCTTTTTAGTCATTGAATATTGCATTCAGCATTGCCATATTATACTAATGCCATATACCTTATACTTATAAGCGGAAAAAATTAAAGTATAACATTTTAGAAGCACTTCATAGTAAAAAAAAAAAATATAATAAATAAATGATATATATTTATAAGAACAATAATAACACGTAATATATTAGGTATAATTAAGGAATTGACATATTTCTTTATAACAAACAAATTTAATACTTCCTTGGTGACGTAATAGCTTACCACGGATTATTTAAGCCATTCAGAATAATGTCTGTTTAATTACATTCAATACTATTTGAGATCATGGTATTATATAGTATAAAGATCCAATAACTTAAATTGTGCATCAAGATATGACCGTCGTGATATATTCTCAATTGTTATATTATAGTAGCGTTGCACGCAAAGGAAACCTTTTGAAACAAAGGAGAAAATATTATTGCAATTAAATATTTTCTGTTGATAGTATTTTATACATACATATTAAATTTTGTGTAGACATCATTACTATTATAATATAAGCTATAATTTCGTTTACAATTTATATAATTTGTATTGAATTTTCTCATTCTTGGTATCTTAATCAAAATTTAGAATTAAATAAAATAAAATTCAATACAAACAGAAGGACAAAATAAATGTCATAAAATTTTATTGTATCTTTAAAAATCTTTGAAATATAAATTTATAAATTTCGTGCTGGTATTAATTTTGTAAAAATATTATTATGTTGAAATACTTCTAAATTTTTTAAATATAATAACTGCGTATAAAATATGAAAATTTATTTATAACAATGATTTATTATTATTGATTATGAATTTACTGCCTTTTATACAATGTTAAATTTTGTAATAATTTTTAATCTATAAATGCAAATATTTTGAATGATATACAGTACAGGGTGTTTGCTGTTTATAAAAAATGACACGATTTTAATGCTTATAAAATTAAGAATATTTAATTTTTTTCAAACGTTTAATGTATCAAATTAAATTAAATTAAAATTTGATAAAGGAAATGACCAAAAGTAGTAAACAGAGCTCGTTCTGTAAAGTAAAGTGCATCTCAATAACGGTGATTGGCTGACCAACGAAATAAGACACATTCATTGGTTGATCTTGCTTTTTGAGCCGATAAAAGTGAGTCGCATATTGAGACTGGAACTTTTTTTGGGAAGTTTATTTCATTTTTATCAAGTTCAAAGTTCTAAAAGAAGAAATATCATATGGATCAACCATATGTATAAACGTAGTAAACAGGTAACGACGTCATAAGCAGCTGTTTTTAACAAAGGAACATTTTCGAAGCTGGCTCAATATTTTTGTGTAGTTTATAGAACGTGCTTTTGCCAGGTTTGAAAATGTTTTTAAAATGTAAGTGCACTTAATGGTTTGCGAGCTAGAGACAAAACTGTAAAAAAATGAGAAATTTCCAAAAAAATAACTTTTTTTTTTCTGCTGCAGCTGATCAAGTGACTTGATTGTTGGGTGCTTTTTTGAGCTATATGAAGGTCACCTGAGGTTAAACAGTTGCCTTAACTCTTTGCTGGTGTAATAAAATTATTAAAAATTATCTACAGTTGACGTGGGGTAAAAAGAACTTAATCAAATGGTGAAGAACAAAAACCACGAATTTAAAGTAGATTCTCATATCTCTTGTTCATTCGCATGAAAAATTTCTACTGGATATTGTTTTTATGTTTATGTTTTATTGTTTTGTTCAGCAGAAAAAAAAATGCCTTTTTTGGGGGAATTTCTCCTTTTTTTTACAGTTTTGTCTCTAGCTCGCAAACCATTAAGTGCACTTACATTTTAAAAACATTTTCAAAAATTACAAAATTTAGGCTTTAATTTGATATATTGAACGTTTTATAAAAATTAAATATTCTAAATTTTATAAGTGTTTAAAATTGTGCCATTTATTATAAACACCCTGTACTTTGTTGGACACCAAGGTATTGACGCACCAAACCATCTGTCACCAGTAATTCTCTTAGTCATTCCATCAATTTTTCAAGGCTTGGAGTCATGTGAATTAATTTGTCATTTAGCATGTTTTCACAAAATTACCACATAGTAAATGAGTTGTAAATATTACACAAATAGCGATTAAATTGTGTATATTACGCTTTAATGTAAAATTGAAATAATAATAATTATTATGAATTAGCTTTACGAATTTATATTTGATCCATTTGTTTAATTATTCACACAAAAAAAAACAAAGATTAATACTACATTTTATGAAACATAATAAAAAGTTATACTAAACTCATTGAGACATGTTTATTTTATAATATATATTAAATAAATAAATTGTTTATAAATAATTTGAGTAAATAACTTCATAAATTTATTGCTTCTGTTTACCAAAATTCTTGAGTAGACGGCAAGGAAACTATACAAGTATCTCTAACTTGAGATAAATTTCACAATATGAAGTAGCGTACTAGAAAATTATTACAACGTAATTGATAATTAATTTAGTATTCGTAATTAAATATTGAGCGTTTTAATTAAGTGTTATTAATTGTTATTTGATGTTATAACCCCACTATACAGCATACTACAATATAATACATTAAATTTTAATTTTATTATACAGTTATCATTACGATGCAGTATTAGCAATAATGCTGATTTTATTTTTAGTTTCACTCCAACATGGACATTAATTATTATTATTTTGTTTTGTTGTTCTTGTTCTTGTTTTTGTTCTTTTTCTTATATTATAGTCACTTTTTTTTTCTAATATACAGTACTATTATTATTATTTGCCATTATTGTATTTATTTGGAAGACATTCTTAAAATATTCAATCGTATTCAAGCGCACAGTACACACGATTGTGATAGATATCCAGAGCGTATTTTTCTCATAGGAATAACAGTGATAATTTAGCGCAAGTTTTTAAAAATTAAAATATATTATCACAATCTGTGTACAGGTAGTGGATGGAGTGGGAGAGTGAGGACGCATGTCGGATGGGGCTCCGATGTTTGTGGTTCTAAAAGTGGTAAAATCTTGGATAAGTACTATCAATTTCATATCAATATGTTCAGTAAATATTTCTCTTTCGTTTAGTATAATAATAAATTTAAATTCTGTAATCAGTTTTTAATTATTTTATAAATTACATTTTATGTGCAATAGCATCATGCAAGCTAGTTCTATAATTTCCTTGTTCTAACTTCCTTGTTCAAGATTTTTTGCTGATATGAATGTGAGTCACAAATGTGGAGTATTAACTGACATGCGTTTCTCGCACCTACCACTCAATCGCTTCTAACAGAGGGCTTCACAGAGTAAGATGCGTGACTTGTGATGTGTGTGTGAGACATATCGCAGGCAGTGGCACCATATATTGCTTTGTGACGTCATAACAATTTACCGACATGACAGCATAGTGGTGTCGGAGTGTATACACTGAGAGAATCATGGGTTCGAAACTTGCTCACAGCAGGGTTTTTACGTTGACTGTTGGGCAAGGACGCTTCACGTGTCTCTCAGTGTAATTAGCTGCAGCTACTAGGCGGTTTGTGATTCGGGAGGCGAGAGGAGTTTCAAAGCTTCGAATTTTTTTAAGTTCAAAGTTATTTTATTAAATTTGGAAATCTCTCGTCAGCTGCCTATAGGACGTAGGTTTTCTGTGGTTTCCCTTCGTCAATTCAGGTGAATACCGGGGCAGTTCCTTTTATTTTAGGCCACAGCCGCTTACCTTCCAAATCCTAGTACCCAACATTTTACCTCCTCCCGAATCCTTTTTTCCGCTTTACGGGTCTTGTCAGGTACCATACTTGGTATTGTCAGCTGAAAAAGCCTGTTTGACTTTTCCTTCCGCCTATGCCTATAAGTACCATTCCAATGAGTGGATAACTTGTGGGTTCGCGCGGTAAAGTAAATAAAACAAAACAAAACAGTATGAACGTTAGATTACTAAACTCTTATACAGTATTCGCCTATAGTTTAGTGTGTGCTCTGCACATTGCAACTTAATACTTGCATATTTAAAAATAAACACAAACACACATATTATATACAGTATATATGTATATATATATTAATATATATAGTTCATTTACCACGGGCTCCCTGCATGTATACACAGAAATTATTAATTGAACAATTGGTTCAGTTACATGTTACATAGATGTGATAGATGTAACTCTTCAGTACAAAAAACCAATAACTGAATTGAAAAATGTTTGAAGAGTAACTTTTTAGTTGCTTTTTTCCGTGTATAGTATGAGACTTACGTAGAACTATAGCAAAACTGTGTGTTGTTGTATAATTTTTTTATTAAGAGTTTTTCTTATTAGATATAAAGTATATACTTTTTTTAATTGAATGTAGGGGAGACCGGTGGAGAGTGTAAATGTTTTTTCCGAAATATCAAATATATACTATTTCCAATTTTTGAAACTTAAATATTTATTCCTAACGTGTCTTCTATTCCAGGTAACAAAAATAACATATTTTAAAAATCAACCGTGACTCAAAATTGCCTAGCCATGGGATTAATAACTGCAGGCAGATTAGGGGGAATTAATTATAGTGCAGTGTCTTTCGACATTAGCTTAGTTTTTGCCGAATGAAATTTTGCCCTCTGAATAATCATTTGGACATGCTAGGTATTTATATCTAACCCCGTAATGGGAAATTTCAATTGATTTCATCACCATCAAAACTTTTGGTCGTTTTAGAGGTATACCCCACCCAGAAAATGGTAATCATTCCTTGATCACCACAGACCAAAATTAATTAGAATCTTTCTTCATAATATTCAAATTGCAAAAACTAATTTTTTGTCAAAACGCTGTGTGCTACAATATTCTGTATAAAAACACAATGAAACTTAAAAATCAATAGTTGTAATGATTTTGATAAATTAAAAAGGGGAGGGGGTTTCTTATATGCAGAGAGTCTAGCGTGTTGTTTTCAAAATCTCTAAATAAAAATTAATTTCAGTTGAAAATAATAACAGTATGTTATGTATAGCAGGAAAGGGCGGATCTAGGAATTTGGTTTTGGGGGGTGGAGGGGGAGAAGCCAGGGAAATTGTTCCCGTGAGGACAGGGGTTGGGGTTAGCCCACCGCAGTTGAAAATTTTGGTATACGCCCCTTTTTTGAAAAACCGCAAAAATAATATACTTACGGAAAATATCTTTACAATTATCTAAGTTTAATTTTTCAATATTTTTTTTATTATTTATTATTATTATCATGTTCTTCCTGTCTTAATGACATTGGAAAATATGAGCAAAATGTTAACTGAAACGTGCACTTAAAAAAAAGTGTGTGTGTGGGTGTCTTTATATATCTGTAACCTGTAACTAATATTTTTGAAGGGCTATGGTATTTCCAATTCTATGTTTCAGATTTTACTTTACAGTAAAGCAAAGTAACCATAATATATTATATAATAATATATGCTTAATAAACGTTTAACAAAAAGTGGATTCATTTTAAATGACAAAAATAATTCACATTAATTGAAAAAATCGAGCTTTTGTAAGGATATAAAAGTTTTATCCATAGGACATAATTTTTTTTTCATTTTTCTTCTACAGAATTTTAAGAAAATTATAAAATACTGAGACCTTCAAATAAAAAGTAGATCAAAACCTAAGACATAAAATTAAGTAAAAGCAAGGACATGAAACGTTAGATTTGATTCTTTGATCGTTCAGGTTATTAAAATAATAATAATAATTAAAAAAAAAAAACAGTTGTAAGTTGGAATAGTCTAATTATTATTATTTTTTTCCCCACGAGGGCAGTTTATGGGAGTGAGGGGAAGGGGAAGGAAGTAAGCATCTAAAAAAATAATATAATATGTAAAATAGGAAACAAAAATTGGCGCATATTTGTTTTTCTTTTTTCAAAACTTTCTCTTTTTTTTTCTCTTGTTTTTTTTCACCTACGTGAACCGTTTTGCGGGGGATACCCACTTCTCCCCTCTAAATCCGTCCTTGATTGCAACCAATTTAAGGCTAAGTGTCCCACAATTTAGTGGTCTCAATTGCCTGTGATACACGATTGTGATGATATATTTTACAATTTCAATCGAGCGCTTGTTTTTCTCATAACAATAACATTGCAAATAAAGCACAAGTTTTTCAATGGTAAAATATATTATCACAATCATGTGTACTGCATACACAAATCACATATTTTAAGACATGTTTCCATCTTTAAATAAAGATAAAACTGAAAGAATAATACTAATTCACATTATAAATTAATAACACTGGTGACTTATTAAAATATTTAGTTTAAAAACACTGCGGCTGTCTGTTTTGATCAGTTGTGTAAAAATTTGTTTAGGTTGAAATATTCAATATCTAAGCCGAGATTCACACATAAGACGTTTAACTATAAATAGTGACACTATATGCGAGAGCAAGCTGTCATAGAGCTTTCAATTCACCTTCGTATTCAATATTATTAATGACGTTATGGATTATTTATTTGTATTTGTCAGAAATTACAAGCCAAGTTTGAGTTGAGTCGTTATTTTGACACACCCAAAATAAAATATTTGAAAATATATAACAAGTTTTTTTTTTAGAAAAAGTTTTATATTTTCCATAATACTGTATAACATACAACATTTTTGTATCGTAATTAAATTGTTATACGTCCATTGAATTTTATAGAGATACAACTGTGGGTAGAGTAAGCAATATAAATAAAACTAAAAATGTAATCTCTTAATATTGTGTCAAAAGAATTTTTTTTTTTTTTTTTTTTAGTTGTTCCAATTTTAATATTATTCTTCAAATATGTATTACGATATTCATTCTTTTTAACCTATAAAATAATTTAATACAATAAATTTATCAGCTTATATATGAAACAATTAGAAAAGTTAGTAAAAATAATATTCACAGAATCACAAAACATCATCATACAGTGCTAAAATTATATATAGTTCATCTATAATTTGAATCGTTTCATAAGCACGGCAATTGAATAGTACTGTTAATTAAATAAAAATATTCCCAACTCTTTATTCAATAAATTTGGATTCGTTTCTTTTGAAGTATCAGATGGCGAATCATTATAAATATTTAGGTAAAAAAAAAACAAAAAAAACTTTCCCGCTGATTGTATTTTAGCAGTCTAATTCTTGTGTTATCATCATGTTGGATCTCATGACTTTCAAATATATATATATATATATATATATACCTATTAAGAGATTGCTCTTTTTTCCTGAACCATGACTTTCATGTACTTATGTTATCCCCTACAAAATGCGTGCAAAATATACTGTTTAGTTTTAGGATAATGATATAAAAATAAAAATGAAGCATAGATCAAACGTTTACATACACAATATAATATATTTTACCATTTAAATCTACAGCACTGATTTTTTTTTTAAGGTTCAATAATTTTTAATCAATTAAATATTAATGTTTTAATATAAATAATTATTTTAAGATTGAAATATTTTATGGTTGTTTATTACCCAAAATAGCACAATTAATTTAAAAATAAACCAATTATGTTATCTCTTTTGTAATATTTATATCCGATAACTACAAGAATGGAGATTTCTCGACTGGTTTTAAAATTAATGATAAATTAATTTAAGTTTATTAAATTGAAGTTGAAAATTTCTTTATATGTATATTTCTTCATAATACAACAAAACCTTAAACAAATATAACTGTAGACAGGTGAAGGATTTCCACTTTTATATTTATCTAAATTTCTGATTGAATCAAAATGAAAAGAAGACAAAAGAAGAAAGAAGAGGGTGATATTCGTTTATCAAAAGAGAAAAATAAAGCACAAAAAACAAAAAAAAAAATCTAATTTTAAAAATAGAATATTTGATTCACAAAAAGTTGAAAAACAAACTTTGTTACGAATCTTCTACAATTCAGTTTACGTGAAAAGATAAGCCTCCTTGCAAACTGCTATTACCGCTCTAGCTTTATAAAAGCGGAATGAATATTTTGAATAACATGTGACCTTTTGTTTCTTATAAATATATCATTTAACATTACTGTTTTTGAAATTTTGAATCAGAATCTTTATTGACCCAGGCAGTTCATATAGTAACATAGTGTTACATAGTTCATGAAAACTTCTGATGTTGAAGTTTTTGATGCAATAATAATATTAAATATACAGTATAATATATTTTTTTTTTATACTGTTTGTTTATGTATTTTTTTTTTATTATAATTTGTAGTCCACCATACTAAAAGTATTATTTTTTGTTACTTTTTTTTTAACAGACAACAATAATGTAAGTCATACATGGTTGTATATACTTGCACAAAGTATATATGATTAAAATATAAATATTTCTTTTAAATTGAAAATTGAGAGCAGTTTCTATTTTTAATAACTATATATTATACCCATTTGGATTTGGATTTCAGAAGAAAAAAAAATGCAAAGTAATTATTATTTCTTATTTAAATATTTTACTATATAGCAATTAGAAGCTTGAATGAGGCGAGTGGAACATGCACGAGTAAACTCAGAGTAGAGGGTTGTGAAAATAAATCGTTGAGGTTGAAGGAAGTGAGCATAATATGAGGTCGTTAGCTTTCCTCTAATATGATCATAACGCTAAGTTTACATTATACGTAAATATGAAAAGTATTAAAAATAACAAAACAACATTATTATGCAAGTTTTTAGCAAATAAAAAAACTTATCATTCAAGAATATTAAAAAAAAAAAAATCAAATGTAAGGGAAAGGTTTAGACCTAATAAATATCTGGAACACTCTTACACCTAACCCAAATAACAGATAGAATTTTAGTACAATTATATTTGACGAGACTGCAAGGCTGAAAAAAAAATTATACTACCACGAAAGATAGCGGAATGGACGAGGAGCGGGGTGGGAATTAAATACATGAAAACCCGTCCAAGATATCAAGAGATAATGACAATGACAATGTGTGTGAGAGAGAGATGTAATTATATCAAACAGAAAAAAAAAATGCTATGGTATGTAACTATAAAGAGTCCAGTGCAGTGTCCCTCTATAGGTAGGTAACTTTTCAAACGTCCATTTAAGTCAATGTAATCGTATTTATAAAATTACACGAAAGGCAAGTGAGCTTCATCATTTGTAGCAATAATGCTTGCCTTCTATACATAAGATTTATTTATTATTATTATTTTTTATCTTTGAATTTTTACAATTTTTATTGGGAAAAAAAATATATCCCTACTATTTTTACAAGGCGTGCTAAATTTTACAAACTATCTAAAAATGTAATTGAAGCCTCACTGTGACAAATGATGACAGCTTTATTTAGTTAATACCAGGGGTTCGGACCCGTCAAAAAATTGTCGGGTCCGCGGACCCGGGTCCGGGACCCGTGATTTTTTTTCGGGTCCGGGACCCGAGTCCGGACCCGTCAAAAATCTTTGTTGGGTCCGGGTCCGGGTCCGGATTTTCAATTAATTAATTTTATAAGAAATAAGTTCAATAAGTAAGTGCAGATTATTATTATTTTTTTTTAAATAGAATTTAAAAAAATTGCAGCAGGTTAAAAAAAGCATAGCAAAAGAATGCAAATAATAATAATAAATCAATGGTTTGATTTGCTACATCTTGTCAATTAGCCAAATATGAAACTTAGTATTCTTGCCTGTATATTCACTATATTCATATATATTAATAATAATAAAAAAATAATAATAAATAAAAAATTTAAAAAAAGCAGCTCCTACAAGCTTTATAATTCCGGCGTAAATTAATTTTTTCTTCTTTTGGAACATAATGTTTTTAACATAATAATTATAATTAATAATTAACTTAATACAATTAATTAAAATAAAATTTAAAAACGTCTTAGTTGCATCGGTACACACCTACTGCTTAAGATTTAAGATTGTTTCCTTGACAGGAAAAGTGTATATCTATATTTCGATCAAATCAATGTTTGTTTCATGTAACAGTGTTAGTAATTTATCGTGTATCTATTACGTAATAGTATTTTTTTTTCTTATAAAGTTTGTTCCATAATAATGTTTGAGCCTATAGCCTATCTGCTTAAACCTATATTTTATTAATTGAAAATTTTACAAAAGTAATAATAAATAAGCAAAACACTTTATTATTATTATTTCTTCATTCAAAACTGCTATAACCAGATTACCCGATTATAGGAAATATTGTTGCATCTCTGCAATACATATATTAGCAATAAATAATTACATTAGAAAATGCACATTATATAAAAAAAATAAATGCATCTATATAAAGATTCTAAAAACTAAAAGTAATTTTAGACACTTGGTACTATATAATTATTTTATAGTTTCTGGAAACGTTATAATATTATAATTACTTTTTTTTATTAACCTGTAATGCAAAACTTATAAACATATCAAAAGTTTTAAAAAAAAAAAAAAGAAAAAAAAAAAAAGCTTAGTGTTTATTCTTTAATCTAATTATTATATACGTAATTATTCGTGCGATTATATTTAAATTTAGTGTATATAATATTTACTACTAAAGCCACACAAGTATACATTTTTCAAATTTTTTTTTTTCATTTACTAATCAATCAATTTAGATAAAAAGCATATATTTTCCAAACTTGGTTAATAAAGTCACTAAACAGTAAACACAACATAATACTCTTGGAGATACCTTTATCACTTATCTTATTGTTTACTAATTTTGGTCTTTTCCTCTCACAACATCAGTCACTTGAATCACTGGTCACCGATCTCAATCACCGAGTTTTTCGTCTGTGCTACTACGTTTCAATACTACGGACTCTTAAAACTCTCTCTCTCTCTCTCTCTCTCTCTCGCATTCTGGACTCTTGCATTAAAAATACAATACTACACACAAAACGACTCTCTAATTTTTTTTTTGTATAGTATTTATGGGATGGGGCATTTCTTTCGCTCTATCCCTCGTCAGTATAAAGTAAAGCATTATAGTTGCAAAGTATTATATACAGTTGTTGAAAAAACTCTAATAAATATATCATATGTTTGGTTTCTCATCAAACCATTCATTTATTATTAAAAATATGTTTGAACAGGTTAATGTAAGAAGGTCATTTTTTCTAGTTTTACAAAATCCTTCATGAGTAGCTCATTATCTCATTGCATGCACTGATTAACATAATAAGTCATTGCATATCAGACAGACCATCAAAGTCTGGATCGTAATATTTTTTCATAAATTTATTTTAATTCCATAAAAACCTCTTTTGATAAATCAGGAGACAAACCTATGTCTATCCTGTACTATATGCAACCTGATACGTACATGTGCTTAACAAAAAGCCTATCCTCCAGGATGCATGATTTCATTTTTGTATAATAAATGAAAACCTCGATCATTTCAGTTAATGCTGTTTATATAATTATGCACAAATGCACATATACACTGATTGTTGTAGCATATTGTGCATGTTTCTATTATATTTTTCGTTTCCTAAATTAATTCTTTAAAAGTTATATATCAACAAAAATCTTTTTACATTAATTTTAGATTTTTTAGTTTACAATAGCCTAGACAATAATGACATATTCAAAAGTTATTGGGGAGTTTTTGATATATTTTTAAAGCTACAGTTTAATTACTTTAATTAGATGGCAAATAAAAAAATTACAATTGGGTGGAAGTGGATGTATGTATAACTATGAATATAAATAAAAACCAAGCCCATGTCTATTTTGTTATAGTATGATTTATACACATCATTATAAAGTTAGCCAAAAATTATGTAAATTGTTTTAAGAAAAGCTACACAAAGTTACAAAATATGTTTGCAAAAACAGCAAGTTACTAACCGTTGTAAAACATGATGGAAGTTTATAACGAACAGACTACATGTTAAAAATTAAGGCCTATATTAATTTTGTTGCGTGGTTTGAGTACATCAAAATAATAATGAAGAAGAAGTAGTAATGAATATTGAAGTAATAATTCGTATCATATGCGTATACTAGGTTATTATATTTTAGACGTTGTAATACACATAACTTAACTAAATAATTAAAAATTGGTCATTATAATTTTACTTATAATAAAAACACAAGTTTTTTTTTGTATGATTAAGAGTGTCTTGCCATGCTAATGGTTAGCCGCGTAGCTTAAGTTTGCTAGCTAATGAGGCCACGCGCGCGGTAAGTCTGCTGGTTGTATAACTATGCTAGTATCCTAAAAGTCTTCCCCTGGAGGCTAGCAAGCAGCTGAGTATCAGGCGGACCAAAGGGAACCACGAGCCACAGCTCGAGGTCTCTCTCTCTCTCTCTCTCTCTCTCTCTCTCTCTCTCTCTCTCTCTCTCTCTCTCTCTCTCGCCTTTTTCGCGTTGCCCTGCTTGCTCTTGCTGACTTTGCATCCACGAGGGGGGATTGTGGAGGCATGTAGTGGCTATAGCTTGCCATACTCATGCTAACACCAGTGTTGTTACTGGTTGTTGCTGATGCTCTTTACTTACCTCTTTTAGCTTTGGCTTTTGCTTGTAGCATATATTCGCAACTATATCAAGTTTGGAGGGCAATAGGCGTTGTGGTGGGTAACCTTTGGGGCCACGGGGCAAGTATTACTAAGCTTGCAACTAGAGAATGATTAATGAGATGACCACTTTTGCTTCCATTACGTGCCAACATCATTTTATAAAACTTATTTTGTTCACTTTTTTTTCATTAAAAATTCAATCATAAACTTGTAATTGAAAATAGGACTATAGATATTCAAGGGGAAATATGCTGTGTCTCTTTTTTTAAGCCTTAGAGGTCTTTAAACAATATCGAATACTGTTATTATGCAACGAGATATATAAAATTAAATCACATAAAATTAAGTATGTAATTTTTTCCAATTTAATAATTTATTTATTTTGAAGTTTTGTTATATTGTTTTCTTCGTATAAGTGGTTGTAATATTTTCAATGTGAAATAAATTTAAATGCAAAAATCAAATAAAGTAATTTTGATTGCAATTAAATTTATTTCATATTGAAAATATTATACCGTGTTAACATGACTTATAAGAAGCATACAGAATATTAAAACTTCAAAAAAAATCAATTATTGATAAAAAAATATTTGAATTGATAAGTACCATGAAGTCACCGTGAAATGTGCCTTTTTTGAGTTCACTCATTATTACTTCAGATTTTAAATAAAAAAATTCCTCCAATTGATAACTTTCATCGAGTGTATCTTGACCTAATTACTTGATTAATCCTCATCATACGATGACCCAAAGGAAAGTGTTGTTCACATTGTGATATATTTTTAACTGAATGTCTTGCATATTCATCATATGATGATTTTTATGTTTAAAGATTAACACATAATAGATATAGTAATTAAAAGGGAAATATAAGAACATTTTTGCAAACAGCATTGCATCATCAATCATAATATTATATATATATATATATATATATATATATATATATATATATATATATATATATATATATATATATATATATATATATATATATATATATATATATATATATATATATATATAAGTGGTATTAAAAAGATTTTGTAAATTTTATGAGAAAACAGATGTCCCTTTATTAATATATATATATATATATATATATATATATATATATATATATATATATATATATATACTATTTTTGGTTGATTTTTACTGAATACAGATTGACACAAATTCCAACAAAGCATTTGGCGATAAAGGTTGAGGAACGACGGAAAGGAAATAAACAATTTGCTTGTTAAAGTATAGCTCAGTGTTATTTAATTAATTTTTAGTATTTTACAGGATTCAAAATTAAGGTTTAAATTTTATGTAACATATAGAATGAACTTTTTTTTAAGGAAGCTAAAGAACGAGAATTCAAAATATTGTTAGACATATTTAAATAGTGTTTCGGATGTTTTTCACACAATAAAACTAAAACTACATATAATAAAGCATAGTAGAATAATTATGTTATTCCAATTTTAAGACGAGCGAGCAGCATCATAGAATATTTCAGGATTAAGGGATAGAAAATAAAATCTTGTAACTTTCAATTTTTGCACTTTCCTTATGCATCCCAACAACATTGAAAAAAAT
The DNA here is from genome assembly GCA_949318235.1 of Ecdyonurus torrentis. Taxonomy (NCBI): domain Eukaryota; kingdom Metazoa; phylum Arthropoda; class Insecta; order Ephemeroptera; family Heptageniidae; genus Ecdyonurus; species Ecdyonurus torrentis. The sequence continues at coordinate 12,939,839 of OX439127.1, read as the reverse complement.
TAAAACACGAACAAAATAAACATTATTTTATTTCTCTCTAATTTAGACATAGAACAATGATATTAGGTAAAGGTTCAGGACTTTTGCGAACATAATAATATACGAAATATACATTATACACAAATACACAAAGTGCAACGTATACTTTGAAATATTTTGTAAACTATACGAAACAGAAATACAAAACCCGACTTATATATAAATATTTTAGTTAAACATTCTTGGTCTAATTGAGTTTTCTCGTGATCTTATTGATTACACGATTACTAGAAAAGCATTGTTTTATGTAAATTTACTTTTAGTTCATTTTCGTGCAGCTCTTTGCTTGCCTGCCTGAAGCAATGGAAAATACTCTATTGGTTGCTTATACGAATTCTATATGGTCTGGCCAGTACTGATCTGCCCGAGTCTTTGTAATTACTTTAAGCTTTTGTAAGCATATATAGACTTGTAAGCGTATGAGGTTAGTTTAGGATGATGATGTTTTGGAAAAGAAATTGAATAGGATGTATGTATGTATATGTACATTATATATAATACTATATAATACGTCTATGTGAATACCTATATCTTTGCCAATATTATTATATACATGCGCTTATATACACATGAGTTAATACTATGTGAGTTAACTGTTTTTTTCTGCCCTCTTTAGATCTACTTGACTTAATTTTATATTTTAAAAAGAGAAATCAACATCCCATGATTTTTTTTCCTGCTCTCCCTTCTTTCCTACTTTTAAATTCTACACCACGCTCACGGTATAGTTGTAGCTTTTCCGATATCACAACCAGACTACTAATTTATTGACCGATGTTTTGATATCAACGAAAAAATAAAAATAAAAAGCATTCGTGACAGTATATATATATATATATATATATATATATATATATATATATATATATATAAAATTATAACAATAACTAATTTTTAGAAATGTATATAATTTTTAAATAAAACTAGAAATTATTATTACTGTTATTATTTTAGAATAAATATTATATCAAACATAATCTTGAATATTATGCTTTTAAATTATGCATGCAAACGAATAAGTAAAAAATTATATCATAATGTAAATATACCCCCCCCCCTCCCAGACACACACACACACACACACACACACACACACACACACACACACACACACACACACACACACACACACACACACACACACACACACACACACACACACACACACACACACACACACACACACACACACACACACACACACACACACACACACACACACACACACACACGAAGGAAGTATAATTATAACTTTATCCTATATTTATATTTATTATCCCACAAAGTTAATACGTATATGTTACACTAAAATTAAATATTAAATGAGAATGTGAAATTGTTTTACTCATTTAGTTGGTTATATTTAAAAATTTATTAAAATAAAGGCCAATTTAATAAAAGGACGCTTAATAAGTTGGAAGTGGATTAAGAGATTGTTGTATAGAAGGTTGGATGATTATATGATTTGCTAAATTTGTACCCTCATTGTCTATTATATTTTTACTCATTCCGGTCCGCTTTAGTGATTGTGTTATACAGCAATGTGCGGAAAGGATAATAACAATTGAAATTTCAGCTGACTAATTACATTACGCATCGATCGTCATGCAAGCCTCATTAGGATCATCTGCTTAGTGTAGCAAGCTTCAGTGCCAGTAATATACGTGCAATATAGAAGTGTTTGTGTGTGTGTTTGTGTGTGTGTGTGTGTGTGTGTGTGTGTGTGTGTGTGTGTGTGTGTGTGTGTGTGTGTGTGTGTGTGTGTGTGTGTGTGTGTGTGTGTGTGTGTGTGTGTGTGTGTGTGTGTGTGTGTGTGTGTGTGTGTGTGTGTGTGTGAGAGAGAGAGAAAGAGAGAGAGAGCATTAAGAGAGGGTATAGTTTCTAATTCCATACTGATGAAGTATAGCAGAAAGAGAATAATTGTAAAATCTATAGCTATACGATGCTGATCAAGCTTCATTATACAATAAACAAATTTTACTTCTACAACAAGATTATTGCTTACACACACACACACACAATATATAATATCATATATATATATATATATATATATATATATATATATATATATATAGATAAGTTTCAACCATTTATTTAATAAAAAAAATGCACATGCACCTTTTCTCTGTGGGTTTCTCTTTACTCTCTTATAGTGTTTCTAAGTTTGATGGTCCATTCTAACGGGATGGTCAAGTTATATACGATACCAATCTCAAGCTGATTACTTACAGGTACCTTTGGGCATCTAGCCCAATCCAACTGAGAAATAATAGACATTAAATTTATGGAGAAACGTTCACACCGTTGATTACTATTATATAGCAGAGGGTCAAGTATTTAGGACACTTTCCAAAAAGTAGAAATTTCTTTATTTTTATTTTTTTCTATTTTATGTATATATTTATGTATGTATGTATATATATATATATATATATATATATATATATATATATATAAGATAAAAAAAACTTACTTGATGAAATATTTTTGTCTTACCTTCTGCGAAGGGTGAAGATACTGGGCTTTACACTCGCTGGTGTCATTATTTTGTAATAACAATAATAAAATGATAGTTACTTTAGTTCATAAAGTTAAAAAACACTCAAAGTTCACAGTTCTTTTACAATTAAATAGCTATATTATGCTATATATATATTCTTACAAAATGAAAAATACTAAATATTATATAATGAACACTTAACAATAAAATATTATGACCCGTTGAGAACATGCAGAATTTGTATCACTGCGTTGGAACAAAAATTGAAAGTACCCAACGCGTTTTAGTATAATATAATGATTTATATTAAATATTACAAAATAAATAAAATAATACTAATTAGAGCAATGTCAAATGTTTATTTTTGTTTATCTATGTTTTCTTTATTTGTTTAAAGGACCACTTGCAATTAACGAACTATTTATAATAATTTGAAAACTTAATAACGCATTTTTTAAATTCGAAAAAATTGTTAAAATTTACACATTGCAACGCAACAATTAAAAAATTTCATTGCAAGTGGTCCAATGTTAAATTTGTCATAGAAAAATTGGATATGCAGTTGGATATGCAGATGACTCAAATATTAAAGGAATGGACCAGAGAAAAACATAAGCATTTATAACACAAAACACTGGATGGGATTTACATAAATAACTTTACTTTGTCTCAAAACCCAACAGTAGCCCTGTAGCAGTGATCAAAATATTCGATTTATGCAACCCGCACAACATTTTCATACTAATTTTTGCATGTTTCTGACGTCAGAAACATGAATTTTCACGCAAATTGCATACTTTACAGTTTTTTCACGCTCTCCCGTGGGGCTACATTAACATTCTGGTTAAAATTGTCATCAGTTTTGAAGATCCCATGTCGTGTTTATTCATTAAAAAGCACATGTTGTTTTATGTGGTCTATGGCTTTAAAGTTACAGCACCCAATAATATTTTATTAAATAATCATATTAAGAATCTCATATCTGAAGTTAAATTTTATTTTAATAAAAATGGTCTGAAATTAAATGTAGAAAAAACAGAAATACTACAATTTCAAAACATAAAAAATAAAAATGATAGGATTAATAAAATTGAGTATTTAACAGACACGATTAATTTCTCACAAAAAAACTAAATATTTGGGAATCATAATTGATAACAATTTGAGATGGACTGATCATATAGAATATATATCTAAATAAATTATGCTCAACAATTTTTGTCATAAAGGAGCTTAAACATGAAAGTCAAATTGATTGTTTAATTACGATGTATTATGCAAATTTTCATTGTCATATTAAATATGGTATAATTTGTTGAGGGAATTCTGTTGATGCTATCCGTGTTTTTAAACTTCAAAAAAAAGTAATAAGAATTATATTCAGTGCAGGTTTCAAAACTGAATGTAGAGATTTATTTAAAATATTAACAATTATTACTGTTCCATGTGTCTATATTCTTGAATGTTCAATGAAAGTTAAACTAAATTTACAATACTTTACTAGTCATGAAATAAACCACAGCCACAATACAAGAAATGTGAAATCAAAAATTACAAGTATTTATAAAAGAACTGAAATGTATAACAGAGGACCTTTTTGTGGTTGTTTGCAGATATATAACGATTTGCCTTCACATGTTAGACAAATTGAAGATCCTATTATGTTAAAAAAGGCATTGAAAACGTTATTATTAAACAAACAATATTATTCAATTGATGAATTTATAAATGACCAAATATAACACATCTCTCCTAGCTATTTTCATTAATATTAATTTTATATTATATAATATATGATATGTGTATATTTTTTCTTTTTATTGTATAATTATTGCATTGTATTGACTATCATTTGTAATTTTGAATTTTTATTTACGATAACCTAAGCAGATATGCTTTGTTGTGTATTGTGATTGTAGGATGAAAGAAATTAATAAATATATTTTGAAATTTGAATTAGATTCACATTTTTGAAATTGTGACTATAATATTATATAACTATTCATTCATCATTCCAACGATGATGTCATCAATGATTTTGATGACTCGCGAAATAACAGGCACAGTGAAACACATTTATTTTAATGTTAGTTTTATTAAAAATTATGAATATTTCTTATTTGATCGAAGTTCTAGCTTCATTTTAAAGTATATTTAAATAAAAAATATTGCATAATACTCATTACTTTTATATCACGGCAGTTCAAAATCTCGCTAGAACTTCGAAATATGCATGATTTTTAATAAAACTAACATTTAAAATAAATTTGAATCACTGTGACTGTTATTTCGCGAGTCATCAAAATCATTGACGCGTAAGATAATTGGGGTCGTGTTGTCAGGTAACAGGTAATCCTTTCTATTCAAAAACTGCTCTTTGTTCGTTTACTTTTTTATTGCACCTTCTCTCTCTCAGCTCCTTTGTTTGTAGTTTTGATAGAGCTCTCGTAGAAAATTAATCAAAAATTAATTTTGAATCGAAATTAATTTCAAGCACTGCGGACTTGGGTTAACTAGATGTTGCTTTAAAATTTTGTGAAAGCCGCAAACAAATGCGATAATTTTTAAGGACAGTAGAGCTTTGAGTTTTAATGTTTGGGTTAGGTGTAATAGTGGGGCAGACATTTGGCAGGCCTAAAATAAACCTCGTCCTATTAGTTTTTTTTTTTATATTGTTGAATAGATGAATATTTATTTATTTATTATTGCATTTGTTTCCAAAATTTATTAGAAAATATAGTGGAAGAAATGTTTTAATTATTTTTTTAAGTTCGACGCAAAGTTTAGGATAAAAATCAAGTATAGTTTGCCAAATACTATACTAAATTGTGCAATAAAAATACTCTTCCATTTTTGAAGGAAAACAAATACAATTTTATTTTTTATATTTTTATTTGAATATCTTTAATAATAGTAAAGAATAAATAAAAAAAAAAAAAATATATAAGACATTAAACAATAAAATAAATGTGCGCTTAATTAGGGCACTACGGGATTTGATTAAAAAGTTGCAAAGAAGGAAAAATCTGAACTTTTACATATTGATACATTAGGATAAGGTATTTTCAAAAATGTAAAAAAAATTGAGGGGTCACCAAGCTATTATTAAAATTATGATTTTTTGAAGTTTTAGTCCCATAAGTGCCCATTAATTTCAATAATTATATTCTCTCTTATCTGATGGTCACAATAAGTTCTGAAAATTTTATCATAGGTATAGCTGCTTGTTATTAACTTTTAAATATCATCATAAAGCTTGGAAGTTTTCGTTCTGAATTTTGAGATACAATTAAGCCACCTATATACAACCCTTAAGTGAATTTGTTCACAGAAATTAGATATAACCCTTTCTGACGTTAATCATTATTTTCATAACTTTTTGGCTGTCATTATAAGCGAGGTTAATTTTAATTGAAAATAAGTGCAAACTGCATTATGTAAAGTCGTTTAAGGAAATTTTATTATAACCATTCATTAATTTTTGTTTTGTATTTTCACCATTTTTCAATTCGTTAAATTTTTTTTTTTATTTTTTTTTACATTTTACATCACACTTCAAGACATTTTATTTGCATAATATTGCATAAAACAAAGCTTCAAAAAAATTCCAAATGTGAAAGCTAAAATTGACCAATCACAACTGACGTGAGTCAAGCTGAATATTTTGGAGCAAGGTAGTGTCACGATCTTGTGCATGGGTACTAGCTTGGGACCCAAGATTCTATATTACAAGATAGGGACATGTTTGGCCAAATTGGGGCACCGCAAAATTCAAAATAATTGGTTAAGCCAATCAGCTCCCAAATTGAAAGCTTTGTTATCAAAATTGACTAATCACAACTGAGCCGAGCTCATATAACATTGGAGTATGTTGGTATCGTTATTATATAGAGATTCGAAAATTTTAATGCTTTATCTCTAACGTCATCAAAAAAAGAGGGGGTAGGGGAACTAAAATGATTGTTTGTGTACTTGTTTTGTATTTGTTGACGACAATCGTGCAGGATAACGCATGAACGAGTGTGTATACATAAAAAGCAAACAAAAGATGATTTTAGACACGTTTTTTGATGACGTCAAAAAATAACTAAAAAAAAAAAAAAAAAAAGAAAAATAAAAAACGATATAATTTTTGAATAATGAATTTTGGAAAGTTTGGGCCTATAAAATATACCATAATAAATTTAGTCCTGCTTTTGATGACATTAAAAGATAATACTGTATTATCTAAAAAATTGTAAAATAAAGAATTAAAGAAAGAAAAAAAAATATAATAATAATAAATTGAATTGCGGATGCTCTGAAAAATTGTTACTATGCATTTTCACATAAAATGATATAATGTAAGTGCATACTAAAGCATGGATTACCGAAGCAGTTTTAGTAGGAAGAGCTGTATGTATATTGGGTAACACAGCTAACACTATACACTATTGAATAACATTGAATGTTTTGGGATTCTAATTTTGAATTTGAGAGATATGAGCTTTCATGACAACACTGAAAAATATGTATATTGAAAATATTAGTAGTTATTATTGAAAAATATTTTAAATTTAATTATTACTTTATTAATTATATTTTTCAAATCACATATATCTCATATCTCATAAAACAGCAACGAAATTATTACAGAAGACTTTATAACTAGAAATCAGAAAGAGTGTATGCAGGCACAGAAAAAAATAATGCAAAACCAACTGCAATAAAAATAAATAAAATAAAAGAATGGTTGAAATCAAAGAATTTCGCATAGGAGCACCATATTAACAACCAATATATTATTATTTGGCTCAGAAATTTAGAGAAAATCTCGATGGGCTGTGAAAAATCGAAAGTGGGCCTTCGTGGGCTATATATCAGTGTCCAGTGGCCTAAAAGAAAAAAAATTAAGGAAAGGAAAGGAAAGGAAAGGAAAGGAAAGGAAAGGAAAGGAAAGGAAAGGAAAGGAAAGGAAAGGAAAGGAAAGGAAAGTAAAGGAAAGGAAAGGAAAGGAAAGGAAAGGAAAGGAAAGGAAAGGAAAGGAAAGGAAAGGAAAGGAAAGGAAAGGAAAGGAAAGGAAAGGAAAGGAAAGGAAAGGAAAGGAAAGGAAAGGAAAGGAAAGGAAAGGAAAGGAAAGGAAAGGAAAGGAAAGGAAAGGAAAGGAAAGGAAAGGAAAGGAAAGGAAAGGAAAGGAAAGGAAAGGAAAGGAAAGGAAAGGAAAGGAAAGGAAAGGAAAGGAAAGGAAAGGAAAGGAAAGGAAAGGAAAGGAAAGGAAAGGAAAGGAAAGGAAAGGAAAGGAAAGGAAAGGAAAGGAAAGGAAAAGGGAGCTAGGGTGTTTTTTAAGTCACACCGTGTAAAATGTTAAAAATATTGTGCTGCCTATGCGAAACCTTTGAATTTCAACCATTATTAATTAAATTTATTTATTGCAGTTTTTTTCCCCATTATTATTATATTATTATTTTCTGTATTACTATTTGTGTTGTGTGCCTCAAAAAATATATGTATCATATTTTTCTTCTAATAAAAATAAAACAAAACTCTATAATTTGAAAGTATATAGATATAAGTATATATATTATATATATATATATATATATATATATATATATATATATATATATATATATATATATATATATATATATATATATATATATATATATATATATATATAAGTATATAGATAGAAAGTATATATATTGGGTATCCTATACAAGTTTTGAAGTAATTTGAAATTCAATGGTACAAGTATATACCTATAATAGATTTTAGGGCCCGTGACCACTGTATATGCCCGTATATGCACTGCATTATGCAATATGCATGCATAGCATACTTTTACATTTTACTGCGAGATATATAATATGAAAATTATTCAAGACCGCATTCTTTTCTTTTCCTTTTTTTAATGTCACGGAAAAACGTGATTTTTTAAAAAATAATATAGAAAAATAGTGAAAATGGTTAAAATTTTAAAAAAGCATACTTTTTTTCTATTTGTGCACTTCAGTAAATTATTACTCAAACTATTACATGCGTTTCAGACGTTTTACATTTATTTTATAAAAAAAAATTAAATGTTTAAATATACATGATTATTGATATATGAATAAAAATTCAAGGTGATCATGAAAACGATATACTTAAGTAATTTTTAATGCTATAATTTACTACTTTGAAAAAGATTCAAATGATTATAAACATAAAAGTAGAAGAATTCAAAATTTGGCGGGGACCTGCACAATCAGGTCTGAGTCATATCTTAATCCAGTATTTTGACTTTTGACATTGACACCATTGATACTAATGCTAGACATATTACATGAGTATATTATACACAAGCTTATTGTCTTATAATATATTGCATCAGCATCGCTTGTATGTATATGTGTGTAGGTTCAACCGGGCTTCAACATAACACATAAATATATATTTTATAGTTTGGTGCTGACATCTCTCGTTTGACATGACGACAAAAACCACTGTACCAAGAGAAAATTAAAGAAATTTTAAATGAACTGTCATGTATATGTCATGTACTTAAAATACTTCTGCGTATAAAATTATCATTATCAAATCGAAAGGATCTGACGATCGGAAAAAAAATTGTAAGAGATTTTTCTTCACAGAAAACGGTTATTACCGATTTGATATTATACCTGAGTCCCCTGAGTTAATGAAAACCTTGTGAACTGGATGGTCGTTCTTTAAAATTGCTAAGCATTTGGTTAAGTATATATGGCTTTTTACTGTTACGAAATATTATAAAAGAAATATATGTATGTGTGTATATATATATATATATATATATATATATATATAGACGGGAAATTAATCCCAATATTACGAGACGATGAGAATTTTTGTATGAATTAAACACTTAAGAAAATTAATTCTAAAGCCTTACTTCGTCTGAAATTAAATATTTTGGTATATAACACATCGAAAAGCAACGTGAAAAAGTTTTTGCCATACTTGGGAATCGAACCCAGGGCTTGCCAGCCACATCCAATTCACGCTATATATATATTTATATATATATATATATATATATATATATATTCATAAACAATATAATATATTGATTATTTAAGAAGCACTGGAACATATTGAGTTCAATTACTGTATTGTAAAAACTGTACAAAAATCGGTTTATATATGTATATAGATCACAGAGCGTCCCATGCATGTGCTCAGACGCTTTTTATTTTACCTAGATATAATTTCAAATATATAGGTGCCTGAATGTGCCCCGGCTTGACGTATATATATGGTCCTATAAATCCTGACGTAATATTAATATATATGGCATATGGCAGAGTCTATATTGGCTTTATTAAGTTTTTATTTCTGGGTTTTAGTTTTTATTTCTGGGTTTTATTAAATCTAAAAGGTTGATTCTGCAAATTATGGCACTTTAACCCATATGTTTCCATATGTTTAATTTTTATTTCTGATTATTTTTTAACCTTTAAGATCATGTAATTCCAGAAGGGTATTTTTTCATATATATTTTCTATTTAGTTTTTTTTTTTTTTTTTTTTTTTTTTTTTTTTTTTTTTTTTTTTACAAAAATTCAGAAGAAAATGATAACAAGGGTAAGGGTTCCTTAGAAGTTTGAAGGTATATACCAGGGTTTCAAAACTTTGAACTTGTAATTTTTGTTGATTTTTTTTAAAACTTAGAATATATAAATCTTATATTAATAACTTAAAACGTAAATATGATATTGCAATTACCCTTAAAATGACCTTTGACAGGATATAGACACAAAATTTCAAATTACGTTACTGTTAATGCAAAAACAGAAGTGGAATTTTTAAATTAGTATATAGTGATATGTTACAAAAGCCCATATCTATAAGCCCATATTCCCTTAAATGAAGTTCATGGTACCATTGACCCTGAAAAAGTTTTTTTTTTTTTTTTTTTTTTTTTTTTTTTTTTTTTTTTTTTTTTATAAAAAGGTGTATATTTATATAGGCGTGTATATAGTGTAAATTTTCCTACTAATTTGGGCATTTTTATTAAAAATCATGGTTTTGGCACAATCAAATATGCACAATAGCACATTGTATATTTCAGGTTCAGGCTTAAAGATTAACCATGCAAACCTAAATTTTGTATTTTATTAATTTTACAGAATTAAGAAATAAATTCCCAAAGTTTCAAAATTTTATAGCTATTTGGATTGTCTCTCAAACATAACAACAGAAGCTTTATAAACTGACCCTGAAATTCTAGTAATGGTTGAATCTATGTTCCTGGCATTTTTTGCAATTAATAAGAACTGTTTGAATTTAATTTTTGCAAAAATTTACCCTTATTCATGAAACAAAATGTGATTTCAGTGCGGTATTCAAGTGAAAAATTATTTTTTAAACGTTTCTTTTCTTTTCTTTCTTTATCCGTTGCAAAAACGCAAATATGGGTTTATATGGGAAGAAATTAAATATTAACTCATTATATTGAGAGCCGCACTTTTGATCATATATTATATTTTGTCCTATGGCTATATCCTAATTTTCAGATTCCTCTTTCTCTGATCTCTCCAAAATATATAAGATATGTATGTAATTTATGTCCTATTCTTAAAGAGGACATTTGTTCTGAATCAATTGACAATTCTTCAGGTAATTATAAGGATTTTTAATAAATTTTTGAAAGTCGCAAAATGACATCACGGTCGGTAACTTTTTCGTATATCCTCATGCATATAAGTTGCCGCAGGTGATGTCACTTTTCAAGTTTAAAAAGTTAATTAAATACTTAATAAACTAAAATATTAGAAATTTGCGTATCAATCAATCTAGGAGAATGTCTTCTTTTAGAATATGAAATTAAACCACCCTCGTCATTAAAAAAATGGTATTCTCATTGCGAACAGAGCATCGATATAATAGATATAATAGATTATATATATATATATATATATATATATATATATATATATATATATATATATATATATATATATATATATATATATATATATATATATGTATATATATATAATTATATTATTGGTTGCACTGTTGCACTGCCTGCTCTCCCGTGTGGTACACACACATATATATGGTGTGTGTGTATATACGTATAATAATATATATATATATATATATATATATATATATATATATATATATATATATTATATCAATGCACTTCCATGTTTACAGTAATAATGATTTTAGTTTTATAAAACCGACCAAAAAAAAATTTAGTTGATTTTTTTTCTTCTATTTATTATTATTATTTTTAGTTCGTTTTATACAATGTTTGAACGGAATTGTCGAATTGAACCTATCTGCTCTCGCCTATATTAATAAAAATTTGAAATATTTATGCAAATAATAATTAATTAGCCAAACTTAGCCAACATACAAAGATTGCCTGATTTTAAAATTGAATGCAAATATATTTTCAAGTTTTTTTTTTTTTTTTTTTTTTTTTTTTTTTTTTTTTGTGCAATAAAATGCCGCTTATAATGTAATAGTAAAATAAATGCATCCATATATTATAAAAAAAATATATATTTCAAGCCATTGAATTTATATTGAACTAATTACTAATATTTATTAATTAATTATTTTATATAGTTTCTGAAAACGTTATAATATTGCAAATATTTTTAATTAGCCTGTATTACAAAACATGAAATTTCAATATAAGAAAATGAAAAAAAAAAAAAAAAAAAAAAAAAAAAAAGTGGTAACAATTATAAATTGCAAATAATTAAAGCACCTACTTCATTATTAATTAATCTAATTAGCAAACGTACTAAGTAATATTATATCAAATTCGTGTGTCTATCTATATTTCAATACTGAAGGCACACAAGTATATAGCTTACTCCAACTTTATTTTTTCTTACATAAAATATAAAATACTATGAAGCTCACAAATGAATCACTTATAATATATCGCACGCGTAGAATGAAAAGCTCGTATTAGAAATTCCCGTGTTTTCGAAGTTTGAATCGTTATAGTACAAAAATAAAAAGTCACAAAAAATTGAAATTACTTTTGTCGTGCGGCTTATAAATCTGACAATATATTTTATAAATTTCATATTTTTATCGCAAACAGTTCGTTCACAATTCATCAATTAGTAAACTAAAACACCCTGGAACGTTTTTGGAACGTTGTCCAAAAATGTGTTATTAAAATTATTTTTCCCATGCAACAACAAGCAATAAAATTTTCAAATTAATATCATAGAGTCAAGAAATGTTGCTTATTCATAATGTACAGTTGAAATTTTTTTGCAAGCAACCCCTTTGCCAAAATTTGCAAAAAACGGATCTCGCCTTCTATTAATATGCTTTGAAGCTGAAAATATTATTTTAGGGGTGCAATTTTGAATCCTTTAAATGTTCTTTTGCTAATAATGTAAATATCTTATTTCCATAATATTAAATGAATTTTTAAAAATTTGATGTACTGCTGGTTGCGGTAATCAGGCATTTTATGTACTGCTATTTGCGTAAATACAGGGGTTATAAATTAATTAATTCATAAGTTTAGTTAATTTTAAAATAATTTTGTATATTGCAAAGAAATCTTTTAAGAATATGAAATTGCACCCCTAAAATAATTTTCAGCTTCAAAGCATTAATAAAATGCGAGATCGGTTTTTTGCAAATTTTGAGAAAGGGGTTGCATGCAAAAAAATTTCAACTGTACATTAAGAATAAGTAACATTTCTTGAATCTATGATATCAATTTGAAATTTTTATTGCTTGTTGTTGCATGGGAAAAATAATTTTAATTTCACTTTTTTGAACAAAGTTCAAAACAGGGTGTTTTAGATTACTAATTGACGAATGGTGAACGAATTGTTTGCGATAAAAATATGAAATTTATAAAATATGTTGTCAGATTTATAAGCCGCACGTCAAAAGTAATTTCAATTTTTTGTGACTTTTTATTTTTGTATTATAACGATTCAAACTTCGAAAACACGGGAATTTCTAATACGAGCTTTTCATAATTTTAATAAAATTCATATATAAGAAGCGTATTTTCCAAACTTTGTCAAGAATGCCATTCAATACAATACTCCTAGACATACCTTTATCGCTTGTAATCTGTTTACTACCTTTGTTCATTTCCTTTAATAACTTCAGTCACTTGAATCTCTTGTCACGTGATTAAAAACACGATGTTTTCTGTGAGTGCATCGGACTCTTTATATAAAATAACATTTTATTCAAAATAGGTTAAAACTATTTTAAATCTCATTAACCAATTGAAATAATTAATGTATAATTAAATATTTATTTTAATTTGAACTTTTTTGTGTATATATGCGCTTATTTCATAAATGCTATATAAAATAAATAAATTTTAAATTGGCTTAATTATTATTATTAAATATAATATAATAATTGTAAAATAGGAAAGGAACGTATAAAATACTATATATTTTTACTAAGAATTAGGAATCACGATATAAATAAAATATTAAATTGAAAAACTGAATTTCTCATGCCTATACAATAAATAAATAAAATAAATGTAAATTAAATCAAACACAGTAAGTTAATTTTTTTAGCAGAGAAGTATTATTTTTATTTTTAATCACACAAAATGCACATACGAAAAATATAATTTTGAAATGCTGAAATTTGACGAAATTTTTAAATATTTGGTAGTGATATCTTTGTTGTAAAACATCCAAAATCTTATGTATTTTAGCTACACTAAAAGTGTAGAGGGAGTTCCACTGATTGCCAATTTCTTAAATTTCATATTTTGATATATTAATCGTGCTTGTCTGAGGCTTAATTCTGTTGAGGCTTGTCTCTCTTGATTCTGTCTTCATTTTTCTGTTTTTTGAATTTTCATCTTCTGATTCCTGAATTTTAACTATTATTTCATGCAAAAAATTTTCTTTTTCTTGAGTATCTAATTCAATGAAATCACTTCTCTTTAGCTGTAACTCATTTATTTGGTTCAACAGCTTACTTCCCAAACATTTCTGTGTTTATGAATTGCATTTTTACTTCTAGTTGATTATTTTCTTCTTTCAAATACATTAGTTCATTTTCATAATCTGAAAATTTTTTTTGTAATAAAAATTTGTCCTCCTGTTCTTTTTGTAATTTTTCTTCTAGATTTACTGAAGTCAGGAATAAATGAGTTGCACTCTTTTTTTAGTTTTTCAATCAGTTGCAATTTTTGATTTGTTACTTTTCTCTCAGTTTCCAGTTTGGTATTAAGTTGTTTGATTTCATCAAGCAAACATTTCTCATTCTCTATGTATATTTTTACATTATTTGTAGTTTTGTTTTCAGAAACTTCCTTCTCTAGCTTTAAGGTGTATTCTTCCAGTTCTTGAAACAACTCATTTTTTTTATGTATATCTTTTTTCAGTCTACTTAGATCATGATTTTTTGTTTGAACTTCATTGGCGAGGTTCTTTATTTTAGCTTCTTGTTCAAAAATTACACTTTTATCTAAATTATTTCTTTTTATAATATGTTACAGTCACAATATTTTTGTTTGCTTATGAGTATTTTAGAATATTTTGTTTCTACGATTTCATTGATTTCTTCTATTCTTTTATTCATTATTTTATCAGACTCTTGCAATTCACTTTTAAGTTTTATATTTTCTTCATTAAGTTCTATATATTTTTCATTTACTTTCTTATTCCAATCTAGAAGTCTTTTATGTTCTTCCTGTAAGTGTCTACTATGCGTTTGGATTTTTTTTATCACTGTCTTTAATAAGATTATCATTTGATTTATTTAATTTGTCATTTTTTTTCTTTTAAATTTTCAATTTCTTCTCGCAATTTTGCATTTTCAAAAATTTATCCTCCAAAGTTTCTTTAATTCTTTTACTTTCATCCTCATGATAAGAATTATTTTCTGTCAGGTCACAAATAATTTTCTGTAGTTCTTTATTTCTGCTGCATAATTCTTCATTATTTTTTTTACGTTGAGTTCATAATTAGGTTGTATCATATTTTCAATAGCCATTTTGTTCGTCTTCCTTTCATATTTTTCTTTGTATTGATGTTCTTGATTATCTGTTTCTAAATCTTCTTCTTTCATTTTTCTTCCATTTATTAAAATTATGCTTTGACAACTCTCCTTATGTTTTGTTCGAGTTTGAGTGTGACCAATGCAGTCATTTCCAGCATCAGAAGTCTCATTTGTATGCTCGAGGATTTTTACATTTATCACAGTTTTCTGTTCTTCCCACATACTTTTGTTTTCTTGATTAAAACTCATTTTATAATACGAGACGTGGAATGAATAATGCAAGAAATCTTAAACTGTATAGATTATTTAGGTTATATAAAGTAAAGCAGTTCAACAATAAAAATTTAATTCAACCGTCCGTGTATCTTAATAAACCGTCGCTGAGAGCCGAGAATTTAAGCGATTTTGAAAATAATATTTCATTGTTGGAAAGATGTTGGTTGAAACTGAGACGAGCGGTGTGCCGTGTGCGACTATCGGCGGCGGTGCTTGCCGATCAATCACAGCGATCGGTAAACATCCCAATTATTCAGTATTTTACGTATTTACTCTATATCTAAGTTATTAAGAGAATAAATAATTATCAAAGTATTATTAAATCCTATTTTACGATTTTCCATAAATATTTTATTTCATATGAATACCTCAAGCAAATTAAATTGATATTGATAAAGATGAATATATTTCTTTTTATTATTAGTAAATTTTCTTTTAAAATCATTAAAAGTGCACTGAACAGATAGATAGAAAAAAAAAAAAAAAAAAAAAAGAAAGGAAAGAGCTATATAGTTTTTTCATTATTTGAGCGATTTTGTGAAAAAATTTGTAGTATTTTTACTTATTTTTTTATTATTTATTTTTCAGATTTTTCGTAGTAATTTCATTCTTTTATTGTTGTTTTGTTAAATTGGAATTATTTTATTTTTAAGTCATGTCAAATGGCAATAAAAATTACATTTCAATTTCTCAAACCCATGGGTTAGTGATTTCACTAGCGCATTTTCAAATTCATTCAAATATATAATATATTGTATAATAAAATTTTTATTTTATAAATATGGAAAAAATTAATTAAATTATTAAAACTTAGAACTCTTTTTGAAAATAAAATAAGGAAATGCCATGTGTGCCAATTCAATAAGTATACTGAAAAAATGTTATCAAATGATTTTTGGTAAGACCTATAAACTAAAAATGTACACACGTACAGTTCAAACACAAACTATCTTACTACCTTATTATACTTTTGTACCTTTATATTTTATACATAAAATGTAAATTGAATACGATATAATATGATTATTAAAATAATATTAATAAATCCTCAAATTTGCAGGACCGGTACCAAATTTTATATATATATATATATATATATATATTGTAATATATTTACTAAAAAGCGCTGACGAGAAATGCGAGCATAGAGAGAAAGACTTTGTATAATACTATAATTGTACGTGCTCCGTGCTATGATTTCTTTCTAAATACTAAATACTCCAATTTTTATTTACGTGCTGACTGCATAAAACCAAAATTTCTGACTGCATATTTCCCGCAGCCTGACTATTTTTGTGTCAAACTGCACACTATAAAAGTACCTTAATTATCCTAGCTCTAAGGATAAAATAACAATATTAATAAAAGCTATATAAGTACTTGTAAATTTTAATATGGTATAAATGTTAAACCAACATTTTTAATACAATTTTAAAAATAATTTTTGAAGAACCACGACGGTTGAGATAATATATATATTCGTAATGAAATAAACAAGAATAATTAAACTGTAAATAAAAAAAAATAAATTATACTCTGTAAATACATAATTATGTATTGTATCGTATTGTGTGCTTATATGTATTATTTGTATCGTTAATACAGTACTCTATAAAATATTATATAATTATGGGCATTAAGTGTTTGAGATTCAGTGGCTTTATTATGTTCTATTGATACAACTTACGATTTACGATGTTTAAAATTCCAATGCCTTGTTCACAATTAGCCTTTTCTAATTGAAGTGAGCTCCATAAGAATGCATGCTATTTTGATCAAATAATGAACAATTCAAAATAGAAAAAACTTTCTGTGAACACACGGCTTAATATGAAGCTTATATTATGAAAAGCCATAATAAAAGTCATAATATTTATTATGCGTTTTATGTGTCATTTTTCACACCGACCTATAATATCTTAATTCTGATGTGTTGTTGAGGAAGTTAGAATTATCGTAAGTTGTGATCATATATGAGCATGATAGTCATGAGCCACGGCAGATAATTCATGTTACAACTAATTATTACATATATAAATATAATATAACACTATCATCAATGTTATAGTTTCTAGCTGCTAATATATGACGTCGACGATCGTCAGCTCAGTATAATATGAGTGTATAATTACCCAATTAAAATATTACAATATATTGAATAATTGAATACATCATACTTATAATCAGCAGTGATAGAATAAGGAATAAAAGGTAGCTTAATGCATGAGGTGGGACATATATGGTGCGTGGGACTTACTTTACTTCTTTTTCCAATGAAGGATATCGGTTTAAAAAATTCTCAAAAATTTCTATGGCTTAAAACATGTAAAAGTATGTCTAGCATTTCTCATATAAATTATATCTCCGGAAATCAGTGGGGTAGTTTTCTCAAAAATTGCAAAAAAACATGTTTTTCCCCATATATAAGCGTAGGGGTCGTAGCTATAGGCTATAGGGGACCCTTATAGCTTTATTCCCCCCGCGTTTCCCCGCGCGCTAAACCATAAGCTCCCATTATATATGCTTTTGGCAATTTTTGTAGATCACGGGGGAACATGATGCAGTCGACATCGACACGTACAGAGTACAGTCGATAACTGCAATGTACAGTAAATAAAAAATTTAAGATTTAAAGTGTATAATGATCATTCACATCTCACATGACGATCGAGTATCCTTTTTTTTTATTTTTTATTTTTTTGTATATTTTTTTAGTTACAGTCGATATTTATATACCCAGTCCCAGTGCGTATAGTGCATTGTCATTTCTATATTATATGGACTACGCGCTAAAAAGCATAGGGAGTTATATGCTGGAGTTAGAAGACAGCTAGGCAAGGGACAAAGTGCAAAGTGTCACTATGCGTCTTCCAACTCTGCGGGTGCACTTTTTGTTACATTTAAAACTTTCCACATTTAAACTCTGTTTAAACCTATTCCCGCGTTTAAACAATTGAGATAAAAAAAAAAAAAAAAAGGCGTGTGGACTGCTGCAGGCTGCAGCGCTGCAGGACTGTTTGGGAAAAAAAAAAAAAAAAAAAAAAAAAGGAAGAATAGGAGAAATGGCAACTTACGCAAACGAGGATATGATAGATATAAGTAGATGTTAAATTTGTCGTAATGAATTAGTAGATAGCTTATCAGAACTTCTTTTATAATTTTTTAAATAAATTTCTGAGTTATAGTTAGGTATTAGATTTTGAAAGTTATGGTCGTGATTAATTGTATTCGTTGTATTTGATAACAAAGTTTTGTATTTACTGGGAGTTGTTCCTGCCGTATGATGACCATGGAAGCCAACAGATATAGGCTAAAAGGACCATGCTCTAAATTTATTGAGATAGTGAAATGGATTCCAGTGTTATTTATTGTGACGGTCGTAGTCTGGTCATATTATGCCTATGTCATTCAGCTATGTTACCGTAAGTTTTACTTACTCTTTTTCTATTGTTATTCATAATATATACATACAAACATATTTTCGTTGAATTCAGTGCTCAACTTACATATTATGTATGTATACATATCACACGCCAAACTTATTCTACATATATGCATATAATATTTGAAGTTACCGTACACCTTTTTGACTTTTACCGGTATTATTACTTATTATGTATATTTTTCATTCCTGTTATGTACAGCTCTGGCCAAAAGTTACCAAACGATTTGCATAGGCAACCCGCAAGCACCCTATTTTATCTTTATGAGAAAACGCAGCGGCCGCCGTTGCCCCGTTCGGAAACTTTTGGCCAGAGCTGTATGTACATACATATGTACCGAAATGAAATGAATAACTTTCAATTTTAGTCATGCATTTCAGTCTATAGTTGTGAAATTTTTTGATTTTGTTGCGGTACATACAGTACATACATACATACAATATGTATGCATACATACATAACATTCCTCTTTGTATACATTCCTGTCCATACACTGTGTATGTATTTACATAGTTAGTATGTTTGTGTGTGTGTATGTATGTATGTATGTATGTATGTATGTATGTATGTATGTATGTGCGTAAAAATACAGTATATTATGGTATACATACATATATGTACGTTGCATACATATGCATAATTATGATACCTATGTAACCATTATTTGTACAGTAAATATGTATTACATAATGAATATGTATGTACACTCCTCCCGAATAAATCTGACCGAAGCGTTAATCTCTCGGAATGTTAAATAAATGGGGAAACTTAAAAGCAAGTGGTCATATATATATATATATATATATATATATATATATATATATATATATATATATATATATATATATATATATATATATACATATATATCGATCTTGTTGCGAAAAAAAGGCCTATCTCGTTCCCGAACTGACAAAAAACGAGATAGGCCTTTTTTTTTTCGCAATAAGATCGATATATATATCATATATTGATAATCTCGTGTACATACACTTAACGCGGAGCTTTACCTAACATCAAAGATGTATAGCCTCTGAAATATCTGCATGCCTTTTACTTCTTTCGCTAATTGAGAGAATTATTGACAGCTCACTTCAATACTTTTACTCTTTATTTATCACCATTATTATATTTTGAAAACTACCTTGTATCACAATGATTAAATAACTAAAATAAAAAATGCTTTTAAGACACAAAAGCAATTTTTTTTTGTCTGTAACAAATAAAGAGTAAAAATATTTAAATAAGCTGTCAATCATCTCTCACTTAGCAAAATCAAGTAAAAGGCAGGTATTTCAGAGACTGTGGCAACGCTGCTGTCACCTGATCACATATTTTAACTCTGCCATTGAAAGCGGCATCGTTTGAGATGCTAGATATAGCTCCGCGTTAAGTGTACATCATACAATGGTAATCTTGTCCCCACCCCTCCTTTTTAATGTCACATGTTTTGTATGTGTATACTTACACAGCATTATCTTATAACTGTCATTAATTTGCAATGCATACAAATACGACTTATACATATTTAAAGCGAATGTTGATCATACTCTAGCAATCACATAGACATATGAACTTACATTATACACCAACATTATGTATGTATGCATGTATGTATATGCATATTCCTACTTAACAGAACATATATGTGTCATTACATATGAGTGTACAGTATGTACATACATCATATTATAATAAGTAGCATTAAACGTATCAAGTTTTGCAAAGGATAAGTAAGATGATCCAACAAAATTGTGTTACTGCTTATAACCATCCAACCATAACCATAGTTTAGTGTTGTTTACAATTTGATGCTTTTAAAGACAACTTGACTGTACATGAGTAATACAAATAAAATTAAAAGTAAATAGTGTGTAAATTTTTTAATTTTCTTAGACATGTAGCAAACAAATCTCCTTAGCAATCTAGTACAATAACTAAGCATTATGTATAATAATAACAATCAGTTGACTAGATTAACATCAAAGACACATAAACCCATTCTCATTATTATATTGTATCGTACATTAATATCTTAATTTTTTTTTTATTTATTTGTGTTGCAGATACTGTGTCTTCAATCATTGAAAAAAGTAAGTACTGTACAATAACAAATACAAAATAAATTTCATACAATGTGAAATGTAGATACAATAGTGAAGGATGAGCATTCAGAATGAATCTGTAATAATAATGACTCATCTATATCTGTTAAAGAGCTCACAGATAAGATAAAATGTATTATCTCATTGGTTAAAATGTTTGCATTATTAATTTTATATATATATAATATATATATATATATATATATATATATATATATATATATATATATATATATATATATATATATATTGAAACACATAAAAAAGAGAGGTAAAAGATTTTTGGGGAATGGGAGATAATGAGCTTTGTTAGTCAGGGACCCGGCAAAAGAGAGAGAAAAATATATTCAAACCCAGGCCGAAATATGACACATAGTGCATCGTATGCACGGGTATGAACTATATATAGCAGCTCGTAAAAGCAAATAGAGATTAGTTAATTAATTAGAGGGTTTTTTGGCTTACAAAAGCAAATTAATTAGCAAAAACGTCACACCAAAATACTCGGCGCGACTCTCTCTAACCATGGACAACGCTGTATCGGCCTGCTGGGCCTCATCAGCATGGTGAGGAGAGAGAAGCAGTGATCTACCAGAGAGCAGCCCTGGTCAGAGATCAACTGCTGGAGTAGCATAGACTGCGCGGCCTTATATACCCGCAGTCTCGGTGGACGCTTAGCTTCCACCGCGGATTGGTTGCCACTCCGAGGCGCGCCAAGTATTCGAAATGCAACGAATATACCAAAAAACAAACTTTATGTAAGCCAGGGAGTAGAAAAATAGAAAGATAGCGGGATAAAATAGAGGGTAAAGATGGACAACACATAAGAGAGGAAAAGGAAAAAATAATCGACATAGAGTTGCGCCGAGTAGTTTGGTGTGACGTTTTTGCTAATTAATTTGCTTTTGTAAGCCAAAAAACCCTCTAATTAATTAACTAATCTCTAATTGCTTTTACGAGCTGCTATATATAGTTCATACCCGTGCATACGATGCACTATGTGTCATATTTCGACCTGGGTTTGAATATTTTTTTCTCTCTCTTTTGCCGGGTCCCTGACTAACAAAGCTCATTATCTCCCATTCCCCAAAAATCTTTTACCTCTCTTTTTTATGTGTTTCTATCTATCTTTTAATTATCAACCTATATCGCAGAGTCGATTTTTTCCCTAATATATTTATATATACCTATATATTGTTTTATTTTATTATTATTATTATTTTTACAGTTTTTTATCTTCTTGGGTTCCATGCGCTCTTTGGCATATTTATGTGGTCCTATTACCAGACAATATTTACTGACATTGGACAAGTTCCTGCTGAGGTATGTCATGGTGTTTTTTAAGCCTATTATTTAATTTTATTAAAAAAAAAAAAAAAAAAAAAAAAAATGGAAATGGAAATAGAGTTATGAAAAAAAAAAAAAAAAAAAAGTTAATGTACTGTAGCAGTAAAGACAGGCTCGGACTGGCCATAAGAGTGATAGAAAAACACATAGATAGATTAGGAAAAAAAGTTAGGGAATTGGAGATAATAATGAGTACTGACAGGGATCCTGTGGTAGAGAAAAATTTCTAACCCAGTCTGGAATGACATTTTAAGACATACAAGTCACTAGTTCATATGCTTAAATTTCGGCCTGGGTTAGAAAATTTTCTCTATGAGTATGTCAGTGCTCATTAATATCTCCCATTTCAAAATTTTTTTCCCTTTACCTATCTAGATGTGTTTTCTATCAAATATTTTAACTATAAATTATCGCACTGATGATTTTCCTAATATTTCTTTCATTTTAGTTCAAGTTGCCTCGATCCGAGTTAGACAAACTACAACGAGCAGATTCTGAAGACACTGTGAGACAGGTGCTAGAAAGATTCGCACAGAACCTACCAGTAACAAACACAACTATGATTGGGGGTATGTGATAGTCATGCTATTATTGTTGTTGTTGTTTTCAACTCCACATTCATTGGTGATGTTGTGGGTGGCTTTCGCTTGCACCGGGCCAACCCTGTGGCCAGGATGCATGCACCATGCCATCACCCATGTTAATTTTTGAGATACTTACTAACATACATGTCATGGCACTGTATATTCCTTTCATGGTAAGCCAACATCAGTTCCCTTTGATGATTGATGGCCATAACTTTCTATTGTAACATACATCCCTTGCAACAACAAAAATTGGGGAATGAGAAATAATGATCTTTAAGCTGAGAGGGACACTTCATGTGACAAATTTTCCAACCCATCCAAATTTAATTCATATAGAAATTGTTTTCTCTCTCAATGTGTCATAAAGGGTTTTCCCTATGCTTTTACATGTAAATTTTGGCGGGACTGGCGAAATTACTTTGCTATAATGAAATTTCGCTATATCCCAGTTCACTATATCCCAGTTCACTATATTGAGGTTTTACTGTATATATCATTTCCTGTATATTTAATGAATATGGTAAATTTTAAGGAAAAGGATAGGGGACACCAGCAAGAGCCTAGTGAAGAGAGTCCCATAGTTTTGAGAAAATCTTGCTAGCACAGAGATAAAAAAAAAAAAAAAAAAACAGCACGTTGGATATATTTCGTCAATAAACTCCAAGAGAGATGGAGTGTGTTTTGCCTTCATCAGTCCTTACAGACTGAAAGAAACCATGAAGTCTATGAAACTATGAATCATTCATAATTTCTCTCTTGAGTTTGTAAGGACCGATGAAGGCAAAACACACTCCTTCTCTCTTGGAGTTTATTGCAGAAATATCCAATCTGTTAGTTTTTTATTTCTGTGGTAGCAAGATTTTCTCAAAACTATGAGACTCTCTTAACTGTAGTAAGGCCCTTGCTGGTTTCTCCAATGTTTTTCTTTCAAATTTATCATACCTAACCACAATGGTTTGTTTTCCTTGATAACTATTTAATAAATATAATATTAAATGTTATTTATAAATAATATGATAGGGTATAATATAATAGGGTATAGAATATAATACTGTGAATAATGAGGAAGACTGAAAATTTTTAGGGGGTAATTTTATTTCATATTCTAAAAGGGTGCATTGTCCTGAATCAATACATATGTGAATTTTTAATTTTTGAGTTCATTAAGTATTTTTAATTAATTTTTGAATGTTGCGAAATGACATTACAGGCTGCAACTTTTTTGTATGCCCACATGCATAAGCTGCAGCCTGTGATGTCATTTCGTAGTAATTACATAATTTAAATTAATTAAAAATACTTGAAGGTGTAGAACACCTTGCACAAAGAAGTTGCCTTATATCCTAACAAACCTGAAAATCAACGTTGAGTTGGCCGAAGTCATTGATTTCTAATTTATTTTCCATTCACAAAATGCGGCTGGCGGTCACTGACGTCACAGCTCGCTTGTTTTCGCGCGCGTAAACCGGGCGAGCTGTGACGCCAGTGACTGCCAGTGGCATTTTGTGAATGAAAAATAAATTAGAAATCAATGACTCCGGCCAAATCAACGTTGATTTTCAGGTTTGTTAGGATATTACACAACTTTTTTGTGTTCTACGCCTTTAATGAACTGAAAAACTAAAAATTTGCATATGTATCGATTCAAGACAATGTACTCTGTTAGAATAGGCAATAAAATTACCCACTAAAATTTTTCAGTCTTCCTCATTATTTTTTGTAGTCTTCCTCATTGGGGAAGAGGAGGTAGTAATGAGGGATGCCATGACAAGGATGCCATGGTAGAGGAAATGATTTCTAATACAGGCTAAAAAAATATAAATGCATTTTAGCTTGTGTTAGAAATTATTTTCTCTGCCAGTCAGTCTAAGCTCATTACTATCTCCTATTTTCCAATTATTCCTGATTTATTTGTATTATTCTATCAAATATTTTAAGTATCAATTATTGCACAGTTGATTTTTCCTTAATATAATATTATAATAATATATAATATAATATATAACATGACATAATATAATACTTTACTGATTTATTGTTGATCTGATAAGCATACTTGTTTTGTTCCAGCTGTGAGATACTGTGACTATTGTCTCCACATTAAGCCAGATCGTACACATCATTGTAGTGTTTGTGGACAGTGTGTGCTGAAAATGGACCATCACTGCCCATGGGTCAACAACTGTGTTGCCTTTAAAAATTACAAATTCTTTGTTTTGTTTTTGGGATATGCATTATTGTACTGCATTTTTATAAGCCTTACATCATTGAAATATTTCATCAGCTTTTGGCAGGTATTAAAATGTTTGATATGCTATTAACTAAAAGTTCCCCTAACTCATAAAAACATAAAAACAACAGCATGTTAAATTTATACTGATGTAATAGTTAACTTTTTTCTTTGGTCTATTCCTATCAAAGTAAAAAAAAAAAAAAAAAAAAAAGTACATAAAAAGATTAGAGCGTGTTCAATTAAAAAAGAAAAGAAAAGAAAAAAAAAAAAAAAAAAAAAAACTAGGCAAGAAATTTAATTCCATGTCCATATAAATTAAAGAATTTTTGCGTTTCTATTATTTTCAATTGAAGACTTGCAATAGGGGGTTTCTTGAGAAAATAAACAGAGAGACTAATATTACTAATTAAAGTCATAGACCACATAAAACAACATGTGCTTTTTAATAAATAAACACGAAATGGGATCTTCAAAACTGATGACAATTTTTACCAGAATGTTAATGTAGCCCCACGAGAGAGCGTGAAAAAACTGTAAAGTATGCAATTTGCGTGAAAATTCATGTTTATGACGTCAGAAGCATGCGAAAATTAGTATGAAAATGTTGTGCGGGTTGCATAAATCGAATTTTCTGATCACTGCTACGGGCTACTGTTGGGTTTTGAGACAAACTAATGTTATTTATGTAAATCCCATCAAGTGTTTTGTGATATTAATGCGTAAGTTTTTCTCCGGTCTATTCCTTTAACATAGAGGGTGACTGACATGGAGTAGAAGTACTAAAAAGAGGAACTTTATTTTTGCAATAATTCTTCCTCCGTTATTTATATCAAACAAAACAAGTAGTATAATTTTCAATTAAAAATGAACGGTTTTAGTTTTTTGTTCTGGAAAATATAGGCTTATAATTATATAGGCTATATATATATATATATATATATATATATATATATATATATATATAATATATATATATATATATATATATATATATATATATATAGATATATAGATATATGGATATTTAGATATTTATTCATAGCCAAATCCTTACTTGTTATTATTGCAGGGCCAGCTAGAAGGAATGGGAAGATTTCATATTTTGTTCCTATTTTTTGTAGCAGTGATGTTTGCCATTTCACTAGGATCTCTATTTTGTTATCATTGCTTTTTAATAGCAAAAAATCGGTCAACATTAGGTAAGTAGATAAATCTGTTTAAAACCAAATGCAAATTATTTTTAAAATCCTCTTTTTGTGAAATTACTGTAAAGATCATTAAGCTATATTACGTATAAAAACTTGAAGACATTAGTGTCATGTTAATATCAGTTTTTTTTTTTTTTTTTAATCATTTTTAGAGGCCTTTAGAGCTCCAGTTTTTAGAAGTGGCCCTGACAAAGATGGGTTCAGTCTTGGAAGATATAACAATTTTCAAGAGGTCTTTGGTGACAGAAAATCACACTGGTTTCTACCCATATTTACCAGGTACTCTCTTTAATATATATATATATATATATATATATATATATATATATATATATATATATATATATATATATATATATATATATATATATATATATATATATTTCTAATTTAGCCAATTTGTTTTAATTTAAAATGCAAAGCATTTAGAAAAATGGACTTGATTTCAAGTAAATTATTAACATAAAAGAGTGCTGCAAATAAAGTTAATTTAGAATTTCCAAACATCAACTATCTCTATGCTGCCTTCTTTGTTATTATTATTATTTATTATTATTATTATTATTTGACAAGCACAGTGGCAAGTTTGCTGTAGGGCCAGAGCACTTATTAAATGTGCTTAATGCCACAAACAGAAAAATGCTGTTAATTAAAATGTTAAAAATGCACCTCAATATAAGTTAATATAATATTAACAATTAATTGTATTCGGTTTTAATTTCACTATTGTCAAACAGCTTTAAGTTCAGAGAGAAATGTGAAAAGTTGGGTGGTAAAGGTGATTTCTTTGTAAATCATTGAAATTATTAAAATATAAACTACCTAGCTTTCTGCAATGCTCACTGTGCCATTTATTGTAGTTACAAAGTATTATGTAACACTTGCTGTATATGCTTTGCACTCTTGTTATTTTAAAAGTTGACAATTTTGCACAATTAAATTTAAAAAAGAAAAAAAAAATGTTTAAGTCATGGTATGATAAATTTGAAGGAGGAAAAAAAAAAAAAAAAAAAAAAAAGAGAAAGAAAAAAAGAAAGAAAGAAAGAAAGAAAGAAAGAAAGAAAGAAAGAAAGAAAGAAAGAAAGAAAGAAAGAAAGAAAGAAAGAAAGAAAGAAAGAAAGAAAGAAAGAAAGAGAGAAAGAGAGAAAGAGAGAGAAGAGAGAAAGAGAGAAAGAGAGAAAGAGAGAAAGAGAGAAAGAGAGAAAGAGAGAAAGAGAGAAAGAGAGAAAGAGAGAAAGAGAGAAAGAGAGAAAGAGAGAAAGAGAGAAAGAGAGAAAGAGAGAAAGAGAGAAAGAGAGAAAGAGAGAAAGAGAGAAAGAGAGAAAGAGAGAAAGAGGAGAAAGAGAGAAAGAGAGAAAGAGAGAAAGAGAGAAAGAGAGAAAGAGAGAAAGAGAGAAAGAGAGAAAGAGAGAAAGAGAGAAAGAGAGAAAGAGAGAAAGAGAAAAAGAGAAAAAGAGAAAAAGAAAAAGAAACCAGCAAGGGCTTCAGCACAGTGGAGAGTCTCATAGTTTCGTGAAAATCTTACTAGCACAGAGATAAAAAAAAACTTAGCTCATATTGGATAGCTTTCAGCACTAAACTGAAAGAGAGTTTAGAGGAGTTTAGTGCAGAAAGCTATCCAATATGTGTCAGATTTATATCTGTGCTAGCAAGATTTTCAACGTACTATGTTAAGGTCCTTGCTGGTTTTCTCATATCCTTTACTTTCAAATTTATCATACCTAATTGCAATATGGTTTATTTTCCTTAATATCTCTATTTGTCATAGTAGAAAGTCAAACACTAATTGGGATTACGTTTCATTAGTTTTTTTAATAAGTATTTGGAGAAAAACAGTTTAATCTTTTTTAGATATTCATAATTAATTTCATCAAAGTTTTATTCAAACATTGCATGGTCCTTGAGACATTTATATACTATATATAGTAAACAACAGTTTAAACTTCCAAGTATTTCAAATATATAGGTGCATTTTTTATTATTATTTTAGTTTACAAGCACAAAACTGGTAGCTAAGCTATTCTATAATTTATATTGTTTTGGTTAATAGTAAATTATTATTCACATGATATATAAATTTGGCGTCCGTTGATGGATAAGCAAAGTTCAAACAATGTAAACAAATGGAACCGTTCACATTTTTTTGAAAATTACATGTGGGCGGCTCCATTTGTTTACATTGTTTCAACTTTGATTATCCGTTGATGCGCGGGGACGCATGTCAAATTTACACGTCATGTGAATAATACTTAAATTTAAATATCTTACTTTTTTAGAGTGATGGTACCCCAGTAAATCAGAAATTCAATTGTTATAAACTTAGATGTCAGAAGGTACAATCTAAATGCTTACTTTACTTAATAATGACTATATAAGCTTGAGGCTGACCTCCAGTGCATATGTTTAGTGTTGTTACATATTTGACAGGAATAACAATCAAATACAATAAATGTAATGGCTAATGTTAAGAATATATTGTGTTATATTTTTGTCAAATATTAATATTATTATTATTAACTACAAAATTAGTAAAAATAATATTAATAATAATTAAACTGAGCTGGTATTAAACTAACTTACAAAAATTAAGCTCTGTTTTGTTGGAAGCAACAATTCAGTTAATACTCATGTAATTTCATTCTAGTATGGGGGATGGGGTAACATATCCAACTCGATCTCAGCAACTGCAGAGCTCTTACAATTCAATGGGCAGCACCCAGACCAGGTCAGGAGCTCTAGCAGCATTATTTTATTATAATTTTATTTACTGCTTGCATTGATATGGTTGCCATGTGCTGACTTCCTTCTATCCTCGATTGCTTAATGCCAAAGCATGTTGCTCCCTGCTCATTGCATTTTCTTTTATTATTTTTTATTATTATTGATTTCTTGTTTGTTTGTGCACACTTTCCCTCCTTATAACTAATTATTATAATTTCAGTTTTTACTTTCTGTAACATTGTGACAAGTGTCCATTTTTCTAACAAGTAATTGCATTTTTATAAAGATTTCTAGATACTGAAGATTAGAATTATCTTAAGGGTATACAGGATGTTTTATGTGTTAGGAAGAAACCTTAGATATATACTTTGTAGCTCATAGATGCCATTGAAAAGTTTTTATGCTTTTTAGCGCATCTGTATTAATTTATAGTTGAATGCCTTATGCATACATGGATGCATATAAATTATGGGTTAACTATATGAGTAGGATAGTAGTAACATGGTTGCGGCCTTACAGTTTGGGGGATGGAGTGACATTTCCTCAGAGATGTATTGAAGAAGATACAGAACAGCTGTTGGGCTCCTCTCGACAGCAGAGATGGTCAGAAGATTCTGACTCTCCTCCCCCCAGAGTAGGACAACAATCAGGTAAAACAGGCAATACAAACTAAAGTACTTTTCAAAATGTTTACTGTCACAATTATGGGGGTTACTGAAAACAATTTATAAATTCATTTAGAGAAAGTAATTATAAATACTTTCAGGGAAATCAATAATAAAAATAAATACTAAAACCCGTATAAAAATTAGGGGGAAAAAAAGTGGTTGATATGCCATATAAGTTAATTTAATATGTTAATTTATATTTTATTTTCATGATACTTTTTTCTCTTTGATGTGAGGCATGAGATGCACTATGCACATAACTGTCAATCAAAGCACTATAACTTTAATGCTGAGTTTTAATATGAATTGAGGTTTTTACTAATCCTTTCTTCTTTTCTTTTTGCTTGCTTTCTGTCTCACTTTTCATCTGATAGTTTGAAGAAGCTGATGGGATGTTAATTTAATGTAAGTTTTTTTTTTTTTTTTTTTTTTTTTTTTTTTTTTTTTTTTTTTTTTTTTTTCCTTTCTTTCTTTTCTTAATACATCTAGCTGTAATGTTTGATAGTGAAGTAAAAAGCCCAGTCACGTGCCTCACTCTGATCATTTGATTTCACTAGCTGTTTTTATTGTCTCATATGGTGGAAAATAGCAAGCATCTCTTTACAGATTTAGATTGCACTGAAAGATAAAAACTTCAAGTTGAAATATATATATATATATATATATATATATATATATAAAAATAATAAAATAATACTAATAATAATGAAAAATCAACTATGTAATATGTATTATAATAAAAAGATTTAATAGTAAAACACATAGATAGCTTAGGAAAAATTGGGGAATGTGAGTATGAGCCATAATATGCTTATAATTTTCTTTTTGGCCTGGGTTAGAATATTTTCTGTTTCATGTCCCTGTTAGTGTAAGCATACTATATCTTTCATTCCCCAATTTTCCCTAATCTATCTATGTGTTTTACTATCAAATCTTGTTATTATCATACTTATTTTGATAGTGTTGGAGTGAATCCCTGCTTAATGGGCAAAAACATAGCAAAGTGAAATTATGATATATGCAGTAATAGTAGTGCTTTTGTGATCATACTGGGACACAGTGACTGCGATTTTTTTTTGCTTTTTAATAATAAACCTTACCATTCATAGTTTTATCTGTTTTCATAATTTATTTATATTTGACAATTAGAAGCATCTAAAATAATATATATATATATATATATATATTATAGCTAAGCTATAATATACTGTATATCCTGAAACAACAATTGTGAAGTCAACAAGGCAAGAAAATAAAAACAATAGCTGTTGTTAGTATTTTGTATCACTCACATTCTTTTCAATTTTTTTATTATTATTAATATTTAGCAGGGACAAGTATTATTTAGCAAAAAAAAAAAAAAAAAAAAAAAAGATAATATTTTAATGGGAAGACTTTTAGGCATCCTTGCAAAGGGTCTATTAGGCTTCAGATAAATTAAATTTCTTTATTCTTTATTTTTTTCTTATAGCATATTGTAAGGTATTTATTTCTATAGTATTACAATACTGTAATGATTCATAACTTTTTTTTTTTTTTTTTTTTTTTTTGGGGCCTTTTTCAATGCATGAGTTCTATTTTAAATTGCATGTAGTGTTAGTATGTCTCTTAATGAGTAACCAATTGGAAATTTAATTTGAAATTTTTCCACACGCACATGTGCGCATACGCACAGCACACGCACACGCACACGCACACACACACACAAACACACACACACACACACACACACACACACACACACACACACACACACACACACACACACACACACACACACACACACACACACACACGAGTTTACATAAAATGAGAGTCATGAATTTATTTGGAATTTTTGTTGTTGTTAGGGGTGGTAAGAAAAAGGCAAGTTATCAGTATAAGTGGCATCCAATCAAAACAATATTTTTTGGACCTCTAAATTTAGCAAATTTCAAATTTTGAGAAAATTGCAAAACAAACTAACTTTTAGTGTTAAAAAATCAATTATTTGCCCAAAATGGCCACATTGGAACATGCAAAGGGAGAGAGGTGCTCCTTAACCAAAACAAATTTGGTACTTTTTTTTTCAATTTTTTTAAATTTTTTTATTTTCATTATTTGTAGAAAAGGCATGCTGCTCAAAATACTTATTTCAAATTTTTAGCTTTGCAAGAAAACGGGCGGACAATTGATTTTTTTTATTTTATTTTTTTTTTTTTTTTGCATTTTCGAGACAACTCAATTTATGGTAATTTTTGAAGTCCTTTAGAAGGGGTGTTTTATGATAATTATTATTAGGATTGGCTAGTTAGAGGCTAGTGCGCAATGTAGGTCTATAGTCGAGGCAAAAAGTCTGTAGACTCCAACTTCAAAAAATTGCATCTCGTTAAAGAAACCATGCCTTAAAGAAATAAAAAAAATATTTTGAATTGTTGGTATGTTGGCTATAAATATGATGTTTTAGTTTTGTCTTGCAAGTTACGGTTGTTCATTAGCAATGGCGTGACATATGACAACCTACCAAAAGTATGCATAAAAAGTAGTGTAACTTGCTATAAAATTAATCAAAAAATCTAAAAAAATTTAAATTGTGTATATCAATAGTTAACCTACATTTACTTACAAGTTAATAATAAAAAAAAAAAATCCTTACTGATTAGTCATTTTATAAAACAATTAACATGCGTCACTTTGGCGTATACTTGCAGAGCGGCCAGTAAGTTTTTGATAATATGGGTTACATACACTTATGCATATGCATTGATATGTATATTTTTTTGTAAAACAAACCCAAATTTCCAAGTAAAAAACATTGAAATTTTTAATCTTAAAAAATCAGAGCAGTGCAAATTTAATCCAAAATTGATGTAAGATTAGATGCAACAGCTACCTGCCGCACCTGTTAAAAGAACGGCCAATCATAACAAGAAGTACCTCAGCGTCTTCACTCTGCCTAAGCAGTATATTATAATAAAAGTAGAGATGAGCTACCTCTTGTTATAATTTACAATTCTTTTAACAGGTAAATCCGGTAGCTTTGCAACTCAGCAAAAAGCATTTTTTGATTAAATTTACATTGCTCTGTTTTTGTATGATTAAAAATTTCAATATTTTTTATTTAAAAAGTTGAGTTTGTTTTACAAATAATAGACATATCAATGCATAAGTGATGTTATGTTAGCCACATTATCCAAAACTTACTGGCCGCTTTGCAAGCTTACACCGAAGTGGCGCATGTTAGTTTATTCATAATATGACTAATAAATGAAAGAAAATGGAGGAATTTTTTTTTTTCCGTACAAAATAAATCCTGTAACTTCCACGCAAATGAACTTTTTTTTTCTTTTCGATTTTATGACGTTTCATAGTTATTTTATAATTTATTAACATTTTTAGACGTTTTTTTTTTTTTTTTTTTTTAAAGCCTCACTTTGCATGACGAATAAAGGCAATTTTGGGCAAAAAAATATATTATATTTTTATTCCTATTATATATTTTTAGCACTACCATAAGTTGATGATTGCAAAATAAGATTTTTTGCTTAAAGAAAAAGAAATAAATGTTCTAAAAATGTATATCAGCTTGCAAAACAAATTTACGTATTTTTTAAATTTGGTTTCATAAGCCCACTTTTAAGAACTTCACGCTCTTTAAAATTGAGTTTTAATTGGATGTTGCTAAAAATCATAATGAACCTTTTTCTAACCTCTCTTAACAACATATTAAAAAAATGGCTTCTAGGCTATTTTGAGTTTTTTGATGTTAACAAACGTGTGTGTGTGTGTGTGTGTGTGTGTGTGTGTGTGTGTGTGTGTGTGTGTGTGTGTGTGTGTGTGTGTGTGTGTGTAATTTTTGGTCCAAAAATATCTACGTCTGATTTAAAATACTGCTAAATGAAGAAATTTTCCGCAGATTGATTTTTAGAAATATCTGATACTTCTTATCTGATGAGTGGATATTTTAGATATATGTACAGGGTGTTTGTAAAAAAAAAAAAACAGCACGATTTGAAGTGTCTAAAATTTAAGGCTTATTATAGGCCTATAAATCTTATAATTTTCTCAAGCATTAAATAGAACAAATTTAAGGTTAATCCTTCTCATTTTTTTTTTAAACGTTTTTCAAATATAAGTGCATCAAGTGGTTTGCGAGCTGTAAAAATTGTAAAAAATGAGAGATTTCCAGAAAAAAAAGTCAATTTTCCCCCTGTTGTGGCTGTTCAATTGACTTAACTTATAATTGGTGAGTTTTTTGAGCTACTTAAAGATCATCTTAGGTCAATCAGGTGCTCTAACTCTCTGCTGGTGTCTTAAAATTATTAAAAGTTAGCTACAGTTGACCTAGGGTAAAAAGGACATAATCAAATGTGAAGAACAATAACCACAATTTTAAGGCAAATTTGCTTATTTTTTTCTCTACCCTTTTCCTTAATTTATTAATTAGGTCAAAAAAGCACCTATCAATAAAAGTAAAGCTACAGCAGCTTTTTTTTTTTTTTTTTTTTGAAAGATTTCTTATTTTTACATTTTTGTCTTTAGCTTGCAAACCACTTGATGCACTTAAATTTCAAAAACATTTTCAAAAGTGACAAGATTTAGTCTTTAATTTGATATATTGAACGTTTGAGAAAAATTGTATTCTCTTAATTTTTTTACGCATTTAATATTGTGCTGTTTTTTTATAAACACCCTGTACTGTGGACCTAAAATAAAAGGTTAACATTCAAATTTGATCAATTTTTGCGTGGCACAAAATATTATGAGGAAACGAGATGATATCGCTTTTTACATAAATTATTTTGAGATGTTTGACACAAAGCTCGGATGAAGAAGACAAAGATTGACAAACTGTCCACACTCTTTGCTTGCCATACTCAACCTGTCTCTTCATTTTTTTTTCTGTTTTCTTTCTTTTTCTTTTCTTTAATTTATTATTATTATTATTATTTTTGTAAAATAGGCACAGTTTTGATATTTTTGTTATTAAGGTAAATGTTATTTATTTGTTTGTTTGTTTATTTATTTACAAAATATATGATTTTTTAATAAAATAAAAACAGTTAAGAAAACCATGACAGTGACAGATAGAGAGTGAAAGAAAACAGGTTGAGTTGGGCAGCATGGTGAGTGTTTGGCTTGCTGGCTAAGCAGCTCACGAGCGCAAGAAGCAAACTCTTCTCTTCTTCATCAATCTAGCTTCGTCTTCTTCTTCCGTACTTTGTACCAAACAACTCAAAATTATTTACGTAAAAAGCAAGATTGTCTTGTTTTTGTCATAATATTTTGTGCCACACAAAAAAATGGATCAAGTTTGAATGGTAACCTTTTATTTTAAGTCCACTGTACATACCTGATCAAAGATGCAAAACTAAATTATTGCTTTTCAAATATCTTACATTCAATAGAACATACAAAATATAAACTAACATCTTGATTTTATTTCTACAGTGGAGTTGGAGGTGAGAATCCTTTAGAACCACGACCACTGCCTAGGCCGTGCATTGTTTGAAAAATTCTGCCAAGTATTTCAACAGCAAATTTTTATATGCTTCTCATTGTGACAAACTCAGTATTGCATATTTAATACATAAATTGTGGCGCTTACATCACTGCAGGTGAGAGAGAGAGAGAGAGAGAGAGAGAGAGAGAGACAAAGGAAAATAAATAAACATCTTCCTTTTAATTCAAAATACTTGCTCTATAAGCATTCTTGTCTTAATTAAATTTTAATTCCTTAAAGAAAATTCAGATTAATGTATTTGATCACCAAAATTTTGGGATGCACTTATTATTATTGTTGTTATTTTTGTCATATTATACTATCATTTACACTTCTATGAATTATGTTTAATAATAATGGACATACATGATGATGAACAGCATTATGTGAACAATATGGTGCTCAACATGATGGGTGATTGATGAAATACATGTGTGATAACAGCATAAATTATTGATGCCAGATGAATATGAAGTTTTAAAAACACCCAAACCTTCAAATGTGCATTAGTTTGTAATACTTCGTTTTTACCTAGCATCAATTAACAGCCTTGATCAAAAGCAATATCATCAGTTAGTATAATTAAGTGTTTGTAACCCAATAACCTAGATGTCAAATGATTTAACTTCACAGATTTTATTATTATTATTATTATTATTTTTTAAATATTAACATAAGATTATTGTGTGTGTTGAGCAATTTAGCATTCATTATACCGGATGTTTCACATTTTAAGGAGGAGTTTTGATGATCATCATTTAATTTTTTTCAAGTTGCAAATTACTTAAAAAATTTGACAGTTTTAAATTGTTGTTAATGTATTATATATATATGATCAAATCATATTTCAAATTTGCAACATAAGTGAGACTTTAAAATTTCCTCCTTCATTTGATAAAGATAATTATATGTTATATAATTATGCACATGTGGAAATGCCTTATTAATCATTATATATAACAAAATAAAAAAAACATAAAGCTTTCTCTGTAAAACTTATCCTTATTTTCATAGACAGTTTATTATTGGTGTTGACATTCAAGTTCTACTATAATGTTCTCTAGTGATTTAATCACTGAAACAGGTTACAAGTACTTATTGAAGTCTATGATTTTTATTTTTAAATCTTAAGTATATATAGATAAATAATGTAAGAACAGATGTGACAATCTGCTAGGCTCTGCTGGCAAACCATTGAACATTTTGCTGTTTCTGTATCAATGTTGCATGCTTGATTGTGTGTGTTTATTAAATATGTGATTGCTTGTGCAAATTTTATCTGTGTCTCTTAGACTAAAAAATGAAAGAATATTGTGATAAATTTCATGAGGGTTTGAGGTAACTATACTACATTTCTAACAAGTTAAAAAAAAAAAAAAAAAGTTTGCTATGAATTTTAATAAATTCTTCCATAAAATAAACAGCTGAAATAATTGCTGACAATACATAATACAACGTCATGCCTATGACATTTAAAGTTCTTTAGACTAGGAAAAAAAATGCAGAAGATCTCATTTATAACTCTTATGATGCACATATTCTAAATCTCTGTATTTTGCATCATGATACATACAGCTGTATTGTAAATTAAAAGAAAAATAACCAATAATGTTAAACTTGCATTGTAAATTTAAAATGGTAGAAAAATATTGTGGGTACATGTGACAGACAGCAGTTGTAGCTGAAGCAATAAATACACAATTATATGTTTAATTTTTTAACATATTATATAGCAACATTTAAACATTAAATATCCAATTTTTTAAATTTTCCTATCATACGTGGGATTTATGTCCTGCTTGCACTGCTGTCTGGCCACTATAATGCCCACTTTTTACAGATTGCATGATAGTTGAATATGTATTCTCACTAGAGTTACAAAAATAAAGTAAATAAATAATTAAATTAGGCCTAAATTTTGTATTAAAAATATATGCTGTGGCATGATAAGGCAATATTCTACAACACAAATTCTATCTAAAACTTAAAATTCTTCATATAATTTGTAGCATTGTGTTAATTATTTTCTTATTGCTTAAATATGATCATTGCAAAATTTAAAATATTTAATTTTTTCCAAATGTGGCATGCAAAAACATTGTTCATCATGATTATCTAATATCTGGTTCTAGAGAAAATAATTGAATTATTGATATAATTGTGACTGCATTTTTTCCCCCTTGTTCTATCCAGGTTTTTTGATAAAGAATAATCATAATGTAGTGTAAGGCAGTTAATCAAATGAAATGCATCTTCATCTTGTGATGGACGAGTCTGCATTTTATTGTCAACTAACTGTCGTTGTGTAATGTGATCACAATAATTCAAGTCATGTTATTCATTTTTTAAACACACAAACAAGTTTTAGACAAATATTGTTTTTAAATTAACTCATTGTGGACGGAATCAAATTGAGTTGGTTTCTAGAGTAAAATTTAGCATACACACATAAAATGTAGATTGATGCTACTATTATACCTTCTTTAAAGCAGTAAACATTTTTAATCCTATCAAAAGTCTTCTGCAGGGTCAGGATAAATCTTGGGTGCAGAAGGTTTTGGATAAAAAACAAATAATAATAAAATAAAAGTTGAAATTTACAATACAGATATAATGACCTTTTAAATTGAAAGTGGCATTTTGAAAGGTTGGGGAAGGTTCTGTGATCCTGAAACTATCGTGATAATCTGCAATTTTTATAATTCATTGTTTTCAGTGTCCAAATCAGATTCCCAGTAGTGTTGCGTTAGTACTATCTATACCTTACTTACAAGGGTTTAAAATATATGAGCTCATGAAGGCCAGCATAAAATGTAAATTTTGGGGGCAAGCAAAATATGGATTACTACTAAATTCTTTGCTTTCAAATTTGTCATATGATTGCTTTCGGATGCAAATTCGCTCTTAACACATTCTGAGTAACGTGTATGCCAATGGGAAGCAAAAGTCGTGTTTCAAGCAGGTTCTTAGCATCCAAATTTGATCCCAAAGCGTTAAGCAGTTTTTCAAAATTTACGGTGCATTTAGGTCGTTTGAATTGGACCTGGATGTGAAAACAAATAAAGAAGGCTTACGTACTAAATTTACCAAATACATGTTGTAGAGCCATTTCTTATCGTAACTGCAATTTTGAATGCTTCTTTAATTAATCAAACCAGTATCACATGTCAATTATGATTATGTTTGAATTTAAAAATATAGGTAAACATCATGCAATGTGTAGAATAAAAATGTGTTCTATTATAAAGGTAAAAACTATACTTTTATACAACTATAAACGGTAAGACTTTTAAAAATTACACACTCAATCTTTGCTTTATACTTCTAATTATTTTGCATATCACACCATTATATTAATTATTTAAATTATAAAACTATTAATTCATTGAATATAGAAAGCAAAGTAGTTCACGCACCCATATATAATCAACTGACCTCAGTGACTGTCCTACATTTTGTATTGCAAAGTCTGTTATCACTATCATAAACAGGAGGAATTAGATGGGACAAAATCTTAGAATATAGTTTTTTCAGAAAAGAATAGTGAGGCTCTAAAACAATGATTGGCTGCTCAAAAAGAAACAAAAGACAGAGAGAAGAAAAAATCATTGGTTGATCTTGTTTTTAGAGCCGATAAAAAT
The DNA here is from genome assembly GCA_949318235.1 of Ecdyonurus torrentis. Classification (NCBI taxonomy): domain Eukaryota; kingdom Metazoa; phylum Arthropoda; class Insecta; order Ephemeroptera; family Heptageniidae; genus Ecdyonurus; species Ecdyonurus torrentis. Next base: position 12,900,606 of record OX439127.1, on the reverse strand, counting down.
GAGTTTATGGATATATATAGGATATACATGGATTTATACAGTTCCGTTTCATTTTACAACGTCTATAGGTCTAAACCTAAACAAAGAAATAACAATGATCAACCAACCATGCATATGAGCGTCGTAAACAGGTAGTGACGGCATGATCAGGTTTTCTTATAATAAAGGAAAAATATCGAAGCTGGCTCAATATTTGTAAGTGTAGTTTGCAGAATAAACTTAAATGATTTTTTTTAATGATTCACTAGGAAAAAACAAATCCCCCCCCCCTCCCCCAAATGAAATTATTTGTATCCCTCGCACTGTTGAATTATTGAAAATATTAATACACTGATCATATTTTATATTTCAATACTTTTTATCTGAAAGTCAGAAAACTCAAACATTTCTTGACACATCATTTTACGTAAGCTTTCATTATTTGGTTTTAATATCTTGATCATATAGATCAATCTTACAATTTACAATCTTATCTATCGAGATCTTGATCTGAATTCGTTACAAAATCATAAAAATTGCTCAACGTTTTGGGAACAAATTTCTGTGCTCTGAACACAAATTTTAATCCCAACATGTTCGGGCTATTTTGAACATTTTGAAAGCTAATTCACTGATATAAATACATTTGGTCTTACCTTCTATAAGACACTGGGCTTTCACCTACTGCTTGATTTGACAATAAAATAACACACCACACTAAATTGTCACTATATATAAATTAATAAAAACACTTGATTCACAAATTTTTTGAAAAAATATATACATAGCTATGTTATATACACACAAATTGTAATGTTTTCGAGGGCTTATATAAAAATATATAATGCGTCTGCCAATCTTCTTCTGCTTACCGACTCTTGCTCACGAGGCGTGCCGACCTCCACAACAGGGGTTGTGGCTTGTCCTCGTTAGGTGGTTTTTTGTTTACATTTTCACATGTACGGTCCCGTGGTACACTTTTATTTTATATAATTCTATGAGTGGAATCCGAATAGGCGTTAATTCAAAACTGGGTTGACTAATTGTTTCATTTTTTCTTCTTGCCATTTCTATTCATTCTAATATTTTTCTTTTTTTAAAGTGACTCTCCCTTCCTATTACTTTAGTTTTTTCCCATTGAATTTGATGGCTATTCTCCATTTGATATAGCCCTCGAAAATGTTACAATGTGTGTAAAATAACATAGCTATGTTATTTATTTAAATGTAAATTAAGAGCTATGTATAAAACCACTACCATATTCACTTATATTTTGCGCACCAACAATATACGTGTTGATATATATATTTAAAAAAAACTTTGAATTGAATGTTTTTATTAATATATGTATAGTGACAATGAGGAAGACTAATGATTTTGGGGACAGTGTTTGTGTGTTATTTTATTGTTACATCAAGCAGCGAGTGAAAGCCCAGTGTCTTATAGAAGGTAAGACAAAATGTATTTTTATCATCTCACCTCGCTCGATATTCAGATTTTCAATCATGTGTGTGTGTGTGTGTGTGTGTATGTGTGTATGCATAAAATTTTGGTACCATATATGGTACCACCAGTCCACAATGTGTTAATAATAATTAGTATTATATTAATTAGTTGTGTACAATTATAGATGTTTCTATGTGTCTTGCACGTTCCAATTTGGTACCTTGTTGCAATATGAGTACCTATTGTAAAGGTACAACAAGATGGAAAGATTGTATATAGGCAAATTGCACTATGATAACTCCCTCCGCCGTTGCTCCATGCAGAATTTTATTATTTTATTGTTTTTTTTTTCAATTTATGTTGCTGATACTTGGTAATTTTATTATTTAATTGTTTTTTGGAGGGGAGGGGGGGTGGGGGGGGGAAACATGCATAACAATTATAGTCCTATTTTTCATACCTATATACAGTTTAGCTGATTGAGTGATAATAGTGCATAGTATAATAAACTTAGAGAATAAATTTTGGATTACATTCAATATGAAACATTTCGCACTTTGCAAGTTTTTAACTGTAGCAACTTTAAATTGTGCAAAATACTTTTTTTTTGTATAAATAAAAATAACATTAATTTAAAATTAAATAATAATAATAATAAAAATAAAAGTGTGCTTAAAACATTAATCAGTGTTGAGTTGAATTTATTAGTTTTCCTATCAGCTACATATTTCCTACCATAGTGCTGCAGATTCATTGTCTTTCAATCATTTTCCATTCTTCTGTTGTAAAGTAATTGCCTCTTTTTATTTTATTATTATTATTACTTAAATTCTATTATGTTTCTGTTACTATATATATATATATATATATATATATATATATATATATATATATGTACGCATCAAAACCCGAAATTGACCCAAACTAGGTATTTTTGCTCATTTCGCCTTTTGGTTCGTGGCTTTTTGCCAAAACCCGGAATGCCAGTTTATTTCGGCTTTTGGTCACGAAATTTTGATCCATACTAGTTTTGAGCATTTCGCAAAAAGCAAAACCCGGTGTATACATTTATATCTAGTTCTGGTCTTTGAATTTTGACCAGAACTAGTTGTGGTCAAAAGAGAAAACTTTTTTATGCAGAATTTTATGCAATACTATAAAAGTATTATTTACAACAAACAATTATTTTACTTGAAATGCAAAATATATGGTCTGAAATATTAATTTGATTAGAATGCGCTGACCATAATCTCTAAATCTTATGGCTATAGATACGGAATATAAATTGAGACAATACGAAAAATAAACTTACTGTTTGACCTAGCAATGGACCACTTGCAATGAGCGAACTTTTTAAAATAATTTGAATTTTTCTTTATGCATTTCTTACAAAAAAAAAAAAAAAAAATAAATAAATAAATAAAAATAAAAAAACATTATTTTCTCTTGTTGCAACAGTTACAAACATTTAATTTTTTAATTTTTTTATTTTATTTTATTTTTTTTATTTATTAAACACCAAGGTGTACTTATACATATTTATATAGGTCTACATTTTTGCATATTGACTTAATGATAGGGTCCGAGATGGACAATGAAGTAAGTGGTACCTAGTACATAGGCCACTACATAATACACATACACATTTATCATTACACTCGTGATATTCTTTAATTTGACAGATTACATGGTGGAAACCATGCACCGCATAACGGGTAAAAACATGCCTGTCTGTACAGTTTGGGCCTTTCCACCCATTAATATTAAATGCAGGGGTATTATAGAAGGCCAGGCTGATATCTTCAGTTTTACTTAGTCTATCCTTAACAAATTTAATGTAATTATCTGTTTTTAACAATTTAAATTTCACTTGTAGTTCCGTTACAAATAATTACATATTGCAAGTGGTCCATTCAGTAATAGTAGTAATAGTATATTATTATTGTTTTCAGGGGCTACTTACGATTAAATGTAATTTAAGAGCTATGTATAAAACCACTAACCATATTCACTTATATTTTGCGCACCAACAATATACGTGTGTTGAGAACTTTTTAAATTCAAACACTTTCTTATCCTGTTTTTAACGAATAATATGAAATTATAAAACATGTTTTCAGCACAGAGACAAACAGTCAACTGAATATACGTACAAGAAATATTTTAAAATAAAACGTTATCACTGGATAAAGTAAGGTTGACTTGAACTTTGAACCAATATAAGGGAAATTAGTCATAAGTCATAATATATCACTCTTATTCTTATTGTAAATTAAAATAAATATTTTTACTTTTTTTTATTTAACGTGTCGTGTTATCTCTCTCTCTCTCTCTCTCTCTCTCTCTCTCATTCTTATCTCAAATAATTGAGTTCAGAAATGTTCATTTTTCGGCTTTTGATTTTTCTCTTTTGACCACAACTAGTTCTGGTCAAAATTCAAAGACCAAAACTAGATATAAATGTTTACACCAGGTTTTGCTTTTTGCAAAATGTTCAAAACTAGTATGGATCAAAATTTCGTGACCAAAAGCCGAAATAAACTGGCATTCCGGGTTTTGGCAAAAAGCGACAAACCAAAAGCCGAAATGAGCAAAAATACCTAGTTTGGGTCAATTTCGGGTTTTGATGCTAACACATATATATATATATATATATATATATATATACACTTACATTTTTACTTTTCTTGTAATTATAATATACCCTATAATAGAAAGTATATAATTAAGGTAAGAAATTGACTTTGCAATAATTCATTGATAAAAAGGCAATAGATAACACACATAAGATATTTGAAAATTTGGGGGAGTGGGAAAATGAGCTTTTAATCAACCAATTATATAATGACATCATGTTCGTAACAATTTTGCATTTGTCCTACTGTACAGGAATAAAAATATTATATTGCATATAATTTATTATATTATTAAAAAAAAAAAAAAAAAACTTATAGATTGAATAATTTTAATTATTCACTTGGAAATAATTTCATGTGATTACACATCTTATTAAAATCAGACCTATTTTTAAAGAAACATTTTATTAAATTTTACAGGATCAAAATATACATATTTATATATTGTGTAATGTTAATATTAGCAATGATTTATATTAATGCTGTTTGTAAACCCTGTTCTCTTGCACCAAAAAATGCGCATTCCATTTGAATAACCATAGGCGATCGTCATTTTTGGTGCAGAGAACAGGGTTTACGACAGCATTATTGTGAGGTTTGCAGGAAAACTTTTACATTATTATTATTTTACACGGCTCACAATTACTATAAAAAAATATATACCTATACATAATATATATATTATATATATATATATATATATATATATATATATATATATATATATATATATATATCCAAGGGCGTATCCAGTGGGGGGGTTGGGGTCTGGACCCCCCCCCCCCCCCCCACGTCAGGTCTGAAAAAGCATAGGAAAAGGGAGTGGTTTCCCCTCTTTTCCTATGCTCAATATAGGCTGGACCCCTCCCGTCGCAGAATCCTGGATACGCCCCTGTATATATCATTGTATTATGGTTGATATAAGAAATAATGGAGAACACCAGCATGCAAAGACCTTATAACTGAGTGAAGCGAATTATACAATAGTGTAATAATTGTCGTTATTAGAAAATATATTCACATATAATGGAAAGAAGTATTAAAATAGAAAATGGAAACTCCTGTTAGCACTTTTTTTTATATTATCATTAGCTATTATTCTTTTCAATAACCTGCTGGTTGCTCATAACAAACTCAACATATATTCTTGGTTTCCTCTATAACATAACTCCTGATTTGTGAAATGCAAAGACACACAAAATTGTTTTAAATGATAATAACCTTCAAAATTAATTATTTATTCCACCAAATACACATACACAACACAGACTGAGATATAATACATATAATATGTATTTTATATACGTATACCAACGGAAAATATATGTAATGTCCATTTGAAAAAGGGATGTTGATGCAGATGAAAGGTATATGTATACTATATATCTCATTGTGTGCTGTGTGGGACAATACATAATATATAAGTTATGTTGGTTTTGAACAAAGAAATATGCATTTCTTAAGGTCGAGTGGGTTATAATTAATATATTGAAATGCACATACATTGAAGGTTATCTGCTATAATGTCTGAAGTCCACTTGATCTTGAAAAAGTTTTTTTCCCCACTGCAAATGACTAGAAATGGAAATTCCAAAATTGGTTTGTGGGGGGGGCGGGGGTTCAAGGTCAATTAATTAACTTATAGCAGAGCACCACCCTTGATATATTGATAGTTGCTGGGGTTCTGATTTAGCATTTCACAAAATTCAGTAATTAAAAAAAAAAAAAAAAAAAAAAAAAAGATAGACAGAATGATAGAGTGTAAGCATGATATGGTTTTATGAATTATAATAATATAAGTGTTTTTGTATTGACTAGTAAAGGAACAAGTGTTTTAAGGCTGACTATAAGTGATTTTGCTCACATCCGCATCCGTTTCGACGTTTTGCGCATGCGTAGTAAAAGTAGAAACGGATCAAGCGGATGTGATCGAAATCGCTTATAGTCGGCCTCAAAATAGTTGTTCCTTTATTAGTCAATTTATTTCTAGATCCACTGGTGCTACTTAGCTATAAGTATATGTTAAATGGTTTACAATGTTTCATTTTACTGCCAGAATATACATTAAAAGCTTTATATATATAGCCACTGTGTGGTAAAATTGGTGTGGTGTGTAAACAGTGTGCATAATATAATATGTGCTGTATGTATATAATTAAATTTGTTGATTCAAATCCTACTGAAATTTCTCCTCGCAATTGGAAAAAAAAATTACTTAAAATTATTCCCTGGACATTTTTTCCCCACACCATGTTAACGAATAAATGACATCGAAGCGCAAGTAAATCAATTATATAGTGGAACGACCACTCACAGTCAGTGCAACGATTTATTCCATATAGTGAGAGGAGCAATCTCTTATCTTATATCGGTTCCAATAAGTTGTATTAACTCTCTGTTAATTTTATAATTGTATAGAGTACACTTTATTTGGCTGCGTTGTGGTCTTATACATGTGCACAATGTCTCTCACATATGTCTTCCAACTCCCTATGCTAGCACGTAGTACGTAGTCTAATATGAAACGACGCTGCGCCAATAGTAGTGACATCTGGAACTAAAAGCTTCGTAAGCTTAACATTGTAGTTCAGGTGTCGCGAGCGGTGTCGCTAGTGTCACTGGACTACAAAAAGTGCCTGGAGTTGGAAGACATGTGAGAGACATTGCATGGTGCAGCTGAGGACCTATTTAAAATCTAGCGCTAAAATACACACACACACAGATTAAAAACAAAAAACAAAAAACAAGCAAATTTCGATGTTCGGAACTAAAATACGTAGTATGGTCACCGCATTCTTCTTATCTTTATGTACGACGCAACGAAGCTAGTACGACGATGTACGACGAGGGTGTAACCACATTTTGTAAGCCTGTGATTGGCGTAGAGAGAAAACCACTTTTGCGGAGATGCCCGAAGTCACTTCGACAGCCAATCTCAGCGGCGGATTACAACGTCTCAGTAAATCATTAATTAACAATAATAATATTAATCAATTGAGGAGGCTATTCATATATTTGAAAACAATAGCTGACTTATTTAAGCATGTTTTAATATGATTTTTATGTCCTGACAAGTCCTATTAGTTGCGCTATTTTTTATTAAAGTGACCCCTTTTTACATGGGTTTAGATCGGACGGTGTGAAGCAAAAAAACGCTTTTGGTGAATCGACTGTGGGCTGTACTACCTTTATAGTTACTATATTCGGAACTAGCAGAGCGCAGAGCAGTGAACCAGTGAGAACAGAACAACAGAATCAAACAGAACATTATTTTCTCGTGCTTCTTGGTATTTTTATTTAGGTCTTAAGTTAAATTCAGTACCTGTTCAGTACGCTTAAAGGAAGGGTATTATCTGACATACTCGTGCAGATGTGTTGGTAATTGACTGTGGTAATGGGTGTATGATAGCAACAGTTGAATAAGACTACGTTGTACTGTACACAATGCATAAATAAATCATTAAATCATTTCACCCTGCCCACCTTTCACATACAATCACATCATGTTTTTTGAGGAAAAATATTAAAAAAAAAAAGGAAGAAAAAAATTATAAATAAATATGGAACCAACAGAATGGTTGCGACGTTTAAAAAGGAATATTGATGGCTACTTTACGTAAGTATGACTTTAATCATCATACATAATGTACAGCTCTGGCCAAAAGTTCCCGAACGATTTGCATAGGCAACCCGCAACCACACTATGTTATCTTTATGAGAAAACGCAGCGGCCGCCGTTGCCCCGTTCGGAAACTTTTGGCCAGAGCTGTACATGTATGTATGTGTGTACAATGTAATATGTACATACATAATGTATGTATGCCATCGGCAATTTTATTTTTTTAAATACTTCGACTAATTTTAGGGCTTTGAAATTTTAGCTCAAAAGAGATTCTGTAAAAATTTCAAAACTCAAATGAGAAGAACGTATTATAAAAAAGCAGCAAACACCTGCTGATATACGTAATTGCGGCAAGCAAGCCGATAACTATAACATATGTACAATTACCATAGATATGTACAGCTCTGGCCAAAAGTTTGAGAACGATTTGCATATGCAACCCGCAATCACACTGTTATCTTTATGAGAAAACACAGCGGCTGCCGCTGCCCCGTTCTCTAACTTTTGGCCAGAGCTATACATAATATGTTATGTATATATGCATACAGTACATATATACACGTACATACATACATACATACACATATGTTCATATACCATACATACACACATGATATGAGTTATATTATGACATACTATGCATATTGCATAGTATGTATGTACCGCAAGGAAATGAAAAACCTGCACAACTATAGACTGAAAAGCATTATGTACTAAAATTGCAGGTTATTCAATTCATGTCGGTACATACATACACACACACATACACACACACATACATACATACTTGCATATATATACATATATGTTTTACTAATCTTCAACCACATCACCATAATAATACATGCATCAGATCATATAATTTTTTATATTGACTCAAGACTCGCATAAAGGCTTTTTAGCTAGCACAATACATTCATATATAATTATGTATGTACACTCCCCCCGAATAAATCTGACCGGTCGCGTTAAAGTGTCCTCATATATTAAGCATTTGGAGACATGAACGCTGCAGTCAGATTTATTTGGGGGGAGTGTACATATGTATGTATTCATGTTTGCAAAATTTCTTGTAATTATTTCCATTCTATTAAAATGCAACAACAAATTAAGTACAGTAAGTACATATATCAGTTGTTCCAAATAGAAACCTTGTAAAGGTGTTTTTTTGTCTTGCAACTTTGAGCTCTATGTAAAGAACAGGTAAAATTCAAGGTAGCAAGACAAAAAAAAAAAAAAAAAAAAAAAAAAAAAATCAACGAAGTCTCTATCTGGAACAACTGATATAATATGATACATTTGTGTACTATTGAGTTGTCTCACTTGTTAATTGATATAACCTTAATGTGCTTCAACACCATATACTTGAACAGAACATTTTTTTTTAACTTAAAAAATAGTTAATATTACTCATGGATTATTGTTGGGTTTCATAAGTTAAATTGTCATGAACTGTTTATATCTGACCATTTCATAAAAATCAAAACGCGGTGTAAACATTTATACAGGGTCGAACTGGCATTCAAGGGGTCTCGTCCGCAAAAGGGGCGTAACACCCTCTCTAGGGGGGCCACAAAAGGAGCGTAACACCCTGGTTATGCCCCTTTTAAGGCCTTAGGGGCCTCCAAATGGGGGGGGGGGGGGCAGTTCGAGCATTCATTTATATATATCTAGTTTTGGTCTTTGAATTTTGACAGTATTGTGTGTGTAATGTGAATTGTCAAATTCATCTATATATTATAGGTACAGTATATATTTACAGGTATATTATAATATATTATCTATTTCAGATATCGGCGAACTTTTTTCTTGATTATCCTTATATGTGGGCTCATCTTATACCTCTCGCCATATTTTTTGAGAGGCTTTACAGTCACTAAAAAGGAAGGTATGAGTATGATATTAATATCAGTGGAAAGTACAACTTTTATAAAAGACTGTACTTTTTTAATTATTTGAATTATACACAAATAAAGCAAGCAAAAAGGAAACCAATAAGGGCCTAGTATCTAACTATTAGATGATTTGTTCCCCTAACTCTTTGTATTCTTGTTTTTGTCAGCATGAAAATTGTTCCTTATTGTTGCTTTATTTATCTCCATTAGTAAATATAAATAATTGCTTTGTTTGGTTGTAGATTTTGCAGAAACTTGTCTGAAGAATAGACTGACAGCTTTCACACTTGATGTTGAAGAGTTTAATGCCAATGTTCAGCACATTCCTCTTCAAGAAGGTGAAAAGGCATACATTCCTTGGGTTGGTAATGGTGTATTTGGTTTGGAGACATCATATGGTAGCTCTATTCATATCCGCCATGGTCGTACACTGTCCCTCCCGATAATGTGTCAGCCTCTCATCAGTGTTGCTGCATCTGAAACAGGTGCTTGGCAGGAAGCTAATGTAATACATTATCCTACTGGTATTGCACACCGATTGCAGTGTTCAACATTAGGATTGTATGTTTCTCACCAGTATTATGCACATCGAACTTTGCCAGCTATTTTTGTACAGGATATAAAGATAACAAACCCTAATGATGATTCTGTACAAGTAAACCTAGAGCAAAGAGGGATTTCACATTGGCCAACTGCTGTGTCTCACAAGATTAGGTAGGCATTATAATGTTCTTGTACAAAAATTGTAACAAGTGATTACAATTGAGCTTTCTTTTCTCAGTCTTCAACGAGCTTCTAAAAAAAGCTATGACTTTTTAGTTGTGTCTGGAATGGTAGATGTACCTCAATCAACTTTGGATCAAGTGATTGCTGTAGCTGTGGTTATGCAAGTTATTCCTAAAACCCTGGAGGTGAGAATTATAATTATTATTTTAACCTCTCAAGAGAGGGACAACAACAACATTGAGAGAGAGAGAGAGAGAGAGAGAGAGAGAGAGAGAATTATTCAATGAAGCCACTAAAAAGTTTTAAAAAATTATTACTCCTTTTCTAAATGAGCAATATGAGCTGTTAATATTGTATGCTTAATGCTCTATGCATTATTTATTATTATCATGGGCTTGGTTTCATTGGCTTTCACTTTGTGAAGGCTAGAGCACACTTTCAACACTGCTGGCTCTGATAAACCACTATCAGACTCAAGCTACCCAACTCTCTTTGTGGCAACGTGCACATCTGACAGCAGCCGACTTCGAACAAGCCATGCAATGCCAGGCTGGGTTTCATATCCTAACCAGTGCTGTACATGTGACAAGTTGGAAGGCATGAGTCCTCCTGATCGAGGAAAAATGCATTTCTGCGCCAAATAGTTCCATTGGCAGGGCACATATGCGCCTTGGCACTGAGTGCTTAACTTGAGGCCAGATGCCCGAGTGTTATTATTATTTGGTGTTGATTAGAAATTATTTCCTTTACTTAGGCAGCCCTATCAGTATAAGCTCATACTATCATGACCTTTTGATTGCACCCCTTACCCCATCCATGCAATTTTTATCACCTCACATACTGTAAAAACAGTTTAAAATAGACTGTACCACTGAAAGAAATGTGTTGAGCAACTACAGTTGTGAGGGTGCATTTTGCCTTTGAATTTTACGGTGATTTCACTATTCAACTATTTTCCCATGCTCTACTTCTTACAAATTAATCATTACATAAAATTGCATTATACTCAATATTTTAAAGCAACATCTTGTTATCCTAAATCTGATGCTAGTAGATATCAACCTCAATACAAAGTTAGTTTAATTTATACCTCTTTCAAAAATACCTTTCTCATGAAAACAAGGGAGTTGGCAGAGAAAATATATATTTGGGTGCAGTTAAAAAGTAAATGAACAAAGTGTGCTTCTTTAGTATGATGGATTATCTACTACCTGACTACTTGACCCAATTAACTTATCAATTGATTGATTTTGATAAATTACTAAGAAAGTCTCAGTGAACTAAAGTAATTCCAGGTGGTAGTGTTAATAAAAAATCATGTATACATTTCATTTTTGATTGAAGTTCTAGCATCGTTTTGAACTCTCATGATTAGTGTTAGAGATAAACATATATTTTTTATTTTATTTATTAAACACAATGCATGTAGAGGTACAACATACATCTAAACATTCAATATATTAAAAGACATACTCATAACTCATGAACATTACATATAATAATATCAAAATCAAAACAGCATTATACATGCTGATCGTTGCCCTCGGCATAATAGCTCATTCTTAAATGTCTCTTAGTACATGCGAGGAGATGATACTGATCACACGACATCCCACATAAGGAGCAGTTACAATTATTAGTACAGATATGATATTCCTTAGTGTTACAAATTTTGTGATGAAATCCGTGTGCCGCGAAGCGGGTGATAAAATTACGATTTCTCTGATTTGAATTTTTCCATGTATCATTTTTAAAAGCTAGTGTATTATTAAATGATAGATTAATATCATCAGTTTTACTTTCTCTGATCTGGACAAACTTAGTATAATTTTCAGTTGCTGGCAAATTAAAATTTGATTTTAGCTGAATTACATATAAATAACTCCTGTCCTGAAAGTTCGGAAACTAGTCTGGATTTTGTATATTTTGGGAGGCACTTTGCTCTCTTAAGGAAACAAGATTTTACAGACTCTAATAAGTTAAAGTCTGTGATGGTTAAATATGACCAGAAAATCTCTATTCCGTAAGCTGCTACAGGTGATACTTTTAGGTGAAACAGTTTTATAGCCGTTTTCATAGATAGCAAATGTACGTTAGAAATAGTAAAAGACGTTGTGATGTCACTTTTGGTTCTATCTTTAACATGGGCTGCAAAAGACTTGCCTGATTGCTGTAAGGTAGTACCTAAATATTTAAATGAGCTTATAAACTCCAGTTTGGTGTCATTACAATAAATATTTTCTGACGGAGGGTTTGTTTTAGGGCGGTCACCACTTGCATATTTAAATTTCATTATCTTTGATTATTTGCATTTACTTTAAGACCATTTAGAGAAGCCCATTCAATTCATTTATCCAAATAACAATAATTTTTTCATGTGTGTGTGTGTGTGTGTGTGTGTGTGTGTGTGTGTGTGTTTATTGTATGAAGTACAATTTATATACATTTTGTGATTTGGTCATGCCAGAACATCTTATAAATTGTTACCTTGATATTACAGGTCAAAGCTCGTGCTTCAAGTACCCTTGAAATATTAACAAGCATAAATTATTCAGAACCAATTAGCCGTGCTGATTACAGTGCTCAAAAAGAAGTTGCAGAACGCCAGGCAATTGAGGTACTGTATATTAATATATTTTTTCACCCCTTCCCCCCCCCCCCTAAAAAAAGTGTAAGTCAATGCCATGGTATCTTAATTCATGTATTTATAAAATCTATACAAGCTTCACATGGTAATCAGTAGAAAAACATATAAATATTTTTTGTAGATGGAATATAACATCTTATTTGAATTATATATATTATTATTACCTATTATTTATTTATTTAAAACATAGATTACACACATATTGCCAAAAATTCAGTATTACAAAGTGCTGCATTTCCTGGAATTTGTATTTTAAAGAGGAAGTTCAGGGGTTTAAAAACTATTGATATGCTTTGAGAAGTATCATAAACAGTAGCTTTAAACCAAAATTGCATAAATTTTTTACATATTCTAATTTTAATTCGTAATTAAACATTTGATCGCCCAATGCGATAAAAATATTCGGCAACAGCGCGAGGTAGATATTATACTATAGGGAGAAAGGGAGAGAGAAAAAAAAATGTGGCTATGTATAGTTAGGAGAAACTCCCAGGTAAAATAAAAAGCAAAAGCACAAATTGTGACAAATAAAATAAATCTCTATTTACAGTTATTATTATTTTACTAATATTATTATCATATTCATACGTATATTATATGATTTTATATTTTATTAAAATATACTTATATAAATTCAATAACCATATAATATTATGGTAAAATAATAATAAATAAAATTAACTCATACAGTAAAACCTCGATGTAGCAAACTTGAATACAGCAAAATTTCATTATAGCAAAGTAATTTCGCCAGTCCCACTGAAAATTACATGTAAAAGTATAGGCAAACCCCGTAATAACGAAATTTCGTAATAGCGAAGTCCAAAAAAGAAAAGAAAAAAAAAATCAGCCAAAATATGTAAAAAAAAAAATTATAATAATAATAATAATAAATACAGACTTTCGTCGATACATCGCTCTCTTTCTAACGACAATTCTTCCAATAATAATAAATAAATTTGAATAGGTATAAATGCCATCTCGATCGAATACCTAAAATTACGTGAATAAGTGTTGCTGCAAAAATATTCGAAACTTTGAAAAAAAAAAAAAACTGGTTTTTGTTTTAACAAGTTCTAATAATGCACAAAATTTAAGTTTATATCATCGTAAAAAGCATTTTTTTTTCACACTTGATTACGAGATTGCTGTCCGCGTAAACAAATAAATTTAGCAAAAAGCCAATTCAATTAAAAAACAAATGTTACGTGTTGAGACTCTACATGATAATATAGTATTTCTATCTTTTATTGATTTATTTTTCATTTTGCTCAAAATTTACGTCTATATATATCACATTTTAATTAAGTCCCATAAATTAATATATGATTGCATGTTGTCGAACGAACAATAAAAAAAAATACTGAAAAGAGAAATCTTTGAGTAATCCTTGCAAATATTAAAGTTCCATATTTTTTTCTTTTTTTTATTTATTTATTTATTAAACACATTGCGTGTACAACATACATCTAAACATTCAACTCATAAACATTACATATAATATCAAGATCAAATAACAGTATTATACATGTTGATCAGTGCCCTCGGCATAGTAGGCCATACTTAAATGTCTCCTAGAACATGTGAGGAGATGATACTGTTCACATGACATCCCACACAAGGAGCAGATACAATTATTATTACAAATATGATATTCTTTAGTGTTACAAATTTTGTGATGAAAACCGTGTGCCGCGTAGCGGGTGATAATATTACGATTCCTCTGATTTGAGTTTTTCCATGTATCATTTTTTAAAGCTGGTGTATTATAAAATGATAGATTAATATCATCGGTTTTATTTTCTCTAATTTGAACAAACTTAATAAAATTTTCAGTTTCTGGCAAATTAAATTTTAATCTCAGCTCCCGTACATAAAACTCCTCTCCTGAAAGTTCATAAACTAGTCTAGATTTTGTATATTTTGAGAGGCACATTGCTCTCTTAAGAAAACGAGATTTTACAGACTCTAATAAGTTGAAGTCTGTGATGGTTAGATATGACCAGAAAATCTCTATTCCATAAGATGCTACAGGTGATATTTTCAGGTGAAAAAGTTTTATGGCCGTTTTCAGAGATAGCAAATGTACGTTTGATATGGTGAAGGATGCTGTGATGGCACTTTTGCTTCTATCTTTGACATGAGCTGCAAATGTCTTGCCTGATTGCTGTAAGGTAATACCTAGATATTTAAATGAGCTTACAAACTCCAATTTAGTTCCATTACAGTAGATATTTTCCGGAGGAGGGTTTGTTTTTGGGCGGCCACCACTTGCATATTTAAACTTCATTATTTTTGTTTTATTCGCATTTATTTTTAACCCATTTAGAGAGGCCCATTTAACTAATTTATCCAAAATTTTCTGTAATTTTTCTAAGTTTTTACATATAATAGCCAAATCATCAGCATAGATACTGAGAAAGATCTCAGGATCATCTGCTATTAAATTAACAATTTCCTCGATTATAGTTAGTATATCATAGGTTAAAAGGTTGTACAAAAGAGGACTACTCGGGCCCCCCTGCAAAACTCCATTGCTTTGCAAGATAGGGTCCGAGAGAAGTAAACCATCATTTACAGTTACAAAATTGACTTCCAGTAGCAGGGCCAGAGCAACAAGTATTTCTTTCGGAAGCTTTTTAGTTTCGATAAGTTTACTTAATAATAACTTTCTATCAACCAGGTCGAATGCTTTTAGAAAGTCAATGAATAGCACGAATGTACAACTTTTTGGTTCAGCTACATCTTTTAAAATCTGAGCATGCAAATATTTAACGGCTTGAATTGTTGATCTGCCTGGCATAAACCCAAACTGTATATCTGGGATAAGATCCTTAGTGCAATCAAAAACTCTCTTACAAATAACTTTATCAAACATTTTGAACATGATGTAACAGTTTGCAATTTATTATTTTATTTTTTTTTATTTTTTATTTTATTTTTTATTTTTGCATAAAGTTGCATACTTTACAGGTGCGCAGTACTTTTCTTCTTTTCGCGACTGCATTTATTTATCTAATTTTTTGTTATTGTAGCTCATCTTTCTTTCACACAGCTTATGAAATACTTATTTTAATATGCGTTAGTGGAGCAAATATCAAGATATATGATATAACTATTTTATATTATAATATATGTGCAAAACAAAACAGCCCTACCTGGTGTACCATAGTATAGACGAGTCAGATGCAAAAGCATACATTTGATATTGGCTGTAAATGTCATTTTCTCCTACTAAGCGGGAGAGAATGAACCATGCAGCCAATACAAATCTCTGCTATTGCACCTGACGCGTACAATACGGATTTGTTAAAAAAAGTTGTAAAAATATTTGTCAAATGTTTAGAGAAGGTAATATTTTTATCTACCCTGACTGTCGTTTATGTGATGTAGTATTTACGAACTCCCCCCCTCTTTACCTGGAGTGCAGTGATGCCGTCTCGTATGTTGTACGTCATACTTACGAGAGCAAGCTACCTGAGTGATTTTTTCTTTAATTACCAGAGTGGCGCAGAAAAATAAAATAGGTGTAATTTTTTCTACAATAAACATTAGAAGCATTTAAAAAATACTTGTCTAACCCCTGAACTTCCTCTTCAAAGTATCCCAAACATAATCAAAGGGCATAGTTTTTAATCTTGGATTCTGATGGTCAGGACTAACTAGGTTCCTTTCAAATATATTTGGTCTTTTGCAATGATCTGTCAATGTATTCAAAGCAATGCAGACATTACTTATTATTATTTGTTTTATTAGTATATACGTCAAGCACTCCTACGTCAGCATAGCAAACTTCGTGAGAGCCATGTGAATGTTTGGCATGACTTGTGGAGTACAGGTGTAAGCATAAGTCACTCAAAGGCAGCTGATTCTATTAATGGTGACCAGATTAATGCAACAATGTACTATGTGCTGTCCCAAGTGAGAGCACCAATATATGAGCAAATATCAAAACAACAAAGAGCAGAGTTGGAGAAGATACTACTGTATTCTGAAGGATGCTATGGAGGCTATCACACATTGTAAGTTGTTTGTAACTTCATGAAAAGGTAAAAATCTTTGTTCACATCACAGTGGCAGACTTGTCCATCGATCAATCCCCCCCCCCCCCCCCCCCATAATGCCTTTATGTTCAAAATATTTATCTGATCTTGAAAATGTGTGCTGAACTCTGAATCATTCACTTTGTTGTTTTTATCACTGACTGATTGCCTTTGGTCATATATGCCGCCTCCTGTTAATGCTTGGCTGGTAAGAACAATATTAAATGCCCTGAAAATTTTCCTCAAGACCTGCTATCTGTTTGGTGTATAGGCATTTGCATTCTATATATTTCAATTTTATATTTTCAGTGGTGCTATAATAACATTATCAAAATTGTAATTAAATTTTTACACGTCATTTTGCAGGCAAGCTCAAAATTTATGGCCATCCCTATCTAGTCTTACTGACATGAACAGTGCTGTCTCACTGTGGCTATTAACATTGGAAAAACAAGTAAGCTAATTCAATAAGTAAAACACCTCAAAATATTCTTCATTATACATTGCTCTTCCACCTAGGGATGCCACAACTTGGTGAAAGCTGGAGCAAATGGAGTTATTGAAGCAATGGTACTAAGTTTTGGAGGCCTTAGGTTTAGCAACCAGCATCTTGAGTTTAACATACATCCAAAGTTTCTTCATAGAGATTTTCATTTTAGGTAAGTATTTTTTAATGCATTTTTTAAGGGACATATTATAAAAAGTTGTTCAGTTCAGTATCAGTATGTTTAATAGTGGCCAAGTGGGGTGAAATTGAAAAACTTCTAAACTTTTACTGTTGTTGAATATATCTAACTGACTTAAGTTTTCTCTTCTTTATTAAACAGTCAATTTTGCTTATAAATGAAGTGGCTTCTTTTTCAGAAAAAAGAAAGAAAGATAGAAAAAAAAAAAAAAAAAAAAAAAAAAAAAATCAGCAAAAACAATATAATAAAAAGGAATGTTAACACAAATCATTAGACTGTAAGAAAAAACAAACAAACTAATTATTGATAAGAAGTCATATTAATTTTATTGATTGACAGGAGAGTAAATTATGGCAATTTAACTCATGTAAACATCAGTGTTGCTCTACAAGAGGACAACAAGGCTATTCTTTATGTGTCATTGGACAGAAGTGATAAAAATTACTATGCCTGTGATGCTGGCTGTCTGGACACCCCTGTGCAACTTGGGTAAATATGTTTTGTAGTTTTAATTTCAATTATTTGATGCTTTTGCTTATTTGTATGTAATTATATGAGCTTAAAAAAAAAAAAAAAAAAAAAATTACCTAACTATGTATCCCATATGACTGGACCTATATCTTGCTTAGGATAATGAATAGTTCCGAAATAAACAATTCTGCCAATTACAGCTCAATCTCTTAGTGACCAATTTTTTGAATATATGTGTTTTTCTATCAAATCTTTTTTACAATTAACTTCTGCAAAGTAAATTATTCTTTAATTATCATAATTTTGCAACTTTATTTTAAAATGCATTTCTTACATGACTGCAAAATAATGTTTTTTGAAAAAAAATACAAATAAGTATAAGATGAGTGTAAGTGTAATTATGAGCTCTGTTCAATGTTATTATTTTTATTTATTCTATTTATGATAGTATGAAAAATTAAGAAAAATGAACCATTAAAATATTGCTGCTAGGTTGATGCTATAAAAGAAATCACCTAGGGCTTTACCTTAATATAGTGGAGAGTCCCATAGTTTGACGAAAATCTTGCTAGGACAGAGATAAAAAAACTAACACATATTGGATAGCTGTCAGCCCTAAACTCCAAGAGAAAATGAAGTATGTGTAAGTGTGCCTTCTTTAGTCCTCATAGACTGAGAGAAATTATGATTATTTCTCTGTGAGTCTGTAAGGACTGAAGAAGGTGCACACACACACATTTTCCGTTTTCTTTTGGATTTGGTGACAAAAGCTATCCAATATGTGTTATCATTATTTTTTTTTTAATCTATGTGCTAGAAAGAGTTTCATCAAACTATAGGACTATTATTCCTCTGTATAAGGTAAGGTTTTTACTCCACTTTGGTAAGGTTTTGATTAATTTTGCTTTTAATTGATTTGTTATTTTATTACCATATGTATTGCATTTTATGTTATTAAATGGTCTTGTTATAAATGTTAGTGGCTATAAGTGAACATTAGCTGTATATTTATTATTTGTTCAACTATTTGCTGCAGACCTGATAAGAAGATTTTCCCTGTGAAGCTAACGGATCCAGTGACTGCTATTCTGTACATTACATATGATAAGCAGCACATGGAGGACCTTCGTCATACTATCCATGTCAAAGAAATTGCAGAAGGTAAGATGCAAAGTAGAAATGTATTGCTGTAGCTCATGCATACAAACATGACACATGGGGATTTTAATTATCATTTTAATGGTAAAAGTACTAAATTGTTTACTGAAAATGACAGTATGTAACTGTGCAATGACATTGCAATGACTATGTGCAATGCTCACGTCGTATAAACCAATATGCAAGCCAAAATTCCCACTATTTTTTATGAAGCTCGCTTTCTACAGAGCAATATGAGCCACTTACGTTTTTTATGCTTTTAAATTGCTTTTCGGCCTGGGTTAGAATATTTTCTCTACCACGGCATCCCTGTTAGTGTAAGCTCATACTATCTCCCATTCCCCAAATTTCTCTAATCTATCTGTGTTTTACTGTCAAATCTTTTTATTGTTATTTTTTATATTAATAATGGGACAACAGATAAGAGGTTAATCATTAATGCTTGAACCTTGGTTGATCTATGTATTTATCAATAAATTGAAAGTTACGGTATTTGAGGAAGAGTAACAATCATGGTTAGGTAAAATATTTTAAGAAGACAGAGGAACTGGCAAGGACCTTACCATCGTGAAATTATGTTCTATAGTTCAGTGAAAAAGATCTTGCTAACACAATGTATAATCAAAGGAAAGGATAGGAGAAACCAACAGGCACCTTACCACGATGAAGTCCGTAGCTTGGTGAAAATCTTGATGGCACAGTTTACACAAATATATTTACAAGTTTTAAGACGTTTCGAGGGCTGTTGCCCTGTTTTAAACTGTGCCACAAGATTTTCACCAAGCTACGGACCTAATCGTGGTAAGGTGCCTGTTGGTTTCTCCTATCCTTTCCTTTGATTATTAATTCAAACCAAAATGATTTTTGCCTTTTCTTATTAATTACATTAGCTTTGTTCATAAACCCTGTTTTCTTGCACGAAAAAATGCGTATGCCATTTGAATAACCAAAGGCGATCGTCATTTTAGGAGCAGAGAACAGGGTTTACGAACAGCATTATTGCTAACACAATGTGTTCACTATTTCTGTGCTAGCAAGATCTTGCACCAAACTATTTGACATCTCTCCTTTATTTGAAGGTCTTTGATGATTTTTTTCTGTCCTTTCCTTTTAATTTAAACTTAAATTTAGTTTTCATTTGATTTGATTTTTTTTTAATTCTATTTTTTATTTATTTTTTAGATTTCATTGTGTCTAATGCAGTGTTTTTATTTTTAGCTCCTGCCCATGAACACCATGTGATTGCTTTACATAAACATGGACATCACCTTGGAGGTCTCCCTACCCTCTTCTGGGTATCAATTTCCTTTTTGATAATTGTATTCCATCTCTTTTTGATTAAGTTAATTTATAATGAATATTGTGGATCTCAAGACAGGTACCGAATTCGTTACAGCAAGCATTAGTGGTTCATACCACTCCTGAAATGTCTGCTATGGCAGGAACTCATTACTATATTATGTTGGGAAAAAAAAAAAAAAAAAAAAAAAAAAAAACTTTAATCCAACTCTATAAGGTGCAGCGATTTTTAGCCACTTCTTTTTTTTACTCGCTATTTATTGTAATAGCTTTAAGATTTTTATAGTCTTGAGATATACAGACCATGTACTTTACTTAAGGTGTTAAAATCATGAAATTTCTACAATAATTAGTGGGTAAAAAATGAGGTGACAAAGCCAATCCACCTTATGATATGAGATAAATTTCTCCCAGCTGATGTTGTTTATATGTCCAAGTAAAGAAAAAAAAATGCAGTTTTAAAAATACCAAATTAATATTTAAGGCTTATTCAGGGCATTGAAATGCCACTTAACATTTATCAAATTTAAATAATAATAATTGTGATTCCTTAAAAAGAAAAAAGAAAGGGTTCAGGAGCTATGCATGAGGGGATTCGTTTTAAGTGTAAATTTCACCTTTCATCCTATCCAGCTGGACATGTAAGGCAGGCAAGCTGGATGGTAAAATAAAAGTAGCATTGAGGTGGAACAAATAGACAGAAAATGTTCTGGAAGTGGTGTGAGGTGGCTGAGAAAATTGTTTAGTTTCTCTGCCTGATTGCTTAGTTTCAGCTGGATACAAGGTGGCAAAAGATGAACAAAATTAGACATTTGTCTACTTACACCACCTTCTAGACATGCTATATAGATGGCAGTGTGGTGTTTACATTTATAGAGACCCTTAACAGAGAAGCGACAACCTCATGTTTTAGGCAGACCGCATTACATTCATTTTGAAAGACCCGCTAATAGTACCCACACTTTTTAGCGTTCTGATTGGACACCCAAACAATTTCTTGAATCTGGCCAATTAGAATGCTAGAAAGTGTGGGTACTATTAGTGGGTCTTTCAAAACTAATGTATTGAGGGTCTGCCTAAAACACAAGGTTGAAGGTTGGTTCTCTATACATTTACCCCAAGATATCCATTTTTTAAACAACCATTAAATGTTTAAAAAATTTCAAGAGTATAAAAGTTCCACAAAGCTATTTTTTAGTAGATAAGACGGTGCTTTTACTTTGTTAATAATGTGTATGCATGCAGGCCTAAAGTCCTGGTCACATGGGTCAATATTTTCAGTATGCAATAAATGTGATTGCATGGAAATGACATTAAGCTATTCAAGTTCTATTCATCCAAATTAATTATTGCACAATGCAAATATCACTCCATGTAAACAGGCATTTAGGCTGTTTATGCAATGAACTGCAGTCTATGTGCATTGTGCATATTTATGTAAATATTATATTATGTTATTTTTTTAATTTATACAAAATAATGAATGAATGAATAAATAAATTAGTTTTATTTTGAAGTAAAAAAGAAATTTCACCCTGAAATATTGCATTTTAAGTCATGATTGCATTTATTTATCCTACAATTTGACTTCGGTTTATATTAAATGTTCCTTAGCTGTTAAATGTGGACACTAAATCATGGACACTAAATAAAGGTCATATAAACTAGGTTCTTTAGTAAGTAATGTACACATGTTTGTGATAATATATTTTAACATTCCAAAATTTGTGCTAAATTTGCAGTATTATTTCAATGGGAAAAAATATGGTGCTAGCCGAGTTTAAATGGTAAAATATATTAACACAATCTTGTGTACTATATAGAAAATAGAAATTCTAAATTTGGTGCAAAGCTCTTATATTTACTTTTTATAATATATATATATATATATATAGGTGTGTGTGTGTGTGTGTATATATCGTCATGGCTCCACTATAATGTCCAATGTCCACTTGACCTTGGGAAAAAAAATCAACTCCAAATTTTGGATTTTTCATTTCATGTCATTTGCAGCAAAAAATATTTTTGAAGGTCAAATTAACATCAAACATTATTACAGTTGAGCCACAATGATATAATATATTGTCTATTATATTATATTGTATACACACACACACATATTGGTGTTAGAAAATAAAAAGTAAATACATATCAAAGACAGTACTTCGTACTGATTATAGAGCAAGTAAAATTTAAAAATAATTTAATCCATAAATTAGCTGACTTTTAGTTTGTTCATTGGGTTAAGTTTTTAGAAATTTCACTAAAAATATGATCCCTTTCCCAAAATAAACAATTACAAATATAATAATAATAATTAATTTTAATAAACATTAGGAAAAAATCGTCTGTGCGATAGTTGATAATATATAAAAGATTTGATAGAAACACATAGATAGATTAGGAAAAATTGGGGAATGGGAGATAGTGTGAGCTTATACACTTATACAGTGACGCGAGATAGAGAAAATATTCTAACCCAGGGCGAAATAAAATGCGTCGTATGTAAAGTGGCCCAAATTGCTCTGTAGAAAGCGAGCGTCATTAAATAAATAAGGGAATTTTGGCTTGCATATTGGTTTAGCCAAAATTCCCTTATTTATTTAATGACGCTCGCTTTCTGCAGAGCAATTTGGGCCACTTTACATACGACGCATTTTATTTCGGCCTGGGTTAGAATATTTTCTCTATCTCGCGTCACTGTATAAGTGTATAAGCTCACACTATCTCCCATTCCCCAATTTTTCCTAATCTATCTATGTGTTTCTATCAAATCTTTTATATACCTATTATCAATAGTTAATTTTACGTGCTCTAAGCATTCTATACATACTATTGTCTTTTATATATTTATTTTCGATGTTTTTTAACTATGTAATATATATATATATATATATATATATATATATATATTATATTATATATAACTGTATATTATTATATAACCGCTATAGTTTTTCCCTCATGTAATGTGTGTGCAATGTTTAACTTTTACAATGTTAATCTAATGATTTCTGGGTGTGCATATACGTGTACATTTTGTTCAGAAGTGGTCATCAATTTTGTAAATAAAGTGTTTTTAATTATTTTCTACTATGAAAGGGGAAGTTAAGGGTTTACAACGCATATGGCTTCTTCAATGTTAGATTATTAGATGAAGTCCTCATAACCTTGCATCTTGCATATGATGACCCAAAGCCATTCCGTATAGCTTCACAAACGTGTGATAATCCTGCAAGATAACTTGCCTCGTATCTTTTACGTCACACGTCTTTGCTATAGAAATGTTGTAGCAAGGTGCATATATATCGCAGGATGAACGCAGGCTCGGACTGGCCATAAGAGCAAGTCCGCAATTGCGGACATGGCCCCCCCTGTTTGGAGGCCCCTAAGGCCCAAAAAGGGGCGTAACTAGGGTGTTACGCCCCCTTTGTGGCCCCTAAAGAGGGTGTTACACCCCTTTTGCGGACGAGGCCCCTTGATTGCCAGTCTGACCCTGGATGAACGCAAGAGTTTGTGGGGCTACGTAAGGGCTATGGGGCATATCATTCAAAAACTTCATCTCATTCTACCATTGAAGAAGCCCTGTTGTAACCCCGGAACTTCCCTTTAATCTGAAACATATAGTTGGCACAATATTCAACATTATATTCATTCTGACTTTTTTGTATTTATTTCGGTACAATAAACAGTGATCTATATATTAATCACCACTAATTGTAAGTTATTCTGTTCAGTAGTGTATAGCAAGGATTTGGCAACGGGCGAGGGATCCAGCCTCACAGAGAGGGGGTCCGGCCGGACCCCCAAAACTCCTCCCTGAATACCCCCCTGATTCTGTTCATATATAATTATTAATTATTTATGCTTCATTTAATTACCAGCATGCTTAAATCATCAGTGTTTAAAAAGCATAAAGTATCGATTTTTTTTTTAAATTTATAAATACCAAAAGTACAGCCAACGCCACCTAATTGCAACTGTTGTAACGACAGATGGCACTCCGCAGTGCGCAAGTATCGCCACAGCGCCTGATGTGCAGCACTGTGCGAAAAAGGCTGCTGGAAGGAGGGGAAGGGCAGGGGTAGGGGTTGAATTGAACCGGGTAGAACCAGGTAGAACGTAGAACAGGGGTAGAATCTATCTGGGTAGAATAGAAGCATAGAAGAGCAAGCCCAGAGCAAGCCCCGCAAATAAAAAGAATAACAAAGTTAAATAGTATAATAATACATACGTTTTATATGTATGCAGTGACATTGTTTTGACTAGATTTTGGACAAAGAACTGGTTGCAAAATGCACAATTAAAAGTATAATATCTAATTCGCAAATTTTACTTGGAAGCTCCGCCAAAATTCACTTGAAAATAGAGCGAATGGAAATTTGAACGCAAATAAATTGTAAGTGGGTGTAACTTTTATAATATGTATGAATATCCCATCATATTATTGTAAAATGCTATTTAATTTTTCTTATTTGATGTTAATTGTTTGATTTCTTGATTTTTTTTTTCTGATTTTTTTTTCTTGTTAATTCTCTAATTATTGTGGTTTAATATATATTATATATCGTCTATATGTATCTATGTATGTATATTGATGCGTTATATATGTTATTACATACACATATGTATGTACATACATATAAATATGTAATATTTCATATGTATGTCTACATACATAATACTATAATATAGTATGTATATACATAATATAGTAGAAATTTTGAAATCACTAAACATGTAATATACATACATGATACTGTATTACATGTTTAGTGATTTCAAAATTTCTTTCTTGAATTGCTTCAAGTTCAATTCTTTTATGTATGTACATACTTCTTTCTTCAGTTCATTATACAGTTTTAAGTCAATAACATATTATAAACAAAAAGATTATGTCATATGCATATAATGCATATAAAATGCCTTAATTTCTAATACATATTCTATTATTGTTTCAAAGCCATTGATATTATACATACATATTATGTATTTTAGCCAATGTATGCATACATACTACATAACATTATGTGATACATACTATGTATATAGTTATAACATATGCATACATTCATAGTGCATAGTTCCAGTAGGTGGAGTATTACTATAATGTACACAGTACACATACTTTGGTTTCAAAATGAGAATAAAGGATTTTGCCGAATATGCCGCGCGAATGAAATGTCTGGAACGTAAATATAGTAACAAAAGCAATGTGTATCTACTGCTGCATTTCTCCATACCTTCTTATATCACTCGTATGTGCGAGCAACAAAATAATATGCTTGCTTGACCAGCCATCTGGTGCATCTCTCTCTCTCTCTCTCTCTCTCTCTGCTGTCATGGCATGATATATTTCAAAAGACAGGATAGAGAGAGAGAGAGAGAGAGAGAGAGAGAGAGAGAGAGAGAGAGAGAGAGAGAGAGAGAGAGAGAGAGAGAGAGAGAGAGAGAGCAAAGGTGTGCACGAGTGTGCACCAGACAGACAGCTGATCAAGCAGACAAGCATATTTTGGTGTCCGCACATACAAATAATATAAGAAGGCGGAGAAATGCAGCAGTAGACACACCTTGCTTTTGTTGTGATAATTACCTTCCAGCCACTTCATTGGAGCGGCATATACGGCAAAATCCTTTATTCTCATTTTAAAACCAACTTATATATGTATGACAAAGTATGTTAATATGTATGTACTATGTACATATGTACAGTATTATATATATCAATGTGCAAATAGATTTGGAAAATGCAAATCCAATTTTTGTGTTTCCAGTGGGTTATATCTCATTTTAAACACAGAATTCCAGTTCACTACTAGCCTTCCAGTCTGGAGGTAGGGCAGGGCTTCTCTCTCCTTGCCATGCTAATGAGTAGGGACCGGATTTTCAGTTGCAAATGTCTGCTTGCGCCTGCGAGTTTGGTTGCTCCTCGTACCGCACAACAATTTACTAAATATTTATAATTTTTGGTTCATTCCAGGTATTTTGAGGTAAATTATAGGTAGATAGGAAATATTTTACAAATTGATAATAAGTTGTGCAGCAGGAAAAGTAACTGCTGTTTTTGCAGGCGCAAGCAGACATTTGCAACTGAAAATCCGGTCACTACTAATGAGTCCCAATAAGATAGATAGATAGATAGATAGATAGATAGATAGATAGATAGATAGATAGATAGATAGATAGATAGATAGATAGATAGATAGATAGATAGATAGATAGATAGATAATAATTTTTACTGAGGCCACAAAAGGTACAAAACCCACTGAAGTGGTCCTCTGATATTCTTGCTGTCAGAGGTTTATAGTTTGACAATTTTTATTACATAGTTTTAAAAACGATAGCTAAAGGAGAGTACATCACAATTATATAAACAGAATATTAAATTTCAACTCATAACAACAATTGTTTTCTGATATTTTATAGAATTCAAGATAACATAATTAATTATTATAATGATAAAGTGATATACTTAGATCAGACAATACTAATATATAGTGATTATAGAATAATATGTTATTAATTTATCAAAATAACAATTATAATCACAGCATTTTAATGAGAATATTTACAATTAAAGGCATAGAAAACATTGAAACAACATGTTCTAAACACAAAATGGGATCTACAAAACTGATGATATTTTTTACCAGAATGTTAATGTAGCCTCACAAAAGAGCTTGAAAAAAATGTAAAGTATGCAATTTGCGTGAATAGTCCTGTTTATGACGTCATTAACAGGCAAAAACTATTATGAAAATGTTGTGCGGGTTGCATAAATCTAAATTTTCTGATCACTGCTCCGGAGCTACAGTTGGGTTTTGAGACCAACTAACGTTATTTATATAAGTCCCATCAAGTGTTTTGTGATGTAGATGAAAATGTTTTCATGTTTTCTATGCCTTTAAATTATGCATATCATAGCATAATAAATTGAAAATTTTATATTATAATACGAGATATTTAATATTAACATTTAATTACAAATTAAAATAAAATACAAGTTACTTATTATTAATAATTGAATAAAAGTGATTTAATTTCTTTAAGTAAGGTATTTATATAGATAGGTAATCCAGAGCGGGAAAATACACTTACGGTGAATTTCGATTATCAATTGTTTGATGCCTGTGTTTTTAAGAACCATAAAAGCTAATGTAAATCAAGTAAGTTTACTACTCTCGTGTATAGTGAATAGTGGACTTTGGATGCATATTAGTGGTATTGTAAGAAACTTCAATACAGTGCTCGCATTTTGGTGCTATACTCTAGAATTTGGAGATTATCAAATTTAAATGAGAGGTGATGTAAAAATAGCATTTATTATTACTTATTATCGCGCATTTTTTTAAAATTTGTTCCCTGACTGATTAATAAAAAATAGGCAACACACACTTCGGAATCAAACATATTCTTTTACCATGATTTTTTTTGTAGCATAACTTTTTTTAATTACCGGTACATGGATAAATGACAAAAATCAATGCTATGAATTAACCAATATATAAGGTAAGAAATAAACATTAAATATTAAAATTAATTAAAAATACACAAAATGACTTGGCGAGTGTTTGTTGCCCCAGCTGTTTCCTGTTTTGTGGGTGGTCCTTCTATTCAGATTACCTACCTGTTATATCAAAATACCGTACTAGTAAGGACAAAACAGCTGTCCATGGCTAGATGAGGTACTGAGAATGGTGTGCTATGCGCAATGCTCACCCGTCTAAACCAATATGCAAGCCAAAATTCCCATTCTTAAGAAGCTCACCTTCTAAAGAGCAGTATGAGCAACTATAGGATGTGTGCGCATGACGTCATTCTGAATGCTTTTCGATGCTCTTCTTGAGCAATCAATTACATTGCACAGCATAGGACAAACGTAGTTTTTGGTTGTTTTCTTGGGAAAATTAGCTATAATTTGGTTATAGTTTGCACACTTGAAAAACTAATTCAACTTATTAACAACATCAATGCTCTCAAAAATATTGCGAAGTATTTTTAAACTGGCAAAATGAGTCATTTTCCCATACTGGCCCATGCTATTTAGTACTCACTTATGGTGTTGACTTTAACATGAATGAAACCACCTTATAGTATGTATGCTATATATATATATATATATATATATATATATATATATATATATATATATATATATATATATATATATATATATATATATATGTATGTATGTATATGTATATGTATATGTGTGTATATATATATATATATATATATATATATATATATATATATATATATATATATATATATATATATACATACATACATACATACATACATATACATATATATATATATCATCGTGGTTCCGCTATAATGTTCAATGTCCATTTGACCTTGAAAAATATTTTTTGCTGCAAATGACCTGAAATGGGAAAATCCAAAATTTGTGGTCGATTAGACGATTTTTATTTTTTCAAGGTCATTTGGACATCGGACATTATAGCGGAACCACGACAATATATATATATATATATATATATATATATATATATATATATATGCCTAGGTTAGAATTTTTTCTCTGCCATGGAGTCCCTGTCAGTGTAAGCTCATTACACATTACTATCTCCCATTCCCCAATTTTCCCTATATAAGCTAACTATGTTTTTCTATCATTTTGTTTTATTTATCATTCTAAATAAACTTCAAATGCACTTCAGTTTCATTCATGCACTTTCAGTCAGCAGATCTGTATTCTGCAGAAATATATTATCAGATACACACTCAACAATACACTTTAAATTGCTGTATGCAAGCAATGCACTCATTTTATTTGTAAATTGTGATATATAATCGTGATTGCTTTTTTTGTGATGGCTATTGAAGATATATCCGATTGCTATTTGCAGTGTGAAATATAGGAATTAAACACTCTGGTTAATGTTTATATTCAGAATTAAGTTGTTTTAATGTGTAGAAATATAAAATAAATTATGCCAAAAAGACAATAAAATCTATAAAATTTTTGGGCTTCTCTTCTACCCTCTTGGTTTTCATGGTTTCTTCCCAGAGGAAAATGGTTGCTGGCACCATAGTTCAAATCTTTTGAACATAACTGGATATCATATCTGAAGAAAGTAGAAACTCATACATGGCATAGATGTTACATGAAAGGAGATGCTGCTTTCAAGGGGCTTAAAACTGAGTGCAGGCAAGTGCTAGGTTGCCAGCTTTTTGCTCAGAACACCTCCAGAATTTTTCATTGACTGCTTGTTACTATTTAAAATGTTGTTACTACTGTTATTAAATTTGCAAATTTAGTTGCAACAACATTATAATATATGAGTGACTAGAACTAGAAGCCAATGTAAAGGCTTTCATATGTTCTAAGCAATGAGTTTGCAACCTAGTACCAACATTTATGCCACAGATAGATGTACTAATTAAAAAAAGTTCCGGAAAATCTCTACTTTTTTGTTGTAACCCAGCTTCAGTTATTTTGCAGTTTACACTAAAAATTGTTATGTTTTTTGTTACAGGTAGACCCATCACTGCTGGAATTTACAGCTGAGGATTTTTTTCCTACTACTGCTTCATATATGATATTTATTGTGCAGCTTCTAAAATGCCAGTTGATATTAATGAACTATCTGAAGGGTGGCTGGAACTTGAAAGTGATCCAGGTTGGTAAATAATTAATTTTCAAAAATTCTACACAAAAATGTGTTAAAATTAATTACAGTTCAGTACTGCTATTATTAAGTGAGTGAAGAGCCAGAAGTACCAAAAGTTTAAGAACGGGGCAGCGGCGGCCGCAGCATTTTCCCACAAAGATAACATATTGTGGTTGTGGGTTGCCTATACAAATCGTTCTCAAACTTTTGGCCAGAGCTGTACATAAATTTAATATACCAAAAAATGTATGTCAACAGGATTGTTTACACTCCTATTGGAAGATTTCGGAGTCAAAGGAGTGCAAGTGGAGGAGATTTATGATCTCCAGAAGTCACTAGAAGGCCCAGTTTATGGTTTCATATTTCTATTTCGATGGATTGAAGAAAGGAGGTCAAGAAGAAAAATAGTAGATGAAACAGAAAGTTTTGTCAGAGATGAAGAAGCTGTCAATAACATCTTCTTTGCACAGCAGGTACATGAAGATATTGATTTGTACTTTTCATGTATTATTACAATATTGTTTTAAATTTGTGTAACAATACTAACAATTAATTTTTATTGCTTTCATGACTTCTGAAGATGGTACCCAATAGCTGTGCAACCCATGCCTTGCTCTCTGTACTAATCAATTGTCCGAGCTTAAATCTTGGTGCAACAGTCAGCAGATTAAAAGCACATACATCTGGAATGAGCCCAGAAAATAAGGTTTGTTATGTATATGAATCCAACTTGCATGCTATTCCATTAATTTCTAGAGAGTTGAGTCACTGTTTTCTCACTCACTGAAAATTGTTATTTATTTTTAAAATAATTAACAGTTTTTCACCAGTATTAAAATGTCACTTGTGTTAGTAAACCTTGCGTCTTGCCTTCCAAAATGTGCAGTTCCATGTATATAAAAAAAGGAGGGAGGGGGTAATCAGACAAATCTTCCTCTGTTCTCTCTCTCTCTCTCTCTCTCTTTTTACTATGACGATGTTCTAGGATAGTAAACAGCCGCTAGCATTTTTATAATTTTTAATTTTACAACCTATGCGACTTAGAAAAAAAAAAAAAATAAGACCAACATAATGCTCAAATGCTCACATATATCAAACACTAAATATGTGTAAAGTTTCAAAATTTCCCTGCTCATAGTAGCCTCGTTAATGATTAATTAATAATTTATTCAATTAATATGTAATTATGTAGTTAGTAATTGCAATTACTGTACTTCTCTTTCAACTTAATTCAAGTACTATTATTTTTAATAATGTTGGCATATTCATTAGCATTCATTACCTTAAATTTGGCAGGGTTGGGCCATTGGTAACACGCCTGAATTAGCCAGAGCTCACAACTCTCATGCAATGCCGCAAGCTAAAAGAAGACATGACAAATCTTCAAGCTTTAGTACTGGACGCTATACAGGAGAAGCATTTCATTTTGTTAGCTATGTACCAATAGAAGGAAGGCTATTTGAACTTGATGGTCTCAAGCCTTATCCTATAGATCACGGTAAGTTAACCAGCTCAAAATGTATGCAACAGTTAGTAAATTAATTTTTTAAAATCTGCATGGGCTGTTTGCATTGTAAAATGCTGATTTAGGAAGTGACAAGCAGCCATTCCTGTCAATTTGATATTAATTAAGGAACAAAAATTGACTTTGTAATAGTTGATTGATAATAAAGATGATATAGTAACACAAAGATAGATTTGAAAAATCAGGAAATTGCGCTGTTAATTGGCAGGGACATGAGGGACGCAAGCTTGAATGATAAAATATTATAACCCAGTCGGAAGTTAAATGCAAAGAAGTGTTTATAAATTGCAAAGGGTAGTGTACTTTAGTGAGCTCATTATTACCTATGATCAAGTTTTAATAGAGAGTGCGAGCTTAGGGGATAGTTTTGGCTTGCATTTAGTGCAGTGGCACAAAAACATGTGCCACCGCTGTGGACACCTCACTCTCAAGCCATGGACAGCTGTTTCGGTCTTACTGGGCCTTGTCAGCATGGCATGGAAAGATAAGCTCCCACTCTTTGATGACCTTGAGCTGTGACTGCCTGAGAGCAAGTGCTGGAGTAGCAGTAGCAAGATTGTGTGGTATTTATACTTGCAGCCTGAGCATGTCCCAGTGGCTCACACTCCTCATTGGTTCCCACTCCATGAAGTGCCAAAGTTTGAAAGCGTAGAATTTGAACCACTGAACCAAGCCAAAACCACCCCCTAACCTCACCCTCTATAAAAATTCAAGCACAGGTATTAATGAGCTTGCTAAAGCACACCCCCTTTGCAATTTATAAATACTTCTCGCATTTAATTTGGACTGGGTTAGAATCTTTTCTCTTTTCTGCAAATAGAAGCTCAATTTCCCATTTCCCAATTTTTAAAATCCTTGTGTTATTATTAATCTATTTTATTATTTATTAATTAAGTATAATGTAGGCCTACAGTATTAATAAGTATGACCATATATCGACTTTTATTGTAATATACAGGACCTTGGGGCGAGAAAGAAGATTGGACTGAAAAGTTCAGACGAGTAATAACTGACAGATTAGGCATGTCCAATGGAGAGCAGTATCATGACATTTGCTTCAATCTAATGGCTGTTGTGCCAGACAGAAGACTTGCACTAAACCACAAGCTTAAGTTATTAAGAACCAATAGGTAAACTAATGTTAAAGGAATAGACCAGAGAAAAACATAAGCATTTATATTATAAAACACTTGATGGGACTTAACATTAGTTTGTCTCAAAATCAAACAGTAGCCCTGTAGCAGTAATTAGAATATTCAATTTATGCAACCCGCACATCATTTTCATACTAATTTTTTTCATGTTTCTGACGTCATGAGCATGAATTTTTACGCAAATTGCATACTTTACAATTTTTTCACGATCTCTCGTGGGGCTACATTAACATTGTGGTAAAAATTGTCATTGGTTTTGAAGATCCCATTTCGTGTTTATTTATTAAAAAGCACATGTTGTTTTATGTGGTCTATGGCTTTAAAAGGTACTTCTAGAAATTTGTGTCTTAATCCAGTTGCATCATTGAAATTTCAGACAAATAGTATTGGAAGCATTGCAACAATTAGTAACCTTATCATCACAAGGCAAGCTGAGACTTGATAATCATTCAGATGATACTGAATCTAAGGCAAAGGATAAAAATAATACTGCGATGGTCCAGTCCAAAAATGTGACTACAGATAAAGTTAATAAGGATATCAAAGAAAAGCCAGGTAGATATTTAAAATGTAAATTAATTATAACACCTCACCTGCTCTGTAAAGCCTTTTATTTTTCTACTTTTCTTCCAAGCTCCTCCATCTGTAATTATTATATTAATGAACAATGCAAATAAAGATTTGTGTAAATCCTGTTCAATTCCTAAAAAAAAAAAAAAAAAAAAAAAAAAAAAGGAAAATTTCATTTAAAAAGCATCAAGTGATATCATTTTTGTGTAGTTTAAAGCAAATATATATATATATATATATATATATATATATATATATATATATATATATATATATATATATATATATATATATATATATATATATATATATATATATAACAAAAATAATAATAGGCTAATAATAGCCTAATAATTAATAATAAAAGTCTGTAAACACCATTAATGAGTTTGTGCCTTTTGCAGAAAATTTTCCATTTTTGTACACATATGTTTGTGTTTGCATATATGTGTGTGTTTGTGTCTCATTTATTTTATTTTATTTTTCAGCTATATCAAATGAGGAAAGCAAAGATAAAGTTAAAATGGCAAAACCTACGTCATCACCATCAACTTCTTCAAAAAATAAGTATATAGCTAACTGTTCATTTACTATGTTTCCCTCAATTAGTGAGTAATGCAGCTTTTGCATTAAATTTAAAATAAAACATACCTCAAGTTACAGTAGATTTTTGGAATGTATCTTATCATGTTTTTTTGCTCTGAGATATGTATATTTATCTCTTAAAGTTTTCTATATTAGTTCCAATACCATTGTGTTGCAACCATTCACCTATGTGACATTTATGTCCTCATTAATTTCTAATTATAATTTTATTATTATTTTACACTCTGCTTTAGTGGTTCAGTATAACTATAGTATAACTTAAGGAGGATTGTCTGTTTTTTTTTTGTTTGTTTTTTTTTTTTTTTTTGTGGACTGAGAGCAGTTGCAGTTCAGTACCAAACTTGATTTTATTATTATCTAAAGCTGCATTGGGTGAAGAAGAAGTATAGCAAATCATTTTGAAGTGATATGTTGCACAGAACACCCACTGATATTTGATATTATTTTCTGGCTTTAGTGTAAATGAGGAATGGGAAAGTGATCGAGCTAGTAACACAGATTACTCTACACCGTTAACAATCCAGACTTCTCCAGCACCTAGTGGTGGATCAAGTACAGACACTTCTTCTGAAGTTGGCTCTGCTTTCAACTCTCCTACCCAAGGTTATTTTTGCTTTGTTTCTTAATCTATAAATAATAAAGTAGAAATAGCAGGAATAATATTATTAGTTTTTCATGAAAGTAAAATTTTGTTTACTTAAAATTTATATTTTCATTATATTGTAAATGTGGCTTTAAAAAAAAAAAAAAAAAAAAAAAATGTGTACTTGATGTATAACAAAGTTAAGTACGTAAATTGTATGTATAGGTTACTTACAAATTACATGCATAATTTGTATGTCTGTGTAGTCAGGGATACCATACATGATCCATACTGCATTGCACTTCTCTATCAATTTTATTATTATTCCAGGATGGGGCGCTCATTCTGGCCAGAGTAGTCCAACTTCATCAAAAGATTTTAAAAAATTTGTTGTCATCAGAGTTGCTGGTGAGGATGATAAAAACAAGGACAAGTCTGACACTCCTGGTAAGAAAATACTTCTATTGTAAATTATCATTAAGTTAATCAAGT
This sequence comes from Ecdyonurus torrentis, assembly GCA_949318235.1. Classification (NCBI taxonomy): domain Eukaryota; kingdom Metazoa; phylum Arthropoda; class Insecta; order Ephemeroptera; family Heptageniidae; genus Ecdyonurus; species Ecdyonurus torrentis. The sequence goes on along the minus strand of OX439127.1, from coordinate 12,865,426 downwards.
TATGAATTATAATTTTAACAATTACCTATCTTGCTTATCTAGCATTGAAAGCATTGGTACTCACGATGAAAATATATTTAACTATTGAAATTCAGCACATATTTTTCTCGTAAACATAACATTATTTTGAAGAGTAAAAATATCACAATCATATGAACATAGCCTTGGTAATTGATAGTATTAATAATAATTTAACTAATATAAGCTGAGGGAAAAAATCAACTGTAGGATATGATCAACAAGCAAATATTAGATAGAAAACATGTAGATAGATTGAAAAATTTGAGGAGAGGGAGTCGAGCTTAAGCTATAACGGTGAGAATGATAGAAAGAACTCGGACCAAAACTGTTTCACTACTTCCTTTTTCAATTTTTCAAATATATATGTTTTGTATTGAATCTAATCATATAATATAAAAATAAGGGAAAAAACAAACTATTGCGGTTGATATATTTATTATCAAAAATTAAAAATAAAGTTCAATACAAAACAGTAGCCAAGAAATTAGAGTGTTGAATTGAAAATTAATAAAACATGAATATTTTCTAATTTCATTAGTTAATTGGGACTTATGCAAGTAATTTAAAAAGGATTTCCGCTAAAAAGTATTGGTCAGCTGGAGACGTGGATTGCGGGTCAAATGGGCAACAAAATATAGCTTCCAGAATAAAATGAATAAAAAAGGAACAAAAATTTGAATAGTGATGTTCTCTTTGGATTTCCTAATTCATCTATTAACCTTGAATGGGACTCGGGATCAAATGTTCTTGTATAGTTGAAATATGATCAAAACATATTTAGCATTAAACACTGGTATTAAACATTATTTTAAAATTTTATCATTGTATCACTGTTGTAGAAAACAAAATGTCTATATCATTTTTTGTCAGCAGAAGCAAATGGCTATCTCTTTTTTTGTCTCATGAAGCAAAATGTGTACAGTAAGTCGTCCCTGAACGTAATGTAGATGGCATTCAACTTACACATTTTGCTTCTCGTGACGAAATACATTTTGTTCGCTTCAACATCGATATATCAATGAGGTTATATTGGTTGGAAGTATCAGGGGAGGGGGGGGGGGGGGGAAGTGATGCTACAATGTCATATTGCAGAAACAAAAAGATTCAAAAACTTCTAATGACTATCATCCAAAAGCCTATTTAGTTGGCAATGTGTGAGCATGATTTCAGATTAGTTCCTTTTTATCGTATAATTTTAAACAACATGCCTACTTACTTAAACTGATATAACTATGTTATGTATGTATGAGAAAAAAAAATTATAATAAACTTGCGTTATATTGTTTAAAAACATTACTCACTACATTGCGGGAAAAATAAGCATACTAGCACAGAGATAAAAAAAAAACTAGCACATATTGGATAGTTTGCAGCACTAAACTTCAACAGAAACAGGGTGTATTTTGCCTTCAACAGTTTTAACAGACTCCTAGAGAAACTTTTAATGATTAAACACGTTAAGTTTCCCTCCGAGTCTGTATAAGTAAGTACTGACAAAAGCAAAATACACCCAGTTTCTCTTGGAGTTTAGTGCTGAGAGCTATTCAATATGTGTGTTATTATTATTATTATTTTTGTCTCTGTGCTAGCAAGATTTTCACCAAATTATGGGACTCTCTTCACCATGGCAAGGTCCTTGCTGGTTTTCTCCTGTACTTCTTTCAAATTTATCATACCTAACCGCAATGGTTTATTTTACTTAATATCTCTTATAACAAACTAATTCAACATTAAAGCTTAGGTTCTAAAAGTTTCAACATATTAATTTGTTTCATATATAATTCTGTTTACTCTCACTTTTAAACAATCCACAGCTCGGCCTGGAGTGAGTAAAAGGTCAGCTAATGATGTAGCAACAACTAGTAGTGCTATTACACCGCCTAGTAAAAAGCAAGTGGTGGAAAGCACAAGTGGCTCACCTGATTCAGCAGTCAATGATGCTACCATTTCTACAAGTACTGAGACTTGCGCTCCCAAAGTTGAGCCACCACTTTTAGATGCTTCAAGTATTTTCAGAGAAGTAGGTGATAAAAAAGTGGATCCAAAATTGTGTTTAAAATACGCTGAGCTCTTTGAATCACAACACACCTTTGCACCAAAGGATCTTTTAGCATTATTAAAAAACTTGGAAAACGAAATCAATATTTGTGAATTAAATGTGAGAGATGAGAACGAGAAAAGGAGAAAATATAAGGTACCTATATGACATTATCCATAATATATTATTAAAATGAATTAAATTTAATACTTCAATTTCAACAAATTACTCACACAAAATTAAATCTTCTTACCATATCTCCTTTATATTTTTATTGTCTAGGTGAAGATGTTGATAATGGCACAGTTTCGATTTGTAGATTGTTTAGTGCAATTTGGATCCATCTTTAGTTGCTTTTAGTGTCTAGTACACTCAAAGTAATTAAAGAAAAAGCCTCAAAAACATTAAAAAAAAAAAAAAAAAAAAAAAAACTTTGTTACCTATGCCATCAAGATCTTTACCTAGCTATGGACATCTTCATGGTAAGGTGCTTACTATTTTTTTTATGCTTTCCCTTAATTTCACATCCCACATCCAAACCAAAATTGTTTTATTTTTCCTTAAATGCCTCACTTCCTTAACACTTTTGTAATATTTTGAGAAGAAGTCTATTCCTAAACATTTGAAATAGATTGAACTACACCAATATGTTACAACCCAATTAAACTTTTGTTACATTTTTATTAATTTTTTTTATTTTGTTGTGACAACAATAAAATAAACGAACTTAACAAAATATGATTTGGTTGCAACTTACTGGGCTTCAATTTGTCTCCACTTTTCATGTTTAAATAGGTTGATGATTGTCGTAGAACCCATAACTATGATGAGTTTATCTGTACATTCTTATCCATGTTGGCTCAGCAAGGAAAACTAGCTGATCTTGTGCAACAACACTTGCTGCACCACAGACGTCAAGGCAATCCTGGAGCCAGACTCCATAAGTAAGTCAATGCTAATCTTATTTGTTCAATTCTTATGTTATATCAAATATCCATGGTATTCAACTTTTTATAGAACATTTAAATGGTACCTGGTGATGGTTCAAATTAGTCTTGTTCTTTTCCTTATTGGTGTCATGACATGACCCTGAAGATGTGGAATGTTTAAGCTTTCAAATCAAATGTAAACCAAAATTACCTAATTCTCTAATCTTTAATTCCAATTTGTTTAATAGGCTATATATAAACGAGGAGGAAAAAAAAAAAAAAAAAAATGCTATTGTTTTATAAAATTTTCTCTAATCTCTTAACCTACTTTTGTTTTTAATATTATAATTTTGTTAAGTATAGGCCTATACTTAAACTCTCGATTTTGTGAAGTAAACTATTGGTCCCGTTCAGAAGGATAGGCTTTTCAATGTTTAAGCATTTCAATTTTATGAATTTATTTTTTGGGGTGAGAGGGAAGTTACTTGAGGGTGTGAAGCCATGTATGCAGGTAGTAAGGCATGTGTGAGAGTAAACGGAAAGTTGAGTGAGTGGTTTAAAGTGGGTAGAGGCGTTAGGCAAGGATGTGTGATGTCGCCGTGGTTATTCAATATTTTCATGGATAAATGTATAAAGTTGGCTGAAAAGTATGGAAGTGGAGTAAACGTAGGTTTGTTAATGGTGTGGATGTTGTTGTACGCTGATGATGCTGATGGTGGCTGAGAGTGAGGAAGAATTGCAAGAGATGATTGATAGGTTGGAAGAAAGCACAGAACAAATGGATCTGAGAATAAATGTTGGGAAAACTAAAGTAATGGTATTTGGTGGAGAAAATGATGATGGAAATGAATTCACACTGAATGGAGAAAAGCTGGAAAGAGTGAAAGAGTTTGTATATTTGGGAAGATTATATCAAGAGAATGGAAGTATAGATGGGGAGATTGAGAGGAGAGTGGCGGCAGGTAGGAAAGTAGTTGGCAGCATGGCAGGATTGGCCAAGAGTGATGCTTTATCAAACAAAGCAAAACTTACAGTGTACAATTCTGTCTTACTCCCAACTATCTTATATGGTTCTGAATCATGGGTATGTCAGAGTAGGCATATGAGTAGGGTGAATGCTGTTGGTATGAGTTTTCTCAGAAGTATGTATGGTAAAACAAGATTAGATAGGGTAAGGAATACTTGGGTGTTGGAGAAATGTGGAGTAAAAGAAACTGTGACTGAGAAGTATGAGAACAGTGTATTACGGTGGTTTGGTCATGTTGAGAGAATGGGTGATGAAAGAATAGCAAAGCAGGTATTTCATAGTAGAGTGGATGGAAGGAGAGATAGAGGCAGGCCTAAAACATCATGGTCTGAGGTGGTTGGAAGATGTTTGAAAAATAAGAATGTACGCAGTATGAAATGCAAAAGGAAATGTATGAAACAAGGTATGAGACTGGCGGAAGCAAGTGAAGTATGTCAGGATAGGAAGTTGTGGAGGTCTATCACTGGGTCAGGATAAAACATCTGTGTTGTTGGCTTACCCCGAAAGGGATTTATAGCGTCATGATATGTATGTATGTATGTATGTATTTTTTGAAATGAATTGTTGGTCCTCAAAAGTAAAAACTCTCAATTCAGTGATTTTTTTTTTTTTTTTTACTTGCTTTTGTTTGGGGTTTTCTTTCCTAAAATATAGTTTATTTTAATGTCTGTACATGACAGCCATCTACTAATAAACAATTAACTCTATTATTATTGGACAAATCTTGTAAAAACTTGAAAGTGACTATTATATTTTATTGCTATCATTCTTCATTCTTGAGGTTAAATTTTGATGTAACTTGTGAAATATACTTACCTATTTATTTTTTTTTTATTTATTTTTTTTTAAGTACCTAATGTTTAATTATGTGAAACGAGTGGTGTTTGCAAGAAAAGCAAAAAACTATTCCCAAGTATTGAATTAAAGTTCAAAACTTAAAGAGTAGTACCTATATGAAAATAATACTACAGAAGATAGTTAAACACTTTCATATTTTCATATTCAACCATCCACAATATATCAATAACCTAAAAAATTATATATATATATATATATATATATATATATATATATATATATATATATATATATATATATATATATATATATATATATATAAATGCACAGAAATAGATAACTTATTAAAAATGTTGTACTTTGCTTAATCAAACAGGTCTCCAACCACTCATATTGCATTAAAAAGGTTTACAATACAATTTTAAGTTGTACACTTTTAATGGGTGGAAAGGCCCAAACTGTACAGACTGGCATGTTATTACCCGTTATGCGGTGCATGGTTTCCACCATGTAATCTGTCAGATTAAAGAATATCACGAGTGTAATGATAAATGTGTATGTTTGTTATGTGGTGGCCTATGTACGAGGTACCACTTACTTCATTGTCCATCTCGGACCCTATCATTAAGTCAATATGCAAAAATGTAGACTTATAGAGTGCAATGTAAATATATATCGAGGGGTCCGCTATATTGTCCTAAGTCCACGTGGTTCATTATTTACTAATAATGCTGTTCGTAAACCCTGTTTTCTTGCACCAAAAAATGCGCATTCCATTTAAATAACCAGAGGCGATCGTCATTTTAGGAGCAGAGAACAGGGTTTACGAACAGCATTATTGTCCTAAGTCCAAGTGGTTCATTATTTACTAATGTCCTAAGTCCACGTTTTTGAAAAAATACTAATGTCCTAAGTCCATTTTGAACCAAAGTGGTTTTTTCGTTTCCAATGATCAAACATCTTATTTTACATATTTACACCATTTTTTACATGAATATCTAAAAAAATAAAGCCGTGACATAAAAAAATCAACATTATTTGTACCAGACACGCCCCCTTTTACGCGCAAAAGTTATTTACAAGTAAGCGGCTAAATGTTTTGAAAACGACGGTGATTGTATTTAACTAAAATAATTATTGTTAATGTAAGTTAATGTTTTTCAATATAACTTATTTTTAATGGGAAAACTACCCCCAAAACTTTTGCAGGCTCATAATTGACACTCATTTCTCTGACTTGACTTCCCGATATTAATATTGTGACAATATTAAATTTGCGTATATGTATATGAAAAAATAATATTTGAAGAAAATTTTTTCATCGGTCTGAAACCAGTGAATAGATTTCATAGACCACAGCGAGCGTCGCGTCTGCACCGAAATTAATTAGATGCATATAATTGAGAGACACATGTAAATTTCAATCATCATGTGATTTTCGCATAAAATCACTTTTTTTTTTTTTTTTTTTTTTAACAATTCCGATACTACTTGTGTGGTGTTAATATGTAAGACACACAAGGTACTTAATAATCGCAATGGATGGTAGATCTACGGAAGAAATCGATTTTTTTTCATGACGCCCATATTAATTTTATAAATGATTGAAATGTCGTTTTATTGTTTTTATTTGTTAAATAAGCGCTTAAATATAATAATCATCTGAACCTACGATTTAAAAACACAATGAAAAAAATATATAAAAAAAGAGAGCCAAAACGACATCATTTTTAATTTTCCGTAACATTATATTAAAATCAACAAGCACTTGAAATCCACCTGAAAACGTAAGAAGTGTATTAAAAGTAAAAATTAAGAAAAAAAAAATACAATTTTGGCAGTATTTTTAATATTCTTGGATATAAAGAATGAGAAACACTTAAAAAAAAAGAGGGGTTAAAAAAAAAGTGAACTATTCTAAAAGAGGACATCGTTCTGAATCGATTTACATGTTAATTTCTTATTTTTGAGTTCATCAAGTATTTTTATTTAATTAAAAAAAAAAAAAAAAAAAAAAGTGCGGCAATTTTGTGCATGAGGGCATAAGCAAAAGTTACTGCCCGTGACGTCATAACTAAATAATAGCATTAAAAAAAAGTAACTTTTTCGTATCTAAAAGCTGTTATACTCGCGCAATATACGTTGTGTTCTATGTTATTAATTTAAAATATGCTGCACATGCTGAGGTTTTTTTTAAATGCGGTGCAAATATATTTTGTTCATTAAATCTTTTAATTTCAATAATTTTTTAATTAAAATTATCTTGAAAACTTATAAATAAAAATTATCATTTGATATTTAATAATTTATTTTGATAAATAATGCTATTTGCTAATTATAAAAATTATCGCATTAAATGGGTCCATAATTACTGGTAATACTCGCGAAAGTAGTTTGTATTTACGTGATTATTAGTTGAGATAATTAGTTTTTTTGTTTCTCCTGAAAAGTAAGCAACAGTGGACTTAGGACATTAGAAATTTTTGAACCATATGGACTTAGGACATTAGTAAATAATGAACCACTTGGACTTAGGACATTAGTAAATAATGAACCACGTGGACTTAGGACAATATAGCGGAGCCCCCTCGATATGTATAAGTACACCTTGGTGTTTAATAAATAAAATAAAATTTGTCCTTCGAAGCTTTTGATTTTGTAAAATTAGATTTTTGTGGGTCCCTTGCGATTTCACAAAATTGAGAGTTTACTGTATTTTAAGCATTTATTACGTGGGCTACTTGAGAAGGTCATTTATAGATCATTACAATATCTTTCCATTGTTTAATTGTGTGTATTTGTGTGTGTGAGTGCATGTGTGTGTACCTGCGCACACACCTACTTTGCTCTCTTGCTTTTGTTCATATCAGAAGCAGAACACAGGCTTTAAAGTGACATATATTTATGTGTTAACAGGTCAGGCAAAAAAGCTGATGCTCGTACTCCAGGCCGCTCTCGCAGGGGGCGCAATAAGCACCGAAGGAGAAAATAATTCTTCGCAGAGGCGTGAAAAAAATTTCATTTTTGATACCTGGTAACAGGTATCACAAACACACGGATAATGGATGAATTTACCAATGCATGAATATTATTTCGGTTAAACTAGCTAGTGCATAAATTTATTTCTTGCATATGTTTGCCCTATACTTCTATCTTCTTTGTGACATCAGTCTATTTTTCCCCAGTTCAATCAATCTTATAACTTTGAATGTAAACATATGTATAATGTAAAATGTCAATACAAGACTAACAGTGTAGAAGACTGCCAATAGCAGTCATTATTATTATTTTTTAACACATTTGTTTTGAAAAAGACCATGCACTTCAAGCAGTTGTATAGTCTGATCAATATGGTTTGGCAGAAGAAAAAAAAATCGCTTTTTAGCTAGAAAAATAAATAATAATAATAATCAGCAATCCCCATAATAGATTCATATTCTTAACTACTGATTAATTGCATTCATATTATGATTATCTGATAACTAGTTTGTCCTTCACTTCTTCTTGACACAAATTGCCTAATTAGGATTATAGAAAAATGTTCTACCATTAATTATTACCTTGTCTTCTTAGTAGCTGCTCTGAGCAGATGGCTATAATGCGTGAAAGGGGTGTATTGCATGAGCAGGTAGGCAGTCGCCCAACCAATTTAGTACTAATAAGACAACATAAATTTGTCCATCTTATCTAAACAATTGTGTCTCATCTTTGTTGAATCCTTCTGTATTGTACATGTTTCAGACAAAATGAAAGGTAACTATGTTGCTATTTTGAGTGCTTCAAATTTTATATGGAAACAATATTGTTACATCATATTCACATTTTTTGATGCGAGTTCAGGTGTAGTGTTATCTATCAAGTGAGCTGCTTTAGCCAGCAAGCCAAACACGCCTCTTGATGCATGTAAATATGACATAATAATATACCCAGTAAACCATGTTATACAGAAATATACATGGCAAGTACTTTTTATTATAAAACTACGTGAAAAGTACATGCCCACAGATTTCTGCATGTGCTTTTCATGTAGTTTACAAAAATGTAACTGAAATGTATTTGACATGTACATGAACAGTGCTTTTAAGAAAGTGCTTGCAAAGTTTTTTTTTTTTTTTTTTTTTTTTTTTTTTTTTTTTTACTTGCATGCACTTTACAAGTACATGCAGTGCCGACCAATCAGAAGCGAGTAAAAAATAAAGAGAAAGATAAATATATGTTTTAAATCTATATTGAATATCATGCGACCGTGGCTCAGTGGTAGAGCCTAGGTCTCATGATCGGAAGGTGAGAGGATTGATCCCGAGTGCCGGCTAGGTTGGCAATTGAGGGAAACAAACTTTTTATAAATATTAAAAAATCACAAGTGCATGTAAAGTGCTTGCAAAGCAATTGTTGAAGAAAGTACTTGCAAAGCACATGACCCAGAGTGACACTCTTACATGGGTCAAGTACTTGCACCAAACAGCCGGAAAAGTACTTTTTGGCAAGTGAGAAATGTACTGGGAAAGTACTTTCCGTGTAAAATGTGGTTTACTGGGTAGTTTCTACATAAAGTTTAAAGCGCGAAAAAACAGCATGTTTAAATGGTTACTTTTCATTTGTCTAAGACTGTACATTATATTCTATTAGTATGGGGCAGCTATATATATTTAAGTTATGTTTTTACCCAATTACATGTTTAAGTTGATTAGTTTCTTCAATCATGGATGATATAATTGTAACTTTTTCATGCTATTAGTGTTGGTATGCTATTTTTCATTGCTTTTCGTCTTTATGCATAGTTTCTGATTTTATATTTGAGCTCTTCTTTACACTAAATAATTATAATATATTAGTGTGTGTGTGTGTGTGTGTGTGTGTGTGTGTGTTTGTGTGTGTCGTCCTGCTTGCGCCCAAAGGGAGTACTTGCATTTCAAAGTTGTCTTACAAAAAGCGCACTTGCATTTTTTACCAGTACAGTACAAAGGGCATAATAATATAATTAATAACCTGCAGTTTCTATCAGACAGTCGGCACTGGATTAGTCTTACCTTCACCTTGAATCGAGTAGGATTCCAGTGTTTATGTTACAGAAGAAGAAAGAAAAGAGCATCACAATTAGTAACTTTATTAAGGTGTTGTGAGAGCTTGACAGCCCTATTTTACTTGCCGTAGGTTTTACATGTTAGTTTTATAGCAGATACGCGCACAGCCGTGAATTTGTCCAAATGCAAGCACACCCTTTGGACGGGACCAAAGCTTTTTTTTTTAAATTTAATCTTATTCTTATTTTATGTACTCCTGATTGTGATAATATATTTTTCCACTCAAATGTAGCCCCCCCCCCCCCCCCTTTTTTTTTCTCATAAGAATAATATTGCAAATTTGGCGCGACTTTTGAATGGTAAAATATAATAATCATAATATAATAAATAGGCCTATTCTGTGTACCAGTGGGTTGTTACTTTTTTTGACCTCGTATTAATTTTATTATTATTACTATCACAATCATGTGTACAAGTTCAGTGCAATATAACAAAATGCAAAGTTAAAGTCCTTGCTAACTAGATATTAAATTTACTAAGTATTTTATTTAGACCATATTATTGAAATCCCCGATTGGAACATTATTATTAGGACATTTCATACAACATTGTGCCATAGAGAAACAGTATAGAGAATGCAGCTAAGGCATAATTGATGTCGTTGAAAGTGGGGGAATGTTTACTAATGTGGAAGCAGTAGCATCCCTGACTCAAAGGAGGCGCTGAGTGTTGAACGTGAAGGACAAATAGCTCGGTCAGCTTTATATTTCGACTGATAAGCGAGCGCTCGCTTATCAGTCGAAATATAAAGCTGACCGAGCTATTTGTCCTTCACGTTCAACACTCAGCGCCTCCTTTGAGTCAGGGATGCTACTGCTTCCACATTAGTAAACATTCCCCCACTTTCAACGACATCAATTATGCCTTAGCTGCATTCTCTATACTGTTTCTCTATGATTGTGCCTGCTATGTTTTAGTTTGCTTTTGCATGCTGCTTTTATTGTAAGAAATGCCTGAGGGATCTCTTAAGACTATGTGTCAACTACAGTATAATATTAACAACAAAATCCCAAGTCATAATACAAAATGTATGTCAATTTATTAATTTATTGTTATTTATTTGTTTAATTTATTAATGACTAGTTTTATGCTAAAACTAAAATTAAGGGTTATTTTTGGCAACATCCTGTGCACATTTTAATGATTGAATACCATTTTTTTTTAGCAATGCATACTTTATTAAAAAAAAAAAAAAAAAAAAAAAACGAAAATTTATCATGCAAAACTTTTTGAAGGGTTGGGGGGGGGGGGGGGGGGAGTGCAATATCCTAAATACCTTTTTGACATTTTTTTTTATTGTGGTGTTAGACAACTTTTGTTGATTTGTTTGTGATGGCTATATTTTTCTTATTTTATCTTGTAGCATATTCCATTTTATTATTATCTATTTGAATGCAATAAAGTTTTATTTAAAGACAATTAATTTAAAAGTATATATATATTTTCTTTTTGTTAAATTATGTATTACAATCCAATTTTATTTTTATATTATTCTTATGTTATTTATAAGAATGATTTCTATTTTTATGTAAAAGGAAAGTCTATATTTACAAAGTATATTTACAAACAACAAAGGCTTTATTATTATTATTATTTTATTACCATTAGTATTGTACACACATACATACATACATATAATGATGCCATAATCCCTTTCGGGGTTAGGCCAGGACAAATCCTTTTTAGTAAGAGGGCTTACAATGATCTGTGGCTTACCAGACCACAGGCTCTACCCTTATTACCACACTCCTCTGGGCTCCTAATACCAGACCTGTGCAGCTCGGACCACCAAATCTTACGACGGCAGCACTCGCCACTATGGACGAAAGGTAGTCAAACTGCCTGGCCAACCCACGCATTGCAGCGGAAACGTACACATTGAAACACACTGAAACTTCCCGTTCCAACCAAAGCTGGCCTTGAAAGGCCAACCCGGCTTGGTAACGAACGCCGAACCTCCAGCATGCCAAACGAGCATGCAGGTTGGATTAGTATTGTAGTTTCTTTTAATTCATTACAATATACATGTCAAGGAAAATAAACCATTAGGTAAAGATATGATAATATTGAAAGGAAAGTATATAGGGGAAAGCCATCAAGTACCTTACCATAATAAGAAAAAAAAATCCTTTGGTGCAGTCAGACAGAACCTTTTTAGCACAGCGATATTAAAAACATTGGTAGCATTTGGTACACATTACTCCAAGAGAAACAGTAATGCTGTTCGTAAACCCTGTTCTCTGCACCAAAAATGACGATCACCTATAGTTATTCAAATGGAATGTGCATTTTTTGGTGCAAGAGAACAGGGTTTACGAAAAGCATTAGTATGTGTACATATTCCTCTGTCAGCGTATTCAGTCTCTCAAGTCTGAAAAGGCTGACACACATATTCCATTGCTGTTGGAGTACTGTACCAAAGGCTATCAATGTGTTCATTATAATGAACATCTTGCTAATGCAGCAATTGCAGCAATATATTGCTGTGTTAGCAAGATGTTCACTGAACTGTGGGACATTTCTTCACTATGGCAAGGCCCTTGTTGGTTTCCTTAATCTATATTAAGTTTTTTTTTTTTTTTTTTTAAGTTATTATACTATTTTTGCATTATTATTTAAGGTTGGTTGATAGGATGAAAAGTTTAGGTATACATTCAAGTACAACAATAATGTGCTTTATCTTTATTTGACTGTGATGTTACATATTGTAATTAATTTAAAATCTTAGAAATACTCAATAAATCTTACTATACTACATATGTATTTTATGTTACAATTGACTATATGATAACATTCCCAATTGTCTTGCCAGGTTGTATTGCAAGTATTTATTATTATTTTTTATTATGTATCAAAGATTTTTAGTTGAATGAAAGATGTTCTAATAAAGTATCATGTGAAAATCTCAATCGATTTTGTAAAATTATTAGCTTTAATTGCCCTAGATTTATCTTATATACTTAAGTAAAGAAGCCAACACATAATCTTTTATTGCATAATTTGTACTTCTAATTAGTACTAATTTAGAATGTATAAAATGTATAATATTTACTTAGGTAATTATGACTATGGGATAAATATTTGATAAATTAAAGATTTGGTAGAACACTCTCTCTCTCTCTCTCTCTCTCTCTCTCTCTCTCTCTCTCTCTCTCACACACACACACACACACACACACACACACACACACACACACACACACACACTCACACACACACACACACACACACACACACACACACACACACACACACACACACACACACACACAAATTTAGTGAATGGGTAATTCGAGTTTACTGTTAGACTATTGGGACACCATTATAGAGAAAATGATTTCTAACTCAGGTCTCAAAAAAGGAGATTTTGGCATTCATTTGGTTTAGACAGCGTGAGCCTTGCGCATAACACTCATTTTTAGCACCTAATTTTGAGCCATGGACAGCTGCACAGCTATCCATGGCTGTAGATGAGATTCTGCAAATGACGGTGTGCTATGTAATGCTCACACCATCTAAACGAAATGCAAGCCAAAATCCCCTTTTTTATAAAACTTGTTTTCTAGGCATGCATGCATGCATGCATGCATGCATGCATGCATGCATGAGCAATAAGTGCGGCTAGTATAATACGCTTCAATTTGTATTTGGTCTAGGTTACAAATCATTTTCTATATTTTTTTTTGAAAGAAAGATGAGTGATTGTTTTATCACAAATGATACATATAAACATTAATTTTTCATTACTTAAACAAAATAAATATACCCCCCCCCTTTTTTTCCCTTCTTTCATATTATGGATTTATACTTTATAGATGAAACATATTTATATAGACATAATAAAAATACATAAGTATATACATAATAATAATAATATACAAGGATAAGAAATATCTAAATATCGATGCATATATTCATTTATATATGAAACGATACATTACTTCTTACTGTTAATTAATTCTATGTCTTTTGAAAAATAATTTTTTAACATTTTTTTTAAAAGTTATGAAATTACCTTAATTGTTTTTTCTTTTGATCAGGTAGTTCATTATACAAATGAGTAGCTTTGGTAAGAATAGCCATTCTTCCCATATTGGTTCGTTGAAATTCAATATGAATATATCTTTAGCTTGTCTTTATTTTTGTATTATACTTATGAATTTCATCATTATATGGACAATTTCAAAATAATTTTTTATTAAATTATGGATTGTCTTATAGATTAAAGTGAAAAGAGCCACAGAGTTCATGCTTTTAATATTTAATTTATTTGTTTCATTATATATAAAGATCTACTGTATTTTTCCTAAATGGAAAATTAAGTATGATTTTAAGAATTTCATTTTGCATTCTTTTGATACTATAATTAGTTCATTTTCATAAGCATTATACCCCAAATTCCTACTAGATAATTTAGGTGTGAATGAATAAAAGCATTATGTAAATATGATTTTTAACAATTTGAGGTGTAAAGTTTTTAATCCTCCACATAACATACCAATGATAGGGAGCAATTTTGAGTTTAATAGTTTCAATGTTTATTAAATTTTAATTTTGAATCAAATGTTCAATCCCAAGTATTTGTATATTCATGCATATATACTTTTTCAATTGTATTATTTACTTTATATATAGGTGCATAATTAAGTATACATTGTAATCCTCAGATCTAGTTATACAATCATATATTTAGTTTTATCAACATTCATGGTTAAGAAATTAGCTTTAAACCATTAACTTAGCAATAACAAATCTAAGCTATATTTTGTGTAATTGTGTTTTCATCATTATCTTCATAAATCAAACAGATATCATCAGCATAAATCATAGTGTCCCTGCCCTGTTGCTACTCCAGCCTTCTAAGCTGGAGGTAGGGCATGGAGCTTCTCTCTCCTCGCCATGATGTTGAGTCCCAGTAAGAACACAACAGCTGTCCATGGCTATAGAGATGAAGTGCTGAAAATTTCAGTGGGCTATGTGCAATATATGTTCATGTTGTATACTCCAATTTGGAAGCCAAAATTCCAATTTTTTTATGAAGCTCGCTTTCTACAGAGCAATATATGAGCCACTTACATAAAAATTTCTTTTCAGCCTGGGTTAGAATATTTTCTCAACCATGGTATCCCCGTTAGTGTAAACGCATACTATCTTCCATTCCACAATTTTTCCTGGTCTATGCTTTGCTATCAAATCTTTTTATTATCATCTGTAATGTTATACACGTCACTTGCAACTTCATGAAGTCAAAAAGTTATTCCCATATAATAACATATTTTAATGTTTGTGTTTCCATATAATTATATTTTGCTGATTTTGTGTGTACACAAATGAAATAAATTTTTGAACAACTTTGCTCTATATTATAGGACTTGGCTGCAAGCCTTATACCTAAGATTCTAGTGATTCTACTTCAAATGATTATTTTCCTCCCTTCTTTTTAATAGGATAAAACTGAGAAAATAACAATTGCATTGTAGCTATATATAATATGAATACTAACAAATTAAAAAAATTAATAGAAAATATGTAGTAGAGAAATAGACAATCGAACTAAAAATTAATAAAACCCAAAGATTCTCTAATTTATATCATTATTTGGGATTTGAGATATAATGTTCTAGCATCAAGTTAACAAAGAAATATAAAGTCTGTGCTCAAAGAAAAAGAAGAGAAACATAAAACAATGATTTGTTTTTAATTTATTCACTGGGTGCTGTTTTAAGTTAAGAGCACAAAATTTCCCCAAATTACAAATGGTAATAAATAAATAAAAGATATAATTAGAAATTTGTTGATATATTTATTACACATTACATGAGATGAATTACATTAGGGGAATTAAACCAGGAAAGGTATAAACATGGAAGAAGTACAGAAAATAGAAATATATCATTAATGTTGTATATTAACATTATAAGAAGTTACAAATCTCACACAGGAAACAATTGTTGCACTTCATAAGGGTGCTTCACATTTACAGTGTACAACACACTGGCCCTGGGAGACTTGACTGTAACTTCACTACACTGGAAAATTTTGAAGGTTTGTTTGCAAGTTCTGGTCCATTTGATGATTTAAAAGTTCTACACAGTTTTGAGACATATCAAAAAAGTATTTATATTAACATGCAATAAAAAAATGCAAACATATACTTGAATTTTATAGGGGCAAGGGGGATGCATGACTTCTATAAAATATGCATGCTATTGACACAACTCATGTGTTATTTCTCAACTTTATTTGTAATTAATTAATAAACTATTTAATGAAATATATTGTATTCCTTTACAAATATTTTTGTAATCAACATAGAAAGTGAAACTGAAGAGACAAATGAGACAGAGAAGATTAAAAAAAAACAAAAAAAAAAAAAAAAAAAAAAACTGACATGAGTTATAGGAACATTATTCCACAACTGGTTTCTGCAATAGTAGAATGATAATTATTTAAGTTTCAAAATTATAATTACTGTATAATTTTTTTAATACTTATTGCATAAAAAAGTTCCATTCTTATCTAATACTTAATTGGCACACATAAAAATATGATAACTAACGAGAGCAAGCATAGCACACTCTCACTTTTCCCCATTTTATTCCAAAAATGATAATAATTATGTTATGAGAAGACATTGACACATGCAAAATAAGGCAAGAAATAGTATCAAAAAATTAAAACTAAGCTAATCAACTAACACTATTGATGTGCCTTTAAAAATTATTAAAATAAAAAAAAATAAACATAAGCAGAGAGGGAGCTATTAAAATATTTAAGAAAGTGCCATAAATTAGGAATGTGGTAACAAGTGCTTATGCACTTTAGAACTAATTTCACAAGTGCCATAATAAAGAGAGAGAAGAGGGGGGGAAAATGAGTAGAGAGAGGGCAACAATGAAATTTTGATTACAATGAAGATGGGGTCATATTTGTGCAATTTTACTAAGTACGGGCAATGAATTTTATTTCCCTCAATACCGTGAAAATGTTTTGGTGTTATTTCAAGCTCATTGCATTGGTTCAAGAAAAGAATAATAATAGCACCTGTTGTTAAGACTACAACTTGGTGAGACTATACAGTAAAGGGCAATTTATTGGGCTTGGCGATACGAATGGTTGGGTGGGAGTTAAACAAAATGTAGCAGAAGAGGTGGTACAGAACCTTTGTGAAGTTTAGAAGAATTATGTACCTGGAGAGACTACTATCCTAGCAGTACACCACAATATATATATATATATATATATATATATATATATATATATATATATATATATATATATATATATATATATATACATATATACATATATATATATAGGCCTATATATAATACCTATATAAATAAAAAAATAATAAAAAATTATTAAGTATGAACTTTCAGAGATGGACATGCAACTTTTAAATTACACTGGCAATTCATTATTTTTATTATTATTAATCATGTGTGTATTAACCAACAATTTTGTTTTGAACTGTTTTGTGCGAGGAGAAATTGAATAAGTGAAGCATGTCATAAAAAGAAAGTGCAATCAAAATAAATGTACAATCACGAGGATTAATTTATTTCTTACACTTCTCTTCTAACACAACCACACAATTTTAATTAATGGTAACTTCTTGCACAGTCTGCAGTAAAATATTGAAAATAATAAACTAAGGTAAACACAAGAAAATACAAGTTTTATTTCAAGTTTCAAAATAGATTAGTTCTTCCAAATAGAAACGTCATAGTAGTTTTTCTGCCATGTGACTATAAGCTCTATTTATTTATTTATTTTATTAATCCACATACAGCATAGCCAATTACATGTGAAATACATTCAAATTACAATGTTACAATACAGTATATTAATAGGTATATATATATATATATATATATATATATATATATATATATATATATATATATATATATATATATATATATTATACAGATATAGCTCGATATAGCAAAATTTTATTATAGCGAAGTAATTCCGCCAGTCCTGACGAAATTTACATGTAAAAGCATAGGGCAAACTCGTTATAGCGAAGTCACATTTTTTTAAAATTTTAGCCAAAAATAGGTAATAAATCCAAACTTTCGTCGGTAAATCGCGCTCTTTCTTACGATAATTCTTCCAGAAACACGGGGTAAAAAATAAATCATAAATAAATTTGACAAAGTAAATGCCATCTCGATCGAATAGTTAACTAAAATTACGTGAAGTGTTGCATGCTGTGCAGCAAATGAAAAGCATACAAACATTTTATTCAAAATATTTTCAAAAAAAAAAGAAAAAAAAAAAAAAAAAAAAAAATCCGATACTGCACAAAATCGAACTTTTTATAATTGTGCAATGTATTTTATTTTTTATTGAAAAAAATGTTTTTTCCCCTCCATACTTGAATACGAGATTGCTGTCAGCGTAAATAAATTTAGCAAAATCTTAATTCAATTTTTACAAAATTGCTACGCTTTTCGACTCAACGTGATAATAGTATCAATTTTCAATTGCACTTTTAAGTTCTAAAGATTCGAAACACCTTGTTTTCTCCAACTGAAATTCATTGCACGTTGTCAAACAAACACGAAAAAAAAAAAAAAAAAAAAAAAAAAAAAAAAAAAAAAGTTGTAGTTAAAAGTGAGTTTAAAAAGCGA
This sequence comes from Ecdyonurus torrentis, assembly GCA_949318235.1. Lineage (NCBI taxonomy): Eukaryota > Metazoa > Arthropoda > Insecta > Ephemeroptera > Heptageniidae > Ecdyonurus > Ecdyonurus torrentis. The sequence continues at coordinate 12,846,887 of OX439127.1, read as the reverse complement.
GGTGTTTCATATCCCTTGGACCTCTGTAAATACTTTCAATAGTTCATTTTTTTTTCTTTCAAAACTGTGCAAGCTATCTAATTGTGCTTTTTTATTTATTTATTTATTTATTTTTTTATTTTTTTTTTTTTGCCTACTTTACAGGCGCGCAGTGATTTTTTCCACTGCCGCGATAAATTTCTAGTACAGAATTAACGTATTTATTTATTTATTATTTTTTTATTGTAGCGCGTAGTTTTCTTTCATACAGTCTATGAAATACTTATTTTAGTATGCTTAAATCGAGCAAACATCGATTTTTGACGTAAATTTAAAGTTTTTTATGCAATATGCATGTATTTAAGGGATTTTGTCCATGTAATTTCGTTTTAACGAAGTGGTGATTCTCGAGGTCCCTTGAATTTCGTTATAACGAGGTTTTACTGTATATATTAAATTTGGTCACTTTATAATTTTAATACATATAATACAAAATAAATTTACTCCTAATCAGTATTGAGTTAGCATATCATGGAATAGCTTTTTTTTTTATTTTACGATATGAAACGAACTGGTAAGATTGAAGGTCGCATCACAAAAAAACTTTACAGCGACGTTTCTATCCAGAAGACTTGAAGTACAAAATGGTACATGAGAAATACTTTTGCATAAACATGTCTGTAATCCACTTAATTTGTTAAGTGTATCTAAATTTAAACTATAATGTAGAGCTGCCAATAAGAAAAGGCGAACAAGGAATGTTAAGCAGACATATTAATATTTATGTCACATGCATTTGAAGCATTTTTTTTTTTCCCCTTGCTCTGAATGACTTATTTTGATCTGTTTTTTTATTCTATATTTTCTTTTCTTTACTTTCTTTTTTACATATACACAATTACAATATCAATGAAATGACGCTATTAAATTATTTTTATGATTTGATGCAAAGTTTCAATTTTGTATTTAACTTTTACTACTCGATGTGATGATAAAATTGACAAAAAATAATAATAAAAAAAAAATTAAATAATAATATTAATTAAAAAATTAAGTCCGAAATGTGATGTGTTATATTAATGTGTTTTAGGTAACACAAAATATATACTTTTAGACATCTAAAATGACACATTTAAACAATTAAATATATACCTTTAAAACATTCTTATATTATTAGAACACAAAATTACTACAAAAGGTACTGGTTGCAGTCACAGGTCAAAAGTAACTTCTGAAAGTAATGCAAATATTGGTTTACTTGTGCCCTTTCACTGCAATCACTAAGAAATGTACTTTGAATGTTCTGAAAATGGTAGACAATAATAATATATGTATAATGGACAGTATGAGATATTAGCTGTGACGGGTCTGCCTAGAAGTGATAGATAGCATGTACTGACTTTCTAATACAAACGCATCCATGCAACTTGTTTTCATTTAAAGTTAATAATTATTGATGTGTAAGAGATCTTACCCGACTTTTTTTTTTTTTTTTTTTTTTTCTTTTAAACACAATACTATATTACAATTATCCAACCTGCAAAGCCTTATCGGTCAGTTTAATTTTATTATTATTATAAAAGTAAAAAAAAAAAGTATTATTATCTTTCAGTAACAAAAGAAAGTATAGGCCTATTCATAAATTTAAAAATTTTCAATTTTTTTTTATATATATTTCTTTTTATATTATTTTTATAATTAAAATCTTTGAATTGGATGACATTTGATGCAATAAATTAGGCAATAAGTATCCGCACAAGCTAAATTTGTCCTTTCAATAAACACCACCATTTTCAAAACATTAGAATTATGTTCATATCTCAAACAGATATCTTAATACTATAAAATTATAGGTACCGTACAACTTCATGATAGTGTTTTTTGTGTTAAATTACTTTTTACCATTGAAGCTTGTTTTATGTTTTAAGTAGAAATTATTTTGATATTCAAAAGAAAACAAACAAACAGAAGATCTATATGAAGGGTTTCAATTTCCCTTTTCTTTTCTTTTTATCCTTTAAAATAAAATAAGATGCAGACTTTTTTTATGACAGTTTATAAATTCTGGATATTTTATATTGAAAATTCTAAAATAAACTCATTTTTTAATATAAAATATTTGGAATATAAAGAGTTAAGTGGTTAACATTAGTCCATTACTTTTTTGCAGCATTTTTGCTGAACATTTTGATCACTACCTTTTGGCCTGATTCTTTATTCGTATTTTTTTTTGGAGACGTTTTTTTTGCACTCTTCTTAGGTTTCTGCTCCTCAGTTTTTATGGTGTTTTCAGTTTTCACTGTGGGGGCCAAGATATTGGTGGTTGGAGGATTTCCACAAAAATCAAAGTCTTCAGACTTAACACCTGGATAAGCTTTTGGATTGGATTCCAAATACCTCTTCACATCATTCCTTGATCTGAGCTTCTTGCCATCCGGACTATACACAAAAATGTATGGATTAATATCATTGTGCGAGATTAAGATAGGAGGTTACTTGATAGTTACCTGTAAATGTAAACATCTGCTTTGCCAACCGTTTTGCCACTCTTGCGTACCACAACATCTCTCTTCCAGCCACAGGGTAATTCTTTGGTCTCTCCCTCACCTGCCAAATTATCATGAATATTAATATACATGCCAAGCGCAAACATTACATGACATAACAACCATGTTCCTTTAGTTGAAACAAAGCAAAATGTGCTATGTGTTTAAGAAATATGAATAACAAAGTAAAAATAACTTATTAGTGTACAACTTATGTATTCATACATATTGTACAGAGCAATGATATCACCATATACCTGAAATGTTAGATGCACCCTCTCTCATGCAGCATTGTATTTTTACGATCCGTTTGTATTATGTTTGTTTGCGAGTATCCCCCCCCCCCCCAAAAAAAAAAAAAATAAATAAACAAACAATAATTTTGTATGAAAATGATGTTGTATTTTTCTCCTTCTCTCTCTTCTTTTCTTCATATTTTGTCAAAAGACGGAGTTATGCCTAATCTACTGCACATTTAAGGCCAAGATATTTAGCTAAATAAATTGAACATCACAACATAAAAATGTGCATTTCAAATATTTACACTAGTAGCTAATTTTTTTATATACCACCTGATCCATGACTATTGTAGGGGGCATGGTCCTTCATTGTCAGATTTCTAAGAACTGTTTGTACTTTTTGAAATACCTTGTATCAACATTGAGAAAAAAATAACTAAAAAAAAAAAAAAAAAAAAAAAAAAAAAAAAAAAAAAAAAAAGTTTTCCCAGGAAAATAATAAATGTTGATTTTTTTGAGAAAGTGAATGAGGTGGGTTGGAAAATCAATAAATGTCTCTTTGTGAGATTTTTTTCCATCAATATTATATATCAAGCAAGCAAGCCCTATAGCAAGTTTTATCTCTAATGGCTGAATAGTTAAAACTGAAGTTTTAGGATAGGGTTTAACAATATTACCTGCAAGGTTTTCTTGTGAAGTTGAAGGTAGAGGTGACCGTCTGCGCTTTGAAGTTGATGGCTTGGTTTGGTCAACATTGGTAGCAACTGTTGTAGGTTTAACTTGTGCTGTCTTCTTGCCATTGACGTGCTTCTTCTTACCTCCCACATCATTTGATTTCATTGTATCAGCATCTTCATCATTCTTATTATTCTCAGTGGCTCCTGAAAAATGAGCTTATTAAGGCATATAAAGTAAAGAAAATTTTGAAAAAGAAGAAGAATGCTACATAAACTGACATTGAAGCTCCTTATTTATTTTTATTATTTACAATTTAACAATACCTGAACCTCTAAGGCGTTTTCTCTCATTTTCAGTAGAATCAGTGATGTGTTTACGCTTGTTCTGTTTCTTAGCAGGAGGATCAGTTTTTGTCTCAATTTTGACAGGAACTTTCTCTTCTGGATGTGAAGAAACAAATATGTAATATTATAGTTAAAGTTTTTCAGCAACTATTAGTGTCCCCCCCCCCCCCCCTCCCCCACAAATCACCCAACCATTACCTTCATCCATTGCACTCTCCTCTTTCACTTGTTTTGGCTTCTTAGTAGTTTCCTTCTTCTTTTTCTCCTCCTCCAAGACTGTTTCTGTTAACAAGAAAATGAACAAAGACACACCAAATAAATACCAATGTACTTCATTTGTGTAAAACACATCATTTTAATTTATATGGTTACACATACTTCCTTTCTTGGCATTCTTTGGATTTTTCTTTAGTTTTCCAGCAGTTACTCCTGGTTTTTGTTTTGCTTCCTCTTTCTGGCTCATCTTCTCCATGGCGCTTCCATCATCTTTTGCTTTCTTGGCGACTGAAATTAAATATCAATAAATAGCTCTCTTAATCAGGGGTTGCATATTTGCAATAATGCATTCTATCCTACTTGTTTAAATTGTAGTATTGATTAATAACAGAAGATAACAGAAAACATACAAGTTTTTTCATTTATTTATTTTTTATTTTTTTCCCCTGCCACAATGTGAATTTAACCAAGAGTTGCAACAGAAAGCCAAAAGAGGAACTTTATTTTCACAATAATTCTTTCTACCTTACTTATATCCAGCAAAACAAATACTGTAATTTTCAAATGATGTTGAATGAATTAAAGAAAATGTTTTTTGTTCCAAAAAATAGTTGTAATTATATTTTTAATAATAATAATAATAAATCTAATTTGACGTAAAAGTTGGCGCTAAATGTGAATTTTTGCATCTACACGGTATCTTTAGAGTAGAACAACATAAATATTTTGATTGTTTTATCAAAACTTTTTATCTTTATAGCATGATAATTTTATATTTTGCTTCCATTCAGTTTGTCAGATATCAGCCAGTCACCTACTTCCTGAAAATTCAGCTCATTATTCTCATTGATGAATAATTTTAATAAATTGTATGGTATTACATAACTTAGTTACTGACACCTTCTTTTAAGTTGTTTAAACAAGGACACCTTTCTTATGGATAAATATATCCAACCATAAATGTTGGCAACAATGAAAACTCTTCTAACAATATAACTTACACAGATAACTGTATAACTGTATGCCACAAATAGTAAAAAATATTTATTATACATTTATAAATTCACATTTAAACTACCTAGTAGGCATCTGGAGTAATGCTTATCAAACAACACTAGTTATGCTAGTTATGCAAAATAGAGCCATTAAAATTATACATAATCTTCATATGAGGAAAAATACTATTGATTTAAAGAAACAAAAATACTAAATATAAATAACTTAAATATTGTTGCCCTATGTACATTAATATATAAAATAATTAATAAATGTATGAAAAATGATTTTGCACTAGTATTTAATAAAGATGTGCATGAATATAATACTAGGCAAGCTGTTAATATTCATATTGATTTTAAAAGGACTAATATTGGTAAAATGTCAATCTTAACTAAAGGGATAAATTTATTTAATGATCTACCTGCTAATATAAAAAAACATGGACTCTCTATCAAAATTTAAAAAAGCTATAAAAATGCACCTATTAGCATAAAAAAAAATATAATAATAATAAATAAATAAAATAATAAATAAAAAAAAATTATGTATATATAAAAAAATAATAATAATATAAAATCTTAGTAATCATTATTTCAATCATAATTTAGTTATAAATAGGATAGTAGTTTCATTCCATATAATTGAAGTATCTTTTTTCCAATATATACTATATTGTTCCTTTGATATTACTTTTATTTTGTTCTGTTGAAATAATAGGACCGATAATATTATGTGCTTAAAAATGAAATATATCCTATATATATATATATATTATTCTTTCTTTAAATTTTAATCTTTCTTTACTAAAATGCCTTCACATGAGCGCTGCTCGCTGAATGCAATAACAATATAAACGACCAATGTAAATATGTATATGTATAAATGTGTGATAAATAAATAAATAAAATAACTTAAGAGTGTATAACTTTCTGTATACTTACAGATAAATTTCCAAATAAATATTCTCATCTTCACAGTAAAGCCCGACGCAGCCGTCAGTCGGTCTTTTTGCGACAAGGACCGTTAGAGTGCGCTAGAGTTAGGATTGGTCTAACTTTTTGCGCTAAGCCAATCGGGAGCCAGCGATAGTGGTCGCACGATAATCGCTCAGGCAGCGATTGACGGCTGCGCCGGCCTTGAGGGGGTATATGAATGCACTAAACTAGATAAAAGGGGTTCAGGATCTACAAAACTACAGCCCCCCTAATTAATCTACAGTTACTATTAAAGGTCAAAGCAGCCGTCAATCGGTTCCTGAGCGATAGCCGTGCGACAACTAAGCTCCGATTGGCTTAGCACAAAAGTTAGACCAATTCTAACTCTAGCAGTCCTAGTTGCAAAAAGACCGACTGACGGCTGCTTTGGCCTTAAAGGAAGTAACGACTTTCCTAAGATTGTGTCTTCATCCAAAGTTAACCCTTAGTCAGGGGACATTCATCATGTTGCACCCACCCAAGTTAAGTTTGGAAATCCCAGGAAAGCTGTTACTCCCTTCAAGGATGTAGTTGAATCAGAGATGTGAGATTGTAATAACAAACATTGCAAGATAACATGTTACAGTTTCGTTATGTCATCTCGACTGTAGATTCAAAGCAGTCCAAAATAATTTTAAAATATTACCACCATGTATACTAGCAGACACTTTAACAGAGAAGAGAACCTCATAATATTTGGCTCACCTGCAATACACCCATTTGGGTACTAGCCTGGCTTAGACTAACCAAGTTTGTGTATTTAGGACCAAACTAAAATATGAGGTTTTCACTGCTATGCTAAGTGGCTCTATTTCATACTTCTCCACGAGAACAGTAAAATGTTATAACATCATGTAAACTTGTCATACATCCGGAATCAAAATGATACATAACCTCATAATTTTTCATCTGATTTGAATGTAGCATGGTATCTCCTTTTTGACACTCAGAAATTACAAATACACTGCACTTGGAGAGAGAATATGAAAATTAATTGATAAAAAAAATAGTTGTTTCAAAGTCCTTCTTTGTGATACGTACAAGTGTCAGTGAAGGGTTTAACACTTCCAATATTTCTTGTACAAAATAATTTTTTAAGAATTTTCATTAAAGTCATGTTTTCATTGACATAAAACATTTCTAATGTGCAACATTATTGTACTTAATATTTTACCTGCAGTCTGCTTGTTCTCTTCACTTTCTTTGCCAGCTTTGTCCTCATTTTCAGGACCTGTGCCGTCTACGTCCTCCGTTTTGAATTTTACCTTTTCCTCGTGTTTCTTGTGCGTTTCCTTCTTCTCTGGCACTGGCTCTGTTTACGACACAATAAGAATTCAGTAATTACAATGTTTAAAGATTAAAGATTTTATTGTGTTCCATGTCTTTACAGAGTAGAACAAGTCAATTCGTACATATATACATAACACTTAAAAACAAGAAAGAGAAAAGACAACATAGTTATTTATATAGAAAATCCAAAAAGTGTGCATATGAACGCAAGTAATAATTTAACAGTACTTTACATTATTAGCTGCTAGGTAGTCTGACACACTATGGAACATATTTTCTAACAGGTATTTCTGAGCTGACTTTTTGAAAGAATCATATGATTCACACTGTTTTATTTCATTGGGGAGTGCATTATAGATTAGGGGTATACAATATTGAGGACCTTTTTAGCTAAGTGATAAGCGTTGCTTTTCAAGGTAAAAGTTTCCTTTTAAATGTTTCGAGTGAGTTGTTGAGTGAGTAAATGTTTCACACACTACTCCACTCCTCTATCATGAAGTAAATAATGTCATTCTACATACTTGATTTCTTTGCATTCTTCGCATTTTTTGTATTCTTTGCATTTTTGATTCCACTTTCAGATAATGCTTCTGATTTTGTCTCTTCTTTTTTTATATCATTAGTGTCCTCAGTTTTGACATCTAAACATGAACATGACAATCAACAACAAGCATTACTTGCAGTTCCTTAGCTATTTTACTCTGCTGTTTTTAAGTTTGATTTACGTCATGGATGGAGTGAGGCAGTAAAACAAACCAAAACACTTATGCAAATTTTCTTTACGTTGGGTTTCTCAGCTACTTGCTTTCCATAAAGCCTACCTATATTTCTGTCAAAATTTACTTTCTTTTTACTTGAAAGAGAGATGAGGTGCTTGCTATCTAAACCAAATGAAAGCCAAAATTCCATTTTTATAAGCTTGCATTCTATATGAGCAGTAAAAGTATCTAGAAAATATGCTTTAAAAAAAAAAAAAAAAAAAAAAAAAAAAAAAAAAAAAAAAACTTGGCCCAAGTTACAAATTATTTTCTCTATACTCTGGTGTCCCTATCAGTCTAAGCTCATTACTATAGCCACTTTACTATTAAGTCATTATTTTCCATCTCAAAGTTTTGTACTTACATACATAGTACATACATATCATAACGCTCTAGTCCCTAAAGCCTAAAGTCACTAAAGTTTTGTAACAAGCAAAAATCATTTACCTTCATTCTGTACTTTTACATCATTTTTCTGTTTTGGCTTCTCTTCTTTTAATTTCTGAGGTGCTTCCTTCTTCTTTCCTTGCTCTGTAAAAATAATAATAATACATTCTGGTGTTGATGTTACAAGAGAAGAAAAGAATACATAATAATAAACATTATCATAATGAAAGAAAAGGATAGGAAAAACCAACAAGCATGTTAAGGCGCTTGCTGGTTTCTCCTATCATTTTCTTTGATTATTAATTCAAACCGAAATGGTTTTAACCTTTCCTTGTTAATTACTTTATTTATTATTTTATTTTTATTTAGGCCTATTTATTATTATTATTTTATTAACTAAAAAAATAAAATAAAAAAATAAATAAATCTTCAAATTTACAACAGAGTTAAAAGAGCTTTAGTAAGTATATTGCGCAGTAAAATATTTCTATATAAAAAACTAGCTCATGTTCTCTTCTTGTCTATGTCTTTAAATTGAATGATTTAGTGTTATAATTGAAAAAATAAATCATTTTTTAATAGCTTATTTAATTTTATATCCATAATAGTCATATTAATTTTCAATTCAACACGTTCTAATTTCTCTACCTTCTAAATTCTCTATTATTATTATTATTATTTATTATTATAATTCATTATTAAATTATTATTATTTAAGACGATTTTGTTTATATGTTTTTCCTGTTCATCCTGTGTTGTCCCGCTAGAAAAATATCTTTGACTGCAAAACGTTCTTTCTAGTAGCCCATCCCCTATTTTCTTTCCTGTCTTCTTTTTACTTTATTTCGCCTTAAAAGCACAGTAATATGTATGTAACAGTAAGTATGTGGTTTAAAATACGTTCGAATTTTCACGCGCCGATTTATTAACCAATCGGCGCGTGAGGCTGCGGGGCCACTGGGTATAAAAGCTCAGTAAATTCGCAGACCACTGCACAGTCGCTGCTAGCAGATGTGGTGTGAGCATCATCTCTAGCGCGACTGTGTTACTCTTCCCGTTACACTGATGAGCCTGTGGGAAGGCGAAACGTTTGTGACTATTGAGTTATATTTATTGTTATGTAATATATTGCTGTGCTTGCAACCCCCCGCCTCCTACTAAAATTACTTTAACTCCTAATTAATTATACATGCATAAAAGTGCTCATAGCCTTGCACGCCTAGCGTGCATAGGGCCGTGCATAACGGCTTGAGACAATATATGGCATGATATATATATTTTTCAAATATGTATTTTTTAATCCACTATCGCCATTTTAGATTTCCAGTTGACGCTGCTGCCTTGCGCCAACTCTCATTTGGTTTCTCCCTATCAAATTTTAACGTCACATGTTTGTCCTTACCGCGATGGTACTTTTCCTTTTCCTAAATACAATTATTATTATTTTAATAAAAAATAGTGAATCAATCATATATACCTAACCCAGCATAATTAAAATAAATTTCATACGTACTGGATTTTTGGTTTTTTGCATTTTTGTTTGATTTTTGAACTGGTCCTGTTGACTCTTTCTTCACTTCTTCCTCACCTAAAAATTCTGGGTCTAAGGTCATGTCATCATAGGTAGGCCTGGTCTGAACTGAAAATTTAATATAGGTATAGATTATTATCCTCAACTATTATCTGCATTTATTTTATAATTATCAATATTTGTTGTACCCGAGCCAGGTGGAGAGAGAAAGAGAGACTTATAAAAATAGCTACAAATTCATTTTAAGGATTCAATTTTTTTTTATTATTTCCATGCCAAAGGACAGATTTGTGTTGGCACAGCTCAACATGTAGAAGGGAATAAAAACTTACTTGGACTTTTACGTGATTTCCTCTGTGTAACAATCTTGGCTGGGCTGTTAAATTTCTCTTCACTTGAACATGACTCTGCTGGTTCCTGAATCTTTTCTTTCTTAATGAATTCCACGTCCTTGATTTTTGACTGATTGTCACTTTCCTTGACCTTGGGGTCATTGGGCTGCTCCACATTTAAGTTCTTTTCAATTTTCTCAGATTGAGTAGACTTCTTGCCATCAGCCTTCACAGGTTGAGTAGACTTCTTGCCATCAACCTTCACAGGTTGAGTAGATTTCTTACCATCAACCTTCTCAGATTGAGCAGTCTTCTTACCATCAACCTTCACAGGTTGGGTAGTCTTTTTAGCTTCTACCTTCTCAGATTGGATAGTCTTTTTAGCTTCTGCCTTCTGAGATTGAGTAGTCTTTTTAGCTTCAACCTTCTCAGATTGGAGAGTCTTTTTAGCTTCAACCTTTTCGGATTGAGTAGTCTTCTTACCCAAGGGATTTTTTTCTTGGGTTCCCTCTACCTTTGTGAGTGACTTGTCTGAATTGATAGATGGGACACCACTCACGCTCGTAGTCTCTTCATTTCCATCTTCCTGTTCGTCCTCCAGTTCTTCAGGTGGAACTTCCAATAACACTGCAAACATAGACAATAGTAAATTAGCACCAAACCCTTTATCAGAGATATGTTTGCTGGCTTGGACTTGTGAGACGTAGAAGAATGAACACAGTACTGGGAATTTTAATAAGTATACTCCTAATAAGTAAATTCCTTAATTCCTAATAAGTAAATTCTGTATAATAAGCATAAGGAACTTTAATGGGAAATTAAATTATCAGCAAATTTATAGCCCAAGGATAGTTTAATTTCATATATTTTGCAGCAAAATATATTTTTTCCCAAGTTCAAATGGACATCAGACATTGTAGCGGTACCACAACAATACATATCGATCTTGTTGCGAAAAAAAGGCCTATCTCGTTTTTTGTCAGTGGAAGCAAAAGGCGTATCTCGTATTTTGTCAGTGGAAGCAAAAGGCCTATCTCGAGCGCTATCGCCATAACGTTCGGGAACGAGATAGGCCTTTCGCTTCCACTGACAAAATACGAGATACGCCTTTTGCTTCCACTGATAAAAAACGAGATAGGCCTTTTTTTCGCAATCAGATTGATATATGTTAGCTTCTGGAAGCAAATTTGCTTCAGACCCGCTCAAAATGATCCGAACACGTTGGGACCATGCACGTGACACTGAAGTGCGAAATTCTTGTTCAGAGCATTGAAATTGGATCCCAACACGATGAGTGCTTTTTTCAAATTTCCAAATGCATTTAGATCACTTCTATATGATCAAGATGTGAAAACCAAATTACAAAAGCTGAAGGTACATGATATGCCAAGAAATGTATAGGGCCTATTTTTATTTTCTGAATTAGGAAAAATTGGAGAATGGGAGATAGTATGAGCTTACATTAACAGGGGCGCCGTGGGAGAGAAAAATTTCTACCCAGGCCAAAAAGAAATTTATAAGCTTATGTAAGTGGCTCATATTGCTCTGTAGAGAAAGAGAGCTTAAAAGGATGGGGGGGGGGGGGGGGGGGAATTTGGCTTGCATATTGGAATAGACGGCACAAGAATTGCACACATTCATTTTCAGCACCTCATCTCTATTTTCGTCCTTACTGGGACTCATCAGCATGGCAAGGAGAGACAAGCTCCATGCCCTACTTCCAACCTAGAGGGCTGGAAGAGAACTGATAACTCTGGCTGCTGAGTCGTATCTCAGTATCTCATAATCGATTTTTCATTAATATTTATTATCCAGCGCAAAGTACTTATTTTTTACTTTTCCTTCTTATGTGTTATCCATTTTACCCCTCTTATTTTATACCGATATTTCTCATATTTTACTTTATATCCCTGGCTACAGTTTGAACAATGCACCCACTGGCGGCGCACAGCAGTGAGTATAAAACCATGCTTCTCAGCAGCCAGAGTTACCAGTTTTTTTCCAGCCTTCTAGGCTGGAGGTAGGGCATGAAGCTTCGCTCTCCTTGCCATGCTGATGAATCCCAGAAAGGACTAAACAGCTGTCCATGGCTAGAGTTAAGGTGCTGAAAATGACAGTGTGCTATGAGCAATGCTCATACCATCTAAACCCATATGCAAGCCAAAATAAAAAATTCACCTTTTATATAAAACCCGCTTTCTCTACCGAGCAATAAGAGCCACTAACATACGCTAGTTCGAATCCCAACTTATTCCCCGTTTTTATGATTACAGACTTTGTAATACAAAACATAACCTAGGGCAGTCACTGCAGTCAGTTGGTTTAATATCAGTGTGTGGACTACATCATTTTCTATATTCAATGACAATTTAAGTGTTTTATAAGTAATATAATGGTGTAAAATGCAAAATATATATATATATATATTTTTTTTTTTTTACTACACTTTGTTAGCAACTTACTATGTTTATATGTTTCAATTGAAACATAATCATAAGTGAGATGTGTGATACTGGTTTAATAAATTCAAGTGAATGCCAAAATTCCATAACAATAAATGTAAAATGTTGACTCTAGAACATGTATTTAATAAGTTTAATTGATAAAATTTTAATATACAAGCCTTCTTTACTTATTTTCAGTTTGACCCAATACAAATAACCCAAATGCGTTGTAAAATTTTAACAAGTGTTTGACGTGTTGGGATCAAATTTTGATGCTCTGAATGTGCTCTAACCACGAATTTTGCATCTTCAAGCCTCACGACTCTTATGAGTGATCCCAATGCGTTTTGGGTAACTTAACGCATTAGACACAAATTAGTGTTCAAAAGCTAACAATTAATTGCAACTAGAGTTCTCAAAATTCAGATATTAATCTGCACAATGGATATTAAATTACGCGGACCAAGCAATCTGACAAATATTATTTGGATTTGCATTATCTTGATTGAAAAATAAATAAAACTAGAATGCAAGTGACAACAGTAATAACAGATTACCTTTGATTGATTTGGGCTTCCTCAGTCCAACTGCTCTTGTTGGGGCTGGTTGAATTTTTGGGGCAGCCTTCTTGTTTACGTCTTTCTTTGCCACAGAACCTTAAAACAATGGCACAAAGATGTTGACTTGAATTACAGAACAATTCTTAAAAATAATGTAATAAACACACAATATTACTTACAGCCATAGAAAACATGAATCAACATGGCTTTTTTAATGATTAAACACAAAATGAGATCTCCAAAACTGATAACAATTTTGACTAGAATGTAAATGTGGCCCCACAAGGAAGCATGAAAATTCTGTAAAATTTGCAATTTGCGTGAATGACATTGGAAACAGGCAAAAATTAGTATAAATGTTGTGCAGGTTGCATAAATCAAAATTTTCAGATCACTGCTACAGCGCAACTGTTTAGTTTTGAGACCAACTACTGTTAATACATCTATCTCCGTTAATCAAGTGTTTTGTGATATAAATGCTAATGTTCTCTTCTTGTCTATGCCTTTAAGAGTATGTGATGATTATGATATCAAGTAACATATCGTCGCTGTGGCGGCTAAAGTGCCGATCTGCAAAATCAACAAGGCTCATTATCAATACAAAAACATAGAAAAATGACCTTTGTTGATTTTGCAGATCGGCACTTTAGCCGCCACAGCGACGATATGTCACTGATAAACAAATGCTTTCACTTCACAATAATTTGAAAGAACGTTAGCTCAAACTTAGGACATCATCTGGCTGTAGCTCACTGACTCTGATTGTTTATCAAGCAGACATAAAATGTAACATTAAAATAGTGTGACAACACCAACGACAGGATCAAAAAAATAATTTCAGTAAATAAAACCCATTAGAACAGGAAAACATAAAATACTAGATGCTAGGTCACTTGACATCTCTTTCTTTCTCAATCTAGCAATGAAAGGCTGAAACAACACACTTATCAGCACATTTAAAAATATATATTAATAATTTGATAATTAAGGAAAGAAAAAAGATGATGTGATGAATGGTAAAAAGCTCACTCTTTATAAAAATTCAAGCATAGGTAATAATGAGCTTGCTTAAGTACATACCCCTTTGAAATTTATAAATGCTTTTCTCGTTTAATTTTAGATCTGGTTAGTTATTTTCTCTCATGCAAGGCGTCCCTGTTAATTAACAGCACAGTTTTCCAATCCCCAATTTATTAAAAATGTGTTAGTATTAGTTATTTTTCTTGTCTTTTCTTTGTCACTCACACAGATTGTTTGAATGTTGATTAGCAGCACATGTGCCAGAAAAGGGTGAGCAAAAACAAAAATTAAGAGTAAAGAAGAAGACAAATAAAAAAAAAAATACGGTTAAGTGTGCCAGCAACTTCGTAACTTTGTTAACATAGGTAAATGAGTGCAGCAGAAAGGCAAAAACTTTTGCATTGCCTATCGTTGATGTGTTCTGGTCTAGCTAATTAATTTAAAAACTTCTTTATTGTATAATAATTACTACAAATACAGCTTACCTTTTCCTTTTGTTGATGATTTTTTATCTTCTTTGGCTGCATTTCCAAGAGAGCTAGCTGAAGAAGTTGAAGCAGCTTCTGCAGCTTTATCAGCATTCTTTGTTTCTGGACTCTTTGGCTTCTTAGAAGAGGAAACACCCTCCTTTGGTGGTTTTGTTATAGCGATAGTCTGGGAATTTTTTAAATTCAAAGCCGAAGCTTCAGACCGTGCAATGTATGCTTCTGCATCTGCAGCAGTCATTTCAATACTTACGCATACTTCGCTGGTTCCATTTGCATCTCCTTCTAGGTTCACTTCCATGTTGATCTGAAACAATTAATAACAGCCCATGAAAGTAAGTTTATTAATCTATATAGCACTCTAAACTAAAACAGCTTTTAACTAAAATACTAAATGTATTAAAATATTATGTAGTGTGGAATGTATTGGTTGTACGACCCGCTCCACCCACACATTGCAAGTACAAATTGAAAACAATATATTAAATAGATATGGCTAAGTCTAGGTGTTATTTCTTGGCATTGAAACACACTGCACATCACAAACACCATGATAAGTTTTGCTACCAATGTTAAAATTTCAAAGTTACATGCTCTGTTGCAACAGCTGGGCAAGCTGCGAAAATGCACTTACTTCATTAAGCATCCCCTACTATGTACACACAGGCACAGCTCTGGCCCAAAGTTCCCGAACGATTTGCATAGGCAACCCGCAACATCACTATGTTATCTTTATGAGAAAACGCAGCAGCCACAGCTGTCCCGTTCGGAAACTTTGTATAGAGCTGTACATACATAAATTGTACCAGTATTTGCATGCATATATGTACACTTAATCATAGAGAAACAGTATAGAAAATGCAGGTAATGCATAACTGATGTCTTTGAAAGTGGGGGAATGTTTACTAATGTGGAAGCAGTAGCGGCCCTGACTAAAAGAAGCATTGAGTGGTTTTTTTATGATTAAATTTTATGTAATGAACCTAGTTTACATTGCTGCTAAGTTTCATGTTTATCACTTACTTTCTTGATAGACAACTCATTGCATAACAGGAAAACTGGCAGCATTGCCGATGAGGCTCCCTTATCAGTCGAAATATAAAGCGGACGGAGCTATTCGTCCTTCACGTTCAACACTCAGCGCCTTCTTTGTGTCAGGGACGCTACTGCTTCCACATTAGTAAACATTCCCCCACTTTCAACGACATCAATTTTGCCTTACCTGCATTCTCTATACTGGTTCTCTATGACTTAATGTATAGCTATATCTAACATCGCTTTCCATAGTTTTCTATACAGATTGTGGCAACACTGCTCTTACTTGACCATATATTTTTACTCTTTGCTATAAAGCAGCATTGTTTTTTTATGTTAGATATAGCTCTGAGTTAAGTGTACAGTACATACAGTTTACAGCAATACCTATTGTTACAATGTCCAATGCGCTTTTTTCAGTACATACTAAAAATTAAAGAAGCTTACACATTTCACCTACTGCATTGCATCTTCAAAGTAATAATGCTGCACATAAAACTAAAGTACCGGTGTGTACCAGTATAACACACCTTTTCATTCATTATTATTATTATTTTACAATTTCATGCTTTGCACTGTTTATATCATATATGTAGGTACATACTGGTACAGTGATTTTTTACTAAAAAATGAATTTCTATTGGCTTATAGCCATTCAATGCGATCAGATGGAGATTTCAGCTGACGCAAAACTCTATATGCCAATAGAAATTCATTTTTGAGTAAAATGACCGTACTATGCAAAAACATGCATGATGTATGTACAGTATCCAAATAATAAAAGGTAACCATTTAAATTCAATGTTTTTCCCTGCGTCTAAATTGCAGCATTGTTTATAATATATATATTTAGAAACCATATTGTAATAGTTTGCTTAAAGTCCACGAGCAGTCACCTATGGCTAGTTCAGGCTAGAGAACTTTAACAGAGAAGCGACATCCCCATGTTTTAGGTAGACTGCAACACTCCAACAGTTTTGACTTGGTAGCGTTGCTTTTTAAAGCACCAATCAGAGGCTAGAAGTGGCTGATTTGAGGCACCAATCAGAGAGCGTGCTATAGTAATTTTGTCTGCAGCGTTGCCAAGTTTAACAAAATAAGTGTTGCAAGTCTGCCTAACACATTGGGATGTCACTTCTCTGCTAAAGTTCTCTAGTTCAGGTAGACAAACCATCTGATAAGAAGATCTCTCTCTCTCTGTCTCTCTCTCTCTCCCTCTCTATCTATCGCAGCTCAACCATTCCTTTCCAATTGATTTATGTCATATGTTATATTATGCTATGCTACGAAATAAATATTTACTTACCAAATTGCAATCATAGCAAGCACTTGTATGATATGACCATCCTAGTTTGCGAGATATCAGTCGGTCACCTACCCCCTTAAAAAAGCAATATATATAGGGTGTGTGTGCATGACGTCATTCTGAGTGCTTTTCGATGCTCATCTTGAGCAATGATTAACATTGCTCAGTATAGGGCAAAGGTAGTTTTTGGCTGTTTTCTTTGGAAAATTAGCTATTTTTTGGTCATTATTATTTTTCTTGCATACTTGAGGTACTAATTCAACCTGTTAAAACAGCATCAATGCTCTCAAAAAAATCGCGAAGTATTCTTAAACTGGCAAAATGTGCCATTTTCCTATACCGGCCAATGTTATTTAGTACTCACTTATGATGTCGACTTTAACATGAATGAAACCACCCTATATATATATATATATATATATATATATATATATATAATATATATATATATATATATATATATATATATATATATATATATATATATATATATATATATATATATATATATATATATATATATATATATAATAACACAATATATACAATATATACAATAACTATATATATAATAATAACACAAAGTAAAGAAGAAATGTTATTTAAAAATTTAGTTATGTCAAAACATGTGAAAACACAATCAAATATTTAAGTTATTACACTTTAAAGATAACATGCAATGTCTCTCACATGTCTTCCAACTCCCTATGCTAGAGCGTAGTCCAATATGAAACGACGCTGCGCCAATAGTAGTGACATCTGGAACTAAAAGCTTGGTAAGCTTAACATTGTAGTTCAGATGTCGCGTGCGGTGTCGCTAGTGTCGCTGGACTACAAAAAGTGCCTGGAGTTGGAAGACATGTGAGAGACATTGGATAACATGGGTGCGTACCGTATTTCGATGAGAGCGCTGTGCAGTGCTGTGGCAATACGGTACGAATTCTGAGCAATTTGGATACTTTGCGCTAGCAAATACGGTACGCCAGACCTCTGTGAGGCGCCTCACCTATTTACCTTCAGAAGCGCGCAGAGGTTATCAGCAACAGCTGTTGTCAGTTCGGGTCTCTTCGGTATAACGCTGTGAAGTGCTGACAGAGGTGATACGGTACGTTTTGTCAGCACTTTCAGCGCTCGCAAGTGAATACGGTACGCACCCCATGTTAATGTGGAAATTTAAATTTGAGCGGGAAATTTTAGTCAAATAAGAAACTTTCTTTCAATTAAAAATATCATTAAATTTTTTTTTTCTTTTTTTTTTGGTATAAAAAAATATTTTTTAAATTTACTTGTTTTTATTTGAAAATAAAAGTATTTATTTTATTGGAATTAAATCATGTACAAAAAATTATTGGGAAAATATAGTTCTTCTTTTAGTAATTTCCGGTCCTAGTCGGTCCCCCAACGCCTTAAGGAGAAATTGGAATAATATATTAAGAAATTAAAATATTTTGAAAGAAATATTGAAAGGCAAGGTGGATCGGCGATACATCGAGAGAGAGAGAGAGCAAGCGAGCTTCTTATCAGACAGTTTGTCTACCTGAACTAGCCATAGGTGACTCCTCGTGGACTTTCAGCAAACTATTACGATATGGTTTCTAAATATATATTATAAACAATGTTGCAATTTAGACGCGGGGAAAAAACATTGAATTTAAATGGTTACCTTTTATTATTCGAACACTGTACATATTGGTCCCGAATCCCGAATAAATGTGACTGAAGCATTAATATCTTCAAATCGCGCGTTTCTGTTTATGGGCTCGTAACCTTTAACGCAAGCATACAGCTTTATTCGGGACCAGTGTTCACAGAAAATTCGTTCAGTTGAAATAAACTCTTATTAAGTGAAAAATTAGGAGAAATGATGTTTCCCCTATGCTGGGCAATACATTAGGCACCACAAACATGGCGACAAAGCACAAGGATGTGAAAGGGGTCTATAGCCATAGTGTGTCTGTCCCATAGAGTTATTATAGATAGAGAGGTGAGGGCACAGAGCGCTGCGGTCCTAACTCTTCGTTGCGCTTGCCGCCATAGTGTAGCTAAATCAGAGTGTGTTCGCAAAATCACTCTTCAGCCACCTGCGCAAAAACGAGTTTCTCACCTCACTCTGCTTCTGCGCATATTAAGATCGACGAATTTTTTTCCATTGTTATAAAAAATCCGTTAAAAACCTCAAAATTACATGTGTTGTTATGGGTAATGGTTCCTAAAAACCTTTTCGTTGTTATAGTTTAATATAGTTAATATAGTTTGCTTTAGCCACGTGTAGCTCTCAATCAGAAGAATCACTCTTCAGCCAACTGCGCAAAAACGAGTTTCTCACCTCACTCTGCTTCTGCGCATATTATTTTTCGAACGGGCCAGCTGCTTACCACAAATGACCGCTTGGAGCAGCACTGAAAAGAGCTCAACCTTTAAGCGTGTCTTTGTGAGAACATCTTCTTTGGAGGCACAGAGCTCTTAATGCTATTACTATAGGGCTTACCCTGGGGCTTACCTCTCTATCTATATAACCTCTTTGGTTTGTCCGTAAGCAATTTTTCGGTCTATGTGTATATTTTAATCTATCACTGGGAAATCAACAGTCTGAAGGTGGTAGGGGAGCGGAGATGGCAGCACGGTATTTTTAGATAGGAAAACATCAGCTGTTATCCAATATGGCCGACTTCTTCTTATATGAATTTCACTGTGCTGTGTGAAACACTGCAGTATTTTTCTTTTAAAATTCTCCAGAATCGGTAGAGTAGTTTTCTCAAAAATAGCAAAAAACATGTTTTTGAAGCGTCATGTTAAATTAGGGGACCCACAGCTTTCCCCGCGTAGCCCCGCGCGCTAAAACGATAAGCTCCATTATGTCAAACTTATGGGCTGTTCACAAAGATGCGTAAATTCTCAGAACTCTTATGCGAAGATACAACGAGTTCATTAGTGAACCGTTACGTGAATTTACGCGTCGTTGTGAAAAGCCCATTACAAACGTTTGATACACTCCATTACACATCGACTGCATAAAAAAGCTTTGGACTCAAATTTGAAAACAATTCACTTAATCAACAAGCGTGTATGTATGTACCGCATACATTTGCACAATCTTGACCCAAACATTTTTATGTTGAGAAATTTATGCACATTATGAATGCACGCATTCACTCCTCCCAGATAAATCTGGCCGACTGCACGAATTTAAGTTTTACAATATTTAACATTTGGAGACATGAATGCTGCGGTCAGATTTATGCGGGAGTTGTTAATATATTTTGACAATAGTTGTTTTGAGTGTGCATATCTGAACAATTATGTACCGAAACGTAATGAATAACTTTCAATTTTAGTAATGCATTGCAGTGTATAGTTGTGAAATCCTATGATTTCGTTGCAGTACATTGTGTGTGTGATATTGGCTCACCCTTTCGTTCCCGGGGGTCTCTCAAAGCGCGCCATCTAGTCGTGTGGTTCTGAAAATTTGTGACCGAGATCATCACGTCCTTACGATCTATCTCATAAAAGTTTATTTCAAGTCGATAGACCTACCAGGGGATGAGCAATGAGCCACGACCTAGAGCGCTATAGTGCCATTTAAAATACATTGAACCTTTATGGCGCTCGCAATGTTAAAAAATTCTTCGAACGAGATGGTGAACCAATACCATATGTGTATGTACAGTTGTGAACATACAAAATCTTTATTCCATAAATTTTATACAGCATACACTGCTGGTACTGGTAACTTCAAAAAAGAATTGATATGCTAAAAAAAAATACTTGCTTCGAGGAAAGGAAACGTTCCACAAACGTTAGACCTGCGTGAAGACTGAAGACACATACACACATTTTTGAAGGCATTATAGAACCAAGTTTTTAAGTGGTATATGATACCATCTCTTCATGATATGTAATACATAGACACTGAGCGTCTGCACAGCTCACATATTCGTATGCATAATAATGTTACATTATGTGATGTAATCCGATTTCATTTTCCTGTGTGTGCTTGTATGTGCAGTATGCATACATTTAGTGCACTTATGTGATGAACATGCATCAAAATAATGAATACGAATTGCGAATTCCCACACTTCCTCCAAAACATTTAAATAAAAACTATAATTAATACACAATCAGTTTTTGAAAGAGCCTTGAACTAAATATATACCGGTGCATAATGTATTTTATATGCTTCAAAAGACATGCAATACATGTTTTCAGTGTTGGCTGGTATGCATACCGTTCCTGTGTACCAACACGTGCAAGAATTTGAGTATGTATAAAATTTCAACTTCATACATGTTTGTATCATGATGCCAACCATGATATTCTTTGCGCGATCTCAGGACTGGTTAGAAATATGTATAAACATTAAAATACTTACTTTCCTCCTTGAGCTAAGGGTGATACTAGCTTTCTGCATCCGTTTCCCTAATTTAGGTGCTTAAAAACGGTTGTAATTCCTCTTTTTAACTTGATCTTGCCCGATCTTCTCGCTTTTGTTAAAGTCAGTCGAGCAGTCGAGTCAATTCTGTTCAGAGTCTGTTACAAAACAACCTTGAAAATCACTATTTCGTTTTGC
Source organism: Ecdyonurus torrentis (assembly GCA_949318235.1). Classification (NCBI taxonomy): domain Eukaryota; kingdom Metazoa; phylum Arthropoda; class Insecta; order Ephemeroptera; family Heptageniidae; genus Ecdyonurus; species Ecdyonurus torrentis. The sequence goes on along the minus strand of OX439127.1, from coordinate 12,825,194 downwards.
AAATGTTTTTTGTTTTGTCTCAAAAAAATGATTCTCGAAACCGAAAATAAATACTGTTTTCCTCCTATGCTGCGTAAGAAACTTATTTGGTTTGCGCGCATGTGCAGCTCTGGAAGCGGCAGCCGGCGGCGGCAGTCGGCACTCGGAAGGCTCTTGCTGTGCTGTTGAGCTGTTTTGGTTGTTTGTTGCATTTGCCGCGGTTTGCCTGGGTTTGCCCTGGGTTTGCCGCCTTTTGTTGCTAGAAGCTACAGTACCTACAGACGACAGTAGTACAGACAAGAGCCAGCCATGAGTGGCCTTGAGCCAGGATGCCAGCCAGTAGGCTGGAGCGGCCGGTGGCGTTTACCGCGGCAAAGTGCATTGCAACGCTTTGATTCTCGAATTGCCCATTCCAGCCTTCCCTCTCTCTCGACCCACCACCCACCACATGGGGCGATGACACCGACCATTGCCTTCTTGAAATCAAGGCCTGAGCTCAGAGTATAATAAAGGTCGTGTCGTGTCAGTGATCCAACACCGACTTTAATATGAATGCATAAATATATATCACTGAATAAAATGGGACTTGATGAAAAATAACTCGTTTCAGGTTGTATGAGTATCTCAAATATGATATGATAGTATAGCAAAATTAATTGATTTCTCAAAGAAAATATAGACAAAAACAGTTTGTCCTTATGCAAATCGAGCTGTGCAATGGCAATGCTATTCATATATGGCTACTCTGGACCCATTTAAAACCCAATAAAACCAGCAGACAGAGTATATATATGGCCGGGATATAAATTGGTGCAGCGTTTATTTTATATTTATGGTTCCTAACATGAAATAGCATCTAAAACCCAAACCCCAGTTTGGGCGAGTTGGGGTTTAGGCAGGGTTTAGGAGCATTGTGCCCATATGAGAAAATGTTTCTAGTCAACGTTTTGAAGTTTAGTTTTAATCTGAACGATATGTCTCCCAACAGTCCCAACCAGCTTCTAACTTTTTAGTCAACAACAATTTTGAAAAGACCATTAAGGCCTCAATTTCTAGACGGCAATGCAGCATCAGCACAAGCAGAGCACAAGTCAGGCACAAGTGACCGACTCTTCTCTGGAGTGGAGGGGAGGTAGACAGTTGAACCGGAGGGGAGTGGGAAATATACTTTTGATGTCTCCTGTACCTACCAAATGACCAATGAGTGCTACTGAGATACAGAGACCGAGCCTGGAGAGAACACAAAGCGACCGTTCGTGTTGTTGTTTTCGTGAGCATTAGATTTGTAGGTAACTGGTCGGTAACTAGCGCCAATCTCGCTCGTCAAACTTGATGGCAGTGAATGGGGCGTAAAATATGTAAACACTAGCTTATTAAAATTGATTTTATTAAAAAAATTAAAGCGTGTGGCTTGAATGGCACTTTATTGTAGTGCAGCGGATTCGGCACTGATGGTAATAGGTATAGCGTTTAGCAATGGCAGCAAATGTTAGCAGCTACTTTCAACGCAGTTAACTTGGGAAATAGCTTCCAGTATTTCCATCTCATTTTCTTTTAGTAAAAATTAAAGAAACGGCCAGCAAATGTAGTCTCGTGAATACAGACATACTCTCAAGCTCTGAAATAAGTCTGCAGCAGCGAGAATAAGGCGTATGTATAAACAAAATACTCCAAATGCCTTGAGATCTGCTTCCTGCAATACATTATACATACAACATACATACATACATAATACACATACATAAAAAGGTTCTAATTTTAAGCTGAACTTTTTTAGGAAAAGAAACTATTGGTATATCTTAACTCTTATTTGTGTGTCATAAGAAAACTTTTGAACTGATTTAGGACTCTGCATCATAACCAATGTATGCATACTTAATAATAATGTATGCATACATATGTATGTATTATGCTGTTCTGTTATACATACATATTATAGACATTATGCATAATATGTTTATAAATAAAATGTATGTATACATATACATATTTACATAGAAGGTATGATAGGTCTTATTGTATATCATACATACCGGTATGTGCAGTTATTAGTGAATAGGTTTCAATACGGAATCAGTAAGCAGATCAGTTATTACACCAATCTACTGATAACAGGAATAACAGATTTATGTATGTGTATGATATCATCATACACATATGTATACATTATATACAGTATAAGTTTATTAGGTATGGGATAATCGTACCGATAATAAGTTAATAGTTTTATTCTTAGCTTTGTATGTACATAATTATGCATATTATTTATTTATAAATATGTAATTGCATCCAGTACATACACTGTTCCCGAATAAATCTGACCGAAGCATTAATCTCCAAATAGTGTGTGTGTATGGGAGTTGTTGTTCAAGACCAGTGTGCATATGTTTATATAGGTCAATCATATGATAATAATGAGTTTATATTACTAATATGTTGAATGAGAACTCTATTGCCTATTAGTCATGAAATGCAAGAACCATATATCTAGTTTCCAATTTCTAGGCTGTTTCCCTAAACAGTAGATTTAAAGGCATAGACAAGAGGAGAAAAGCATAAGCATTTATGGTAGATACCCCTGTATTTGTTCAGCAGCCCCCCAGAATTCGGCTTTTGGGGGGGGGGGGAACAAACAACAGTTGAGATAAGAGAAAAATTAAAGAGCTCTTGGAATTGCATACCCTTGGAGTAAAAAAAAAAAAGGTTAAAAAGTGAGCTGCTGAAAATTATTAAGGTGCCTATTAAAATGGTCCCTCTATCATGCATCACAAAACACTTGATGGAACTTACATAAATAACATTAGTTGCTCTCAAAACCCATCTGTAGCACCATAACAGTGATCAGAAACTTTTGATTTATGCAACTTGCACATCATTTTCATACTAATTTTTGCCTGTTTCTGATGTCTTGAACAGAAATATTCACTCAAATTGCATACTATTTAGTTTTTTCATGCTCTCTTGTGGAGCCAAATTTATATTCTGATAAAAATTGTCATAAGTTTTGTATATCCTATTTCAATCATTTAATCATTAAAAAGAACATGTTGTTTCACGTGGTCTATGGCTTCAAGTACATACAGCACATATTACAGTTTATCTTTATGCACATTTATAATTATTGTTATAGATTGAAACCTCTGAAACATAGTTGCAATTTAATGTCAGGTAGATTAGCTGTTTTTTCATTTGAGTCTTGTGACAGTTATCTAGTACCAGCAGGTATTGATACTGTGGAAAGTCTACATGAAATACTGTACAGTGCAATTCAAATTAAACGTGCAGCAGTGATGTGAGGTACATTATTATCTTTCGTTATGAGGACCATCATTTTATTATTTCTTAATAAACTGTAAACAAGAATTTGTTGTAACCGATCGACTATTTTTACATAGCTACCATATTTAACATTCTTTTGCTAGGTAGGTAGTAGGAAAAAGCTTACACATTTATAATTTTATATGGAGTAGTGACTACTGAGAGCAGTGACAAAGTGACGCATAATATATCAAATAAAAGAGCAGTTTATTTAACTTTTCAAGGTGATCAGGCAAATATAACAATGAACACTTCTGTTCGCTACTTATAACATTCTACAATCCGTCATATAACCGTAAATAATTTTTACATCACTGGTTACTTTCCATGAAACACATGTCACATACACAGTGTATTTTCATAACAGAACAATGTACAAGACCCATGTTTTTATGTCACTCTGGGTCAAGTACTTGTTGGGTACATTATTGTGTAGGTTAAAGCATCAGTCGTTTATTTCACTTTTCTAGGCCAAGGAAAAAGCGAGCCCCGCGAGGGTAATGGTATAGAGTGCACCCCTCTACTATGAGAGTAAAAAATGTGTACCCCTTGCTCTACCTCTGGCAAGCTTATTTGAAAATGTGAACCGATTTTTTACTCGCACAGTAAAGGAAACCTACTATGTCAGAGTTTTCCTCTTCACCCTCGCAAGGCTTGCTTATTCCGCAGGCTGGAAAAGTCAAATAAATGACTATTTTCTATTTGAATTATTTTAGAGAAGGACAATAAACACTTATTTTTAGGATTGTGTATCACTTTAATTAATAATTGTCCAGTGCATTTTTTTTTTTTTTTTTTTTTTTTTTTTTTTTTTTTTTTTTTTTGCTTTCTAAATGGCATATTACCGTATGTACCGGAAATATACATGGTAAAATGCACCTACCTTGCTGCAGTGAAGGATATTTGTCACAGTGACGATTTTCAGAAAGTTTGTGTTTGCCTGGTAGCACTTTGCCACTTTTATGAGGTGTCTGGATGTTATTGATATTTCTCTACCTTCTAATAGTTGAGGATAATAAGAAATGATGCATGCTGATATTGAAAATTAATTGTGTGTGCATATACAGTACATACATAACATACTCACTTAATATATTATTTGTAAATATTTTTACAGTAATGACCAGCCCAGTTCCATTATTGTATCCTCTTGCAACACATCCCCAAGTAGTGGCACGACCACATCTAACCATGGCCACCAATTCATCAGGGACGGCTGTGGCTGCAGATCTAGCCAGCCTATTTGAATGTCCTGTCTGTTTTGACTACGTGTTGCCTCCAATATTACAATGCCAAAGTGGTCATCTAGTATGTACCAGTTGTCGACCAAAGCTGACTTGTTGTCCTACTTGCAGAGGACCATTAGGTATGTGAATCTAATTTATTACTGTTTTATTTATTATTATTATTTTTTTTTTACAATTTATTTTTTACAAAGAAGAGTCAATATAAATTACAGATATACATTATGTGTTTAAGCTTCACTTTTTCTTTTTATATTTTGAGAAAATTAGCTAAATATTTTACATTTGTTTAAATTGAAAACCAAAGCCTCCTGCCATCTTGTCTTACCATACTTTTTTTAATTATGATGTAAAGAAACTAGACGCAGTAAGAAGCTCGTAGCTTTGAAGGTCTGCGGTAACTAGCCTTAATTAGACGCTCATCTTGAATTTCGTGGTGGCCGAGCTTTGGGTGCGTACCGATACTCGCTGCCAACGCTGTGAAAACAGACCGTAACACCAATGTAGGGCCAACGCAGCCGTCAATCTCTCTTTTTGCAACAATAAGGACCGCTAGAGTTAGAATTGGTCTAACTTTTGTGCTAAGCCAATCAAATGCCAGTGATAGTTGTCGCACAACTATCGGAACCAATTGATGGTTGCTTTGGCCTCCAGCGCTTACAGCGTTTGCCGAAGGTTGAAGAAAGAGCAACACCTGACCGCCACTTCCGAACAAATTTTTGCTGGAAACATTGGCGGTGAAAAGGTAGTGCGGCAGCCACAGTAATATAGCACAGCTGATCTGCCGCTGCACGTACCATAACTTCTATATTAAACAATAATACTGTAGATAATGTAATGTAGTGACTGAGCATTTCGAGTCTTCTTCAAGATTTAATTATTAATTTCCGGTATTTTTCACATTTTGTTGTCAAAGCTTTTTTTTTTTTTTTTTTTTTTTTTTTTTTTTTTTTTTTTGAAAAGTTGATCTTTTGTTGGAAATAGATCTTGGCGATCGGGAAAATTTGGCAAAGACGAGCAAAGTGCACAGCCGGTACCTTACATTATCTACAGTTTCATTGTGAAATAGCTGGGAATTCGTTTCGCAACTGCCACAGCGCTGGCAGCGACTATCGCCAGTATGCACCCTTAACTTTTATGTACGTAGTATCTTGAACATAGTCAATGACCGCTTATGATTACTCAAAATGCGGAAAAGGAAGTGCCGGAAGAGGAAACCACATGACGGTTAAAGTGGGAGAAAAGTTTGTAGCAACAGCAAGCTAGGCCTGAGCGGTATAATTTAAAACTAATTTTTTATATTTACTTTTTATTTTTGTATTAAGTTTGAGAAAATCATCATATTTTAATTTTTTATATTATTTTAACAATAAATGTGTAGTTATTTTGTTACATAAAATAATTTTTTATAAAAAAAAATAATATCTGGGCGCAAAATAGTTACACAGCTTTTACACAGACTTTCAATTTGGCGACCAAAATTCAAAAAATCAAAGTCAACTGAGACATTTTTTAAAAAGTGTTAAGGCGGTGGGGGAGCGACTTGGACCGGAAATCGCTAAAAGAAGAACTATATTTTCCAAATAATTTTTTGTACATTATTTAATTCCAATAAAACCAACACTAAATTTTTAAATAAAATTAAGTAAATTTAGAATGTATTTTTTTATACCCCAAAAAATTTTAATGATATTTTTAATTGTAAAAAAGTTTCTAATTTGACTAAAATTTCCCGCTCAAATTTAAATTTTCACATTTACATGTTATCTTTAAAGTGTGATAACTTAAATATTTGATCGTGTTTTCACATATTTGACACAACTAAATTTTTAAGTAACATTTCTTCTTTACTTTGTGTTGTTATTATTATTTGCAACCGTCCTAGTTTGCGAGATATCAGTCGGTCACCTACCCCCTTAAGTTATTATGGTGTAAAATTTTGCGGTTTGAAAATACTATGTTAATTTAATAATAATAATTAATTAATTTTAATTTTTATCCACATATTTGTGCTTGCTAAAAGTGACTTCTTAAAATTTTATTTTTAATTTTAAATGTTGACTCGCATAGTTATTGATTTCGCGCCTCTTTGCAGCAGTCCTAATTACAGTGTTTTTGCATTTTATTTTAGGAAACATTCGCAATTTAGCCATGGAGAAAGTTGCAACGACAGTAATGTTTCCATGCAAATACTCCACAACTGGATGTGGTGTATCTCTTCTTCACACCGAGAAAGCCGAACATGAAGAGCTGTGTGAATTTCGACCATATTCTTGTCCTTGTCCTGGTGCCTCTTGCAAGTGGCAAGGCTCTCTGGAACAAGTGATGCCACATCTCATGATGTCCCATAAATCTATCACTACTCTTCAGGGTCAGTAGATATATTTATGTAGATAAAGTATCTGCAGATAAAGTATATATATATATATCGATGCTCCCGCGGCATTTCGGAGTTACTGCACATTCCGTATGCCCCGCGAGTGAAGCAAGTGGACTTTCCAGAAATCTCGCGAGTGGAGTATCTACACTTTCCGCCACCGCGGCCCGTGAAGTTACTACACTTTACATATTACTAGGTCGTGGAGGTTCTACAATTTCCACAATTTTCAGTATGTTTTATTGATTTAAAAAAATGCTAACTATATACAAAATTGTTGTAGCTTCAATATTATATTATAAAAAAATCTTTTTATAAATTATTAAATGATAATTGACCAATAATTTAAAAACTGCACAAAATATTTTATTATACAAGAAATAAATAATAATAATAAATTATGGTTAGTTCCAAACTGTACACCTTTATACCAATATACATAAATAATAGTATATATTTATAACTCGAATCAAAGTTCAATTGATAGTCACCGATTCCTGTTGATTGTTATCACATACATTCTTTTGAAGAGGGCGGAGACCTGAAACCCTAGTTTCTTGTAGGAGAGTGAAGTGTGTGCATATGTCTCTAAAGTTCTTATTTACATTTGCAATAATTATATATTAATAATAATATTGTATAATATTATATTGGAATAATTATATAGATTTATAATTATAATTTAACATTATTTTATAGTGCTTTAAGGTGAACAAAGCAATTAATTATAGCGTATTTGTGTGCTGTGCATTACGTTTTTGGATAACGATCTATTTATTGATTTTATTCAATAATAATATTGTTAGTGATATTTAAAAATATTAAATGAACGAGTATCAAGGTAATTTTTTTATTTTATATAATATAATAGTATAAATATTCGTAATAACTAGGATATTAGAGTTAATCAGAACAAATAAATTTAACGTTATTATTCATTTTATTTTAATTAAAAACTAGTAAACCTTAATAATTTGAATGTATAATTTTTTTAAAAAATAATAAATATATTTCATTTTTAGAAATTTAAAATTAGATGTGAGATTTAAATATATATTTTATTTAATCAATACGGGCCTAGAAAAACACAATTAAAATAATATCACTAACTTATTGTAAGAATAAAAATTATGTGCAGATACTTCATATTTTTAAATGCAGAACCTCCGCGAGCTGGTAATATGTAAAGTGTAGTAACTTCACGGGCCGCGGTGGCGGAAAGTGTAGATACTCCACTTGCGAAATTTCTGGAAAGTACACTTGCTTCACTCGCGGGGCGTACGGAATGTGCAGTAACTCTGAAATGCCGCGGGAGCATTGATATATATATATATATATATATATATATATATATATGTGTGTGTGTGTGTGTGTGTGTGTGTGTGTGTGTGTGTGTGTGTGTGTGTGTGTGTGTGTGTATGTATGTGTGTGTGTGTATATATATATAGAAACATGTGACGTTAAAATTTGATAGGGAGAAACCAAATGAGAGCTGGCGCCAGGCAGCAGCGTCAACTGAAAATCTCAAATGGCGATAGTGGTTTAAAAAATATATATACAGTCAACCGGGGTGACTTTGAACTTTGAACACCCATTTATCATTTCTGAACTCAATTATTTGATATAAGTATGAGAGAGAGAGAGAAAGAGAGAGAGAGAGAGAGAGAGAGAGAAAACACAACACGTTAAAGTAGTTTGAACGAGTTTTCATTGTTATTAAACGCCGTTTTTTTGTTACCTATAGATTCCTTATTTCTCTACGCTCCTATTGATGTATTATAAAATTACATTTAGTTCGAAAACACATATTAAAAACTAGCCGCAAAGTCGAGCATTTTTCTCATACAGCATTGGGTTAATGGCTGAAAATCCATTCCCCCTCCACAGTAGATCATTCATATTTCTGCGAAAGTGTTATTAAATGGACTCAAAAACAGATAAATAAGCTCTTTGATAAACAAAGAAACTTTTAAAAGCATTAAACTAAATTTGGTTCGAAACGCACTGAGAACTTTGTGAACTAAAAGAGCTGAAACTGAGAATTTTTTGTTAACAAGTAATTTTTATATAGTTCGGAAATCGGCCGCTAGAGGCGCTGCAGTTACCGAATCTTCGCGATCGCGGGAGAAACAAGATATAAACGTTAATTGAGCTCATAAATGTTAATAAAACTCTTGCAAATGTACTTAATTTGTATTAACTTCATTATAATTAATTAATATATGCACGAGAAGCGAGAAAAGTGTTTGATTAGAAAATAGTTACAAAAAGCAATATATTATAATTTGCTGGATTATATACTTAATGCCTTGACAGCACAGTTGGTAGAGCGCTGCTTGTACATGACGAAGGTCAGCGGATCGAGACTTGGTTATTGCAAAGTTTTTAATGATTAAATTAAAATTAAGTAAGCGCCAAACTTCAAATAAATTTAAAATCAGCTGTTAACAATCTCGTTCAAACTACTTTTTAAATAAAAAAAGTAAAAATATTTATTTTAATTTACAATAAAAATAAGAGTGATATATTTTGACTTATGACTAATTTCCCTTATATTGGTTCAAAGTTCAAGTCCACCTTACTTTATCCAGTGATAACGATTTATTTTAAAATATTTCTTTTGTACGTATATTCAGTTGACTGTTTGTCTCTGTACTGAAAACATGGTTTATAATTTCATAATATTCGTTAAAAACAGGATAATTGTTGGTGCGCAAATTATAAGTGAACATGGTTAGTGTTTTTATACATAGCTCTTAATTTACATTTAATCGTAAGTAGCCCCTTAAAACAATAATAATATACTATTACTGAATGGACCACTTGCAATAAAATATTATTTGTAATTATTGCAACAAGGGAAAATGATTTTTTTTTTTTTTTTTTTTTTTTTTTTTTTTTTTTTTTTTTTTTTTTTTTTTTTTTTTTTTTTAAGAAATGCATAAAGAAAATTTCAAATTATTTTAAAAAGTTCGCTCATTGCAAGTGGTCCATTGCTAGGTCAAACAGTAAGTTTATTTTTCGTATTGTCTCAATTTATATTCCGTATCTATAGCCATAAGATTTAGATGGTCAGCGCATTCTAATCAAATTAATATTTCAGATCATATATTTTGCATTTCAAGTAAAATAATTGTTTGTTGTAAATAATACATTGTTCTAACGCCTCAATTATAATACCAAAACATCATGCATTTATAATAAAATTATAGTCTTTTATCATTGCATAAAATTCTGAGGTGAGAAATGTTCATATTTCGGCTTTTGATTTTTCTATTTTGACCACAACTAGTTCTGGTCAAAATTCAAAGACCAAAACTAGATATAAATGTTTACACCGGGTTTTGCTTTTTGTGAAATGCTCAAAACTAGTATGGATCAAAATTTCGTGACCAAAAGCCGAAATAAACTGGCATTCCGGGTTTTGGCAAAAAGCCACGAACCAAAAGCCGAAATGAGCAAAAATACCTAGTTTGGGTCAATTTGGGGTTTTGATGCTAACATATACATATATATATATATATATATATATATATATATATATATATATATATATATATATATATATATATATATATATATATATATATATATATATACACATATATATTAATGCATTCTATATTATGCAATGTCTTATTGTAGTGAAATGGTGCCTTGAAAATTCTTGTTAACTCCGTAATATTAAATAAATAATGTTGTGTAGCTTTTGGCTCACATTCTAGTGCCACAAGTTAACCAGCATGCGTTTTTTATTATTTTTGTGGTAGCCAGAAGTTTCACCAAATTATAGAACACCACTTCAGTATGGAAAGGGTCTTATTATCCTTTAATTTTGATTCATTTTCAATGTAGATTGTTTCTTTTCCTTGATTTATCTTCCACGTGCTGTATGTTGTCATTTCAATTTTATTTTTGTAGGTGAAGACATTGTATTTCTTGCTACGGACATTAACCTGCCAGGAGCTGTCGACTGGGTTATGATGCAATCTTGCTTTGGTCACCACTTCATGCTTATACTAGAGAAACAAGAAAAGTTTGAAGGACACCCACAATTTTTTGCTGTTGTGCAAATCATTGGTTCGAGAAAGCAGTCTGAAAATTTTGCCTATAGGTAAATTGAATTTACAACAACGTTTTAGTAGTACTACCTTTTTGCAAATCTACGTGCGCAGAAAGAGAAAGAGAGAGAGTAAGAGAGAAGTCAACTTTCTACTGCAACTAAAAACAGTTTAAGTTTAAACACGGACTTTTTTTAACAATGACAACTTGCACCCTAGCATAATTCTTGACAATGTGTTTCAGTTCATTGGGTAGTTTATTAAAATTATACCATATATTACATGACATAAGAGGACTATTTCTGTAAAACTTAAGTTTATAATATTTTTGAGCAATTATAATATTGCATTAATAATTGTTTTCATTGATTATCAAATCAAAGAAAAAAAATGTTTGTTATTAAAGCAAATAATATTGAAAATTATATGAGGCAATACTTTGGATTTATAAGTACAAGCTCTAGACCACATAATAGAGGAAGCATGTGGTATGTGGTATTAACTAATGTTATGAATATGCATTACCAAATCTACCTATATTACCAAGGTAGGGTTGGTAACATGCATTCTTGGCAGCAGAAAATGTCACATGCTTATCTATTTTGCTGCGTAGAGCATGCAGATAATTCTACTTAGCAGTACAGTAAAACCTCGTTATAATAAATTTAAGGGACTTCGGGAATTGCCATTTCATTATAACGAAATATTACAGAAAAATGCCATGAATACTTGCATAATTTTTAAAAGATGTTAAAGTTACATCAAAAATTGATCATTGCTTCAATAAAGCATACTAAAATAAGTATTCCATAAAATTTTCTAAAGAAAGACGTGCGCTACAATAAACACACACACACACACACACACACACACACACACACACACACACACACACACACACACACACACACACACACATATATATATCGTCGTGGTTCCGCTATATTGTCCGATGTCCACTTGGTTCAAAGTTTACTAATGTCCGATGTCCACTTGGTTCAAAGTTTACTAATGTCCGATGTCCATTTGGTTCAAAGTTTACTAATGTCCGATGTCCACATTTGACCACTTTTCAGGAGACACAAAAAACTAATTATCTCCTTTAATATTTGCATTATTAATGAGGCATTTAACAGTTATTACTATCATAAATATTGCCAAACAAGGCATACATTATTTAATATAAATATGTTATATTTTTATTAGAAATAGAATAATTACTCTTTCGGTTCAGTAAAACAGATCGCAAACTCAAACTTTAAAAAAGCATAACTCATGAACGAAGTGTTGTATTAACAAAATAAAACAATATTCTGAATTTTCGGTATATTGCCTATAATATGATGTTTTAGTTTCTATATTGCACGTTACGTAATAGCAACAGCGCGATAATTGACGCAACTCACCAAAAATATGCGTAAAAATAAGTATTACTTGCTCCAAAGTTGACTTATAAGTAAATTAAAAAAAAAAAAAAAAAAAAAGATGATCGCCGTATAGAATATCTAATATTACAAATTCAAAATTCCCTTAATTTCGTTTTTAAGTTCACTTAGTAATAATTTTAAAAAATGGTCATACAAATTAATACATCAGAAAATATATTGGAGTAGTTTAAAAAAATTATCACAAACAAAATTAGGTCACAGTTAATAACTACTTTTGCTCTATTTTTGAACCATAGGTTTGTTCAGAAACTTGAAATTAATTCTTTTCTATGCAACTGCAGACAGTAAACATGTCAAATTAAAATTTAGAGTCAAAGAATTCATAATTCATTTTATGTTGACTTGCAACTTGCAATTAAAGAAAAATATAAATTTAATTCAAGCACGGCGTGTATTTACTCAGGTTGCGCAACTATGGATAAGTTATATTTCGAGATTATGAATTTCATACGAAATTTTTATTTTCTATGTGAGAAAAAAAAAACATTTTCAAAATAAGTGGAAAAACAGATAGGGGTAGTTTAACACTATACTCTTTTGCAAACTGTTTGCGATAAAATTTGCAAATATTTAATATTTAAAAATATGATTATTTTTTTAATATATAGAAACTATTACAAAAAAACTTTTTCTTATCGTCTATTCCAATACAATAATTTTTCTTTGTATATAAAAGTATACTTTTGCATATAATAAATTTTTTAATCAATTCTTAAACCAGCAAATGCTAATTAAAAATGTAAAAATTTTTATTTTATATGTCAAAAAAAAACTCTAAATCTATATCTGCGTAATTTTAAGTTGAAGTATAGCATTGATTGTAGAAATTTACTATTATTGAAAGTTTATTTATTGAAAATTAACCGCAATAAGCCGGTAAATATAGCTATCAATTTTTAAATTAATTTCTTAAAGAAATAGTGTTATCTTTTTGTTAAAATACAAGTTTTGACAAGCAAATGATATCTGCGTGTTCGTAAAAAGAGGCGTACCGCGTATCAGCTGACGTATTTTCTCGCAATATATTTCGAGTTTTTATTGTATAAATTTTCAATTTTTTAAGCTAGCTATAAGAAATTTGAAATATATATGTAAAACAAAATTCTGGATTGAAAAATACAATAAAAAATTTTTGGTTCAAAATGGACATCGGACATTAGTAAACTTTAAACCAAATGGACATCGGACATTAGTAAACTTTGAACCAAGTGGACATCGGACAATATAGCGGAACCACGACGATATATATATATATATATATATATATATATATATATATATATATATATATATATATATATATATATATATATATATATATATATATATATATATATATATATATATATATATATATATATATATATATATATATATATACATATATATATATAGATATATATATATATATATATATATATATATATATATATATATATATATATATATATATATATATATATATATATATATATATATATATATATATATATATATATATATGCGTATTAGAAAAAAACCATCGCAGTTAGTATTAATAAGTTTAAAAAAATATTTAGAAAATAGTTGGTAGAGATTAGAGCACGTTGAATTGGAAATTAGTAAAACGCGAAAATTCTCTAATTTAAATAGTAAATTGGGACTAGGGATCAAATATTCTAGCTTGAGCTAGTTAAAAAGTAGACGTTAAAGGGATGGAGGTATAGTGTCAAAATAAAATACAATGTACCTAGCATCTCACGTTCTCACACTACGTCAAAGACACAACATTATAAAACAGCATCAGACTTACTCTTTGCCTTAGACCGGTTTCGTCCTTTACCTAGGACTCATCAGTAAGGCTCGGCAGAGAGCTCTGTACAGCTAGAGATGGCTCACACCACATCTGCTAACTGACTGAGCTGAGGAAGCAAGTGGCAGTCGCGTTTTTATACGCGATGCCCCCGCAGCTGCACGCGCTGATTGGTTAAAATCGCGCGCGCAAACTCGGCTTGCTGTTTAAAACCTCTCATCCTCACACTGTAATATAAAATCGTGTCTAAGAGGGGTGTAAGACAGGCAGCCAGCAAGCAATATGTGTCCTCCCTCACTTCCCAGAGTTCCCCAACTCTAGAAAGATCGCGAGAGCACTACGCCTATACCGACTGCACAGTATCGTGATTCACGCTAGTTACATCGCTTTATATGTTGACACTGGGGTAGGAAAAGCAAAAAGATGATAGAGTAGGAGAGATAGAATAAATATTATGCGCTTTGGCATATTTTTAATTTAATTAATTTAGTACGTGCTCTTATTGACGTTGGCAAGTAAAAGGGCCGAATAAAATAAAAATGAAAGAATATTATTTACAAAAGCTTAAAATTAAAACAAAAAGATCGACTTGGCGATAATATGCGTATTAGGAAAAAACCATTGAGGTTAGTATTAATAAGTTTAAAAATATATTTAGAAAATAGTTGGTAGAGATTAGAGCACGTTGAATTGGAACATCGTATTTTATTTTGACACTATACCTCCATCCCTTTAATGTCTACTTTTTAACTAGCTCAAGCTAGAATATTTGATCCCTAGTCCCAATTTACTATCTAAATTAGAGAATTTTCGCGTTTTATTAATTTCCAATTCAACGTGCTCTAATCTCTACCAACTATTTTCTAAATATTTTTTTAAACTTATTATATATATATATATAGGCCTATATATATATATATATATATATATATATATATATATAGGGGGGAACTGGGGCAATACGGAACACTTAAAAAATCTACTTTTTTAAATTTAAATTACTTTGAATGGTAGTAGGAAGTTCAAATTTTTACCAGTTGATGACATAAGCAGCTTGTGTTGAACTGTGCAAATTGTAAACATGGGTCTTTAATCATTTTGGTAAAAACCAAGAAAGA
Organism: Ecdyonurus torrentis; assembly: GCA_949318235.1. NCBI lineage: Eukaryota > Metazoa > Arthropoda > Insecta > Ephemeroptera > Heptageniidae > Ecdyonurus > Ecdyonurus torrentis. Next base: position 12,809,857 of record OX439127.1, on the reverse strand, counting down.
AAATTTGGAGCCAAAAAAGCAAGTTTTAATATTTTCACAATTTTACTAATAAAATAAAAAATATTCATTCCCCAATCAAATTTTTTTTGCAGGAACATGACTTCATATATCACTTATATTACTACATAAAATTTGTTTTATTAGTTTATCTACAATTCTTGATATCCATGTTTAACAAGTACAGCCTACCATGGGGCAATACGGGACACTTTAATGGGGCAATATGGAACACCTTCATTGTGCTAATTTGTTCAATTTTAGTAGCAGTAAGTCAAAACTCGCTTATTTGAAGACTGATTCAGCTTAGTATAATTACCAAATCAATCAATGTATTAATGATTTCATAGCTGCCAAGTTAGCACTCAAATCAACAGTTAAATATCACATCGGATAAGTCTCAGATTTTTCAGTTGAAGGCGAAATTTTGTAATTTTTTTTCCAGGGGCAGTTTGCATATTTCAGGCTTAAAATTGTGATATATTAGGAGATAATAAGTGTCTCCTTTCAAATAAAATAAAACAGACATCCTAAATATGCACATTGTGCTTTTTTTTGGGCTGACCCATATTGCCCCCAAAATGTTCCATACTGCCCCGGGTTTTTGCGCAAAGCGAGTAAAAAGGTCTTTTTGTATTTGTAAAAATTTAAATACTGATACTTGGAGTAGAGTATTCAAACTTCTAGGGTTTGTGTAGGAATAGATGAACTAAATTAGCACATTTTATATTTCATCATTTATCAAAAATTAAAAAATAGAAAAAATAAAATGTGAAAAGTGTTCCGTATTGCCCCAGTTCCCCCTATATATATATATCGTCGTGGTTCCGCTATATTGTCCGATGTCCACTTGGTTCAAAGTTTACTAATGTCCGATGTCCACTTGGTTCAAAGTTTACTAATGTCCGATGTCCATTTGGTTCAAAGTTTACTAATGTCCGATGTCCACTTTGAACCACTTTTCAGGAGACACAAAAAACTAATTATCTCCTTTAATATTTGCAGTATTAATAAGGCATTTAACAGTTATTACTATCATAAATATTGCCAAACAAGGCATAAATTTTTTATTATAAATATGTTATATTTTTATTAGAAATAGTATAAGTACTCTTTCGGCTGAGTAAAAAAGATCGCGGACGCAAACTTTAAAAAATCATAACTCATGAACGAAGCGTTGTATTAACAAAATAAAACAATATTCTGAATTTTCGGTATATTGTCTATGATGCTTTAGTTTTTGTATTGCACGTTACGTAATAGCAACAGCGCGATATATGACGCAACTCACCAAGAATATGCGTAAAAATAAGTATAACTTGCTCCAAAGTTGACTTAAGTAAATTAGAAAAAAAAAAAACAAAAAAAAAAAAAAAAAAAGGATGAACACCGTATAGAAGATCTAATATTACAAATTCAAAATTCCCTTAATTTCGTTTTTAAGTTCACTGACAAGTGAGTAATAATTTTAAAAAATGGTCATACAAATTAATACATCAGAAAATATATTGGAGTAGTTTAAAAAAATTATCACAAACAAAATTAGGTCACAGTTAATAACTAGAGCAACTTTTGCTCTATTTTTGAACCATAGGTTCGTTCAGAAACTTGAAATTAATTCATTTCTATGCAACTGCAGACAATAAAAATGTCAAATTAAAATTTAGAGTCAAAGTATTCATAATTCATGTTATGTTGACTTGTAACTTTACTAAAAAGAAAATAATAATAATAAAATAAAATAACAAATTTAAAAAATAAAATAAAAAGCAACATGTTATGAAACTAAAAATTTTAGGGGCGCAATTCAGTATTTTTAAATAAATCTATACGAAATTCGTAAAATTATTTTAAATTAAAGAAAAATATAAATTAAATTCAAGCACTGCATGTATTTACAAAGGTTGCGCAAATTTGGATATGTTATATTTTGGTATTATGAATTTCATACGAAATTTTTAATTTTCTATATATGCATAAAAAAAAACACGTTCAAAATAAGTGCAAAAACAGCTATCTATAGGGGTAGTTTAACACTATACTCTTTTGCAACTGTTTGCGATAAAATTTACAAATATTTAAATATATTTTAAAATTAAAAAATATCATCGAGTTTTTTTTTTAAATATATAGAAAGTATTACAAAAACACTTTTTTTTTATCGTCTATTGCGATACAATAATTTTTCTTTATATATAAAAGTATACTTTTGTATATAATAATTTTTTTTAATCAATTCTTAAACCAACAAATGCTAATTAAAAATGTTAATGTTTATTATAAATGTAAAAAAAAAAGACCTTTAAATTTATATCTGCGTAATTTTAAGTTGAAGTATATAACATCGATTGTAGAAATTTACTATAAAATTATTTACAGCGGCTTTCCTAATTTTTTTAACTGAAAATTAACCGTAATAAGCCGGTAAATATATCTATCAATTTTAAAATTAATTTTCTTTAAGAAATATCGTTATCTTTTCGTAAAAATACAAATTTTGACAAGCAAATAATATCTGTGTGTTCGTAAAAAGAGGCGTACCGCGGATCAGCTGACGTATTTTCTCGCAATATATTTCGAGTTTTTATTGTATAAATTTTCAATTTTTTAAGCTATCTATAAGAAATTTGAAATATATATGTAAAACAAAATTCTGGATTGAAAAATACAATAAAAAAATTTTGGTTCAAAATGGACATCGGACATTAGTACTTTTTTAAAAAAATGGACATCGGACATTAGTAAACTTTGAACCAAATGGACATCGGACATTAGTAAACTTTGAACCAAGTGGACATCGGACAATATAGCGGAACCACGACGATATATATATATATATATATATATATATATATATATATATATATATATATATATATATAATATAATATAATATAATATAATATAATAATAATTAATAATATAATATATATAATATATATATATATATATATATATATATATATATATATATATATATATATATATATATATATATATATATATATATATATAAAGTACTAGAAAATTACCGCATGGTGGGAAGAAAATACCAGTGGCGGCTCACTTCTGTTAGAGAACATTCTAACGAGAGAGAACTTCCGTTGTAGACATATTTCTCTTATCTTTGAGGAGTTTCGTCTCTTGGACCCCTGCAAATATTAAAGTTCCAAATTTTTACATTGTGACAGCTTGTTTTTTCTTAATTGCATACTTTACTGGCGCGCAGTATTTTCCAGTGGCGCCTCACTTCCGAAGGAGGGCATTACACGTTGGTGTATCAATAAAAGTTAGTTCGGTTGCACCACCACTAAAAGAGCAGCACCATCGAATGTGTGGCTTTTACCCCCAGCTGACCAAAACATACTATTTGACGGTGCTGCCAATGAAGTGCTGGTGCAAATGAACTAACTTTTTTTTAGATATCACCAACGTGTAACGTTCTCTAACGGAAGTGAGCCGCCACTGGTATTTTCTTCCCACCGTGCGGTAATTTTCTAGTACTGTATTTCACCTAGCTACAGATCTCATCATCGTAAGTTGCTTGTTGGTTTTCCTATAGCAGAATTCTTATCTTGTAATGAAAATTACAGATTCGTGTTAAGTACTAGATTGAGTTTGTATTGCATGTTCCAGATTGGAGTTGAACGGCATAAGACGTCGTCTCACATATGAAGCTACCCCACGTTCCATTCATGAAGGAGTTGCTTTGGCAATTCTCAACTCTGATTGTTTGGTGTTTGATATCAGCATGGCTCAGTTGTTCGCTGATAATGGCAACTTGGGTATTAATGTTACAATTTCCATGGTTTAAGCAGCAATAGTCAAAAATGAACTTTTAATTTTTCATATCTGCAACTGGTTAAATGATTAGTGTAACTTTTGTGAGTGGGGAAATTGTCTGCCTAACACTTTCTCCTCTCATTATCTGCAAGACTGTAAACTTGTAGCGCCATATATTTGTAGTTTTTTTTTTTTTTTTTTTTTTTTTTTTTTTTTCTCTTGTTATTATTAATTTATTGTTTCTTAAGCAAAACATTGTCAGGTGGTATTACGGTTTGATTGCTGGTTTATGAAAGGATGATATATAACCATCTTAAGTTACTGCACGTAATTTTTAGTTAAACCTTAATTTTTGTCAATTTCACTGTTGCAACAATGATGGATAATAAAACAAAAAGTTGTAAACCTACAGGTTGCAACAAACAGCAATAAGATAATTTCAAATTTACAGTCACTAATTTAATTTATCTTTCATTGTACAATACATGAGCAACACTAATAAACCAATGTTACCACAATTTCAGTAAACTTAAAAATACTAACATATTAAAACCATTTTTTTAAATGCATCTGATAAAAACAAGTTTCTGTATATTTTTTTCTCCTTCAAATTGTGTTCTTGTAACTTGTCCATTGATTGTATGCGTGTGCTAAAATGAGGAAGAGAAAAACTAATAAGCTTTAAAATTGTAATCCTTGTTTGTTAAAATTTTATGTATATAACTGATTTGTCATGTTATAAAATATTTCTGTATAACCCTTACAGCATAACAATGTGGCATTGGGAGTAACATTTTTACGTGGTCTTGTAATTGTCAGCATTATATGCCCTGTCATAATTGGCTGTTTGGGTCTCAAGTATTTATTATGAGCTGGTAGTATTAAGTTTAGTTTAGATACTATATACAAGATAAGTACACGCTCGGCTAATTTGGCCTGCCACGAAATTCAAAATGAGCGTCTAAGCCAATCAGCACCCGAGTTGAAGGTCACGTGATCAAAATTGACCAATCACAATGCTGCTAAAATTAACATAGAACCAGTTGGTGTCCCTATCTTGTATGTAGTATCTTGGTTTTGTGTGCTCCTTCAAGAACTCAAGCCAAACTAATGCTATAGCTCATTGCTAAATGGCTAACCACCCCAATATATCCCTCCCCTCTCTGCAATCAATGTAGTAAAAACATTGTAAACTCTACCAGGCAGTGTCCTTCATACAAGAAAAATATGTATTCATATAAAAAAAGCCACTTATATAAGAAAGGGGTTGAAAACCAGGTGTACTGAAGTTCTAGGTTGATAGCTTGCAAAACACCTGTGTTATTTTTTGTAGTTTTATTTTTCTTGCAAACACACGTCTATGACCCACTCCACCCTAAAAATAAGTATGTTTTTATTCTTCTCCAAAACAATTTAAAAAAACAAACAAAGGTGTTCATATAGTAGAGGGGCGTGTACTATATCTTGTTAGCCTCGTGGGACTCGCCTGTCCCTCGGGCTAGAAAAGTCAAATAAAGGACTAATTTCTAATGACCCTTTTTTAGAAAAGAATAAAAAAAATACTTATTTTTAGGGTTAAAAGTGTGTGTAAAAACAATGTAGCAACTTTGAGTCCCCTTTCTTTTCAAGGCAACATCTTTGTAATGTTTACTTAAAAAGGCCAATACTGAAAGGTCTGTTACTGAATGCGGCGTGCAAGGTGCCACATATTTTTCTCTTAAAGGCGTAGAACACCGTGAACAAAAAAGTTGGGTAATATCCTAACAAACCTGAAAATCGACGTTAATTTTCAGGTTTGTTAGGATATTACGCAACTTTTTTGTTCAAGGTGTTATACGCCTTTAAGAATAACATTACAAATTTAGTGCAAGCTTTTGAATGGTTAGCTTTTGCACAGAACAACCCATCCTTTGAATTTCTTTTTTATGTAAAAAAACATCCCAGCAATGCTGGTGAATTAATTTGAATCCCTATCCCATTAAATATCGAAATTAGAGAACTTAACTTTGCATTATCTTTCAATTACATGGTGCTGTAATTTCTCTCGTCTCTTTCTATCCTATTGTTTTAGTTTCATTTACCTTACTAATAATTTAAATTTAAATAAACAACAGTTGGTGAAAGTAAAGAATAATTTTAACTTCTGTTTCATGCAACTATTAAATTGAAACAAAACTTACTGGTCACTAAATAATAATAATTTTTTTTTAAAAAATACTAATAAATAAATAAATAAAAAGTTCACTTGAACATCCCAAATAAAAGAAAACATTCAGATATTGTCTCTTTTGAACTAATGCTACTTCTATGATGAGTAAACAAGTTGTTGAGCATTCCATTCATAACACTTGTTGATTGTTCTTGGCAATTGAAATTCTGTCATTTATATAAGTGCGGTTTTTGATCACTGACAAAATATAGATGTGGATTCTGTTTATATTTTCTTGACTGCATGCTAGGTAGTCACTGAAGTTGCACAGTGGCAAACTTTTTCAGACATGTAACATAATCATACCTGTCATGCTTTTATATCTATCTGTTTTATCTAAACAGTTAGCTTTTGTTTTAGTGAAGGAGATGTGTATGTACTAATTTTCATTACTTCAAATTATTACTAATACTGAATCCAAGCACCATCCCCCCATGTTTTATCATTTACATATTACAATACTTCATTATGTATATAAATATTGAGTATCTCTAACTGATATCAATAATTAGAGGAAGAAGGAAAAAAAAAAAAAAAAAAGCTCATAAATTGTTCAATAAGAATAACATAATTTAATTATTGTGTGTTTCTAAATGAGAATTATTCTGCAGGAACACACTCCATTGCACAGTTGTCATGTTTATAAGTTGAGAAAAATTATTTGTTCAAGGTGTTTTACAATAATGTACAATCAACTGCATACATTCTCAAAGCTGTAGTTCAGCATTTTCTATGTATAACAAAAATGTAATAAAATTTAATTACTCGTATCTACTTACTCATCTGCTCCAAATTGAATAAAATAATTGTGTGTTTTTCAATAGAGAAAAGAGTGATATCTGTGATTAAAAATATTTTATAATTGCATGAAAGCCAACATGAGATAAGTATTCGTATGAAAGGTATCATGATTCAATTCAAGTTTATCTTTACTTTTTTTAAATTCTTATCCAATGCCATGAAATAGCCTTATAGTCATGAAAAGAGCATCTCATGAAGTTTGAGGCAATTGTAGCAACAAATAAATTGCATGATGGATATTATTGATCCAAGTTACAATTGTGAGATGTTGACTACTTATCAAAATACGAATATGAAATTACAATGAAAAACAAGCTTAAAAGCCTTTTTAAAAAATGTATATTTTGGGGTTAATAAAAGGAACTAACTTTCTATTGACCTATACTTACTCACAAATGAAATAATATTGCTCTCCATTAACTGGAATCCCATAGCAAAAGACCTCCCCCCCCCCCTTTTTATATGTTGTTCCCCAAAATGACAGGCTTCATTGTTTCATTTGTGCAGGTGACTTAGAGGAACGATTGGATCCTTTGAGTTCAAGAATGAGGAAGGTGAATTGAAAATTTTTTGTTGAGTTTATGATATTTTTGGAAAGAGCTTTAAACAATTTTGAGGCGTTATTTTTTCATAGGACGATTGGAGCATGCGAAGTATTTTTAAATACTTTTTGAAAATCGGCCTAGGAAGCCTGTGACTTCATCAGTCCACTTTTTTCTCAGCAAATACTAATCGTTTCAGGTTCAGAAACCAGTTTAATGAAATCAGCTCGTCCTCGGGATTTCAAAAAACTGGCTACCAAACCTTCTACGGTCAATACTTTCCAAAATAAATGCCCGATTGATGACGTCACAGGCTTTTTAGGTTGATTTTCTAAAATTAATTAAAAATACTTCCCATGCTCCAATCGTTCTAAGAAAAAATAGCGCCTCAAAATTTTTTAACGCTCTTTTAAAAAATGTCATAAAAAGTGGGGGTTGAAAAAATTCACCTTCCTCATTAAGTTTGTTATACACACAGGTTAGTCAATATTTGTGGATATATAATATTTTATATGCTACGAAAATTAGGAAAGAATTAAACTTTGAAATAATTGATTAATAAAAAGGTGATAGCAAATTCTATCATTTGCTTAAAATCTATGAAATGTCATCATTTGCCGTGAAAAATTTAATATTGGTTGTGTGAAAACAAAATTCACAAGTCAATTTGGCTCCTTGAAAGCAAAGTGTTTAAGTCTATGGGAACTAACATGGGAACTAATATTTTGCTTTCATGTAACCAATGTAACTTGGTCAATTTTCATGACTCATCAGATAAATATGAATACATTTTAATGCCATAATACCCTTATGGGGTTGGGTCAGGATGAATCCTTCCCATGGAGTTGGTTTTAAATTGTGTCAAAAAAAAAAAAAAAAAAAAAAAAAAAAGCTAGAAACACCATACTTCTGTGGGCTCTTTAATACCAGACCTGTACTCGCCCCTTTGATATATTTGTATGAGTATGTGTGTGTATGTATCGAAGTGTCTGCGTCAAAATAGAGTCGGCACTTTCCATGCAGCGTGGTGATTGGACTAGCAGAAATTCACTTAACATTGCAAATGCTCCACGGTGGCAATTGCAGATGTTCCACTCGCCGCACTGGTGGAAACTGCAGACAGTCCATTTTGATATATATATATATTAAAAAATTAATAGGATATGTAGGCAGTAATTATTAGAGCACGTTGAATTGAAAATAAATACTGCGCAAAGATTCTCTAATTTATGTAGTAAATTAGGACTTGGAACTAAATGTTGTAACAAAGATGAGTGCTAGGTACAATAGACGTTAAAAAATAGAGATACTGTGTCAGTAAATACAATATACCTAGTATCTCATATTCTGACACTAAATCAAAGGGACATTATAGAACAGCATTAGACTAACTTGTGGCCTAACATAGGTTGCTTCCTTTTACCTAGGACTTGTCAGTAAGGCTTGGAAAAAAGCTCTGTACAGGTAGAGATTGCTCACACCACATTTGCTAACTGACTTAGCTTAGGTAGCAAGTGTCAGTGTAGTTTTATATATGTTATGTCCTCCCATCTGCATGCATTGGTGGGTTGAAACACCCTTGTGTGCACAAACTGGCTTGCTATTTAAAACGTCTCATCCACATACTGTAACATAAAATTGTGCACTACGAAAGATGTGAGACTGGTAGCCAGCAAGCTATGTGTTCTCCCTCACCTGCCAGAGTTCTCCAACTCTAGAACATTTGGTCCTAAGACCTAATTCACTATATTAGAGATTCTTCACATTTTATTAATTTTTAATTCAACAAGCTCTAGTTTCTACTGACTATTATTTTTAACATATTATGTTGTGTGTGTGTGTATATAATTTTTTTTTTATTTAATATTTATTGTTGTGATATTTGTATTTTGAATATGTAAAAATTTATATATATATATATATAGGATATATAGGCCTATATATAATATATTGATAAGGTATTTTGCTAAGACATATCAGAAATCAATTAATTCACAATTTTTGAAGTTATGAACGTCATATTGCAGAAACTAAAAAATCAAAAACATATTATTGACTATCGTCTAGAAGCCTATTTTGTTGGCAATGTGTGAGCATAGTTTCCGATTTTTATGCAATTAATAAGCTTGCAAAAAATTGATTAGTGACTCGGAGTGCCATTTTAATGTGTAATTTTTAAAAGAATGCCAACTTAAACTGACATATTTACATTATCTGTAAGACAAAAAAATTATAAAACAAAATAAATAAATAAAAAATATATCTAATAATAATAATAAAAACTAAATATATATATATATATATATATATATATATATATATATATATATATATATATATATATATATATATATCGTGGTGGCCGCGCCCAAAGGGCGTACTTGCATTTGGCTACTTTTACGCAAAGGGCGTACTTGCATTTGGCTACTTTCACTCAAAGGGCGTACTTGCATTTGGCTAATTTCGATGCTATGCGCGCATCCGCCATAAGCTTAACATGTAAAACCGAGTTCAAGTACGCCCTTTGTGTACTGGACGAAAATGCAAGTACGCCCTTTGTTGTACTGGCCAAAAATGCAAGTACGCCTTTTGTAAGACGACTTTGAAATGCAAGTACGCCCTTTGGGCGCGGCCACGGCGATATATATAGCCTATATAGACCAGGGTCGTGAGCTCCTGTGTTATTGCCCTATACTAAAAACGAACCCTTGTTGATGTACTTCCAATTTTCACCGCAACAATCAACATGTAAAATATAAGTGGCGCTGTAGTCTGTGTGTGAATTTTAAAATTTACACACAGACTACAGCGCCACTTTTATACGTAATTTTGTATTCTTGCATTTTTGGGGAAAAAATTTGAATTACATCATTAAGGGATCGCTTTTTCAACAATAGCTTTCTATCCTGTTTATATATCCATGATATAGACTATTGTTTAAAAACATTTTTTCTAGTACACGCTACATTGCTGGGAAAAAGAATTGCAAAAAAATTGCATTTGCTAAAAATTAGCAAAAACTGTAATTCAGTGTGTCTCAAGATTTGCTGGTGCGATCTGGCTGAAACTTAGGGTGCGTACCGTATTTCGATGAGAGCTGTGGCAATACTGTACGAATTCTGAGCAATTTGGATACTTTGCGCTAGCAAATACGGTATGCCTGACCTCTGTGAGGTGCCTCACCTATTTACCTTCAGAAGCGCGCAGAGGTTATCAGCATCAGCTGTTGTCCGTTCGGGTCTCTTCGGTAAATGCTGTGAAGCGCTGACAGAGGTGATACGGTATGTTTTGTCAGCACTTTCAGCGCTCGCAAGTGAATACGGTACGCACCCTCAAACTGTTAATGTATTATTTTTACTGCTGTAACAACATTTTCGTTAAAAATTAAACATTTTTGGATTTCACGCAGCTCTAGAATTTTTTTAGTGTCTGACGAAGCATGAAGTAGGCAACGCGCCTACCAAACTTTAAAAAATATACATTTATTTTCCTTTAATTAAAGCAAATAAATTAATGTTTGTTTAAAAACAATTAAAAAGGCAGTAAAATAAGTTTACAGTTTAAGTTTACAGCCAGATCGCACCAGCAAATCTGGAGATACATTGAGGTACAGTTTTTGCTAATTTTTAGCAAATACAAATTTTTGCAATTTTTCTTTCGACAATGTAGTGTATGCTAGAAATGTTTTATAACAATACAAAGTCAATTTGATTTTTTTTTATCTCATGGATAAGGTAGATATGTCAGTTTAAGTTGGCATACTTATAAAAATTCTACAATAAAATGTCACTCGGAGTCACTAATTAATTTTTTACAAGCTTATTATTAGTATGAAATATCTGAAACAATACTCACACATTGCCAACTAAATAGGCTTTCAGACGATAATCCATAATTTTTTTTTTGGATTATTTAGTTTCTGCAATATATGACGTTCGTAACTTCAAAAGTTGTGAATAAGTTGATTTCTCTGATGCAACTTAGCAAAATAACCTCGTCGATATACTTCAACTGCATAGCATAAAAACATTTTACAAGTTCACATAATACATTTTCATGGTAATATTTTGAAACCATGTGATACCCTTGCTTCCTTTACCTCCTGAGAAAGCACAAATGTATGAGCTATGCTGTAACTTGTTACTTAAAAAACCTGTTTTTGAGTATGAGGATGTAAACCCACCCAACCTTAAAATTGAGCTTCAACTTTTTTTTTTAAATAACTTCTTTTGTGCATAACCCAAACCTTGTTGATGTTTATTTGAAAGGTTTAAATGTAACTTTGTAATGTATCAAACAATAGTAACTTTATAAAAATGCATGTATATGTTTATATATAATTAGGGTATATATATACACATACATACATATACACCCACCTACACATATACAAGTGTGTGCATTGAACACATGATTATGATAATATCAAGGCCCATATATAAAGTAAAGAGGTTAAAGGCAGCACTAAATTCATGCGCCATTGGTTTTATTTTGAGTTGGATTGTATTTCAGTTTTAAACCAATAACATGAATTTCACCAGTTGCATTACTGTTTAAGAGAGAGTTGAGCAGGAATAAAGTTGTCCCGAGGGATAAATAAACTATAGTTTCCTGTATAATGTTCAAACTATCACTAAAGTCAAATCGAAATATGACAATAAAATCAATCAGAATATCAAAGATATAATGATGTATACTTGAAAGAGCTTTTTGAGCTGTATTAAACACAATCTTCATATAAATGTACTATACTATAATTAGAAGTTTTGTGTCTTGTCTCTAATTTTTTTTTTATTAAGTTGTCTGCTTCTGATGGTAGATAAAAAAATACACCAGTAAGCAAGTGACATCACTCACTGTGGAGTCACTTGACTTGAGTCTATTTGTGGATTAATGATGTGAAGATGTGTCGTTTCTGGTGAATCCCTCAAAAACAAGTGACAAATATTCTTCCTGCAGGAAATCTCTTTCCTGGTTTGTTATTAGAACCTTTAGGTTCACAACCATTTCTAATTATTTTCCAGGAGCACTTTATATATGGACCTTGTGCTAATATATTTTAGCATAAAAAAACTGGGGCTTAATTTCCAATGTGATTCATGAGGGGGAAAAAGGGGGGGGGGTGATTTTAATTGTAAAATATTAACACAATCATGTGTACAGACACTATCAGAAGTTGAATTTCAATAATAATAAAGGAAAAATATAACAAAATTGGTACCAATAAAATCATGTGGATTGCTGGTGCAAAGGAATTCTCCCCTTTCCTTAAGTTTGTGGCGGGCAAGAAACCACCCACCACTCACATAAATACTTCAATTGTTTTTCCTGTACAAACATAGGAAATTCAACTTTTTTTGTAGTGTCTGCACATAATAATTGAAATTTTATGTTAAAATTTTACATGATGTCATAACCCTTTACACAGTGATGACTGCTATAATGTAGTTAAGCTATTTTTATTTTCCTGCATGGTCATGGTGTGATGATTGTAATGTGATTTCATTGTGTTGTCCTCATACCAATGCCTATTATATGTATATAGTAGCTTAATAATATAATATATCTTCTTTTTTTTTTTTTTTTTTTTTTTTTTTAATTTTTTTTTTAATCATTATTTTATTTATAACTCTTTATTTTTATTATTTTGTGAACTGTCGTTACCTACAAATATTATACTATTAAAAATCTAATAGAAATGTATATGTTGAGAATTACAATGTAATGATAAGATAAATATATATTTTAAAAGTCTCTTGGTGTACTTTTATTACGTTTACATTTCAAACCCACTATATGCATATAGCCTGAAAAAGTTTAGTTTGCATTATCCATCTCCCACAGGCATTGCCCTTTTCTCAATGCAGTTCTTGATTAAATATGTTGACGATTTTTTAATAATAAGAATAATTAATCATTCATAAAATCTTACAGGTATGCAGAAAAGAAGAATATTTTTGTGTATATAAATATGTGAAATCTTTCAGTTTAGTTACATTAACTACTCAGTTACATTACTAGACTTAAAACTGCAGGTTGTAAAATTGTTCCATAATAGCCTTAGCTGAAGACCTAATCATAAACACTATAAATGTCTTTCATTTATAATCTACATAAAGTATTTATCTTACTACTACTTCCACATAGCATATAAGGAAATAGGAGGAAGTGTTTTTTCTTTTTGTGTGTATAGTCACTTCATTGAAGAAGTTGCATTTAACACAACAACACGTGTTGTCTTGTTAAATGCAATTAACTTCTTCAATGACTCTCTCTCTGAAGTGTGTGTGACTGATGAAGACATGTACACACCATAACGCTAACCTAACCATTAATTTAACATTAAAAAGAAGAAGGTATTTCTGCATACTAATATGCACGATATGCATATATTATCAAAATATTTTTAATTGTTATTTCTGTGCTGGCAACAATTTTTCACACATTCTAAAAGAATATTAATTTAAAATTGACTATATGTAATGATTGATATTAAAGAGAAATGATAGTAAAACACATAGATTAGGAAAAATTGGGGAATGGGAGATGATAATGAGCTTGCACTGACAAGAGACAGTAGGGACACCATAGTAGAGAAAAAGTTCTAACCCAGGCCAATGGACGAAACAGCTATCCAAGGCTAGAGATGAGGTGCTGAAAATGTCGGTGTGCTATGTGCAATGCTCACACCATCTAAACTAATATGCAAGCCAAAATGCCACTTTTTTAAGACGCTCACTTTCTATAGAGCAATATGAGCCACTAATATGACTATAGTGTTTATAAATTACTTTTCATCCTGGGTTAGAAATTTTTCTCTACCACAGCATCCCTGACAGTGTAAAGCTCATTTTAATATCTCCTATTCCCCAATTTTTCCTAATCTATCTATGTTTATAGCTATGAAAAAAAAATTATTATTCTAAAAAAAAAATAATAATAAAAAAAATACTTAACTATATGGATAATAATTATCAAAGAAATTTGATTATGCGCAATGATTGATAATCAAAGATTTGATATAGAAAAACACATCAATATAGGGAAATTTTGGGAATGAAAGATAGATAGATATATAGATAGATAGATAGATAGATAGATAGATAGATAGATAGATAGATAGATAGATAGATAGATAGATAGATAGATAGATAGATAGATAGATAGATAGATAGATAGATAGATAGATAGATAGATAGATAGATAGATAGATAGATAGATAGGGATGAGCTTAGACTGACAGGGATGCCGTTTAAACCTAGGACAGTGGTACTTTCTTAGCACAGTGACAAAGATTGGACCAAGCTAACCTTATGGATGCTAAGGTATTTCTATAGATAGGTAATCCAAAGAGAATATCGTTATTCAATTTTCTATTGCCTTTAATTTTATTTTATCCATGAAGTTATATTTTGTTGCCCATTTGATCAATGTAATTTTGACCCGCAATACACGTCTCCAGCTGACCAGTACTTTTCAGCGGGAATCCTCTCTGGATTACATATCGATGTTGGGATGCAGAAATGCGACCGATGAGAAAAATCATGAGGTTTTTACTCATGATTTTTCTCATCGGTCGCATTTCTGCATCCCAACATCGATATATAGGTTATCTACTTACATTAATGGATGCTATCACAGGGATGGATAAAAAGTGCAATAAGAATTGACCGCTGTCCTAGGCTTTAGAAATTATTTTCTCTACCACAGTGTCCCTGTTAGTCTGAGCTCTAATATCTCCCATTCTCCAATTTTACCTATCTATCAGTGTTTGTCTGTCAATTTTTTTTTATTACATTACTATAGGCCTTATTAATTACTTATTTCCCATCTTAACCTTTTAATTTTCTTAAAATATATGGCAACTCCCAACTATATTTCTGCATAAGGATAATTTATACTCAATGTAAATTTTAGAATTTTAAATCAAAACATTAATTCTTTTTTAGGGTGCTACCTATTATAATAGATCTGATTGAACACTTATGTGAAAAAAATAAAACAGTGTTCAATACTATTTAGTATAATGTAGATTCTTCATAAAGTGCATACATTTCAACTGTTAAGGTCTCTTAATTGATAATTTAATTATATCCACTACTAGTTCCAAAACCCGCTTCTTCCATTTTCAATAAAGGTGAGTTTCTTATCACTATAAGGTATGTGAGATAAGATATTACCTTTGCTGAAAATGGAATATCAGGGATATAGATCCAATAGATCAGGGAAATTTTAAGACTTATGTGTTGTCATTATAACATCACATCATTGAGAAATTTATTTTTCCAATGATTATTAAAGGGGCGGCGCTATTTTTATTATTTTAAAATCAAATGTTATGTAACATAGACACATGGTATTTTTTTTTTTTTTTATACAAGAAGTTTGTCTTATAAATATTAAAAGATAGAAATAATTTCATCTGCTTTATTCCAAAATTTGTTTTCCATGCATGTATTGGATTCAAGGTATAGAGGACTTTGATGACGGTGTTTCTAAGAGTACTGTTACTGGTCCATCATTCTGAATATCTACTTGCATGTAAGCTCCAAACCTCCCATCTGAAATTATGAAGTACATTTTTTACTTAAATGAGATATGATAATAATTATTATTTGACACACAAATAAAATATAGTATGTTACACACACATGTACACAGGACTGTAATAATTAATAATATATTTTACCATTAAAAAGCGAGCGCTTCATTTGCAATGTTATTTTTGTTAGAAAAATACACAATGGATTTAAACGGTAAAATATATTATTGCAACCCTGTTACGCACTGGCCCCCAAAAATATCTGGCCAGCTCTCCAATACGGTATATAATAAAAGCCGTCATTTAGCAAACTGTACTGGAGGAGAATCATTCCAGATAAGGTACATACATAAAATAAACATCATCTGTTCTGAATCCATCCAATGCAAAGCCCATCAGACTTGATTTTTATAGCTGTCAGGTTTATTTTACATTTGCAAAGTATGAAGAAAATGGACTTCAATGGAAAAGTCTATAGCCTGGTTTTGGGTATGAAAATCTCATTTACACTTTCATTTTTTCTTGCACATAACTATACCTTTAACAAGCTCTGGTTTGTACTGTCTCCGAAGTTGTTGTAAAAATTCTGAATAAAATTGTTCTGATTTTTCTGTTGCCATAGCATTATGAAAATCAAGTTTATTTCCTTTCAATTCATGGTATAAGGTAAATTGACTAACACACAGAATTTCCAGTCCTTTATCTTGAACACTTTTATCCCAGCGTTTGCCACAGCTATCTTCAAATATTCTGGTATTCAATATTTTTCGAATACTGCAAATAATAATATTAATTAGTTATTTAAAAATATATCTTTGATTATTAATGTAACTTTAACTCAAACTAGGCAAAACTGTGGTTCCACAGCAATTAGAAATGTTAGCTAGTAACATCATGTAGCTAGGTAAACTTTTATTCCCAAAATACAATGGTTTATTTTCCTAAATATCTCATTTATTCTAACCTTGGTTAGATTACTTTCTCCCTCATAGATATCCAGAGATAGATATTATAGGGACAGATACAGATACATATATATGTTAGCATCAAAACCCGAAATTGACCCAAACTAGGTATTTTGGCTCATTTCGGCTTTTGGTTCGTCGGTTTTTGCCAAAACCCGGAATGCCAGTTTATTTCGGCTTTTGGTCACGAAATTTTGATCCATACTAGTTTTGAGCATTTCGCAAAAAGCAAAACCCGGTGTAAACATTTACATCTAGTTTTGGTCTTTGAATTTTGACCAGAACTAGTTGTGGTCAAAATAGAAAAAACAAAAGCCGAAAAATGAACATTTCTCAACTCAATTATTTGATATAAGAATAAGAGAGAGAGAGAGAGAGAGAGAGAGAGAGAGAGAGAGAGAGAGAGAGAGAGAGAGAGAGAGAGAGAGAGAGAGAGAGAACACGACACGCTATATAAAAAAAGGAAAAATATTTATTTTAATTTACAATAAGAGTGATATATATTATGACTAATTTCAGTAATTTCCCTTATATTGGTTCAAAGTTCAAGTCCACCTTACTTTATCCAGTGATTACGATTTATTTTAAAATATTTCTTGTGCGTATATTCAGTTGACTGTTTGTCTCTGTGCTGAAAACATGGTTTATAATTTCATAATATTCGTTAGAAACAGGATAAGAAAGTGTTTGAATTTAAAAAGTTCACAACACACGTACATTGTTGGTGCGCAAATTATAAGTGAACATGGTTAGTGGTTTTATACATATAGCTCTTAATTTACATTTAATCGTAAGTAGCCCCTTAAAATAATAATAATTTACTCTATTACTACTATTACTGAATGGACCACTTGCAATAAAATGTTTGTAATTGTTGCAACAAGGGAAAATGATTTTTTTTTCTAAGAAATGCATTTTAAGACAATGTCAAATTATTTTAAAAAGTTCGCTCATTGCAAGTGGTCAATTGCTAGGTCAAACAGTAAGTTTATTTTTCATATTTTGTCTCAATTTATATTCCGTATCTATAGCCATAAGATTTAGAGATTATGGTCAGCGGATTCTAATCAAATTAATCTTTAGGACCATATATTTTGCATTTCAAGTAAAATAATAAAATAATAATAATATATTGTTTTCACGTCTAAATTATATAATACCAAAACATCATGCATTTATAATATAATTATAGTCTTTTTTATTATTGCATAAAATTCTGAGTTGAGAAATGTTCATTTTTCGGCTTTTGTTTTTTCTATTTTGACCACAACTAGTTCTGGTCAAAATTCAAAGACCAAAACTAGATGTAAATGTTTACACCGGGTTTTGCTTTTTGCAAAATGCTCAAAACTAGTATGGATCAAAATTTCGTGACCAAAAGCCGAAATAAACTGGCATTCCGGGTTTTGGCAAAAACCGACGAACCAAAAGCCGAAATGAGCAAAAATACCTAGTTTGGGTCAATTTCGGGTTTTGTTGCTAACATATATATATATATATATATATATATATATATATATATATATATATATATATATATATATATATATATATATATACATATATATATATATAGGATAGAGATATTATATAGGCCTATATATAGGGGGATACAATAAACTAACTAACAAAACAAGACACCTGTCCATAGTCCATAGTGGTGTCCAATTTTAGTGAAAATTCTTGTAAGCATAAAGAACATTAATTAAAATCTCTTCAATGTTATTGAAAGATTGAAGATAAAATATTGATAAAAATGTGGTAGATAATAAATAAGTCTCCAATGTAATAAATATTAGGAAAAAATCGTCTGTGCAATAGTTGATAATATATAAAAGATTTGATAGAAACACAGAGATAGATTAGGAAAAATTGAGGAATGGGAGATAGTATGAGCTTACACTTACAGGGACGCGAGGTAGAGAAAATATTCTAACCCAGGTCGAAATAAAATTTTATGCATATGTAAAGTGGCTCATATTGCTCTGTAGAAAGCGAGCTTCATTAAAAAAGGGAATTTTGGCTTGCATATTGGTTTAGACGGCGTGAGCATTGCGCATAGCACACTGTCATTTTCAGCACCTCATATCTCTAGTAAGGTATTTCTATAGATAGGTAATCCAAAGAGAATATCGTTATTCAATTTTCTGTTGCCTTTCAATTTATTTTATCCTGAAAGTTATATTTTGTTGCCCATTTGATCAATGTAATTTTGACCCGCAATACACGTCTCCAGCTGACCAGTACTTTTCAGCGGGAATCCTCTCTGGATTACATGAGTTATCGCTACTTACATTAATCTCTAGCCATGGACAGCTGTTTCGTCCTTACTGAGACTTGCCATGCTGATGAGTCCCAGTAAGGACGAAACAGCTGTCCATGGCTAGAGATATGAGGTGCTGAAAATGACAGTGTGCTATGCGCAATGCTCACGCCGTCTAAACCAATATGCAAGCCAAAATTCCCTTTTTTAATGAAGCACGCTTTCCACAGAGCAATATGAGCCACTTTACATACGCATAAAATTTTATTTCGACCTGGGTTAGAATATTTTCTCTACCTCGCGTCCCTGTAAGTGTAAGCTCATACTATCTCCCATTCCTCAATTTTTCCTAATCTATCTATGTGTTTCTATCAATTAAGTCTCCAATGTGTTGTTTATTATTTTGAGACTAACAATTATTTTTAGGAGACAATTAACAGAGCACCAAAATATTTGCTTGTAACTTATTTATATAAATTACCAAGCAGTATTTATTGGTGCAATACTGTACAAAATATTCTTGTTAAGCTTGCATTTATCTTTCAGTAAATAAATAAAATAAATACATAAATAAGCCAACAAACTTTTCCCTAGGTGGCGTGTGTTTTACTAATATGTAAACAATTAGGCAAAGGCACATTGATATTGTAGTGGAAAATATGTGTAACTTGTTTTTCGTCACAGCAAGCAAAATGTGTATCTCGTTTTATGTCAAATATGAAGCAAATGTGTAACTTGTTTCCGAACTAATGTAGATAGTGCTCCGAGTTACACATGCTTGCTGTGATAAAAAACGATACATATTTTTGCTTGCCTTGACACAAAATTAGGTACACATTTTGCTTCACGTGGTAAAAAATGAGATACACATATTTTCCTCTACAACATTGGCATGTCAAAACAAATGTTGGAAGAATATATTTTTAATAAAGCCCTTATGATCGTATTTAGTTGTAAGATACCTGTCCCCTATCTTGAAATGTTTTTAATGTTTTTATTTTATTTAACTAATATAGACAGTATATATTCAGTTTTGAGCTCATTATATATTATTCCGCTTCAGAGAGCTATTAGCTCGTGTCGAAGCAATATCATAGTTACAAATTACAAAAAAAAATAAATAAATAAATAAAAAATAAGATAATATAAATGTTACTGTTATCACTAGAGAGCGGAAAAATAGTCTTTAGACTATTGTCAATATTGAGACTATTGGGGGTTTTACTAAAAATGTCCACGAATCACACGATTTCAAGCCTATATACAAAATTTAAAAAAGACTATTTAGCGACTATTTTAGTCTCCGAGACTATTTTGGACTTTCCAGACTTTTCGGACTATTTTGCCTTTTTTCGATGTTTTTCGCTATTTCTGACAAAAATAACGTAAAATTAACGTAGAACGTGACCGACTTGGACCGGAAATCGCTAAAAGTGAACCATATTTTCACAATAACTTTTTTTACATTATTTATTTCCAACATGTTGTGTGCTTCTGTTTACTCAAAATGCGGAAAAGGAGGTGCTGGAAGAGGAAACCATGTGATGGTAAAAGTGGGAGGCAGCTCAATGTTAGCATGCTGCTGGCACGAAGTTTTCTCCCACTTTTACTGTCACGTGGTTTCCTCTTCCGACACTTCCTTTTCCGCATTTTGAGTAAACAGAAGCACACGTTTTGTTGAAACGCTATAATTTTCACATAAAATCGAGTAAATTTAATATGTGTTTTATTTTTTATTTTAATTTTCGAAAAAAAGTTTTAATTCAATAATAATTTTACTTTAAAAAAAGTTTCTTATGTGACTACAATTTTCCACTCAAATTTGCATTTACACATTTACATGTTATCTTTAAAGTGGAATAACTTATATATTTGATCGTGTTTCACGTGTTTGACATAATTAAATTTTTAAGTACCAAATCTTTTTTATTTTGTGTTTATAATTCGCCTTAAAAAAAAAACACACATTTTTAGTGGTCTCTGAAGACTTTATTTTTTATTATTTAAACAATATAATTTTAGGCCGACGTAATTTTTTTTAAACTCTAGAACAACTTTTTTTTTTTTTTTGTTTTTTTAGGCACCATCTTAGAGACCATTAAGAAAACAGATAAATTCAGATATGTTATACTAATAAATAAAGTCACTATGAGCTATATAAATTTCAAAGACTATTTTTATTTTTAGAGACTATTTTTAGACTATTTTTCAATTTTGAAGACTATTTTGAAGAAAAAAGAGACTATTTTTCCGCTCTCTAGTTATCACAATCCCAGGTTAAATTATCCCATTTTAAGTCAAAATCCATTTGATCGAAATTAAGCCAAATTTTAAGTATTATTTTAATTTCTTACATATATTCCATTTCCTTGGGACTATCCTCCCTGCATATTCCAATCAAAACACAAAGGCCTCTGCCAATCGTTGAAACAATCTCATCTCCAACTGAAAATATATAAAATGCATTACATTTCTGAATAATAATGATAATACTTTAATAATTTAATTTAAGGAAAAAAAATGCAATAAGATATGAATTTATTAAAGTCGGAAACACACCTTGAACAAGAAACTTGTCTAATATCCTGGGGGGGGGGGGGGGGGGGTAGAAATTTAAGACTCTGGCCTAATGAATATTAGGTATGTTGGGTAGAAATTAAAGACTCTGGTCAAATCAATATTAGGTATGTAACATACCTAATATTGATTTGGCCAATTGATTAATTTCTACCCCCCCCCCCTCATTCAAAATAGTAGTGTCGGGTTTATGACGACACAGCTCACTTGTTTCTGCGCATGTGGGCCAGTGAGCTGTGATGTCATAAACACGCAACTGCCAGATATATAGGCCTATATATAGGAATATATATATAAAAAAATATAGAAATTAACAACTCCAGCCAAATCAAAGTTGATATTTAGGTATGTTAGGATATTAGACATAAAAGTTTTTTCTTCAAGGTGTTCCACGCCTTTAAGTATAAAGAATAGAAACTATATAGCCTTACCACAGCAGAAGTTCAATGAAGATTTCTCATGTAGCACAGTTTAGTTGTAATATAATGTTTGTATAACTGAGAGCTTTCATCATTGTATTGACACAATCAATCAAAGGAGAAAATTACTTGAGCACAGAGTGGGATATCATATCACAGATAAATTCATTACGATGCCGAAGCTCTTGGTAATACAAACGTAACTAAACTCTGTGCGAGACCTTCTCCATAGAACTTGTACTACTGTGGAAAGGCCCTTGCTGGTATCCTTATTTTATAATATCCATCCTAATAAAACCAGTGATATTTTCATTAAATTTTGAATAAAACCTACATGTACGTGTAGAGTCTAACAGTATGTAATTATGTTTAATGTTATATATTTAAATATAGAACAAACACTAATTGGTGAAGCATACGTTTAACAAATATTGTGAAGTCAAGCACTATAGTATACTATCATAAAAATGTGAAAATTAGTTTCATTGAAAAAAAAAAAAAAAAAAAAAAAAAATCCCTTCACTGATGTAATGTGCATACATGTTTCACATGTGTTTATGCATTTACCTTTGACTTGAGCTTTAGTTACTCGTTGCACTAGTGCTTTCATCTAGTATAATTGATGATATGCTGTAAGAAGGAAGAATGTGTTATATATTCTCTGGCCTACACTTTTTTTTTTTTTTTTTTTTTTTTTTTTACCACAACATGCATACATAAATAGTCCAATTTTATAGATGTAATTAAAATTTAAGTATAATTGTAGTAAGTGCATTAATCGGTGACAGGGTGTTTCCGTATAAGAACTATTCATGACAGGACAATTTCCCATGGTATGATATATTCACCACTGGACAATTGGCTACATTAGAACATTTGAGACATTTTATGCAGGCTTTAATACTCACCATGTCAGTTCTTCTGAATAGAGACGTAGTATTAGTTTTTTTTTGCCATGTGACTATAAGCTCTATGAAAAGAACAGGTAAGATTCAAAGTCGCATCACAAAAAAACTATACAATGACGTTTCTATCCGGAAGACTTGATATATAACTCATGACATATATTGCTCCAATTTGCAACACAGAACTACTTACTACAATAGTATAATGCTAGGACAGAGAAAACACATATTTTTAATATTAATGTACAGGGAAAGACTTGCAAATGTGGGTTTAGTAAAAAAAATATAATAATAATAATAATACTGAAGAAGTTCTAGCTGCCAAAATGCAGTTTCCTGTCTCGATTTATGATTTTTATTTCACGTTGACTTATATTTCAGTACATACTTACACTCAGGGGTAGAAGTTAGGCGGGACTGCCGGGACTTGGTCCCGGCAGGTTTTGGTAGAAGTTCTAAACTAAAAAAAAAAAAAAAAAAAAAAAAAAAGAAGAAGAAGAAGAAAGGAAAGAAAGAAAGAAAGGAAGAAAAGAAAAAAAGGGGGAAATAAATAATAATAATAAAAATCCAATCTATTTCATTCAAGTAAATGACTAGTTTACTTCTATAAATTTACCTTAATTTGTACAAAAGTGTATTATTAACAATTTAATCTATAAGGCCGGTTCTGAAAGCATCAAGTTTCCCCATTTTTTTTTTCAGCATTTACATTAATTAATTAATATTACAGTCTCATTGCAGCAATTCAATAGATAAATATTTGAACTAAATCAAATGTAGAAGAAAAAAAAAAGGAGAAATTAAATTTATTAAAAAAATAAAAAATTATCAAATCAAATAAAAAAATTGTCTGATAATGTTTTAAGTTTATCATACAAAAATTCTTGTGAAGATTTTGGAACAAAATACTGCCCCCAGCCCCTCCATTATTTTCACCACTTCATTGGTTTGCCTTGTTCACATTGAACTTTTTGTAATTAGCAATTTGAATTACAAAAAGTTCAATATAAACAAGACATTAAAGTTGTTCATGCTTTTTTTCATTGGAAATCATTTCAGAAGACTCATCACAATTTTTCGATATTATTTATTCATAAATTTCCACAAAATTATAATAATTAATATAATTATAATTAATTTCCTGAAACTATGTTCACATAAAATATCATGAACAACTTTGAAACATTGAAGTGGTGGTTATTGGACATAACTAATTAATGAACAAATTTCTAATTTTGTATAAGCCAAAATAATAGCTTCATTGCTATTTTTTTAATGACAAAAATAAATACATTAAAAAATAATAATAAAAAAGTATGATTTTTCTGAAGTTATGTTCATATAATTATAAACAACTTTAACACAGTTAAGTGGTGGAAATAAATAGTAAAGCAAAAAAAAAAAAAAAAAAAAAAAACTATTTTTTTTTTCATTTATTTTCACTGCTTTGCCGTTTAAAAGTTGTTCATTATTTTTGAAGTTAACATAATTTCAGACAGTTCTTCACATATTTTTTTATTTTAATGCACTAATATTATGCAAAATGTTAAAAAACCTAAAATAAAATATTTGATTTTTAAACTTGAAAAAAAAAAGAATCATGACGTAAAGAATAGAATTTTTTTCTAGTTGTGGAAAACAGTCTAATCGGAACCCTCTTTTATTTATCCTCATACATAAAAAACAACAACTAAGTTTTATGAAGTTTTGCTTTAACATTGCACACATTTACTTAGTCACTTTAAAATATTTTTTGCTATATAGCAAAAATATGGGGTAAAAAGTGAAACTATGATCTTATAATATTGTTTAATTGTTTTTAACAGAAATCGTTAAAAAAGCATAGATATTTAAAAAAAATCGTGCCTCCGGCAGTAAGGGGGCTCTGCCCCCTTGACCCCCGCAAGGGGCCTACGCCCCCCTTGACCCCCCGTTGGCGGAGCTTCGCCCCGCATATCATTTTCCTTTAATTATACTGTGGTCCCGGCAAAAGAATTTTTCAACTTCTACCCCTGCTTACACAATGAAATTTTAATTTCATATTGGAATACAATAATACCATTACAAAAAAGTATCCCTATATGAACGAGTCAGATGCAAAAGCAGAATTTGACATTGGCTGCATGGTTCATTTCTCTACCCCTTTGTAAAAGAAAACGACACTTGCAGCCAATGTTGAATGTCTGCTTTTGCATCTGACCAGTACCACAAAGGTTGTACTTGCCCTAGGTACACTCTTCCCAAATAAATCTAACCAAAGCATTAATCTCTTCAAATGTTAAATATATGGGGAAACTTTCACATCGGTCAGATTTATTAGGGGGGGAATGTACAAATTCTAAGCTCAAGGAGGATGCGCGCGCAGCATCAAATGTAGCCAAATGCAAGTATATCCTTTGCGAAAAAGTATCCAACTGCAAGTATGTCCTTTGGACCCAACAAGGGCAATCAAACTGCCACAGATTGTCTGTGGTAGCAAAAATGTTTGGTTGCAAATTATCCAATTGTGAAATGTCCTGTTCAGAGTTTCTTGAGAATAATCGTTGCACCATCACAAATTTTCTAGTGTAGCCTGCTATTCTCTGGTGCCGAGCACCAGTCCTTTTATGAATTTTACCCTTCCTTGTAATTACAAACAAATGTGTATTAATGTTGTGATACCAAATCAAAGTATCGCACACAATGACGAACTCTTATACAGAGATACTAGAGATTATACGTAGCTCTGTTTTACACCCAAAAATATAAAAACATTTAAAAAAATATATATGCACATCATAAATTAAAAGTGTGATATTATTATTATTTTATATATATATATATATATATATATATATATATATATATATATATATATATATATATATATATATATATATATATATATGATGTACAGCAGTATACATATGAAATACATAAAACTTCAAGTTACATATCAGATCTAAAATACTGTACATACATATAATTAAATTCTTTTTTGTGTATATAATACAAATTCGAGTATATATAATGAGACTACATACTCTCGAGAATGGAATGAACTTTATACTCTTGATGACATTGTTTGCAGCAAAAAGGAACATGCAAAGAATTGCATATTTTGTAGGATTAGAGGAACTTGAGTTAAAATTAACAAAAGTTGAGAAGTTTAGAGGAGCGGCCTGACCGGCATGCCGCATGAGTCATAGAGGCCCCTGCCTAGCAAAATACAAGAGGCCTATAATATACATAATGTATGTATGATATGTACATGATATAATATGTATATATGCATGGCTTTTATAGAGCTGATGCATCATTGCGCAGTCAGTCAGAGAGCTGTACGCAGCGACAGCAATCACATCGTCACCGTTGATCAGCGATATAGTGCATAATATAGTAACTATATTGTTGTGCCTGAGCCTGCATACATATATGCAACACTTAATTCAGCAGGCTCGGACTGGCCATAAGAGCAAGTCCTCAATAGCGGACGCCCCCTCCCCCTCCCCATGATTTAAGACCCCTAAGGCCCAAAAAGGGGCGTAACCAGGGTGTTACGCCCCTTTTGGGCCCCTAGAGAGAGTGTTACACTACTGACCCCTTTCGCAGATGAGGTCCCTTAAGTGACAGTACGGTGCCAGTCCAACCCTGCTTAATTGTTTTTGTTCTTGGAAAGTTTTTTTTTTTTTTTTTTTCTTCTTCTTCTTCTTTTTGTCTTGCTACACCTGCTTGCTACTCTTGCTATAATAGTGTTGATCGTTGAAGTGTTAGTCTTACTATGGTTAGAGCTGGGTTAGAGCAGGGTTAGAGTGTGCACGGTTTGCACCATAGAGTACTAATCGGAGTTAATATCTGGTTAATATAATCTCGTTAGTTTGCACTTTGCAGTGGCACTAGCCGGAGTAGCCGGCACCACGTACCGAAAGTTATCCTCACAGTGATCCTCAAAATTGTATAAAATTGCAGTAGTGCCAACTTTATAAAGTTATCACTAAAAGGTGACTAAAATGAACTAAATCCTGTGAGGATGTGAGGATGTGAGGACGGGTGACGCGGGTGAGGATAGAGAATAGAAAGGCGCGTAAACTGGATTAAGTTTCAAAGTGATATTTAATATAGGACAGAATGAAAGTGATGAAAGTGTCCCTAATGTTCCAATGAATCAAGGCAAGAAAAAGCGGCAATTATATTATAATAGAGTAGAACGATAGAAATCAAAATTTAAGATAGGCTTTGTAGCGCTAACATAATTTATAAAGAACATCTATTTTATTTTATATGAATATTAATAATAATTTAAATAAATATAATTTCATATATAATATATATAGGCCTATATATTCAAATAATCTTATATAATTATTGCTTGAAAATTAGATATATTTAGGATTATATTATAATATATATATATATATAATATTGGAATGCATATAAATATACTCGACATATCTGTTATATACTTCATTTATTTTCTCCAAAGTCAAGATTTTATATAGGGAGCACACTTCAGATTAAAAAAATATATAAATATATATAAAAAAAATAGAAATGCAATTTTTTTATTAATGAATCGTCTTTATCAGTTCATTAACTGTAAAATTACGAAGTTTCAAGAAAATCTACCGGTTTTTAAACATTTGAGAGCCAAAAGAAATCAATTTAACGAATCAGAATAGTAGCCTATACATATATGTATATAGTCCTTCAAAACTGACTGTAAAAAGTTTAAAAACCGGTAGATTCTCTTTAAACTTTGTGTAATCCAAGATTATTAATATTCTTATTAGAATAATTAATAAAAAAATTGCATTTATACTTTCTTCTATTTTTAAAACTTAATTTATTTTCTCAAACGTCAAGATTTTAGGAACCACACTTCGGATTAAAAGAAAAAAAATATAAAAACAGGGAAATGCTATTTTTTTATTAATGAATCTTCTTTATCAGTTCATAAACTGTAAAAACACGAAGTTTCAAGAAAATCTACCGGTTTTTAAACTTTTGACAGCCAAGGGAAATCAACTTAACGACTCAGAATAGTAGCCTATACATATATGTATAGTCCTTCAACTGATTGTAAAAAGTTTAAAAACCGGTAGATTCTCTATAAACTTTGTGTAATCAAAGATTATTAATTTTCTTATTAGAGTAATTAATAAAAAAAAATGAGGAAGACTAATGATTTTTGGGACAGTATTTGAGCACATTTTTAGAAAGAGTATAATTAGTAGATTCTATTGACATCAATATTTACCTTTATTACTTAAATTTCAGCGATTAATTAATGATTTAAAAGTGGCAGCCACGCCCCCAAGAAGCCTGTGCCGTTAGTCATTTGTTTGAATTTGCAGCGGAGTCTGATCTTCTTCTGCAAATTTGGATACGAGAATTTAAAAATTCGCGTAAAATTTAAAATCTCGTATCCAAATTTGCAGAAGAACATCACACTCCGCTGCAAATTCAAACAAATGACTAACGGCACAGGCTTCTTGAGGGCGTGGCCGCCACTTTTAAATCATTAATTAATCGCTGAAATTTAAGTAATAAAGGTAAATATTGATGTCAATAGAATCTACTAATTATGCTCTTTCTAAAAATGTGCTCAAATACTGTCCCAAAAATCATTAGTCTTCCTCATTGCATTTATACTTCCTTCTATTTTTAGGACTTAATTTATTTTCTCCAACGTCAAGATTTTAGGGGAGCACACTTCAGATTAAAATATATATATATATATAAATATATAAAAAATGGAAATCCTATTTTTTTATTAATGAATATTCTTAATCAGTTTATTAACTGTAAAAACACGAAGTTTCAAGAAAATCTACCGGTTTTTAAACTTTTGACAGCCTGACAGCCAAGGGAAATCAACTTAACGAATCATAGCCTATACATATATGTATATAGTCCTTCATAACTGACTGTAAAAAGTTTAAAAACCGGTAGATTCTCTTTAAACTTTGTGTAATGAAAGATTATTAATATACTTTTTAGAATAAGGTATAAAAAAATAGCATTTCTACTTCCTTCTATTTTTAAAACTTAATTTATTTTCTCCAACGTCAAGATTTTAGGGGAGCACACTTCAAATTTAAAAAAAAATATGTATATATATAAAAAAATGGAAATGCTATTTTTTTATTATTGCATCTTCTTTATCAGTTCATTAACTGTAAAAACACGAAGTTTCAAGAAAATCTACCGGTTTTTAAACTTTTGACAGCCAAGGGAAATCAACTTAACGACTCAGAATAGTAGCCTATACATATATGTATAGTCCTTCATAACTGACTGTAAAAAGTTTAAAAACCGGTAGATTCTCTTTAAACTTTGTGTAATCAAAGATTATTAATATACTTTTTAGAATAAGGTATAAAAAAATAGCATTTCTACTTCCTTCTATTTTTAAAACTTAATTAATTTTCTCCAACGTCAAGATTTTAGGGGAGCACACTTCAAATTAAAAAAAAAAAAATTATAAAAAAATAGAAATGCTATTTTTTTATTAATGAATCTTCTTTATCAGTTCATTAAATGTAAAAACACGAAGTTTTAAGAAAATCTACCGGTTTTTAAACTTTTGACAGCCATGGAAAATCAACTTTACGAATCATAACCTATACATATATTTATAGTCCTTCATAACTGACTGTAAAAAGTTTAAAAACCAGTAGATTCTTTTTAAACTTTGTGTAATTAAAGATTATTAACATACTTTTTTGAATAATTAATAAAAAAATTAGCATTTCTACTTCCTTCTATTTTTTAAACTTAATTTATTTTCTCCAACATCAAGATTTTAGGAAGCACACTTCAGATTAACAAAAATAAAATTATAAAAACAGGAAAATGCTATTTTTTTATTATTGAATATTCTTAATTAGTTCATTAACTATAAAAACACAAAGTTTGAAGAAAATCTACCGGTTTTTAAACTTTTGACAGCCAAAGGAAATCAACTTAACGGCTCAGATAATAGCGTAGGCTATTATCTGAGCCGTGAAGTTGATTTCCTTTGGCTGTCAAAAGTTTAAAAACCGGTAGATTTTCTTCAAACTTTGTGTTTTTATAGTTAATGAACTAATTAAGAATATTCAATAATAAAAAAATAGCATTTTCCTGTTTTTGTAATTTTTTTATAGCTTTTATATATAAAAATCTTATTTTTTACTACACTGCCTGTGAAAAGTTTAAAAACTGGTAGATTTTCTTGAAACTTCGTGTTTTTACAGTTAATGAACAGATTAAGAATATTCATTATTAAAAAATAGCACTTCCCTGTTTTTATAAATATATATATATATATATATATATATATATATATATATATATGTATATATATATATATATATATATATATATATATATATATATATATTTTTTTTTAATCTGAAGTTTTGTCACTAAAATCTGTCCCCTTGGAGTAGTTTGAATAAATTTTAAAAATAGAAGAAAATAGAAATACTATTTTTTTATTAATTATTCTACTAATTATATTAATAATCTTTAATTACACAAAGTTTGAAGAGAATCTACCGGTTTTTAAACTTTTCACTGGCAGTGTAGTAAAAAATAAGATTTTTATATATAGGCTATATTATCTGAGCCGTTAAGTTGATTTCCCTTGGCTGTCAAAAGTTTAAAAACCGGTAGATTTTCTTCAAACTTTGTGTTTATACAGTTAATGAACTGATTAAGAATAATCTATAATAAAAAAATAGCATTTCCCTGTTTTTATAATTTATTTTTTTTAATCTGAAGTTTTGTCACTAATATCTGTCCCCTTGGAGTAGTTTGATTAAATTTAAAAAATAGAAGGAAATAGAAATGCTATTTTTTTATTAATTATTCTAAAAAGTATATTAATAATCTTTAATTTCACAAAGTTTAAAGAGAATCTACCGGTTTTTAAACTTTTTACAGTCAGTTATGAAGGACTATACATATATGTATAGGCTACTATTCTGAGTCGTTAAGTTGATTTCCCTTGGCTGTCAAAAGTTTAAAAACCGGTACATTTTCTTGAAACTTCGTGTTTTTACAGCTAATGAACTGATAAAGAAGAATCAATAATAAAAAAATAGCATTTCCATTTTTTTATAATTTTTTTTTTTTTTTTTAAATTTGAAGTGTGCTCCCCTAAAATCTTGACGTTGGAGAAAATAAATTAAGTTTTAAAAATAGAAGGAAGTAGAAATGCTATTTTTTTATACTTAATTCTAAAAAGTATATTAATAATCTTTAATTACACAAAGTTTAAAGAGAATCTACCGGTTTTTAAACTTTTCACTGGCAGTGTAGTAAAAAATAAGATTTTTATATATAGGCTATATTATCTGAGCCGTTAAGTTGATTTCCCTTGGCTGTCAAAAGTTTAAAAACCGGTAGATTTTCTTCAAACTTTGTGTTTATACAGTTAATGAACTGATTAAGAATAATCTATAATAAAAAAATAGCATTTCCCTGTTTTTATAATTTATTTTTTTAATCTGAAGTTTTGTCACTAATATCTGTCCCCTTGGAGTAGTTTGATTAAATTTAAAAAATAGAAGGAAATAGAAATGCTATTTTTTTATTAATTATTCTAAAAAGTATATTAATAATCTTTAATTTCACAAAGTTTAAAGAGAATCTACCGGTTTTTAAACTTTTTACAGTCAGTTATGAAGGACTATACATATATGTATAGGCTACTATTCTGAGTCGTTAAGTTGATTTCCCTTGGCTGTCAAAAGTTTAAAAACCGGTACATTTTCTTGAAACTTCGTGTTTTTACAGCTAATGAACTGATAAAGAAGAATCAATAATAAAAAAATAGCATTTCCATTTTTTTATAATTTTTTTTTTTTTTTTTAAATTTGAAGTGTGCTCCCCTAAAATCTTGACGTTGGAGAAAATAAATTAAGTTTTAAAAATAGAAGGAAGTAGAAATGCTATTTTTTTATACTTAATTCTAAAAAGTATATTAATAATCTTTAATTACACAAAGTTTAAAGAGAATCTACCGGTTTTTAAACTTTTCACTGGCAGTGTAGTAAAAAATAAGATTTTTATATATAGGCTATATTATCTGAGCCGTTAAGTTGATTTCCCTTGGCTGTCAAAAGTTTAAAAACCGGTAGATTTTCTTCAAACTTTGTGTTTATACAGTTAATGAACTGATTAAGAATAATCTATAATAAAAAAATAGCATTTCCCTGTTTTTATAATTTATTTTTTTTAATCTGAAGTTTTGTCACTAATATCTGTCCCCTTGGAGTAGTTTGATTAAATTTAAAAAATAGAAGGAAATAGAAATGCTATTTTTTTATTAATTATTCTAAAAAGTATATTAATAATCTTTAATTTCACAAAGTTTAAAGAGAATCTACCGGTTTTTAAACTTTTTACAGTCAGTTATGAAGGACTATACATATATGTATAGGCTACTATTCTGAGTCGTTAAGTTGATTTCCCTTGGCTGTCAAAAGTTTAAAAACCGGTAGATTTTCTTGAAACTTCGTGTTTTTACAGTTAATGAACTGATAAAGAAGATTTATTAATAAAAAAATAGCATTTTTACTTTTATATATATATATATATTTTTTTTTTTTAATTTGAAGTGTGCTCTCCAAAAATCTTGACGTTGAAGAAAATAAATTAAGTTTTAAAAATAGAAGGAAGTAGAAATGCTATTTTTTTATTAATTATTCTAAAAAGTATATTAATAATCTTTAATTACACAAAGTTTAAAGAGAATCTACCGGTTTTTAAACTTTTTACAGTCAGTTATGAAGGACTAAATACATATGTGTATAGGCTATGATTCGTAAAGTTGATTTCCCTTGGCTGTCAAAAGTTTAAAAACCGGTAGATTTTCTTGAAACTTCGTGTTTTTACAGTTAATGAACTGATAAAGAAGATGCAATAATAAAAAAATAGCATTTCCATTTTTTTATAATTTTTTTTTTTTTTAAATTTGAAGTGTGCTCCCCTAAAATCTTGACGTTGGAGAAAATAAATTAAGTTTTAAAAATAGAAGGAAGTAGAAATGCTTTTTTTTTTTATTAATTATTCTAAAAAGTATATTAATAATCTTTAATTACACAAAGTTTAAAGAGAATCTACCGGTTTTTAAACTTTTTACAGTCAGTTATGAAGGACTAAATACATATGTGTATAGGCTATGATTCGTAAAGTTGATTTCCCTTGGCTGTCAAAAGTTTAAAAACCGGTAGATTTTCTTGAAACTTCGTGTTTTTACAGTTAATGAACTGATAAAGAAGATTCAATAATAAAATAATAGCATTTCCATTTTTTTATAATTTTTTTTTTTTAAATTTGAAGTGTGCTCCCCTAAAATCTTGACGTTGGAGAAAATAAATTAAGTTTTAAAAATAGAAGGAAGTAGAAATGCTATTTTTTTATACTTTATTCTAAAAAGTTTATTAATATTTTTTAATTTCACAAAGTTTAAAGAGAATCTACCGGTTTTTAAACTTTTTACAGTCAGTTCGAAGGACTATATATATGTATATAGGCTATGATTTGTTAAGATGATTTCCCTTTGCTGTCAAAAGTTTAAAAACCGGTAGATTTTCTTTAAACTTCGTGTTTTTACAGTTAATGAACTGATAAAGAAGATTCATTAATAAAAAAATAGCATTTCCATTTTTTTATAATTTTTTTTATTCACTCTGGAATATGTTCACTTTTTTAGTACTATTAGAAACTTTTACATCGATGGCAGTTGGTACACCTGGAAATTTTTGATGAGGATGAGGAAAACTTCATTTCGGTGCCGGCACCTTGCACGCTCTTGCGCTCTTGCAGGTAGCACAAGAACAGAAAGCGCAATTTGTTTTGTAAACAGTGAACAGCTGTTAATTAATAGTACCAGAATAGTGCACAAAAAAATTTATGTACTGTACATGTCACAATTCGCAACGATTCATATTTTATAGCAACTTAATTACCACAATTTAATGTATGTACATATAGTAGTGCTTGTATTGTAGAAACAAACTTTTTATCAGAAAATATATCAGCCGAAACCACGAACGTTTTCACATCACGCGACAGCACATTGAAAACCAGAAATATAATCGTTATAAATAACTGTTTGCAAATTTGACTTCTATACGCATATTCATCAGTTCATCACATTAATTTGCTTTTGTCGACAACGTCAACAGCAGCCAGACAGCAGTATCCATGCGGAACTGAACGCACCTATATGTAAGTGTATGTATGTATGTACGTATGTATGTATGTATGTATGTATGTATGTATGTACATATGTATATACATATAATAGTAAAATTAATGCGGTGCATACATACAATCAAAGAGATTTATACATACAGTACATACTATGTATATGCATACATACTATACATAAATTAAATATGTATTTTATGATATTTTGTGTTTTATTCTCATTCCACTAATTTTAACCTTGAATATAATGATGTGAGAAACTATTTTCTTAACTGTTTCCATCTGTCATCTGAACTAATTAACAAAAAAATTTCAGGGTTCTTTCAACCTACACGCCAGCCCTGCAAAACAGGATACAGAGTTATCAATCAATCAAAATTAACAAAAAAAAAAACAAAAACAAACAGCAACAACATACATACTGTACTAAAATATGTCCAGTCATAGTAGTCGAACATTTGGGTCTAACCAAGATGAAGAAATAATTGATTCTCATAATCGTTTTTTGACAGAAAACTTATCTCTTAAAGTTAATAGACTTAAGTCGGTGAGTATATATAATATTATTTTATACATACATTATGAAAAGGAGATAGTAAGGATAATATAAATTATCTTGGTTAGGTATAAATTTGAAAGAAAAGTTAGGAGAAACCAGGAAGGGCCTTACCAAAATGAAGAGAGTCCCATATAGCTCCATAAAACCCTTCTAGCACATATTTAATTATATAAATATATATAAATATATATATATATATATTATATATATATATATATATATATATATATATATATATATATATATATATACCACATTTGATTCTTTTGGCAATATATGTGCAAGCGTCAGATGTAAAACCAGACATTCAATGATTGCTGCATGGTTCATATCTCACCTGCATCGTAAGAAAAATTGACGCTTGCAGCAAATCTCGAATGTCTGGTTTTGCATCTGACACTTTCATGTACACACTCCAAGAGAAATGAATCGTATTTTGTCATTGTCAGTCTTTACAGACTTGTAGAGAAACTATAGGACTTTTCACTATTATAATAAGGCCCTTGCTGGTTTTTCCCATCCTTTTTCTCTCATATATATATATATATATATATATGTGTGTGTGTGTGTGTGTGTGTGTGTGTGTGTGTGTGTATAGGATCGTTTATCTCAGATGGTAAATGGCCGCTAAAATTTTAATAATTTTCAATTTTACATGGTAATATTACCACATTGCGACTTTGAAAAGCAAAATAATAATAATAAAACCAACACTCTCGTAATACAAACATGTCAGACAGTAAATGTTTAAAGTTTCAAAATTTCTTGCTCATGGTAGCTTTGCTTAAAGGAATAGACCAGAGAAAAAAATAAGCATTTATATCTCAAAACACGATGGGATTTACATAAATAACATTAGTTTGTCTCAAAACCCGACAGTAACCCTGTGGCAGTGATCAGAAAAGTCAATTTATGCAACCCGCACAACATTTTCATACTAATTTTTGCATGTTTCTGACGTCATAAACATGAATTTTCACTCAAAATTCCATACTTTACAGTTTTTTCACGCTCTTTCATGGGGCTACATTAACATTCTGGTAAAAATTGCCATCAGTTTTGAAGATCCCATTTCGTGTTTATTCATTAAAAAGCACATGTTGTTTTATGTGGTCTATGCCTTTAAGATTAATTAATCATAAAAATAACAACCCATGTGGTACTTCATTTTTTTAATTATGGACTTTAAAGGTGAGTTATTTATATAGGCCATATAGTGATAAAAATTTCATACTTCATGGACAGAGTAAAGAAACGTTACTTATATAAATGTAAGGGAGTTAAAATAATTTGCAAACCACTCCCCTTCCACCCCTTTGAAAATAATTTGCAAAAAGCATACTTAGATCTGCTTAAGGTACAAAGATGAAAAAAAAAATCAAATCTTCTTTAAAAAAATCGAAAAATCACACATTTTTTATTTGAGACTTTATACCTTAAGAGGATGTAAGTTTTCACTTTTTGCGAATTGTTTGATTTGTTTGCAAAGAAGGTCGTTTCTGAACTATTTTAACCATTATCAGGGCCGGCTTGAGAGCATTTGGTCCGTGGAGCTAATGCTGGAGTTGGCCCGCACCCAACGGGGGGTCTGGGGGGCGCAAGCCCCCCTGTTTGTGCCACAAGCAAATTTTTTTTTTAAAAAAGGGGGCGTGGCACGTGTTTTTTAATGCTAATTCTGAACTAAATTTTTATTTTTTCTTACTTTACAACTACGTGTAAAACTATTTATATTGAAAAGTATACAATTAAACCATAGCATTTGATATACTGTTATTTATATTTTGAGCTTTGGTCGCCGGAGCTGCTTAGGAGAAATTAAAAATTATTCTTCTGCAAGCCTTAAAAATTTAGTAGACAAAAACGAATGCATAATAGAAGAAAAATATTATTTCTTCATTAAAGGAATAATTAACTGTTCGAAAGTATTTTTGTAAAATACAAATGAAATAGGAAAAAAAAAAAAAAAAAAAAAAAAAGAAGAAAGAAAGAAAGAAAGAAAAAATGCTATGTAAGTTTATAATCAGAGCTATAAAAATTTAGACTATTTTTAGTCCGAATTACTTTAAAGACCATATCAACTTACTTTTTTATCATTTAGAATACTAGATTGATAATTACCATACCTTGAATTATATCCTTGAATTAGAAACCAACACAATGATTTTGTATTTATTTTCATTTATATTCTTTTTGGCGGTTATTTCACGTATCTGACGTCAAAACGTACTGCCGCCAATCACAGTCTCCGCTCTGGTCACGTGATAAATTTAAGCCCCTCCCTCAAGTTCTTTACCCCTATCACGGCTCCATTGGTTCATTGTGACGTCAGATACGTGATATAACTGCTAAAATATAAATAAATGAAAATAAATACAAAATCAACGTGTTGGTGTCTAATTCATGGATAATAAGGTATGATAATTATCAATCTAGTATTCTAAATGTTAAAAAAGTAAGTTGATAAGGGCTTTAAGCTTTAAGCCCGGGTTTAGCTTAAAAATCAAATAAGCTTACATCCTAAATATGAGCTAAAACTTGGTAACCTTAAGGGACCGTGTATGTTGAAACAGTCTCCGTAAGATTAGCATGCAAAAGAGACTTTTAGTATTTACGTTCTCTCCCTCTGAATATGATGTAATTATGACTGAAATTTATTATGCTGTAATCAGCATAAAATTTCGCTTTGAGGCCTGTTGATAAAATTTTTATATTATCAATAGATTTTTTTATAATTAATTTCAAACTTTGATAATTTTTTAGTAAAGTTGCATATTTATTTTAGTGGTAACATTTACTGTCGTCAATAAGTCTGCGTACTGTATATAATACAATAGAACTGCTGCACCTTTGTAAGTCAAAAAGTGCAGTAAAAAGTAAGTGAACAAAGAGCAGTTTTTCAATAGAAGAGATTACCTGCTACCTGACAACACGGGACCCAATTATTTTATGCGTCAATGATTTTGATAACTTGCGAAGTAACAGTCACAGTGAATCAAATTTATTTTAAATGTTAGTTTTATTAAAAATCATGCATATTTCTTTTTTGATCGAAGTTATAGCTTCATATTAAAGTAATATATTCAAATAAAAAATATTACATACTACTCATTATTTTAAAATCACGGTAGTTAAAAATATCACTAGAACTTCGATCAAAAAAGAAATATGTATGATTTTTAATAAAACTAACATCTAAAATAAATTTGATTTACTGTGAAAATTACTTCTCGGGTTATCAAAATCATTGACGCGTAGTTAATTGGGTCGTGTTGTCAGGTAGCATTAATCCCTTTTATCTCTCTTTTTTCACTTACTTTTTATTGCAACTTTACTATACCTATACCTGATATACCTGAAAATAAATCAAAGTACCAACTTATGAAAATTCTTACTACAGCTATTAATTTTCATTTGCTTAATTGAAAAATTAATATCTTTTTTCCTGCATATCTTTAAAAAAAATTGTTAACGCCGCTCAAAGCAGAATTTTATTTACAATTTAATGCTCTAATTTCAAGTTTCTAGATACAAAATTGACAATTTGACGGCGTAAATACGATTTCCCGTGCTTTGTTTATGGGGATTACCAAACATACACGGCCCCTTAATATTTGAGCCAATGTATAAAAACAAGCTCTCAAGCCTATGACAAAAAAATACCGTTTTTCATTGTAAATACAAATGTTTGTTTAAGTCAAAAATCGTAAATTAATTAAAAAGAAAAAAAGAAAAAAAAACATTTAAATACTATAAAGAAATTTATACCGGTATTTATTTATTTTTTTCTCGAGTCATTCACGGGTTCAACTAGAGCTGGCTCATTGTTGAGCTACAAGCTCAAAACCCGGGTTCAACCTTTTTTTTTTTCTTTTTTTTTTTAAAGGTACGTACCCAAAGATTTTGGCCCGGGCGGTCTCGAACTGGTTTAAACTGCAATTAAATTTGATATATAAAAAAAAATCCTTTTTGTAGCAACTTTTCATAAAAAGCATTTATATTTTTCTACAGTAAATTACTTTAAATAATATTTAAAATTTAAATATATAAATAAAGTATATAATTTGTAAAAGAAAAATCATAATAATAATAATTCATTAATATGGCTTGATTATATTTTTAATAATAATAAATAAATAGGTTTTATTCGTTAAATTTTGGAAATAACATCAGCAGTGTAACTAAATTAACACATAATATTATACCTATTCTAAAAGTTAAAGTTTATGGCAGGAGTATTTATTTGTTTCAAGAAACAATTTCAGCTTATAGCGGATTTTTTTTTTTTTTTTTTTTTTTTTGTGTGTTTTGTTTTGTTCTTTGTGGCCCGGACTGACCGTGGCTCGTGGTGCGATCGCACCATTACGCCATGGTCAAGCCGGCCCTGATTGTTATGTTACATTTATAAGTAGCATTTGTTAAACTGTCCATCAAGTATGAAATTTTTATCACTATCGTTTATATAAATAACTCACCTGTAAAATCCACAATTAAAAAAATGAAGTGCCAAATTGGTGTTTAATTAAATTTCAAACTAATTCAAATTAATTGGTGGCTAATTAATTATTTAAGAGGTTACCATGAGCAGGAAATTTTTGAAACGTTACACATCTACTGCCCAATACATATATGTGTATATTATTTTATTATTATTATTATTATTATTGAAGTCACACTGTGGTGATATTACGATGTAACATTGAAAATTATAAAAATCATGGTGACCATTTACTACTGTACTCAAGTAATCAATATATCGAGGGCTACTCAGCATTTTGGTACTTCTGCAATATCCGTGGGTGCAATTTTGGTACATCTGCATTATCTGCACTCCCCTCTTTTGAAACATCTTTATAATGCTTAGCCTGCACAGGTGTGCCATTAGTAGGCATGACGGAGGTTGTGCTTGTTCCAAAATTGCACCTGCAGAGATTGTAGAAGTACGGAAATGCCCCGTAGCCCTCAATATACTACTAATTCTTTACAAAAGCATTTCTGCAAATGACCCTATTTAATTTGTGGCAGGCCTGAATAGATGCATGAAGAACTCTAACCAAAAATTTTAATATGCATATAGTTCTCAAGATTATAAGTGCCAACATTTAAGGTACTACTTTAGGGTAGCGATGTTGTCGTAAAATTTAATTTAATATCACTTTTTAGGTTCATAATGAACCAAGGAACAATTCTCTATACTCCAAAAAGTTTCGGCTCAAATCAAATCTTCCGCAAATTAGCATTAAAAGTCGTTGGGATACGCCCCCTTTAACACGCAAAACATACAAAACTTCAAGCTCTCCGTGTGCAAAATTTTTCTTGATCAACTTCTAAACAAAAAATACTAGTGTGTTCTATAGATCAAGTTTTAATGAATTTGACTTTTTAAACGATTTTTACAAGACATTTATAGAGGAAAAAATTAATGAAGATTGCATATTCACATTAACATGGGTCAATATGCGATAATTTTTTTCTCGGCAAATTCGTTCTACAAAAATCTGAAAAATCATTTTTCATTAAAAATCAACACGAAAAATAAGCTAGTATTTTTTTTAACCGCTGACAAAATTTTGAAATGGGTCAAAATTGGGGTCCAAATATAGATTCATTAGCATTAGGGGGCGGGGCATTTGCGATACTTTGACGCTCTGTTGTGACGAGAGTTTTTAAGATAGAATTTTTTTGATTTCATTTTTGGGTACACCAGCCTGAACTTAATTCAAAGTCATAATAAAATTTTTTAACTCCTACCCTAAAGTAGTACCTTAAGCCCAATACATA
The DNA here is from genome assembly GCA_949318235.1 of Ecdyonurus torrentis. Taxonomy (NCBI): domain Eukaryota; kingdom Metazoa; phylum Arthropoda; class Insecta; order Ephemeroptera; family Heptageniidae; genus Ecdyonurus; species Ecdyonurus torrentis. The sequence goes on along the minus strand of OX439127.1, from coordinate 12,769,333 downwards.
TATTTTGTACGCTAGTCCCTAGTCCCGAATAAATCTAACCGAAGCGCTAATCTCGCTAAATGTTAAATATATGGGGAAACTTTAACGCAAGCGGTCAGATTTATTCGGGGGGAGTGTACTATTTATACTGTATATTCCCAAAGAGTCTGTAATTTTTAAGTTTATAGTATTGATATAGCTTTATTGTGTTACAGATAGCATTTGATATTGAGACTGAAGCTAAAGAGCATCACACATTACTAGATGGACTTGCAACAGATTTTGATGCTGGTACAGGACTGCTGTCTGGTAGTATGAACAGAATTCATAAAGTACTCAATAGTGGACGAGGCAATCGTAAAGCAATATGCTATGTTACTGGACTTATTGTTGTTTGTTTCATGGTTATATATTTTGCATCTTCCATTTTTGTCAATCCTAATGCCAATTAAATATTTGTCCATTAATTAAGGGATGTAACATTACGTGTAAACATTCAAAATTTTAAAGTTTGCAGTATATTTGCAGATACTGTGTAGATACCCATTAAATAATTTTTTTAAAAAAATGACTTAAACCTATATTTAGATTATCAAAGAAAAGGATTAGAAAACCCAACAAGTGTCTAGCCATGATGAAGTCGGTAGCTAAGTGAAGATCTTGATAGAACAATGAGGAAGACTAAAAAAAAAATTGGGATTAATTTTATTACATATTTTAAAAGTGTACATCGTTCTGAAGCGATACATATGTGAATTTTTAATATCTGAGTTCATTAAGTATTTTTAATTAATTTTTGAAAGTCACGAAATGACATCACAGGCTGCAACTTTTTCCTATGCTCACATGCATAAGGTGCAACCTGTGACGTCATTTCACAACTTTCAAAAATTAATTAAAAATACACAATGAACTGAAAAATTAGAAATTTACATATGAATTGATTCAGGACAATGTCCTCTTTTAGAATATGAAACAGAATTACCCCCTCAAATTTTTTGTAGTCTTCCTCATTAACCTAAATATTTACATTGATTTAGATTTTTCGAGGGAGACAGTGCATTCCTTCAGTTGCTGCAAGTGTAATGAAGAAAATGACCTCACTGTCGAAGCGTCTTAATCTATGTAAATATTTGTGTTAACTTTGCCATGAAGATCTTCACCTAGGTACGGACTTCGTAAAGGTAAGGCATCATGGTGTTTATTTTTATTTTTTCTGTTGATAACTTATTTCAACCAAAATGGGTTTACTTTCCTAATTAATTATCAAAACTATAATATTTGTCTTCTTAAATTAATTCTTTTTCTAGTTATTTATTTAATCACATAAATGTTTATATTTATTACAATTGAAATAAAAGTATATATTATATAATATTGTACTATCGTGTTTTATTCTATGGAATTAGGGTACTTGAACAATTCAAAATTCAGGAGAAATTAAGGTAAAAATGTGCTAACTAATGTATTAAAAAAAAAAAAAAATAGCCAAATCTCTACCATATATGTTTTGAAAAAAAAAAAGTTCTGCATTTTAAAAGTTTTTCTTCCTCTTTTTAATACTAATTTTTATATCGAAAGCAGTTATCTTGTATTGTGTTCTGTAGTTGAAACAAAATTTTTGCACATTTTTTTTTATTATTTTTTTTTTAATTTAAGGACAAAATATTCTAAATATTATTCTTTCCTACATAACACATATATTATATCCTATATATATATATATATATATATATATATATATATATATATATATATATATATATATATATATATATATATATATATATATTAATTACGTTTAAAAAAAAAATAATTAGAAAATAGTTGGTAGAGATTAGAGCACGTTGAATTGAAAATTAATAAAACGCGAAAATTCTCTAATTTAAATAGTAAATTGGCTAATAAAAAAAAGTAAATAGTAAATAGTAAAACGCGGCTACCACTTGCTTCCTCAGCTCAGCCAGTTAGCAGATGTGGTGTGAGCCATCTCTAGCTGTACAGAGCTCTCTGCCGAGCCTTACTGATGAGTCCTACGTAAAGGACGAAACCGGTCTAAGGCCAAGAGTAAGTCTGATACTGTTTTATAATGTTGTGCCTTTGATGTAGTGTGAGAACGTGAGATGTTAGGTATATCGTATTTTACATTGACACTATACCCCTCATCCCTTTTAACGTCTATTTTTATTTAGCGCAAGCTATAATGATTTGCATCCCTAGTCCCAATTTACTATTTAAATTAGAGAATTTTCGCGTTTTATTAATTTTCAATTCAACGTGCTCTAATCTCTACCAACTATTTTCTAATTTTTTTTTTTTTTTTAAACGTAATTAATACCAACCGCGATGGTTTTTTCCTATATATTATATATATATATATATATATATATATATATATATATATATATATATATATATATATATATATATATATATATATATATATATATATATATATATATATATATATATTTATATCCTATATATAGGATAAATTTGGCTAAAATATTTTTATTATTTTTTGAGAAAAAATATATAGGCCTATAAATTGTGATGTTCCAAAAATTAAAACTATTAGGTAAATAATATACTATAAATTTCAACATGCTTAATTGCACGAAATCATAAAAATGTTCGACAAATAAAAAAAAATACATAGAAAAATTGGACCTTGTGTCATTGAATATTAAAGGGTTAGTTAATGAAGCCTTTTTGAATAGTGATTATCGTGTTTTATTAAGCCTCCCATGAATGCAATCTCAAAATTTTAATTATTAACTAGCTGAGAGCAAAAGCCGTTACAGCTACCCAGAACATACGTCACAACTACAATTCTTGCTCTTGTGCTAGTTCAGAGCGAGTGAGAGTTCTTCATATTTTTATCTATCCATTTTGATTATGTATGTGTAGACATAAAAACTTATAATGTCAAGTATAAAGCACAAAAATTTGAGTAAAACTCCCGCTTGCATCACACTAGCTTGAGAGGAAGTTGTAGCTGTTTACCTACATACATACCAGAGTAATATACTATACAGCCTCGGACTGGCCATAAGAGCAAGTCTGCGATAGCAGATGTAGCCCACCCCCCCCCCCCTGTTTGGAGGTCCCTAAGGCCCAAAAAGGGGCGTAACCAGGGTGTTATGCCCCCTTTTGTAGCCCCTAGAAAAGGTGTTACACCCCTTTCGCAGACAAGGCCCCTTGAGTGCCAGTCCAACCCTGATTTTATACCTATATTAACAACATGAGCAATGTTCAAAGTGGTTTAAAATAAAAATATACTTTTTTTTTTTTTTTAATTATAGGCCTAAAATAAAGTTTTAACCAAGCGTCTATTTCATTTCATAATTGAGTTGTATATTGTCATGGTTCCACTGTTTTTTATGTCAATTAGACTTTGGAACATATTTTTGTTGCCAAATGACCTGAAATGGAAAAATCCCAAATTTGAACGGTCGAGTTTTTTTTTTTTTTTTTTTTTTTTTTTTACACGGTCAAGTGGACATCAGACATTATAGAGGACGTCGACTATATAATATTACACAACACTGATGTTTTTCTTTTCTTTTGCTAAAAAAATTGCAGCATATTTATATAATAAAGAAACAAGCCTTTATATAGGCATTTACAACAAATAAAGTCATAGCCATATTGGTTCATCTTTTGGTCACTTATATTATCTATTTTATTACACATTGGAACAAATAGTGCTTTAGTAAAATAGGATATGCTAGGGTAAAATTGACAGGAAAATTTCACACACAAAAAAATCCTAAGAGTTGTATGGCACACATGACAACCTCTAATTGGTAAAGCATAATATAGGATAACTTATAGTTGTGTCACTTTTGGCATATTTTAGGTTCTATATAAATTTATATAAACTACTAAAAATAATTTAGATTATAATTATTGCAAGCAAACAAAAAATTTCCAGTTCTACTCCTAAATGAAGGTAACTGATCAATTGCACCACATTAAATTTCCAATTTAAAATAGCTGCTCTAGCTGATTTGATGTTAATTAGGTAGAAAATCAAAACTGAAGAACACTTATTTAAATGTATATTACAAAATGGGATGATGGAAATAATAAAGCGCAATACTAATTTTGGAAATGTGGGTTGCTTTTGTTTATTTTGTACCCTTTACATTATAAAGTGATAAATGAACAATTACACAAAAGAATATCTCATTTTTGTTTAGGTATAATTTACCAAGAGACTATAGGCTTACAATATATCAGTTTATTGAACATTAACCTTTGTGATATACAGTATGTAGAAAGTGAAAGTAATAAAATTATAAAGACAGTTTTGAGAATAGTTTCTTACATAAACGTTGCCTATTTTTACAACAAACATGAGGCCGTGTCTGCCCCCCCCCCCCCCCCCCCCCCACTTTCTTCTTATTTCTTTTTCTTTTGCAAACATGACATTGATTTATATTAAGGTATTTTTGATATGTAGCTATATACCTTAATTTGTATTGACACATTCTGTTTTACATTTCCATGTTGTACAGGTATGAAAAATATAACATTTATTTGATATTTAATTTCAATTTTTCAAGTCTGCAACAAGTTTAATATTATTATTATTTTTTTTAACTATTATTATCTCTTCTTCTTTTTTCTTTTTTTTTTTGAGGGGGGGGGGGGGATTTACAATTGCACGATATTATAACGATTTTTAATAATTGGCACTTCCAATAGTGAACTTAATGCATTATAATGCATTATAAAATTTGAATACATCAATTCTAACTGGCAATATAATCTCAATTTAAAACTGCTACTTTCAGCTTTCATCACAGATTTTACATAATGAGATTATATCTTGAAACTTCATATATTATGTCATTATATTTTATGAGTTGACAAACATATAAAAAAAAATAAAAATGTATAAAATTAATTAAAAAATATAGCAATTAAAGCACTGGAGAATAACTTCTTGTTTCTATAATAAAAATAACATCTTTTGTTTCTGAATGTAAACTCTTATTTTATATTTCTATTTAAAGTTAGAAAAATATCTATGAGCTGTAGTTATACTTCCTATGTTTAAAACAAGTAACAAGAGGGAATATGTTATTTAGGAATTAAGCTCTCTAATTGCAAGGCAGTTATAAGTATGTATGTACAGATGGATGCAGGGGGTGGGGTTCAGATCCCCCCACCCTCTTCAGGTCTGAAAAAGCATAGGTAAAGCGGAGTTTTTCCCCCCTTTACCCCTTTAACCATCCTCACTATATGCTGCACCACTTCCATCAAATAATTCTGGCTATGCCACTGTAAATTTTAGCTTCCAGACATGAATTTGCTTATAAAACATTCTGAGTAATACAAACCAAGGATCACACATGAGAATCCAACAAGAATTTTTCATTTGGACATTGAATGTGCAATCCCAATGTCTTCAGAGTAGTTAGAATGTTTTAGAGGCTTTATATTACACACACACATACACACACACACACACACATTATATTATATATATATATATATATATATATATATATATATATATATATATATATATATATATATATACATATTCTCAATTAACTTTTGAACAAATTAAAAATTCACAACATAACAGTTCTAAAATCAACTAATTTAGATCTTATACGCCCTGCAGAACAGAATTCAAAGTAATATATATGTCTATTCGGAATATTTAAATGGCATGATGTAACAGTGACTGTTAGACAGCTAAGTTTTAAGTCTTGTAAAAATTTTCAAACAGGTTGAACACATCTTTGAAATTATTCTTCTGTGTATGAAACATGCACAACATCACCTCCAACATTGATAAGACACTGGCCCTGCAATCAAAAGTGTTTATAGTCAATAGGCATGTGTTTTATTTTGTAATCACATAAAAATATAAAATATAATAATTCAAACCTTGAGTACTTTTATTTTCAAATTTTCAAAGTTTTTTTTTTATTTATTTATTTTTTTTTTTTTTTTGTCTTAAATTTTTAATAAAACTTCTCGTAACTCTCAGAAAGAAAAATGTGAAAAGGAAATTAATACTTAATACTAATTGCGAGGTGATAGAAACAAGGAAGCTCAATTTTAAGTTATAGTATTAACATAGAATAACCTAAGAAGTAAGAAACCCTTTCAGTTAGATATAATAAATTATATAGTTCACTATGGTTCACTCTATTCTTTCCTTTTAATTTTATCAACCAAAGATTTTTAGCTTTATTTTAAGTCTTAAAATTATTAAAAGTATCCTACCATCATATAATATAATAAAAAAGAAAACAAGTAGGAAAACACACACACACACACACACACACACACACACACACACACACACACACACACACACACACACACACACACACACACACACACACACACAAGGAAAGTAAAATGTGTGTGTACCAGTGATGCTAAAATTACGCGTTACGTTACCTGTCGGTAATATAACGCGTCATATGATAATCACGTTACCGTCATAACTTTTCGTCGTTCGTTCAAGGTCATATCATAGTGACGTCAAAATGCATTGTTATATAGAAAAATGACATGATCTATGCTTTATTTTGAATAATAAGAACAACTGATAATTGTTCAGTTGCTTGATTTGACTTTACGCCATATTGGAGTAACAAATGCATGGTTAATTTTAGGAATATTCTCCGTTGTTGACGGAAATCATAATAATTTGCAATAAAGCAATAAAAAAATACTTATTTTTATACATTATGTGCTTCATGTTTTAAAAATTTAGTTATTATTTTATTCACTTGTAAAAATATTCAAAAAAAAAAAAAAAAAAAAAAAAAAAAAAAAAAAAACGTAAAGAATGAGCATAATAATTCATTTTAATTTTCACTTTATAATAACTCACATTTTGCAAACAAAATCATGAAGCCAACACATTTGTTTTGCGTAAAAGGTAAAAGCGTCAACAAATACCCTTTCTTGACTGTGCTGACGTTTATTTATTTTTAACAATTGAAGCATTGCTGCGGCCACCTACACAACAGCACTTAAAAACTTTTACGAAAGCCTTGGTATGTTAGAAAGCTGCAACAATATTATTGTGCGGCAATATTTTAAACTACGTATTTAACCGCTTTAGTTACTGACGGATGCTCGTTATATAACGCGTTACCGTATATAACCTCGTTATAACGTGACGGTCACGGTAATGTAAAGTACCTCGCATCACTGGTGTCAACTTGGAATACTTTTGTCGTACCTGAAAAAACAAAAATAGAAGGAATTTTGACCTTTAATTGTCCCATGTAAACTGGTATACACTCAGGCTTAATTTCCAGTGAAATTTTTTGCAGGGTACAACAAAAGTATTCCAAGCCGATGATATATAGCCTATAAATATATAAAAAAAACTGTATATGTACCTGGTTTTTGTGGGCATTGCTAAGTAATACACATTCACTCATAAAGTATGCCACCATTGCATTTCCTCCAAGTGCAGTGACATGAGCTCTTACAATTGCCAGAACTTCAGCTACAAAACTATGTACAAATCCACTGAGGCCACCACACTGAAATATGAAATAGAAGCTCGAATCAAAACAACACATTAATTAAGAAGTCTGGTACAATGTGGATTCAGTATTTAATTGATTTTATGGAGCAGCAGTATTTGGCTAAATGTATCTAAATGGGCAAATACACAAACTTTTGTTGTAAACAAATCTCTATTTAACTATTTATTTATTTTAAAATTATACTTTGTCATAACATCCTTTAGAATTATGTTTTAACATTTTGTGATTTTCACAGTACAAAAAGGTTAAAACTTGCAAATAACTACTGAATAATGAACAAGTTTATGAGCTCTTAAATAACTATTTAAGGACACCATAAACAAAAAATTCTAGAATTCCTAATACATTTCTTGTTGTCATATTAGCGATCCATTAAAGATATTAAAACTAAAAGTTGTTAACAGAAGCAATTGACTAATCAAGGAACAACTGTTTTGAAGCCGACTATAAGTGATTTCGCTTACATCCGCTTCCGTTTCGATGTACATGTACAATGTTCATGCATTGTAAGTCAAAATGGAAGCGGATGTGAGCAATGTTGCTTTTAGTCGGCCTCAAAACAGTTGTTCCTTTATTATTCAATTAAGGAATTAAAACTATCACAGGAAACAAATTCTATTTAATAATTTACCTCTCTTATTGTAGTACTTTCTCTGATAAAGAAAAAGTTTAGATTCCCAAGGTAATGTTCAATACGAGCACCTGGCACATAGCTGAGAGGTGTTATATCAACACCGTAGCGTTCTCTAGGGGCAGTCTGCATCAATAAAAAAAATATATAATTTTAGAAAACAATTTTTTTTTTTTTTTTTTCTATTATTTTCTTTCAGTCTCCAGCATACAAAACACAATAAAAAATTACATTTGTTTATGTTTAATACACAAGAGCAATTGAAAATGACACTTACATGTTTACCTCTACCAAGTAACAAAGATGAAGTTGATGATTGATTATGAAGAGGGATAGTCTGTACAGAATCTTCATCCAACTTGAATATTAAATCTGAATCATCTAAACATGAGACATTACACATTATTTGTATGGTTTAAATTTTCAACATCATTAGAAAAAAATAAATATATATATATAATAATATATCGAGGGCTACGCGGCAATTCGGAACTTGTGCAGCCTCCGCGCGCGCAAGATTGAAACATATGGATTCTCCGCGCACCTACTTTTTGGCACATATGCAGCCTCCGCGGCCGCTAATATTGAAACATGTGTAATCTCCGCGGACGCTACGAATGAAACATATGTACATTCCGCGCGTACGAAAAGTGACACATCTGAAGAATGATATTTTGGCACATCTGAAGAAAGCTATACCTACCGATATGAATTGCATTTACAGATAAAATTTACATGGAGGATGATATAATATCATCGGATAATAAATTTAAAATTGTATTTAAAAAAAAAATTAATAGGTTAATAATAAAACAAAAGCTAATTAAAAATTAAATTATAAATAGACAGATAATTAATAAATAAATGATCATATCAATAAATGAAGCAATAGGTAAATAAATTTATTTATAAATAGGTAAATGAATAAATAAATAAATAAAAAAAAAATAATAATAATAATAAACAAGTAATGAAAAGTGAATGCATATGTTCAAAAGAAATAAAATCATACTTTTAACAGTAAAATTTGAAATGTTTTCCTCATCAAAATATTTTAACACCTTCTCTACTAAAAACTTAAAGAATTTAAATTATCACCTAAAATAACACATAAAGAAACCTACCTTAAAATTTTAAGACTCTTCTTAAATTTTTAAGTAAAAAATAATCTTATCAAAAAACCGACACTACAATCAAATTACACACTTCACTGATGCTCTGCTTTTTTTTATTCACTGCAATTATTATAATTTAAATTAAATAATTTAATTTTTTGAAAAAATCAATCATAAAATTTAATTTATACGGAATAACTAAAAATACAACTACACTCTCCACAAAGCAGAATGAAAACTGAAACATTTACCGGCAATAGTCAACTAGACTGGATGTTTACAATTTTGACCTTTGAAGTGTATGTATGATAAGAAAATACTCTAGCTGATCATTCATAAGTTGACTTGAGGTAGTTGAGGTAGGGTAGCTTAAAAATTCATAAAATGAATCACAAGAAAATTCTATTATAAAAAAAAATCAGAGCTTTGAAAAGTATTTTCCATTTAAAATAAATAAAAACTTTGTTTTAAAAACATTATTAGCATATTAATTTTAAAAAAAGGATGGTACATAATATATTTTTATTGTAAAATTATCTATTATATATTATTTAAATTTTTTTTACATCATTAAATCATTAAAGCGTTAAGTTTTGCATCAGAGAAATTAAAAAAGTTGTGCTTAAAATTTGTAATCATAAAACTCTGCAAATTATTCAGATGTGTCACTTTTCGTACGCGCGGAATGTAGATATGTTTCATTCGCAGCGTCCGCGGAGATTACACATGTTTCAATATTAGCGGCCGCGGAGGCTGCATATGTGCCAAAAAGTAGGTGCGCGGAGAATCCATATGTTTCAATCTTGCGCGCGCGGAGGCTGCACAAGTTCCAAATTGCCGCGTAGCCCTCGATATATATAATAATATATATATATAGGTATATATATAATAGGATATAATAGGCCTATATTATATATATATATATATATATATATATATATATATATATATATATATATATATATATATATATATATATATATATATATATATATATATATATATATACATACATATGTGATAAAGAAGCAGAGCATATTACTGACCTGATTTTTTCATAGCTTCCTTCTTTTGTCTGGCTAGCTTGATGTGCTTTGGAAATTCACCCAAACCTAGTGCCATTCCTGAAATCAAATCTCAGAGTATAAAGTTGCAGCAAAGCAGAGTATGTTCTAATATACACTTCGTATAGAAATCGATCGTTTCCCGTCAAGATGAAGCTTCTACACTTAACAAATTTCCAAAGAATGAACGGTCTACACTTTACAAAGTGGTTGCTACCTACTGCTTCTGCTATATAAAACAGATAAGGATTCACCAGGTAGCCACAAATTTGTAAAGTGTATATTGGCCATTCTTGGGAAATTTGTAAAGTGTAGAAGCTTCATCTTGATGCGAGAAGATTGATATATGCATATTCACTTTTTTTTTTTTTTTTTTTTTTTTGCCATATTTTTCTGACATACACTGATGTTACAGTTGGTGCCAACATAAAATGGCATGTCATTTAACAATGAGAGAAATATATATATATATATATATATATATATATATATATATAGGGTATATATAAACAATTTTGAATTATACATACCCAGAACTGTGATTTGAATTTCATCTGCTTCTGGCAGCTCTACATTAAAATCCATGTGACACAAAGCACAAGGGACCATCTTACGTAGTTTAAAGTACAGACTCTGTAAGAAATAAAAACTATAGCAGAAATATTTATAAATGTTTATTGATTTTAATCAAGGGAAGGAGTCAGTTTGATGACTCTTGCCATCAAATGTTTAATTATTTTAAAGCCAATCACTCATCATAAAATTCCACATATGCTTAGCCTATACATATGAAAATAAATAAATAATATTGAAATTAACAATGAATTTTATGATTTTAAAATTTCAAACCACCCTAGATCAAAATTTTGCTTTGCCCCGCAAATTTTTAGATACCCAAGTTCCTGTTGATCCAAAAATACCACTGTTAAAAATTTAGGATTTAGTTGATGACCCCTACTTTCAAAAGTAGGTTACCATAACTGATCCCTTCCTTTGAAGAGTCGTTCAAATGGAATTACAAGTAAAACAAAAGTTAAATATAATCTGCATTGCAATTGATTTGTCTGTCAGACTTTTAGTCAAATACTACTGTAGGAAGGGAATGAAACACCCATTTGATGGAACTAGCACTCTTGAATTACTGTATCTACAAAGTATGTGCAGGAAGGATATGCCCCCAATAATATTGGCTTCACATTGTTTTTGCAACACGAGAGTAGTAGTCAGTATACTAATAACTGTTATTGCTACGTTTCTTTGAATACACTACACACACCTGTTGAAGTCTATGGAAGTGCTTGCTAAGTGAAGTAGCTCCTTGACATGCATTCATTCTGGCTCTCCAAACTTGAGTAAACATTTGCAGGTTACATACAATTTCTAAATTACACTGTCCAGGTACAATCTCAGTATTTACAACATCAAACCCATCAGGAATACGAGGTTCAATAAGGAGAGCGACTACATTTACATCCTCTGCATCATCAACCTATTGAAAAATAAACACATCTCATATCAGCTTATGTTCAACATTTGAGGTAATATGAAGAAAAATAAATGTTACCTCTAAAACAAAAGCATCTTTATTTCCTACTGATAACTCTAGCTCTGGCAAATCATCATCAGACTCTTCAGAGTCAGAGTCAGCCTTAGATTCAACACACTGCTTCTCCTGTAATTCCAAGTCAAGTTAATTCCATAACAAAATGTATTTAACAAAACTTAAATTTCTTACACAACAGGAAAAAAAAAAAAGAATAATGCATTAATAGAATTTTTCTCTTTACCAATAATGGAGTAGTGCTGGCCAATGGAAGAACACAAAATTGTTCCCTGTTTCTCTTGCTTGTTTCTTGCAGTTTTTTCTGCATTTCCGCAAGCTCAGCCTTGTTTGACCATGCTTCCCCAGCTGCTACTCTGGGAACAGGTGGAGCAGCCATTGGAGATAGGAAGATTGCTGTACCTGTTGCAACGCCAACCAACCATCGTTCACCGATTGACACTTGCACCTAAAATAACATTGTTATTATTTTGTTGTCATACCTTGACATAATTATTTTAAAATTCACTTAAAATATTAAGGCAGTAGAAACCTTACATTGCTAAAATTTGCTTGAACTTTGACTTCCAAGCTCTAGAATGTGTTGGAATCAGTGTTTTGAACAGCTCTAGTGTTTGAACCAGTCTATATTTTTTTAGAGATTATAGAATTTATGTAGGTAGGGTTAAGTTCAAGGACAATTGATAATAATGCAGACTTATTCAAAGTGCAATCAACAATGGCAACCCAGGACATTGGTGACAACACTGAACAACCAATGAGAGGAACGGATTAAGGAAACCAGCAAGGACCTCACCATTGATTAACGATTAGTTTAGAGATTTTCAATGAACTAGCACAGAAATAATAAACACATTGGTAGCTTTTGGCACAATACACCTAGAGAAAGGGATACAAAACGTACATACATACATACAACTCCATTTCTCTTAGCGTATTATGTTGCAAGCAACCATAACAGAACATTTCTTTACTATAGTAAAACCTTTGATGGTTTTCTCTATTCTTTCCTTTAAATTTTATCTGTGTACATACACAGTTGTTTTGAAATTGTGCTGCTCAGTTCAGTTCAAAGTTGTACACCTTGTCCAATGTAGCCACCTTTGACTGTACCAGAGTATACATCAAACTCTTGGAAGTTTTGATAATATATGCATGCACTATGCACATAATTGATGGGGGGAGAGGGGGGGGGGTAGAGAAAAAGAAGATAGAGAATAAGAAGATATATTATCAACTGCTAGACATTGCAGCTATGTACTCACTTTGAGATTGAATATAGAATTCATTCCTTTAACTCTCAGTTTATTTATCAGGTTACGATGTAATTCATACTCAAGAAATGGCAGGTGATCTGAAATTTCCTTTGCATTCAGTTCCCCTCGACAATCTTTCTTGGGACGGAAAACATGAGCTTGAACTAAGCACCCTCTTCCAGTGATAAGCAATCCTTCAGGTGGCTCAATGGTTGTGAGCAGTACATCAGGAACTTTTCCTTGCCTGCAACAAAGATGTACTTCTTTTCAACTTATACTTTATATTGTAACCTCCTGTCCATACATGATTAATTAATAATTACAATATAAGGCCGCTGGGCAGCTTTTTATTCTTTATTTCAGAGACACTGTTATCAAGATACTACAAAAAATACATACAAGAAAGTGACACTGTTAAGCTTAGCTCAGTTGTGATTGGTCAATTTTGATCATGTCACCTTCAACTCGGGCACTGATTGACTTTACCGCTCATTTTGAATTTCACAAGGGCCCAATTTGACTAGGTGTGTCCCTATTTTGTAATATAGAATCTTGCATTTATTACAAACATTAAAGAGAAAAGTATACAAAGACAAAAGGTGTATGAATTTATGTCAAATGAAAAGTTGAGATTTAACATAAACACACACCAAATTTGATTCATGCAAAGTTAACTTGTTTATGCTAATACTATGCTAACATCTCAATTAACATCATCCTGTGATTAATACTATACTGTGTTTTGAAATTTGCTTCAAAGTCTGATCCAAGTGATTTTGGTAAGGCACGGGACCGATGTTTTTGGATTTTTGTCATTTTTACATGTGTTTCAGCCTCATGAAAAGTACATTTCGTGCACCAGACAACATTTTCAGTCGTTTTTTGCCGCCAAAATTTAAAAAAAAAATGCATTTCTCTTATTAGCTCCTACTTTGCTGATCTATAGCAAAATAAACTAATTAGTATAAAAATACTGCCTGCAATTTTTTAGCATGCTCCACTAGTAAGCCTCATTATAATATTGTTTGATAGTGAAAGTATGTTTATGCTTTCTGCGTTTATATTTAATAAATGGTACAGATTGTACAGACCATGTAATGTTACCTTGTAGGATCAGCCAATAGATATATTCAAAAAATGGCAGAAAAGTATATTTGTTGCTTTAATATTGAGCTTATATATATAATTACTAGCAAGGGCCTTACCATAGTGAAGAGAGTCCCATAGTTCGGTGAAAATCTTGCTAGCACAGATATAAAATAACTAACACATTGGAGATATTTCGGCAATCGACTCCAAGAGAGATATGGAGCGTGTTATGCCTTCATCAGTCCTTACAGACTCAGAGAGAAACTATGAATAATGGCTCTGCTGGTATTACTTTGTGGTATATACAGATGTGGTGAGGGTGGGGGAAGTTTGGTAGGATATGATGAGCAAAAATAATAATAAGGGAGGGAACAGAGGAGTAAGAGAGGGAACAGAGGAATAATGGAGTCGGGAAAGTGAAATAAGGAATATGGAGGGGGACAGGAGGGGATGATTAAATGTGTGTTAACGTAAATTTAGCCCAGGTCGACCTACTGCCTTCCTGGATTGCAAAATGTACTGATACGCTAATTCCCATTGTTGTAATACTGCATTGTTAGTTGGGCTCGGAATGTGTTTTAAGATTTTTACTGTGAAGCAGTCATTGAATTTCTTGTTATGAGAGGCCGCATGTTCAGCCACAGGCTTGTCAATCATGTTGTTTTCCCTGTCACTGACTGACTGTCTATGACCATTCATGCGTCCCCTCAACGTCTGGATAGTTAAACCAATATAAAATGCAGAGCATTAGCGTATCAGTACATTTTGCAATCCAGGAAGGCAGTAGGTCGACCTGGGCTAAATTTACGTTAACACACATTTAATCATCCCCTCCTGTCCCCCTCCATATTCCTTATTTCACTTTCCCGACTCCCTTATTCCTCTGTTCCCTCTCTTACTCCTCTGTTCCCTCCCTTATTATTATTTTTGCTCATCATATCCTACCAAACTTCCCCCACCCTCACCACATCTGTATATACCACAAAGTAACACCAGCAGAGCCATTATTCATAGTTTCTCTCTGAGTCTGTAAGGACTGATGAAGGCATAACACGCTCCATATCTCTCTTGGAGTCGATTGCCGAAATATCTCCAATGTGTTAGTTATTTTATATCTGTGCTAGCAAGATTTTCACCGAACTATGGGACTCTCTTCACTATGGTAAGGCCCTTGCTGGTTTTCTCCTATCCTTTTCTTTCAATTTATCATACCTAACCGCAAAGGTTTATTTTCCTTAATACAATATTATATATAATTACGAAATTTAAAATGCAGGGGCGGCCCTTGCTTTTTTTTGAATTTCAAATTAAAATTGTGGCAAAAGTTATCAGCCGATTTTTATGAAATTTTAGGGTATGATAGTCAGAAAGTCAAATTGATCGCTAAAGTATTTTTTGGTGGAAATTTGGAAATAAAAGGCCCTTAAAGGACCCTTAAACTGAAAAAATGGGTCCATTTTTTACATTGCACTCTAAAAGTGCAACTCGGAAATAAAATTTCTCAACCAAACTTTGTTTGGGCATTAGTGAGATATGGTGGACGCTAATTATGCTCAAGAACATAGGAATCGACTATTTACTTGCCTTCGTAGCTTTAAACCGAATTAATTTTATTTTTCGGAATATTTATATATTCCATTGCATGATTTGTACATACATATAAATTTCAAATTACAATTTCTAACGTTGGAAATATTTTTATAAACAGCAACAAAAAAGTTTACATTAGATTTTATAATTATTATAGAAATGCAAATAATATTACAAGTTACTTACCTACATGTAGCACATTTAAGCATATTTACTGGCATTGGTGCATTAGATGTGCTGTATGGAACATGGCAGATTGAACACTGAGGTGAAGCATCATCTTTAGTTTCTGTAGCTATTTTTGTTTTTGTAGGCAGCTAAAAATATACAATTCAATTTTAACAAACCAATATTAACCATCATGTAATTTCACATAGTAAAAAGGTTTTAATTACTGGCGCCTTTTCTTCCATTGTTGATAAATCAGCTTGATCCAGAGATGTATTCATTGTTTCGCGATTTGAATCTTTACTACCATTTAACTCTTTCATACCAATATTATGATGCAAACTAATGACAGCGGCTGTACCAGATGCACTAAGTACACAAACATCTTCACTGGAAAAAAAACATTACAAATATATTATTAGCACACAGGATGCAAAATTTCTATTGTATTAGTGATATACTATTTTTAAATGTTCACAAAAAACTATAGGATGCATTTCAGCTTATTTGCATGTGGGAGAGAAAATATTCAAACCCAGACCAAAATGAAACACATATAACATTACAAATTGCAAAGGGTATGTAGCAACTGATACATAGCAATTGCATATTTTCTCTTTCACATGCAAGGTATCCCTGTCAAACAAGGTATCTCCCAATCTCTAATACTTCCAATCTAACTGTGTTTTTTCTATCAAATCTTTTTAACAATAAAATAAATGGAAAGATTGGGAAATACAAGATTGAGCTGTAACTGTTAGGGACACACCTGACAGGGGTCTCTTTCTCACATGCTGTATTCCCATTGCTCAATTTTTTTTCAATCTATAACATGTTTTTTTCCATCAAATCCTTTTATTGATCAAGTATCACAGTATCTAATATGATATGAAAGGAAAGGAAAGGAAAGGAAGACAATTAATTTTTACACAGCATTTTGTGCCAAACAAATTGAACGCTGGCTTTAATGTGTAAAAAGTGACAAAGAAACATGTGCTGAAATGTAAATGACACGTTTGTGTCCCACCTTGTGCAAAGAGAGCATTCCCTAATGCTTTTGATTGATGATAGAATAATCTTTTTCTATTGACATTTTAAAGCATTAGAGTGTGCTCTACATGCGTGGGGCAGGACATGAACCTGTCATTTGCTCTTTTATCAGGCATGTTGGCTTTCTCTCTTCCCCTGCTTATTCTTCTTCTTCTCTCTTTCTTTCTTTCTTTTTTCTTTTTTTCACACAAAAACTCAAAGCAAAATTTTCAGCAAAAAATGCTATGTAAAAATCTATTGCTGTCCTTTCCTTCTCCTATTACTATACTGTTGTGCTCTTTCTTTAAAACATCAAAACCGAGCTCTTACTCGAGTCATGAAGGTGAAAGTAATTTAAACCTACTCTAGCATGGAGACTTCTGATGGCAATGGCAGAGGCATTTAACGACTAAGCACTTTGTGCATGATGTTATTTATTATTATATTAACATTGTTTTTTAAATTTTTTACCATATACTTGATTGTTCTTTGTATCCTAGAACAACATTGCAAGCCAAAGCTCTTGCATGGGACCTCACTTCCATCCTCAACTCATTCCACCAGGTATCTCTGCTCTCATGATCTTCAGTATTTGTAGTGCGTTCTAATAGCTTGACACTTCTTGAACTCACCATGCCACCTGCGTAATAGTATGAAATTAACAAAATAATTGTGCTAGTAATTTTAAATAAATTCATTTCTTTTTGATAATTATCACACAACTTCTCAACTTCTCTCCTTGCATTCAACTTACTCTCTAGCACAATCTGTTTTGCATCCAACCTTGTCTTTTTATACTCCCTATATAACTTATAACTTAGTGCAGATAATTTCTTCAAAAAAAAAAAAATAATAATAAAAGGATAAAAAAATAAAAGGATGGTTCCACAATGCAAAAGGTTAAGAAATTAGTGGGAGCATGCCCTTTTTTTTATACCACCTGTGATTGGTTAGTATGCTATGCAAGTAACAGCCATTTTGCTTTCTAAAGCAATGACCAAACGATCTGTAAATAATGTGAATTGTATACTTATAATAAAGAGAAAGTAATAATAATAAAAATAATAATAATGCCACTCAATACAATGTATTATTGAATTAAATGTAGATAAATTAAAATAAAATTGGAGGAGGGGGGGGAATACTAATAATATATCTCATGTACAGCTAGAATAATTACCTAATCTCATTATGAATCCTGGTGGATACTTGGCCATAGTAAGGAATGGGTATTCCATCATATCTAAACTACTTTCTTGATTTAAGTGAGATCTTGGCAAGCCCAAAGGAAGTGTTGTTGTATGTCGATTTTGGGCAGATCCACTGCTACCACCAAGACTGCTTCCTAACCAATCCAAGTAATTTGAAAAAATTAGTTCCACAGCTGAAGTACAGCAAATATTAAGTATTTATTAGTATTAAATATCCACTCCATCTTTATACATGTGAATATGGTGTCAAGAAAAAAAAAAAAAAGAGAGTGCAATATGGTTGATAAATAGAGATTAGCTACGAGACACATTGATTGTAAAATTAGTGAAATGGGGTTGAGCTATAGCTGACAGGGATCCTTGTGTGAGAGTCCCCCCCCCCCCCCCTCATCAAGTACAGCTCAACTCCATTTCCCCAAGTTTTCCAATCGATGTGTCTCCTATGTAATCTTTATTTATTCATCAAATTTAAAATATGTGAGATAGTTCATATGATATTAATTTACTTACCTTTAGGTGTGATGCTGAGATCAGAATCAGAAGATCTTCTATGCATTCCTCCAGTAATGAGCCTGGCTGGTGAGAGTTTGTTTGCCAGGAGAGAATGTGTCAAAGGTGTAGTGGCTGAGCCTCCACGATGCTCATCTACACAAGTGCTGTTGCCACTGCCTGGTACTGCTGGGAATGGAAGCCTGGAGGGGCATGAGCTTGTTACTGAATTAGGGGAACTAGGGCAACTAGACACAACATGGTGACTATTATCTGTCAAGTTACATGCAAGGGAAATTGGTGGAAAAGTAGCTGAAGCTGCAAGGATACATGCATTGGATACTTTTGGGATTAATTGCAAGTTTGAGTTATCATTATTTTCTGATAAGGTATGAGTAAATGATACATTAAACTGTTCATTACTGATTAAATGTTTTACACTGTCTTCAGCTTGCCTTAAGGTTGGTGCTTGGGATAAAGGTGTCCTCATTTCTTTTTCTGTTGAATCTTGAGCCTCAACGTCTCCATCCTCTTTCTCAACTACTTCTGTTTCTACAGGTTTTGGAGTTTCTCTTGTATTTGTCACTGCCAGTGAAGATAATGACGGTTCATCACCTAGCAGCTTCATACTTTTTGGGCTCCTTATTTGGAAATCTGAAGCTGATTCACCCATAGCAAGACCTGATGACTTGCTGGATCGGGTGCTTGTAGATGAGAGAGAAGATGACGAAGAAGATACTAAATATCTATCCTCTGAAGGAAAACTGTTTGGTTCTCCTGAACTCACTGATCCACCTGGTACCAGACAAGAGTCAGACTGTGCACTTCTTAAAGGAGCATCTACACTTGAACTTGCAGATACTTCTTCGTCTACAGCATCCAAGCGTCTCAGGAGATTGATTTGAGTACTTAGGGCTGGTGTAGGATCACTGGATGAGCGTCTGTGCTTTAACCTACTGAATTTAGACAATATAGCTTCATTTTTTATCATTTCCTCATCAAGATGAGGTGACATTTTTCTATGAAAAGTTTGACTAATTTTTCTAGAAAAGGCACATTTTATACTCCTTGCTAATAACTTGAATCCATGCTTTTTCTTCTTACGCTGATAAACAGGTGCATTTTCAAGAGGAGAAGAAGGGCTGTCTGATTTGACAGCTTCACTGTAAGAGTTGTGTCTTCTATAAGAACGTGAAAACCCTTCACCACTTGCCACACTTTTTGATGAAGATTTATAATGTGGAATAGACAGAAAAGGAACGTTATCTTTTACAAGTGAGTGGGAAATGTTTGGAAAATGTTGCTTTTTAGTTGCACGAGGCCAACCTCCCGGTGAAGCAATTCCAATGGAACCAGTTGGTGTAGGAGGAATAACCATTAGGAAAGGTGGTGAGTTATAAGGAGCAGTCAAGCCTAGACTCATATTGCGTGAGCGAGAACGGTCACTTTGCATGCTAGTATTACTGCTACTGGGACGCAATAGGCAGCTACAAGATGAAGGCCTGGATAAGGTGGGGGCATAATGTGCCAGGCCATCACTAGGTGCATCAACATTACCAGGCAAAGAGTAAGTGCACAAGGATAAATGGTGTAGGAATACACAACCAACAATGGGGCAAGAGAAGGAGAAGAAAAGCAAGAAAAATTGAGTTTAGAATACATTAACCCATTACTATAATAAAAAAAAAAAAAAAAGCAATTTATAATACACAATAAATAATCTGCATGATGTTGCTAATAATAAAATAAAGAAATATACTGTCATTATTATTATTATTTGCTTACACTCTAAAGTTGGACTGAATTACTTTGGACCATCATCCATACTATCTAAAGAAAAATGAGTGATAAACAAAAATGTAAAAGGTATGGGACAACCAGATTATAATTTTTTTTTTTTAATTGATTTGTGTTTGCAAAATTTATGTTAAAACTTTTAAATAAAGAAAAATATAAAACAAGGATACGTATAAGAAAAGTTTACTTTGAGCATATACTCACTCCTCACTAGATGGTGGACACTCTCGTTGACGTACAAGAGTAACAGCTGTACCAATACCTCTTACAACAATGCCAGATTCACCCTCAAGATCAAAACACTTTTGGTACCTTCAAACATAAAAAGAATATCATTAGTAAAGTAAGCAGTGCTCTCACTGCGTTATTATTAGTATAATTTAATATACCCAACAACAGCATTTCCTCCAATCTCAAGCACTTTTAATCCTATACGTCTTTGTACTTCTCCAGATAACTTAAAGAATAAAGTTTGGCGTGCCTCATTAGAAGCCCGTGGAGTTCGAATTTTATCTATCCATTGGTATTCAGGGTCATCATTTACAACCAACTCTTCTACAAAGCCATGAATAACTTGGGCTTGATAACCATGTGGAATTGTAGGTGCTAAATAAATTCAATATTGTGTTAGTTAATAATTCAGTAAAAATCCTTTCAATTTGAATGATTATTTGAAATAGTAGGAAAACAAACAAGTGCCTTACCACGATGAAGCCTGTAGCTAGGTGAAGGGTGAAGGTCTTGATGGCACAGTTAACACACTTAAGTGCTTGCACTCCAAGCAACTGAAGAAGAAGGCTGTCACCCTCAAAACGTCATAATTAAAGGCGTAGAACACCTTGAACAAAAAAGTTGCGTAATATCCTAACAAACCTGAAAATCAACGTTGATTTTCAGGTTTGTTAGGATATAACGCAACTTTTTTGTTCAAGGTGTTCTACGCCTTTAATGTAAATATTTGTGTTAACTGTGCAATGAAGATCATCACCTAGCTACGAACTACATCGTGGTTTTCCTAATATTTTCTTTCAATGTTGTATTAAAGTAATTCAGAAGTCTTATATATTATAGAGAATAATTAGTGCTCACTGCATTAATTAAATAATAATATATAACTGTATACTTACAACAAAAGAAGTGTACACCGCAGGAGGACTGGCGAAATTTATTTGTATCCGAGAATAATTCTACTTTGACTATTAAATTAACTTCTCCTCTGATGCCATGCATTGTGTCAAACACAGGAACCCAACCCGCAAAGGAAGAGCTTCCTGTCGAGCAATTTGGCGAATTATTGGATGAATTGTTGTCAGTTGTATCTAAACGAGGTCCACTGACACTCATTGGAGACCCAGATGAGAGAAGAAGCGGGTTTAAATCCAAATATACTTTTCCAATTGCATCATTAGCTGAATACACATCATAATCCATTAATCTGATTTGAAGTGGCTCATCTTGTAACTCTGAATCATCCACCTAAAAAGGAAGACACGGTTGATTATGATTTTATTTGTATTTCTCCCCCCCCCCCCCTACCCCCTTCCTCTGTGGTACCCACATTTCTAATGCACTTACCTCAAACCTGTACCACTCAGAGCTCCACTGTGGATTTAGTGTTTTGCGACAAACATCAGTTTTATATGTAGTGTTTCCTAATTTAATTTCAACGTATGCATCTGTAGTATCCGCAGAACGATCCATTACTGGCAGGTTTCTGCCCGCAACAATTTTCACCTTTACTTTCCCGGGCATGGCTGAATTTCCCCTTTAACACA
Source organism: Ecdyonurus torrentis (assembly GCA_949318235.1). Taxonomy (NCBI): domain Eukaryota; kingdom Metazoa; phylum Arthropoda; class Insecta; order Ephemeroptera; family Heptageniidae; genus Ecdyonurus; species Ecdyonurus torrentis. The sequence continues at coordinate 12,747,038 of OX439127.1, read as the reverse complement.
AGCATTTCAAATATTCAAATGTATAGTGCAGGTTGTGTTATTTATATGTAAATATATAGATAGGCACTAAAATCTAGAAAACACCACAAAATGTGAAGCTTCAAAGAAAAAATACCAATAATTTTTAATTCTTGGCAAGAGAGATTTTACACCGAAGAATAAAGTACTAGAATATATCAATTTGGATGCACACAAGCAAATACAGTAACGTTAGCTATATAATTTTTAATACAGTATCGGTACTAAAAGCACTATTCTATTCATCGTTTCTCTCTGTAAAAGATATAGAGCATGATTTAGAACTCTTAAATCAGTGGTTCAAATTAAATTATTTGACAATGAATGTGGATAAAACTAAATACATCATAATAACGATATCTCAGGATCAAAACTTATTTTTATCTCCAAAAATAAATAACATATATCTTGAAAAAGTTTATGAATATAAATATTTAGGACTCACTATTGACTCAAAATTAAAGTTTAATAATCATATTACCAGCATAAAAAAGAAGATTGCAGCCATTATGGGTATTTTATGGAGAGCAAAAAATGTTATGCCTCAAATTGTAAAAAATCATATTTATAATGCATTTGTACATTCACATTTAAATTACTTAGTGGGCATATGGGGTACATAATGCAAATGAAAACGAATAGATCAGCACTGTATTAAAAGGATGCAAAATAAAGTCATTAAAATTATCTATAATTATTCAATAAGAAAAAGCACATGTGAACTTTATACAGAACAAAAAAATATATATAAAAAGTATGAAGAATTTGGCCTTAATCACTTTAATGTATAAAATTGTAAACAACTTAATAAAAAATGATTTTGAGATTATTTTTAATGAGGAAATTCATAATTATAATACAAGACGAGCCAAAGATATACATATTTACTTTCGAAGATCTAATGTTGGAAAAATGGCTGTATTAACTAAAGCAACTCATTTATTCAATGAACTACTGTACCTGAACATGTAAAAAATGAAAAGAGCTTTTTTGTATTTTAAGAAAAAATTAAATACTTAACGTGCAATGATATTCATGTATATACGAGAATAAGCTTAAAGCCCTTGTCAACTTACTTTTTTATCATTTAGAATACTAGATTGATAATTTATTTATTTTATTTATTAAACACCAATGGTGTACTTATACATATATATTTACATTTCACTCTATAAGTCTACATTTTTTGCATATTGACTTAATGATAGGGTCCGAGATGGACACTGAAGTAAGTGGTACCTAGTACATAGGCCACCACATAACAAACATACACATTTATCATTACACTCGTGATATTCCTTAATCTGACAGATTACATGGTGGAAACCATGCACCGCATAACGGGTAATAACATGCCTATCTGTACAGTTTGGGCCTTTCCACCCATTAATATTAAATGCAGGGGTATTATAGAAGGTCAGGCTGATATCTTCAGTTTTACTTAATCTATCCTTAACAAATTTAATATAATTATCAGTTTTTAACAATTTAAATTTCACTTGTAGTTCCATTACAAATAACTCCTCCCCTGCTAGCTCATAAACCAGCCTTGATGATGTAAATTTTGACAAGCAAAGTACCCGTTTTAAGTACCGAGACTTTACAGATTCTAAATTTTTAAAGTCTGTTGTAGACATATATGACCAGAAAATTTCAATGCCGTATGAAGCAACTGTAGAGATTTTTAGGTGAAACAGTTTAATAGCTGTTTCCAAAGATAACGAATTTAGATTTGAAATAGCGAATGAAGATGACAGTGCATTTCGGCAGCATTCTTTAACATGTTTAGAGAAAGATTTCCCCGTTTGTTGCATAATAACCCCCAGATAATTGAAAGAATTGACAAACTCTATCTTTTCTCCATTACAAGTTATTACATCTGACTTTGCTAAAGGGCCACCTCTCCTGAATTTTACAATTTTTGTTTTCTTAGCATTAATTTTTAATCCGTTCAGATTAGCCCATTCAATAAGTTTGTCTAGAATTTTTTGAAGTTTTAAAATATTATTACAAATAATAGCGATGTCATCTGCATAGATGCTGATAAAGATATCAGGATCATTACAGATAAGGTCAACTAAGATGTCCAAGATGTCATGTGTGAGGAGGTTATTCAAGAGGGGGCTACTCGGACCACCTTGTAGAACTCCGTTACTCTGCAAGATTGGGTCAGATAAAACTAAGCCATCATTTATTATCACAAAATTGACTTCAAGCAACATGGCAATAGAAAGCAATAATTCTTTAGGCAGTTTTCTAGTATTGATGAGCTTATGCATTAACAATTTTCTATCCACCATGTCAAATGCTTTCAAGAAATCAATAAAAATTACATAAGTATGGCCTGCTGGAACTGAGACTGCTTTTAAAATATGATCATGTAAGTATCTAACAGCTTGAATTGTGGATTTCCCAGGCATAAACCCAAACTGTACATCAGGGATTAAATTACGAGTTAAATTAAAAACTTTATTACACGTAATATGTATATTAAGGAAAATAAACCATCGCGGTTAGGTATGATAAATTGAAAGAAAAGGATAGGAGAAAACCAGCAAGGGCCTTACCATAGTGAAGAGAGTCCCATAGTTCGGTGAAAATCTTGCTAGCCTAGATATAAAATAACTAACACATTGGAAATATTTCGGCAATCGACTCCAAGAGAGATATGGAGCGTGTTATGCCTTCTTGGAGTCGATTGCCGAAATATTTCCAATGTGTTAGTTATTTTATATCTGTGCTAGCAAGATTTTCACCGAACTATGGGACTCTCTTCACTATGGTAAGGCCCTTGCTGGTTTTCTCCTATCCTTTTCTTTCAATTTATTACATGTAAGCTTATCAAACATTTTTAACATAATAAAACAATTAGCAATTCCCCTGTATGCGTTTGTATCCAAAATATTCCCTTTTCCTTTGTATAATACAGATATCTGCGACGGTTTCCATTCTGTAGGAAATTTTCTATTTTTAATACAAAGATTAAACAAGTCTGCAATATACGATGAACTACATTGCATGCTTAACGCTGCAATGTGTTCTTTGGTGATACCATCTGGACCAGGAGACTTATTGTTTTTCATCTTCCTAAGAGTCAGATCCACCTCTACATTAGTGATAAAATTATATAATGAATTACAGGAAATATAGTTTGCATCAACAAATTCACATAAATTAAGAGATTGAGAATTCAAAAGTTTGTTATTATTGAGAATTGATTTGAAATGTGTTTCCCATTTATCCATTGATAATTACCATACCTTAATATCCATGAATTAGACACTACCACGTTGATTTTGTATTTATTTTAATTTATTTTCATTTTGACTGTTATATCACGCATCTGACGTCACAATGAACCAATGGCGCCGTGATAGGGGTAAAGAACTTGAGGGAGGGGCTTAAATTTATCAAGTAGCCAGAGCGGTGACTGTGATTGGCGGCGGTACATTGTGACGTCAGATGTGATATAACATTCACATTGAAAATAAATGAAAATAAATACAAAATCAACGTGTTGGTGTCTAATTCATGGATAATAAGGTACCTATGGTAATTATCAATCTAGTACTCTTAAATGATAAAAAAGTAAGTTGACAAGGGCTTTAACATATGTGTATAAGATAAAATTATTTGTATTTTGTATTTATGTTTAGTTACGTTTATAATTATTATAATTATTTTTTGATAATTTTTTTTCTAGAGATTGACAACTCTAGTATTCCACCTTATAGATACTTATGTATCTTTCTTATAGCTTTAGCTTTCTTGTTAGCTTCAACACGAGCTATGCTCTCTGAAGCAATGATTATATGTGACATATGAAATGAATATGTATTTAATCTATGTGTTTTAAATAAATAAATAAATAAAGACTGAAAAAGGCATTTACCTCTGCGATGTGCTAGCAAGATTATCTTCAAACTACTCCCTTTACTATGGAAAGGCCCTTGCTGGTTTCCTCTACCCTTATCTTTTATATCATCATATCATTAAGTATTTAACGGTCTAATTTTTTTTTTCTTTTCCTTAATTCCATGAGACACTTAAGCTCAAGACAGCGGTCGTTTCTTAGCGCAATTCTTATCTTATCCTTGCAATAGCGTCCATAAAGTTAACACAATCCAAACTCTTATCGCTGCGCTAAGAAAATCGCTAAGAAGGGACGGCTGTCCTAGGCTTTAACCCCCAGTAGCTAAAGTGGATCTGCAATCGTTTGTCTGCGCTTAGTGTAGCTGATTTTTAAATATGGAAGGCAGTATTTAAAGTGTTGGTCAGGGGGGCAGAGGAGGCACAATACAAAAAGTTATTTGTTAACATAGATCAACATTCATTAGACATCATTATGGAGAAATGCCTTTGAGATACGGTAATAAAACAAGAGCTCAGGAGATTTTAAGTGAATCTCAGTCTCTTATTTTTAAAATAGCATAGAAATTTGAGAAATAACTCATTTGACAGTACTTGATATTGATTCAATAATTATTCTCTCAGGATTCATACCAGTATATATGCATATTAGTGGAAAAAACATTGCAGTAATTGTGCGATGCTGTGGTAAAAAAAAAAAAAAAAAAAAAAAAAAAATCGAACCCAGAGGCCCAAAAAATTTTTAACCTATATAATAAAAACTTAATATTTTAGAGATCTTAAGAACAATAAACCATTGCGATGTGGTACATATGACTCGTATGACATTTCAGAGAAAAGGATAGGAAGAAATCAGCAAGGGTCTTGCCATAGAGGGCCCCAAAGTTTGGTGAAAATCTTGCTAGCACAGGGATATATGTACATATACATATATATAATATAATATACAGTATTATATATATAATATATTTTATACATATATATATATATACATATAGACTATAACAAAGAAGTAAACTGCTCATTATATCTACCGGTATCATACACATACAACTTTTGACTTCATACACCGGTATAGAATGTCATGTATGCATATTGTATGTACATATATATTACGTACATCCGCATACATACATAGAATGTTAATTATGTACTGTACAGGGTCGGACTGGCCATAAGAGCAAGTCCGCAATTGCGGACGTGGCCCCCCTGTTTGGAGGCCCCTAAGGCCCAAAAAAGGGGTGTAACTAGGGTGTTACGCCCCCTTTGTGACCCCTAAAGAGGATGTTACACCCCTTTTGCGGACGAGGCCCCTTGATTGCCAGTCCGACCCTGTATGTACATATACGAATGTATTATAATGTGTATATAAGCATGCGATATATGTAATGTGATAAGCTTGACTTTGACTGCATGCCAAAATAAATTTACATACGTATCACTTGTAGTGATTAGAACTACGAGCGTTCGCAAAGATATCGTATGTATGTGTATGTTCTTATTTTTCAGGCCATGACTTGAATTATGAGCATATTTATGTGTTCAGGAACAAGAACAAGAATCGCAGAACAAGGCAGAAACATACATATTATACGGTGTGCTATCGCACTTTACAGGGCACCATTAATGGATGATGCATTCACTTACCTATTCGACACGATCAGTTCGCCGAAGTACAGTATTCTACAGCACTCTGCGTACGAGCTTTATTCACCGAGGCTTTTATTTCTTAACACTTATTCTTCTAATAAACTTTATTCATTAGTTAGCAAGGTGATATACAAAATATATGTGCATGACAGCAATCTTTCATCTGTTATACTCTGTCCTTTTTCTTTTTTCTCTTTTGTTTCTTTTTTTTTTTTTTTTTTTTTTTCTGTTTCGTTAGCTCGTTTGTTATTATTTTTATTTGGCGAGATGCGCAACGCGCAATATCAGCTGAAAATGAAGTGCCGCGAAAATTTACTTTTAAAATCCTTCAACATTGAACATCGCGAGACTCGCCGAAAGACGGTATATAACATCTCTCTCTCCTCTGCCTCTGGCTTCAGAGTTGCGGATTAGGAGCTTTTTAATCATTTATCGCTTATTGAATTTGAATTTTTGACTTTGAACTATGATGGATTAATTCCACCGGATTCCGCAGACTATGGGAAACACTGCTCGCACATAAGAAACCTTACCTTTTTTTGCCAAAAAGCAAAGGAATAATAATGAAAAAATTTGAAAATAACATATAAACAATATAATCCGATAATATCTCGTTGCTCGCAGACAAAATAGGGGATGATCAGATGAGACCCTCTCTATTATTATATCAATATTAATTTTTATCGTTGCGACGTGTATGCTGCGATCGGCTGAACTACCGACCACTACCGACTTGCACTGTCACTGCTGCGGTGCTGCCTCTGATTACTGTAATGCAGCATGCCCTGCTTGGTTTTTCTTCCCCACGTGTGTTAAATAGTGCGTGTCGGTGCGTGCGGACTGCGGATACCCGCCGGTGGATATATATATATACAGAGTGGATATGTTTTTTTGCACTTTGAAAATGGCGCGATCATCATAGAATTCAACATGGCGTTCGGCGCTATCATGAGAATGCGGCGAATGCGGCCGCTTGCCGCTCCTGTTTATTATTGCCGTGCCTGCCTGAGGCCTGAGGCACGTAACGGGCCTTATTCAAAGACTGAAGCAAACAGAATAACATAGCCAGTCCACGGCAGTCAATGATCTTGAGTGCATCTCCAGGACGGTAGTCGCAACGTCTCATCCAGACTGGTCAGAGTTGGAAAAAGATTCGTATCAATTACAGGTAAAGTCTTCCTCTATTCACTCAAATTATAAAAGGGGAGATTTTTTGATTGCAGAACACGTTTTGGTAATGTGGCTTTGTTGTTGATAATGCTCATGCCACGGACGCTACAGTTTGCCTTTTATTTATCGTTGTTCAATAACAATACATAATTTTTTTTAATACCACAACTACTCGTATGTAAGGTCAGTTCATTATAGCTTGAAGACGTTTGAGCAATAATCTATGCCAAACTGATATGCGGTAACATATAACTCGATCGTCGAGAGCATTCAGTAGTTTTCATGGTGTAATTTCTAATTGGAATTTAATTGTTCCGTTATGTATTAATATTATATACATATTTAGTCACGAAGACGTTAAAGAACCGCAACTAAGTCAAGAAAAGAGGCTAACTTACTATAGGTCACACCTCCTTTAGTATTAGGTATGCATGGCTGCATGGGTTACATTTTAGTAGGTACCAGGTACCACTTCATCATATATGCAAACCGCACTCATCTATTATGCTGTGTTCGCACTGCTGATAGGTATAGTCTTCATACCCGCGACTGAAATTGATTGATAATAATAATTGATAATAGACGATGTAATGCGCATACTTCAGCTCTTTTTAAACCTAAAAATTAGTTAATTATATAATGGTAATTATACAACCTAGATGAATATATTGTAATACGTACAGGTATAATCTATATACATTAAATTTATCATTATAAATTATAATACATGAATCTTTGCATATAATCTTAAAAGCCAAAATTATTTTTTGACAAAATGATAGTAAAATATTTAATTTGTTGTGTGTGTATGTGTGATAATGTTCATACATGATATGTATAGAAAGGGGTGATAAATAGAGATAAAATATTTGAGTGCATAGAAAAATTACTATTTCTATAGGTTAGATTTGCCTATAAAATTGTGTAAACAGCATTGTTAAAGATAGGGAGGAAACCAGAGTATATTTGCAACACTTACATTGCATTTTCAAATGCAAATTTTAAATTTAAAAATCTTAAAGCTATGGCTTTTGAGTATAAATATATTATACACATGAATATATATATATATATATATATATTATATGTGTAATATATATGATTACAGCAAGTTTTGTAAGAAAAATTGTGAGAAAAATAAATTTTGATAAAAAATATCTGCTTGCTGAAATGCAACTTAAAAAGTTGATCTTCATACACAAACACAGTATAATTTCACCGAATTAGAGGCTATAACAATGTTATTCAGATATATTTCAGCAAGCAGATTTTCTCAAAGATGTTCTAATTTTATTTTGTGGATACGAGTGTGGTCTCTATATTTCGAATATATTGCATACAGTCAACTGGGGTGAGTTTGAACGCCTGGGGTGACTTTGAAAACCTCTATAAATAATCTGTCTTGGGGCTTCATTTTCGAAAATTTAAGAATCTTACTATATATTATTTAAAAAAAATGGTCTTAATGACATGTTTCAAAATTTTGAAATGAGTGCCCAAAGTAGAAATAAATGGGTGTTCAAAGTCACCCCAGTTGGCTGTACATAATAAACTACCATTTTGCAATCATGTTACAAATTTCATAATTCTAGCCCTAAGAATTAGCTGTGAACTCAATGTTTCTCCCAGATTTGTAATTTAACTCCGTGTTATTTCTATTCCTTCAAAATACTAAAATACAATGTAACTTACAGTCATATAGTATCATTCACGGTCAGTCATTATGCAAGAGCATACACAGCTAGTATGGTAGAAACACATAATAAGACTAGCTTTGTTGCGGTGACATTAATATATTAATAATCAACCATATATTTTACATTCAAATTGCCATATTACATATTACAGTAGCATCATAATCAATGCTGCTTTAAATTTTATATCAAACTAAGCCCAGCTTTTGAAGTATATTTGTGTTTTTATTGTCATTATTTTATTTTAATGGTACTGTACACACTATTGTGATAATATATTTTACCATTCAAAAACTCGCGGTAAATGTGTAGTGTTATGCTTATAATCGGGCAGGCTGAATTTAACTGGTAAAATATATTATTGTAATCTATGTGATTATAACAAGTTTTGTAAGAAAAATAAATTTTGACAAAAAAAATATTTGCTTGCTGAAATGCACATACATGTACATTAAAAATAAAAATCTCTCGTATTAGAATATGTTGAGTTATGCACACACACACTTTCCTTATTAAAGCAAAATTTGATAAAAGAAGCTTTAAAAGGTACGAGGTGACTATTGCTATACCCTGAACTCAAATAAGCATGCTTCATATGAAATATGGAACTGTCTAGCTCCAATGACAGATAGTAAGTCATCAATCAAAATTCTGCCGTCAAAAAAAAAAAAAAGAAAAAAAAAAGTAGTATTAGTAGTAGTTTGAGAGTAGTTGTGAGCAATATTATATATATAAAGAAAAATGCATCTGATTTCACAAAATAGTTAGTTCTATGTTCCTGTACTGAACTTTCATGTCATTAAATTAAACACTATACTTCTGTAAGTCCGCAATTTCTTAAAATCAAATTATATTATTATATTTACTTATTTGTAGTGTAATATTTAATTATACACTGGTATTATTCTAGTTATAATTATATGGATAACATAATCTATCTGATAGTACAGTTTAAATATAATCTTTTTTTTTTTTTTTTTTTTTTTTTCCTAGCATATAAATGTAAAAATAGTATTTCGTGTGTGGATGGACCACTTTTATGAGGTAAAGTTTGTCACTATTGATCACTTCTAAATTTCTTTTATAGATAGGTACTAATGTAGATTAAATATAACTTTATTAGCATGCCATGATTGTAATGAACTATATCACACCAAGAACTCTAAGATACCTTGTAGTAAATAGGGGTTGCAATTTGTTTATTATAATTTTATTTATTCTTATTTATATAGTTTAATTTATTTAATGACATGGGTTATAGGCGCAGATCCAGGGGGGGGGGAGGGTTGCGGGTGCCCAGGGGGCTGATGCCCCACTCAAAAATGTGTCAATATAATATAAATTGCCACTGATCACCCAAATCATCGCCTAATTTATATTGAGGAGTAGGGTCGAGCTGACTCCAAAGTCCTACCCGGGATCTGCGCCTGATAAGAAATACGAAGAAAATAAATGAGCCATACTTCCTGCCAGTCTGCCCTGCTTGTGAAAATTTACACTCACAGTATTATATCACTATAATGACTAATGAAATTGTAATATAATATACTTTTATCAATATAATATGATATATTACTGTATTAGTTTTCGAGTACTCAAGAGTCAATGGCGTCATAGCAAAAAATACGCGTACACGGATTACTACTTGTGTCAGTCAGTGGTGCACTCTAGTTTTTATATAATGAGGACGTCTCGAACGCGAGGAAACTCTGAGACTTCATGGTACAGAACTACATAAAAAATGTGTACAGTACATTACTTATATAAGCATTATTTTTATGATTAACAACATGAAAGCTGGATGTGCTAAATGATTGTTTGTAAAATAATTAAAGCAATTCTTTAATTTATGTAAATGTATATATTCTAGAGAAAATTTGATAACATTGAAATAGAGAGGTTAATACTTTAGGAAAATATATACGAAGTAATATACTGAGTACATAAATTGAAGTGGCATTCTTGACGCAAGTTTTGGAAAATACGCTTCTTATCTCAAAGGATTCGTTAGTGAGCCTCATAGTATTTTTTTTTTTTTTATATATTATGAAAAAAAAAAAAAAAAGAAGAAGAAGAAGAAGAAAAAAGTTTGAGAAACCTAATTTTGTGTACCTTCAGTAACAAATACTGTATACAGTATTTAATTTAAATTACTTTTGCTATACAGATTAGAGGATGGAGTACAGTAGTATAAGTATTTTATTGTGCTTTATTTACAATATAACCGTACCACGTACCATATTATGATTATAATCTCTTCTTCTTCTATATATATATATATATATAATTATTATATAATATGTTTATATGTTTCGCACTACAGATTATTAAAATAGATTTACAATAGACTTATAACATGACGTTTTCAAAAAGTATAAAATAATTAGATACTGATTAAAAGTGATCAGATGACAATAAAATCAAGTGAATAAAATATATTTTGAGTTTTTATAATATTTAGATGCATTATATATAATTTTGTAATTAAATATACTTCCAATAATAATTATATAATAGGAACAAAAAAATTATCCATGCAAAAATATTTGCATAAAATTTAAAATTTGGGCAAATTTTTTGCAATTTTTGCAATTTTTGCAATTTTTGAAAAAAATGAAAATTTGTTTGTCGATTATTTGCATAAAAATTTCAAGCAAATTTTATATGCAAAATTTGCAAAAATTTAAGCTTTATAGGCAATATGTGTATTGTATTGAGGTACAAATGCTAACAAGGCGCTAGTACAGATGTTAACAATTATTATATTTTAAAAATAACACTTTTAATAATGTTTGTCGCAGTGAGGCTTCAAACGCATTTTTAGATAACTTGTAAAATTCAGCACGCCTTCTGATTTTTTATTTTCCAAGAACAATTGTGAGAGTTGTAAGTTGTATGTAAGACCAAAAAAAAAAAAAAAAAAAAATTTTTTTTTCATATTTTAACTAGCATTATTGTTTTCCCAAAAATTGAGCTTACAGTTCACTGTTCGTGTAATTTTATAACTACATTTACATTGATTTAAATAAGCGTATATATGTTGAGGGACAGCAGTGCTCTGGACCCATGCTCTGGACTATTTTGAAGATTACAGTTTACTTTATTAAGAGAAAATTGAACAATGCATTGGTGCTCATGTTAAATGTTATCTGTATATTTGTAAGAAAGCTGACAATTCGGGTGAACGATATTAATTTTTTATGCGCTTAATGTCCAAGCAATTGTGCTTGATTGGAAAAATTCAAACTGCTGTTATATCGACGTGATTCCGCTCAAAGGGCGTCCTTGCAATAGGACGGCACGGGTAGCGTGAATTTATCCAAGTGCAAGTACGTCATTTCGGCGCAGCCTTATCAATTATATTTTATATATAATAGTTCTGTTATCAAATAGTGGGATTGCTTTAATTTTTTCAAAGGTTACAAAAAATAGTGGGGGGGGGGGCGTATAATATATATATATATATATATTTGCAAATTTGCTTAGAGTGACCATAATGTGACCTTGCAACACATTTTTATGGGAAGGATGACATTTTTAATGAATAGTCGTGAATTATTATCAAATCTTACTCGTAATTGGCGTTATAAAGAAAATATATAATATATGAGAGAGCAATTAAATTACCTTTTGACCTTTACGTGTTTTGGACAAGTTGTTGTTGTAACTTTTCCCTTAAATAATTTTTATTTGTTAAGAAAAAAAAAAAGCTTTAATTCTGAAAAAAATGTTCGTGCGTGACAACTGTAACCCCGTAAATTTCTGAGAACTCTCCACCTTCAATCCTTTAAAAGTTTAAAATGTGCACGAATTACGAATTTCAAGACGTTTGTGCATTATTATTATTATTGTTTTTTTTTTTTTTTTTTTTTTTTTTTTGCCACTTTTTACCTTTTTTGGTCCATTTAATCAACCTTTTCCCCATTTTTTACTTCTTTTTTTTTATTAAAAATTCTTGCAATATGTATGGTGCTAGTACAATTTAGGGGAAAAAATGTAATCAAACTTTTATTTTATATTTATTTTTTTATATTTCTTTATACTTTTCAATTCGTTACAAGGACGAAACCACAAATCTTTGTTTTGTGTGAAAAAAGGAAAATAATATTGGAGATGGTATAAAGAACAAGTTTCTATTATTAGGTAATTTAGCCAATACTTTGAATTTAATTGGTAGGATTAAAAAGGGGGGGGGGGAGCTCATTGAAAAAATGTTTTTTGTCCCAGATTACCTGCTTAAATAAAAGTGATGATGGAACCAATACAATAGTTAAGTATTAATAGTACAGACAAAAAATTAAAAAATATATTATATATATTTGTCCCAGCCATTATAAATTTTTCAGTAAAATTGTCCATAATTAAAAATACTAAAAAAAATTGTGTATATTGCAACCTTTTTTATGGCAAAAAAAATATATAATAATAAAAAAAAACTATTTTTCATATGTATAAAGTTTTATGATATAATATATTAGTATCTTTCTTAAAACATTTTACAATAGTTATTATTTTGTTTATTATTATTTTAATTTAGCACCACTTTAAAATATATGTTGCCTGAATTATCGTAAGCCTTTAACCAAGATTTAAATGCGACAGTGCTGAGTTCTTTTGAAAAATCTCTAAAAATCATACCGTGCCAAAGTAGCTGTATGTTTTCTGATTTTATACAGCTGAAAGAGAATTTCTAAGTAACGAGTGACGGCACCATCGAAAAATGTGATATAAATCGTATCATTCAAAATTAAAAGTTACTTGGCTATAAGTGATGTATTTCTGTGTTGTGGAAAGAAAGTCACACTTTTCCGCAAGTCATCATTTCATGAGTTATAAAGATTAACATGTAAGTCTAATTGCATGCCTGAAAAAAGTGTCAGATAATTTTTACTCCAGAAATTCATCCCTTATAAGTATACTGACGAATTTAAAATCTAAAATTTTTAATAATTTAAATGACCCGATTTTCATTACAATAGTGATATGACGCGATTCATTTACAATTGTTTTGAAATGGTTAAGTATTGGTATGTAATGTACGTACAGTACCAATGAATGTAAAAATAACAAATAGCTCTTTTTTTTTCTTTTTTGCTTTGTATACAAATACATATATATATATATATATATATATATATATATATATATATATATATATATATATATATATATATATTATATGACATATTATATTATGACATATTATATATTATATTAGAAGTTTTAAACTATTGCATTTTCTTAAAGTTATATTTGCTGCTATACATATTACATCTATAGTAAGTTGCGCTTTCTTCTTCTTATTATTATTCTACGCCCCCCCCCCCCCCCCCCAATGCATTTTGCAATAAAATCATATAGTTGTGTTGAAAATCTTTTTTTTTTTCTTGCTTGCCACAACATCATGTTTAATTTAATCAAACTAATGGCGATCACTTGATTAGAAATTTATGTTATCATCAAAGTGAACTGCGTGGTTTTAGCAATAACCGTGTCAAATTAATTGGTGATGAGTAATGAATTATTATCGAAGTCTATTTTAAAGCCTAAATGATAATATCAGTAATTTTTATCGTCTTTTTTAGGCGCCTTGCTCAGATCTGTAATATAAAAAATAAATAAATGGTAATATTTAATAACCGTAATGTGCCTTGATATAAGGAATTAGTTTACTGATTTGGGCCGGAAATAGCTGTATGCAAAACTTAATTTTTCCCTCAGTGAAATAAAAAAAAAAAAACTATGGTCACTAAAACAATAAATTTAATGTTTTAAAAAATAAGAAAATAATTTGAATAACTATTGTTTGGTTATAATTTTATCAATTTTTTAAATACATATTATTTAATTAATCGAAATTGACTCAAATTTGGTTGTAAAATTTGAATGATTAACAATGCACCGTGAGTTTCTAAACTCAATTCCTCCATTCTCGTCGCCTAAATATATACATGTCTGGCACACCAAAACCTAAAAGAAACATTTCATCTGTATTTTAAGGAAGTTTTAGATTTCGTAAGAACTCACTTGTGAGCTATTGCCAGTATTGTTAAAAATGCTGCAATGCTCGTACGAAAAAGGTACCTAAAAATTTATTAATTTGCTATTACATGTAGAGTGGGAACTCAAATTTTTATTTAAATTTCTATTTTTATCCGTGTGGTCTATGCATCTGTAACTCATCTTCTTTTAGTTTGATTTATATAATAGTTGAAACTTTACTTTTAGTATTCTAAAGAACTGGTGGCCTCAAGTGACCCCAAACCTTGACCCACTTTTGTGTTCTACGTCTCCTGTAGTTCAGGTTGGGGTCGCAGACAAATTTAACAAAGGTATACTTGATTATTTTTTTGTCATGCTTATCTCATTGTTAGTTATCGCTGTGTAATCTTTGGTGGAATCATGCTAACGTATGTGAATTTTTTTTACATAAATTTAAAATAAATAAGAAAGAAGGCACTGTAGGTAGAGTGAAGTAGGATGTCAGTTAACATCATAATGCTAATGCCTTATGCTTATAACATTTTTTTTTTTTTTTTTTTTACCCAGTCATATAATAGCATTATGTGCATGACCTGTAACCCTATTCATTTTCACGGAAAGCCCATATTTTGATATTTGGTTACTGATATGTAGAAACGTTTGTTTTCCTTTGTAAAAGAAGAAAATCTTTCAGTGATTTCTGTAATTTTATGTTTGCGTAAATTTAATGCACGTTGTTTGTGATTAAAAGTACTAATTATAATAATGAACTTTCAAATGTAAATTTTATAACGTTTAAACATAAGTCACACACACACATATGTGTTTGTGTGTGTGTAGTCTTCCTCCAAATCACGCCAAGATAAAATTATTCTAAGATCATTAATGTTTACAAAATAGTATTGGTCACATGTTAGTTTGCGTAATTTTATGTTAACTGTAAGGAAAATTATTATGCTAAACAATATGATTAAACATTCTGCTTAAAACAATGACAGATTGTATAGGACTTCTCTCTCTCTCTCTCTCTCTCTCTCTCTCTCTCTCTCTCTCTCTCTCTCTCTCATACACACACAAACAAACAAGTGAACTGATACACTCAGATATTCTCAATACCACAGTAAATATTTATTACAATCATTTTATGAAGATATCTGTATTTTTTAAGTATTATACATTAGGCAAATCCATGCGGTTTCAAATTTTTGGGAATCGAATTATAGACGAAAGTACCAAATACGACTTCAAAAAGTTATCCTTTTGTTAGCTGTGCAGTTGCAGTAGTGGTATAATATATAACGTGAAGCATTAAAAGTAAAATCATTGTTCTCATACAAATGGAGCATAGATGTATGTACACCCAATATCAATTGTCCTTTCTCTTTGAAAAAAAAAAAAAATAGTTGCAACTATAATAAAGATGTTACCAATCAAACTTAACTTCAGTCAAAAGCTTTAAAAAAAAACGTGCGTGAAGTAATTACTCGATTTCTCTCTCTCTCTCTCTCTCTCTCTCTCTCTCTCTCTCTCTCTCTCTCTCTCTCTCTCTCTCTCTGTTACAAGACTTTTGATCACATTTTTTCCACAAAGAAGGTAGCAAATTCGAAAAAAAGATCATCTTTTGGTCACTTTAAGAGCAAATGTCCAAGAGAGTAGGGAAAAATCCGAAATTAAATTTCCTTTTGAAATAATATTAGTTTATGTATTATAGTTTGCATAAAAACCATACAATGTTTTAAAGATTTAAAATTCTAAAAAATCGCAAATTTACAAAAAAATCTTTGCATTTTTTTCTTCTTCTAATTAATATCTACTACTTCACAAAATAATTTTTAAATATACCTCAGACATTATGTGATAGACATCAACTAACTTGGAATTTTAAAAAAAAAACGTTTTTATTTATTCTTTATAAATTATTCAGTTTCAAGTTTTTAAATTTGTATATTTGTATTGCATTTGTGGCTACAGTACTGTAATCTCAAAATAAATTTTATTTTGGAATTTTCCGTATGCACACAACTAGTTTTTTTTCCAAATGTCTGTAACCAAACATTGGTTAAAGTAAAAGTCTTGTTTCAGGTTTTGGTACACCTTCAATTTGGTCACAAACTGTTTTTGTTTCAATGTTTTGTTACTAAATCCGATTTTGATTAAAACTAAGTCTAATTCGCTTATAGTGATTATGTTAAGTTTTATATTGTTTATATAGTGTATACTCTAGAGTATTTATACGTCTTCAATTCCTTTAAATTCAATTGATTTTTTTTTCTCTTACTGAATAGGACTTCTTTTTTAAACTGTCTGCCAAAAATTGTTTTATCAGTTTGCATAAAATGCTGAAATAAACGTGTCAGTTTTATTTGTTCTGTTGTTTTATCTACCGGGTGTAAAATCAATTTTTCAATAGTATTCTCCATCAAATTCCATCAGTACTCCATCAAATTCTCCCATACAAAGCAGTAGAACAATTATATTAACTAACCTATATTTAGTTCTTAGAATGGCTGCGGAAATTCTTTCCATTTTTTAACGATGTTTTACCATGTTTTAGTATAATTATAATATTTGATTAATGATTGTGGCTTGAGAAATTTTATAACACATGTATAATTATTCATAGTTTCGTAGGTCTTTGGAATGTTTTATATTAGTTAGTGTGTATAGTACAATTGATGACATCATATGATATTATATGTTAAATTAATTATAATGAAACGCACCTACACGGTACATAACGTTTTTATAATAATTTATATTTTATAATGCGATGTTGAAACGCTCTTGCTAATGAAGTATTTTTTTTATTATTATTTTTTTTTTTTTGCTGTGGTATATGTGTTCCCATTTATTATCAAGTAATGACGTGGTATGCACACCATATGTGTGCAATCTGGCGTAATCTTTAATCCAAAGTACATTTTTTTTTTTTTTTTTTTTTCATTAAAAAAAATGCACATCAAAAAATAAAATAAAATGTAGTTAGCGGCACAGCATTCATGTGTTAAAATCTCTTTGGTTTGATGTTGCGCTAGTTTGTGATCGTAATACAGTTTTATACTTTACGGAATTTATCACTAAAATTCAGCGCCTCAATCTTAGAACTTCAATTTTTTTTAGGGGGAGAGAGGAGGAAGACCTAGGCTGCTTTTGGTATGACCGTCAACTCCATACCCATCCCATTTTGCCCGATTTGGAGTTAATGTCCCAAAATACTGTACTGCATTGGCTAAACTCAACTATACAAGGAATGTTGGCGGAAAATTAAATTTCTTTACTCTATGATTTTAATTGGAAATTTTTATTGCATAAAAAAAAATATATAATTATATATGACGTTTTATTAACATAAGTCACTCACACATATGTGTTTGTGTGTGTGTGTAGTCTTCCTATATATATATATATATATATATATATATATATATATATATATATATATATATATATATATAAATAGTTATATAGTGTCACGCTTTTTAACTAAGTGCAAAAATTTGGTATTTTTGTTGAATAATTTATGAATTGTGAGCGAACTATTTGTGATAAAAATTTGGAATTAATCCTATGTATTGTCAGATATATTATATATATTATTATGCAGCACGGCAATTTCTTTAGACATTTTATTTTGAAATTATGACGATTTAAACTTTGAAAACACTGCAATTTCTAATCCAAGGCTTTAATATCCGACTGACGAATATTTATGTATTTAACGACTCGACTTTAGTGCAAAAATGAAGTAATACATCAACCTGATAAATGTGTAGGGCACTTTATAACGTGTTTCTCTGGTTGTACCGTACATCGCATTGCATGCCAACATTTGGATTTTTTCTTCATTAGTAAATTAGTATAGTTAAAATATATAAAAAAAAGTGCAGTTTTTTCGCGAAACAAAAATCACCGGAATGGTTCGCGGTCCTATTTAACACTTAATTTTTGTAAAAGTTTCAATATACTGTATTTCATTTTTCAATCTGAGTTTAATAAGCTCAAAAAAAAAAAAGAAAAGAAAGAAAGAGGAAAAAAAAGAGGAAAAAGGAAAAAAGAAACAAAGAAACAAAGGAAAAGAAAAGCAAGAAAAAAGTTGGGGAAAAAAAAAAAAAAAAAAAAAAAAAAAAAAAAAAAAAAAAAGGTATAGCAAAACCCAACTAGGTTTTCGCTATAATACCAAACGGTGGACCCAAAATCCTGCAAAGTTGAAAGCTTTGCTTTGTTACAATGACTTCGTAAGCTCTTTTATTTCTTTTTATGTTATTATTATTAATTTTTTTCCTGCAAATCACAAATAATAATAATAATAATAAGAAAAAACATCACTTATTGCTTTTTAAATAGAATTGCGTTTTTTTTTTTTTTTTTTTTTTTTTTTTTTTTTTTTTTGAGCAAGGCAAGAGTTTTTTTTCCTTCTTCTCCTTCTTCCTTTTTGAAATTTGAAAGGGAATCAATAGGGTAGGATATAAGAACAAAGATGGTATGTGAGACGTAATGAACATTTTGTTATTATAGGTATTTTTGTAATCAATGTTGAAAATTATGTTGTTGTTTTTTTACAATTTTACATGCATTTTCTACGCACTGCAAATAAGTTGTAAATAACTTTAAGTATTACTTTAAAAAAAAAAGCTTTTATAACTTTTAGTCAAATTACCTCACTATTTCATTTGCAGCCTTAACAATTACACTATTTATAGATTCATAGTAAAACTTGTCATTTAGAACAAGCAAATTCAATGCTCTATTGCTCTTGTTCATAGATATAATGGCAGCCAGACCAAAAGATGTGGGAGTTCTAGCACTGGAACCATATTTTCCATCTCAGTATGTGGACCAATCAGAACTAGAAATTTTTGACTCTGTGTCAGCTGGCAAATACACAGCCGGTCTTGGACAGTCTAGGATGGGATTTTGTACAGATCGAGAGGATGTCAATTCATTAAGCCTTACTGCAGTACAGCGTCTATTAGAAAGAAATCATATTGGTGAGTCAAATTTGACCAAATAATTAATACTTTTCTTTTCTTTCTTCTATAATCAGTATACAAAATAATGCATCTGTCTTTAAAATGTTTACTCTCTCTTGTCTGTTTTAGAGTATGAAAGTATAGGTAGATTGGAAGTAGGTACTGAGACTGTGCTGGATAAGTCCAAAAGTGTCAAGTCAGTCCTCATGCAGTTATTTGAAGCTAGTGGAAACACAGATATTGAAGGGATTGACACAACAAATGCTTGTTATGGAGGCACTGCTGCTCTCTTCAATGCCCTTGCATGGGTGGAGTCGTCAGCATGGGATGGTAAGTAAATAAAAATAAAATCAATTTGTGTCTCTATTTTACAGTAATTTATAATGCACTAAAAGGAAAATCTCTATTTAGCCCTTTTAGTTATGTCACAATAATAAAAGCACATAAAGTTCTTTCAAAAATGAGTTATAAATTGTTACTGGTGTGCAGGTCGATATGCTGTAGTGGTAGCTGCTGATATTGCTGTGTATGCCAGTGGAAGTGCTAGACCTACTGGTGGAGCAGGAGCTGTTGCCATGTTGATTGGGCCAAATGCTCCTCTTGTCATCGACCCTGGTGAGTTTCCAACAAAAACCACTTCAAGAAAACTTCAACGAAAAAGCAAGGAGAAAACGAGCCTGTTATTTTAGCATTGTACTTCTCTTGTATTTGTACAAATACGGTATCATTCTGATATTGCAACATGAGTATAATATACTGGGGGTTTACAAAGTCTATGAAAAATATAAGTGCTTATAAAGGTAGAAAACTAAAAGAAAAAAATCTTTTGATACATCAAATTGAAGCCCTAAAGTTGAGAATTTTTAAAAATCGAAATAGAATTAAAATCATCTGAGTGGTTCACTCACAATCTGTAAAAACTAAAAAGTCAGCTTTAGGCAAAACGCCATAAGGATTTTAAATTTAAAATGTCAGAAAATGCCTTTCATAGTCGAAAGCCTTGGACTTAAAGGGCGAACTCAGGAGCGTCCTTACTTACGAATGGGGCTTGTAGTGAAAAATTATCTGCTCTAGTGTTACGCTCCCAAACACTAAACTTGTTAGTAAAGTAAATAAATCACCAAGATATGGTGGTATGTAGCCATGTAAGATTGTATGTACAGCTCTGGCCAAAAGTTCCCGAATGATTTGCATCGGCAACCCGCAACCACTCAATGTTATCTTTATGAGAAAACGCTGCGGCCGCCGCTGCCCCGTTCGGGAACTTTTGGCCAGAGCTGTACAGTAATTTATGCATGTCACACCTTTCTTTAACATCAAACTTTTACAGGCATAATTAGTGACATGTTGGAATTTTATTATTACATTAAAAATATACAAAATTGTTTTATTTTTTTAGCACGTTTCAGTCTGTTGGTATTCACTTATATTGCAATATACAAAGTTGCTCTGCTGGTCCCAAATAGGAAAGATTAGAGTTTTTACTAGTCTAATTCGAGATTCAACAGGAGTTTTTTGACATACTGAAGAAACATGTTTAGACCAGTTTTTAAGTTAACATCAGTGAAACTACGTAAATTTCTAACAAATTCACTATATTCAATAGTTACATTATTGATTGGCAATATCGTTAGTGTCAATATAAAATATGATGTGCATAGCATCTCACATTCTCATACTATGTCACTACTCACACTGTATCCCCATCCCTTAACGTCTATTTTTACAAGCTCACACTAGAGTATTTGCTCCTTTGTACCAATTTACTATATAAATTAGAGAATCTTTGTGTTTTACTCATTTTCAATTCAACATGCTCTAATCTCTACCAACTGTTTTCTAAATCAAAATGATCGAATTACCAGCAAGGGCCTTACCACAGTAGAAGTTTTATGGAGAGGTTGAGGTCTCACGTGGCACAGAATTTTAGTGATAAAAATGTTCATAACTGAAAGCTTTCGTCATATATGTATTAATGACATGATATCAATCAAAGAAGTGATCGATTCACTCATTCATATGCCGTCCCTGACTGCACCCCCACCTCTCCCATACCCAAAACCAGTAAGAGCATAACACGACAGTACAAGACAACACACTGCTCAGTGATGTGCTCAAGTAAATCTCTTCTTTGATTGATAATGTCATTAAAATATGATGAAAGCAACAGGTTATAAACATTTTTATAGCTAAAACTCTGTGCCACATGAGACCTCAAGCTCTCCATAGAACTTCTACTGTAGTAGGGCCCTTGCTGGTAATTCTATCCTTTTCTTCATTATTGATCCTAACCGTGATGTTTTTTTTTTCCTTAAAATAATGGAACTATTTTCTTAAAAAAAAAAAAAAAAAAAAAAAAAAAAAAACATTTAAAATTAAATTTTTGAATTTTTCCAAATTTGAACTACACATTATAAATCAATTAAATCAATTGATTAAGCAATATAAATAATGGGTCTTTAGTCTGGTGAGCCACAGCTCATAGCCAAGTGACTGTAAAGGATTTGTCGTGGTTCACTTCTACATTAGTGTAACATCAAAGTAGTCTCAAAATAATTAACTGTGTATTATTACATTATGCGTATTAGGAAAAAACCATCGCGGTTAGTATTAATAAGTTTAAAAAAAATATTTAGAAAATAGTTGGTAGAGATTAGAGCACGTTGAATTGAAAATTAATAAAACGCGAAAATTCTCTAATTTAAATAGTAAATTGGGACTAGGGATCAAATATTCTAGCTTTAGCTAGTTAAAAAGTAGACGTTAAAGGGATGGAGGTATAGTGTCAAAACAAAAACAATGTGCCTAGCATCTCACGTTCTCACACTACGTCAAAGACACAACATTATAAAACAGCATCAGACTTACTCTTTGCCTTAGACCGGTTTCGTCCTTTACCTAGGACTCATCAGTAAGGCTCGGCAGAGAGCTCTGTACAGCTAGAGATGGCTCACACCACATCTGCTAACTGACTGAGCTGAGGAAGCAAGTGGCAGTCGCGTTTATATACGCGATGCCCCCGCAGCTGCACGCGCTGATTGGTTAAAATCGCGCGCGCAACTCGGCTTGCTGTTTAAAACCTCTCATCCTCACACTGTAATATAGAATCGTGTCTAAGAGTGGTGTAAGACAGGCAGCCAGCAAGCAATAGTGTCCTCCCTCACTTCCCAGAGTTCCCCAACTCTAGAAAGATCGCGAGAACACTACGCCTACCGACTGCACAGTATCGTGATTCACGCTAGTTACATCGCTTTATATGTTGACACTGGGGTAGGAAAAGTGAAAAGGAGATAGAGTAGGAGAGATAGAATAAATATTATGCGCTTTGGCATATATAGTTTAATTAATTTAGTACGTGCTCTTATTGACGTTGGCAAGTAAAAGGGCCGAATAAAATAAAAATGAAAGAATATTATTTACAAAAGCTTAAAATTAAAACAAAAAGATCGACTTGGCGATAATATGCGTATTAGGAAAAAACCATCGCGGTTAGTATTAATAAGTTTAAAAAAAATATTTAGAAAATAGTTGGTAGAGATTAGAGCACGTTGAATTGAAAATTAATAAAACGCGAAAATTCTCTAATTTAAATAGTAAATTGGGACTAGGGATCAAATATTCTAGCTTTAGCTAGTTAAAAAGTAGACGTTAAAGGGATGGAGGTATAGTGTCAAAACAAAAACAATGTGCCTAGCATCTCACGTTCTCACACTACGTCAAAGACACAACATTATAAAACAGCATCAGACTTACTCTTTGCCTTAGACCGGTTTCGTCCTTTACCTAGGACTCATCAGTAAGGCTCGGCAGAGAGCTCTGTACAGCTAGAGATGGCTCACACCACATCTGCTAACTGACTGAGCTGAGGAAGCAAGTGGCAGTCGCGTTTATATACGCGATGCCCCCGCAGCTGCACGCGCTGATTGGTTAAAATCGCGCGCGCAAACTCGGCTTGCTGTTTAAAACCTCTCATCCTCACACTGTAATACAAAATCGTGTCTAAGAGGGGTGTAAGACAGGCAGCCAGCAAGCAATAGTGTCCTCCCTCACTTCCCAGAGTTCCCCAACTCTAGAAAGATCGCGAGAACACTACGCCTTAAAAGCGATGTAACTAGCGTGAATCACGATACTGTGCAGTCGGTAGGCGTAGTGTTCTCGCGATCTTTCTAGAGTTGGGGAACTCTGGGAAGTGAGGGAGGACACTATTGCTTGCTGGCTGCCTGTCTTACACCCCTCTTAGACACGATTTTGTATTACAGTGTGAGGATGAGAGGTTTTAAACAGCAAGCCGAGTTTGCGCGCGCGATTTTAACCAATCAGCGCGTGCAGCTGCGGGGGCATCGCGTATATAAACGCGACTGCCACTTGCTTCCTCAGCTCAGTCAGTTAGCAGATGTGGTGTGAGCCATCTCTAGCTGTACAGAGCTCTCTGCCGAGCCTTACTGATGAGTCCTAGGTAAAGGACGAAACCGGTCTAAGGCAAAGAGTAAGTCTGATGCTGTTTTATAATGTTGTGTCTTTGACGTAGTGTGAGAACGTGAGATGCTAGGCACATTGTTTTTGTTTTGACACTATACCTCCATCCCTTTAACGTCTACTTTTTAACTAGCTAAAGCTAGAATATTTGATCCCTAGTCCCAATTTACTATTTAAATTAGAGAATTTTCGCGTTTTATTAATTTTCAATTCAACGTGCTCTAATCTCTACCAACTATTTTCTAAATATTTTTTTTTAAACTTATTAATACTAACCGCGATGGTTTTTTCCTAATACGCATATTATCGCCAAGTCGATCTTTTTGTTTTAATTTTAAGCTTTTGTAAATAATATTCTTTCATTTTTATTTTATTCGGCCCTTTTACTTGCCAACGTCAATAAGAGCACGTACTAAATTAATTAAACTATATATGCCAAAGCGCATAATATTTATTCTATCTCTCCTACTCTATCTCCTTTTCACTTTTCCTACCCCAGTGTCAACATATAAAGCGATGTAACTAGCGTGAATCACGATACTGTGCAGTCGGTAGGCGTAGTGTTCTCGCGATCTTTCTAGAGTTGGGGAACTCTGGGAAGTGAGGGAGGACACTATTGCTTGCTGGCTGCCTGTCTTACACCCCTCTTAGACACGATTTTGTATTACAGTGTGAGGATGAGAGGTTTTAAACAGCAAGCCGAGTTTGCGCGCGCGATTTTAACCAATCAGCGCGTGCAGCTGCGGGGGCATCGCGTATATAAACGCGACTGCCACTTGCTTCCTCAGCTCAGTCAGTTAGCAGATGTGGTGTGAGCCATCTCTAGCTGTACAGAGCTCTCTGCCGAGCCTTACTGATGAGTCCTAGGTAAAGGACGAAACCGGTCTAAGGCAAAGAGTAAGTCTGATGCTGTTTTATAATGTTGTGTCTTTGACGTAGTGTGAGAACGTGAGATGCTAGGCACATTGTTTTTGTTTTGACACTATACCTCCATCCCTTTAACGTCTACTTTTTAACTAGCTAAAGCTAGAATATATTATTACATTAAATCTTTTTATCAATTAAGTAATAGAGATACACCATTGTTATTGTGATATCATACAAATTTAATGAAAAATAAACAAAACAAAAAATAGTTATTTAATATTAGTATTATTAACTAATATGTATCTATAATTTTATTGCTGCTACTATTTTTAATAATGTTGTAATATTTGTGTGCTATAGGACTACGTGCCAGTTACATGAGACATGTGTATGACTTCTATAAACCAGACCTCTCATCTGAATATCCAGTTGTGGATGGCAAACTATCAATTCAGTGCTACCTTAGTGCACTTGATCACTGCTACCAACTATACTGCCGTAAATCTCAAGCCAGTAAGTATTTTCAATTGGTTGTGTGTTCTGCATACTGATTTTCATGGTTTATAATTTTCAGGTTTCCCTCTCAAGAAAGTGCAATTAAATCATTTTGATGCTGTTCTTTTCCATTCTCCATACTGCAAGCTAGTACAGAAATCCCTTGCACGATTGCTACTTAATGACTATGTCCTTGCCTCTGCTGAAGAGAAAGAGAAATTCCCACCTGGATTTACAGCATTTAAGTAAGTTTTTATTTTACAAGTTAATCACTGGGTCACATTTTATATTGTTAATGTATATCAGGAACATCAAGCTGGAAGACACCTACTTTGATCGAGATGTGGAACGTCTAGTTATGGAGCATAGCAAAGAAATGTTTGAAACCAAAACAAAGCCTTCACTGTTACTTGCTAATCAAGTAGGAAATATGTACACTCCATCACTTTATGGTGGCCTTGTCTCTCACCTCATCAGGTAGTTATCAGTTCTTAAACCTCAAATAATTAATTACTATTAAATTGTGACTAAAATTACTGACTAAATTATGATGTCTTGCATAAAAAATTGTTAATGGTTGTAAAAAGATAAGACTATTGCAAGTAAACTTTTATTAATGTAGTTATAAATAAATTTATTATTATGTTAATTGTGAATAATGGCTAGACCAATAATTGTTGTAACAATCTCATGTTACTATAAAATGCCTGGGTCAATAAAATGTCTTCCTTTTTATTAATTATTGGTTTTATGATATTCACAGTAAAGCACCTGAAGAACTAGTTGGCAAGAAGGTTGCTCTCTTTTCGTATGGCTCAGGCCTAGCTTCATCCATGTATTCTCTTCAAATTTCTCAAGACATCGCGGCTGTGAAGAAGATTGTTGGCAGCTTATCCCATGTAAAGCCTATGCTAGAAGCAAGGAAGAAAATTTCACCTGAGCAATTTTCTAGTACTCTTGACTCGCGTGAGAAAAATCATCATAAAGGTGTGTGTTTTATTTTATTTGTGTCATCGTTTTCCGAAATACGTAATCTTCTTCTTCTTCATTAAAATTTATGTATTGTTGTTTCAGCACCCTATGTGCCTGGAGCACCAGTTGAGGATCTCTTCCCTGGTACATGGTATTTGCATGATGTTGATGAAAAACATCGTCGTGTATATAAACGTACCAACCATTAAAATCAAACACATAGTAGTGAGTAGGCATGTGCAGTTGTGAAAGCAGTGAGAGCTTTGGTGTGTCAACTATAAGCAGAAGTATGTATATATATATATATATATATATATATATATATATATATATAATGAGGCACTTTGCAGCAACAGTGGAACCTGCAGTATTACTCACAAATTAAATAATTTTACTCCGCTTGCTGCAACAACCAATCATAAAATTTAAAATATATGATATCTGTTTAATAGATATTTTTATTGTTTAGTTATGTAGTCATGTAGATTCAAATTGTTTTTGTTATTAATGAACTGTGTTGTTGTTTGAAATATTTGTTTTATTTTATTTTATAAATATGAGAGAAAAAAAATTGTCAATTTGCAGAAGATGACATTGCATGATGGTGCTATTACTCAAATATATATTATAGTGTGTGATGAATGTAAGCTGAGCTGATAAGCAGCTTATGAATATTCTAATTTGCTGTTTCTTACTACTGCTGGTGAAATTTGCCTTTAGTAGACTATCTTGTGCGTATTGTACTAAGTAGTGATTCAATTTTATGTACAAGTTTTTACACAGTGTGAAAATAAATTAAGTTTTCCACTTTGAATTCTTTGTTAAATAGTGTGTAATGGTGGAGGTTAAAAGGGCCAAAAATATAATAATTATACAAGTGATGCTCTTAACCTGTGCTTTAGAATGTAACAACATTGGCACAGGTTCTAGTTGGCATCATATTGAGAACAAAATGCCAGTATATAAATGGTGCAGGTTACTGAAACTTAATCATATATTATTAATGATGTCTTATTAATGAGCCAAAAAGATATAAATGATGCATATGTATAGGTAGGTATATTATTAAAACAATATATTACAGGGGGCTTATTCCTTTAAAACCTAATAGGCCATGATGTTTGATATGTTCCTGTGGAATAAATTGCTTTTAATTTGAAAGGTGCAAAAATATGTATACACAAATCAATTTTCAATGAAACCTGCAGGAACATTTGTATCGTCAAGCCATAGAGAATGCAGCTAAGGCATAATTGATGTCGTTGAAAGTGGGGGAATGTTTACTAATGTGGAAGCAGTAGCATCTCTGACTCAAAGGAGGCGCTGAGTGTTGAACGTGAAGGACGAATAGCTCGGTCAGCTTTATATTTCAACTGATAAGCGAGCGTTCGCTTATCAGTCAAATATAAAGCTGACCGAGCTATTCGTCCTTCACGTTCAACACTCAGCGCCTCTTTTGAGTCAGAGATGCTACTGCTTCCACATTAGTAAACATTCCCCCACTTTCAACGACATCAATTATGCCTTAGCTGCATTCTCTATACTGTTTCTCTATGGTCAAGCTATGTGCATTTTTCAGAATGATTGACAAATTTTCTGAGGCATTTTCATCTGCCAAATCATTTTCATGCAAATACTTTCAAATTACTTTTAAAATTTGCTCAAATGTTGTGTTGTAATTTTAATTGAGAGTGAGAGAAGGGGATTAGAGATATGGTCCGATTTCAGCACAGGAGCAGCATCTATAATTCTGTTTCAAAAATGTACTAGCTTTTAATCCACACTTTAGTAAAATTGTAATATTATTGCATTGCACACACCACATATTATAGGTATTTATCTATGTAGTCATGGGGTGTAACATTGCACATGGGGTGCAACATTGAACAACCAATTACAAGTGCTGTTACATTTTTTCCTATACATTTATATATACAGGTATTTCGAAAGCTTGTCCCTCAGGTACGTTCAAAGTTGTATCCTGTGTTCAATGTTACACCCCTTGACTCTGTGTGTATATATATAGGTATATATGTATGTATATATATATATATATATATATATATATATATATATATATATATATATATATATATATATATATATATATATATATATATTGCCCTTGATGCATCCACAGAAGGACAAACTTGCATTTTTATCCAGTACAAAAAGGACGTACGTGCACTTGGTTTTACGTCTTAAGCTTATGGCGGATGCAGGCACAGCATCAAATCTAATCAAATGCAATTATACCCTTTGAACGCAACAAGGGCGATGCACACACACACAAACACACACAGGCTCTGGGGCCAGTCAGTAATAGAGGTAAATGGAGTAATGTTGGGAGGTCACTTAACCCAAATAGATTAAAAAATGCTGAAATTTTTTGTCTTGGGGGCCAGATGCAAATGCCAACCTTCTCTTATGGCCAATCCAAACCTATAAATATACAACTAATTTAACCCAGATCAGACCAAAGTCATTGGTTTTAGGTCTTGATATATTTTTTTTTTTTTGGAAACAAGATGAATTAAGGATATTTAAAAATGTTTTATTGATAACATTGATGTACCTACACCTATATATTGCTCTAATATATAATCTGTCCAAATAATAATGTATTGCATTACTCTTTAATGAATAACTATGTGTTTGAATGATGACAAGTATTTGAAATGCAGGAAGCATTTCATTTTATTTGTAGCTTTCATTTTTTAGATATATTTTTTAAATTTCATAAATATATTTGGCTATTTTCTACTTATTTGGTTGAACATTTCATTAGTAATCCAGTTCTGTGGCACATGGTTATTTTTCTTGTTATTATATATATCAGGAAACATTGACTTTGTGATAATTGAAAGATTTGATGGAAAAACACATAGATTGCGAAAAATTGGACAATGGGAGGTAATAATGAGCTTGATTACTCGTCATTTATATTATATTGAATTGAAGGAAAAAACATTGTGGATATCAAAGGAAAGGTAAGAAATGCCAGCAAGAGCCTTGCCACAGTAGAAGTTTTATGTTGAGGTCTCACAAGGCATAGAGTTTAGTCATATAATGTTTGTATAACTGAGAGCTTTCATCATTGTAATGGCATTTATATAGGGTGTATATATATATATATATATATATATATATATATATATATATATATATATATATATATATATATAGGCCTATATATGTGTGTGTGTTTGTATATTATATACTTGTAATATGTCATAATTATGAAAGCTATTGATTATACCAATGTTGTTGGCTTACCCCGAAAGGGACTATATAGCGTCATGATATGTATGTATGTATGTATGTATATAATTAAATTCTGTATCACATGCACCTCGACTTCCATTGAATTTCTACTTTGGTAAGGCCATTGCTGGTATTTATATCCTTTGCTTCAATATATATATTAAAAATTTGCCATTTGTAGCCATGTGAACCAAAATTTTATCTGTCAGTATTTTTTTTAAAGTGTGTTTGTTTTTTTAATTATTTTAATGAGTTTGACAAAAAATTTAGTGTGATGGAATTGAATTAGTGACAAAAAGCATTTGGGGCTAGGCTCATTGTCATGTGAATATTTTTTGTTGTAAATTGTTACGTTTAATAAGAAAATTTGTGCAATCATTGTCATAACATTTTTTTTTTTTTTTTTTTTTTTTTTTTTTTTAGGCAAGGTAATGTGAAATGCAATTTTTGGACACTGTGATAAAATGTTACTGAAGGAATATATTTTTGCAATTATGTGTCACCTGAGTATAGTTTTATTGCTTGTACTGTGGATTAGAACATTCTACTCAGATTTTGGCCTTAGATTTGCAGTATCCCCTCCCCCCACCACCCAATTTCTTAAAGCTGTTGTCAACTTACTTTTTTTATCATTTAGAATACTAGATTGATAATTACCATACCTTATTATCCATGAATTAGACACCAATGCGTTGATTTTGTATCTATTTTCATTTATTTTCATTTTGACTGTTATATCACATATCTGACATCACAATGTACAGGGGTGATAGGGGTAAAGAACTTGAGGGAGGGGCTTAAATTTATGACGTAACCAGAGCGGTGACTGTGATTCGCGGCGGTACATTGTGACGTCAGATGATACTTGATATAACAGTCCATATGAAAATAAATTCAAAATCAACGTGGTGGTGTCTAATTCATGGATAATAAGGTATGGTAATTAATAATCTAGTATTCTAAATGATAAAACAGTAAGTTGACAAGGGCTTTAATGCAGAGACTTATTTCTGTATTTTAAAAGAGATCTAGTTTTAAATAATAATAGTAATAAATATATAGGGTAAATATATACTTTTTGCCACAATATTTAAACAAGGTAATTTGTATGTGTTAGAGTAAGTTCAGGACATACAAAAATATAGATCCACTTTTCACTTGAGCATTTTGGGGGCAAGAGTGACATTTTTATGACCTGGTATTGCGATGCTCAATCAATGACGTGAAAATAATGTAAAATCAGATCCACAGACAAAATGAAAATAAGTTGTTATTCCAGTCACTAGTAGTAGCTTGAAACCAAATATTGATTCTTCTCCTTCTCTTCTTCTTTAAATATATATATATATATATATATATATATATATATATATATGTCTCTCTCAGTTTTACTATACATAATCAATGCTTTATGTAATTAGTTAGGAAAGGTTAAAACCATTTCGGTTTGAATTGATAATCAAAGAAATGGATAGGAGAAACCAACAAGCGCCTTACCACGATGAGGTCCGCAGCTCGGTGAAAATCTTGATGGCACAGGTTACACACATATTTACAATTTTACTAAGACGTTTCGAGGGCAACAGCCGTCTTAGTAAAATTGTAAATATGTGTGTAACCTGTGCCATCAAGATTTTCACCGAGCTGCGGACCTCATCGTGGTAAGGCGCTTGTTGGTTTTTCCTATCCTTTTCTTTGATTATCAACATAATCAATGCTTTAGTTAATCACTTTCACTGTAGCAGTATATAATACTCACATTACATATTAATATTAATTATGAGACTGGTTTGCTATTTAAATCTGAAAAAAATAATAGTAGGATAATATTAAGCAAAAACTAAATATCTTATAATGTAAAACAATTCAATAGGCTTTATGGAGACTGCAAAAGGAGTTTCTGATCTGTATACTTCCGTATTGCAACACAAGTCTACAGATTGTTGAATTGTTATTACTTTTTCATTCTAATTTATAGGCATAGTTGAGTTGAAATACGGGGGGGGGGGGGGGGGGGGGGGGGGATATTTGTCATCAAAGAAACTAACTAACTAAACTTACTATGGTTAATTCTGTAACTAGGTGAAGATTGTGGTGGCTGTTAACACAAATATTTACACATAAACTGAACCATCAAAAACTTCACCTAGCTAAGGACTTCATCATGGTGAGGCACTTTTTGGTTTACCCATGACCATAGCGTAGGGAGTCCTATATTTTGTATATTGATGAAGATCTTGCTAGCACAGATTTAAAAAAAAAAATAATAATAATAATAATAATGCATATTAGTAGCTGTTGGCACTTAACTCCAAGAGAAATGGAGCGTTGCCTTTGTCAGCCCTTGCAGACTCTGAGAAGAACTATGAATGATGACTATTGCTGTTTTTTTAAGTTTATCTAGGTATGGTAGGGGAGAGGGTGGGAAAGAAGATGGATAAAAGGAAAGAATGGAGCAGAGGAATAAGAGTAATATGGAAGTAGAAACCTAGTTGTTGTTTTTTCCTTATTCTTCTTCTTTTTCTTATCACTGTGCTAGCAAGATCTTCACCAAACTATGGGATTCTCCTCACTATGGTAATGCCCTTGCTGCTTTTCTCGTATCCTTTTCCTTCAAATTTGTGACACCTAACTGTGATGGTTTATTTTCCTTAATACACACATACATATATATAGGATTACCTATATATATATATATATATATATATATATATATATATATATATATATATATATATATATATATATATATATAATATGTATATTATATAGGGTGCTCCGATTTAATGTCCAAAGTCCACTTGACAGTGAAAAAAAAAATTGTCCAATCAACCCTACATTTTGGATTTGTCTATTTCAGGTCATTTGCAGCAAAAAAAATAATAATAATAAAATAATAAATCAAGTTCAAATGGACTTTATACATTACCTATATCATATACCCTTGATATATGTATGTTTGTCTCCGTTTAAAGTTGTCACAATTCCCATTTCCTAATTGAAAACAAAGATATTAACGTTTCTCAACCTGATTAAACATTACAAACTTGCTCTCATCAATAATTGTTTTTCATATTATAAGCATTTATTGTTTTAGTTAAATAATTTAGCCTTTTTTATGGACAAAAATATATTTTGTATCTACAATTACTTAATATAGCTTACTATGAAACAAAACACATAATTTCTAAAGCTCAACTCATGCAACTTACAACAGAGGAAGGAGGTGGTATGAATTTAATGTTTTGATGTGATTTTTTCTCGTTCTTAAATTACCTATTGTGTACCCCTTGCACATCCTTGCGCTCAGTTAATTGTCATCTTGTGGTGGTAAATACGTTGTCCAGTTTATAGGTGAAATAAAATTTTCTTTATTGATGTAATAATAAGATCTTTTTAAAAGTGTTACAGGCCAATTGGGGCCGAGAGTATTGATGTTGTTGAAAGCAGTCATTTTAATTTTTGTTTTAAATATAACATTTGACACCCCCTCCCCCCTTACTAATAATATAGCGTCTTTGAAATGTGAGTGGCATCAGTCTATGTACGAAGGTTCACGTAATATGGCTGAAATGGCCCTGTCTTAATAAAAGGTTATTATTATATCATAAAAGTATGCTCTGTGTAAATGAAATTGCAACCAATTTGTATTTTTAGGATAAAATGCTATATCCAAAAGGTCTACTGCAATATTTACATGTATTTTGTTATTCTTAATAAATAAAAATAAAGTGTCAAAAAAAATTTTTTTAATTATTTTGCAAGAATTCTCATTGCATTGCATAATTTTTGCAGTATTTATAAATATGACATTATGACATGGCATAATACTTATGGTTATAAAAATTTAACACCTTGTTTTTTGCAACTGAATTTTGAATTGATCCTGTTCCCACACAGTAATAATTAATCTGGTGTCCATATTTTTAAAGTTTGTAACAAAAGTTTAAACAGAAAGTGTGTATAAGAATAGCGAGTTGTGGAGATACATCAGTACATCAAAAGCAGCAATGCTATTTGCTTACACTGATTTAGATGTATAATGTCATACTCATAACTATCCTGATATCTGTAAAACTGCTCTAGTTTTTGAACAATTTTGCAACAGTCAAATTGATTGTGACATTATTGATCTATATGTGACCAGTATGTGCCAGTAAGCTTGTTTGTAAATCTTTTTTTTTTTTTTTTTTTTTTTTTTTTTTTACTTTGGAACATAAAAAACTGGCAAAACATAATACATAATATACTTTTTAAATACGATAGTGCATTATTTGGGGGCAAGACAACAAGTTTGCAAACAAACCTGATCTAATTAATCGATCATGTTATTATAACATAATATAATGCAAATATATAATTTGCATGTTATGTGCTGCTTATTCAATATCCTTGTAAAAGTCAAACAAAATGTTTTTAAAAATAACATGTTAGCTTGGCATGTTTAGCCAGTGACGGCTACTTGACGGCAATAGGAATTTTTCTAGCTATTTCTTCCTTTTTAGTCTACTTTTTACTAAAAATATATTTTATATACAAGCTAAACATAAATGAATTTTACCTGTATTTATAATACTTTTTATATTTATTACTTCATAAAATAAAAGCCCAAAAATTATATTATGTAGCTTTGTATCTCCCTAGTCCGAATGAATCTTTCCTGAATAGTCCTGAATATTCCTATCATATGTCGGTGTCTTTTACATTTAACATATCGTCGGGATAGAACACAAACAGTGTATCTACAAAAGCAGCTAAGTCAAAAATCTTATCTTTTTGTAAAATAATTTGAACCTTGCTGCTTTTGTAGATACACGGTTTGTGCTCTAACCCGACGATATATAATTGTGCAATATGTGAAAATTAAAGTACTTTTGTGTGGTATACCCACATAAAATACTTATATTTTCAAACTGCTCCCTTTATTTGATAAAATTGACAGACACAAAGTAAAATATATACTTGAAGAAGCCGACAGACACCCTGTAGCAGAGAGGGCAAGTAACTTCTAATTCATGAGACACTGGCTATAAATAACATACCCCCCCCCCCCTCTTTCTTCTTTGCAACTGTCTAAAAGTAGGAAAATTAAAAAATAAATAATAAAATAAATAATAATAAAAAAAATCATAATTATGACATCTGGATCATTTATTGATTATCTAAAAGTTTTGGTTACTCCAGACACAACCACATAAGCATTTCTACATTTAAATGAACGTACATTTCAATATTTATTTAACATGTTTTGAAATAAAGTTTTGAACATAATTATTCATTTCTTTATCACATAAAAAGTCACATTTGTCATTAGTTTTTAGAAAAGAGCGACGAATCCCATTTAAGTGTTGAGCTAAAATATTCAATTCTTCAGATTTTGTGCCTGCAATTTTTGCTGCTTGAATATGAGAGGAGATGCATTTACGAAACACGATATCTAACTTTTGCAGTACTGTTTCATTTGAAGACTGGTGGACTAGGCTTTCTTGTGGAGATTTGGAATGAAAGTGCTCAGTATGTGCAAATGATGCCTCAATTAAATCTCGTATTGCAGCAATAACTGCCTTCTCTCCTGAATTGCCATTTACAGAGTAGAAGAAATCTCCATTAAAATAAGCAGATACCTGCAAGAAAATAGCATACAACGTTATTTTTTTTATTTTTTTTCCCCGCTTGTACTTGGGAGAGTTTGGATTTAGGAAGAGAGCATGTGAGACTAAATTGGAGGACAAAAATAAATATGGAAACTGTTAAACAGCTAATATCTAACCAAATCTGTTGTTTCTATTGTAAGTGATGCAGACTCCCAGTTGGATATTATATCTGGAGGTTCTAATCTAGTGGCCATAAGCTGAATTACATCTTGTGTAACTTGAACAGCTCCAGGTTGACGGTTGCGAATCTCTACTCTTTTCAATGCAGTGTCCAAATCACACCTAAGATACAGCTGAAATCAAAGTTAAATCGCACCCATTAATTCATGTTTATTTTGATCTATTGTTACCAGATTTGAATTTAAATCTACATAATTATAAGTTTGAAGTATTATTCACATGACGCGTAAATTTGACGCGCGTCACAAAGTTGGAGCAATGTAAAGAAATGGAGCCGTTCACATGGTTTTTGAAAATTACATGTGAACGGCTCCATTTGTTTACATTGTTCCAACTTTGTTACGCGCATCGACGCACGTTGACGCGCGTCAAATTTACGCGTCATGTGAATAATGCTTTAGAATGGATATAATATATATTATTAAAAGAAAAAGTTTTGAAATTTTAAGCTTTAAAAGTTTAACAAATAAAGCAATAGGAAAAATTACAGTACATGAAAATCAGAAACAAATTACTTGCTTTCATTGTTAAATTATTTTTGTTCCTTTGATTAATGTTTTTTTTTTTTTTTTTTTTTTTTTGCTTAAATAAGAAAACTGGAAAATGTACAGTATTCCAACAATTACCAATCTGTAAATTTTATTCCACCCCCCCCCCCCCCCTCCATTTCCAGAACTTTATAATGTTCTAGACATGAAAATATCTGAAAATAATATAATAATAACTTCACTAACCTGACAAAATGAATAATTATGTTTGGATGCTAAGCGATAGTACATTCTCCTCATGCTTTGGTAATACATATTGTCATCAATTAGGATAACTAGGTGTCCATCATAGCCATGAGACTCCTGCACCATAAAACAAGAATTAAAAATAATTTAACACATCTTATGTGGAAATGATAACACATATATATTAGGAAAAAATTGTCTATGCTATACTGAAATATTAAGGATAATAAACCATTGCGGTTAGGTATGATAAATTTCAAAGAAAAAGGTAGGAGAAACCAGCAGGAGTCTTACTATAACAAAGAGAATCAAAAGTTTGATTAATTTGCTAGCACAGAGATTAGAAACCAACACATGGATATTTTTCGGCAATTAACCCTAAGAGAGATGGAGTATGTTTTGCCTTCATCAGTCCTTACAGATTCAGAGAGAAACTATGAATGATGGCTCTGCTGGTGTTACACTGTGGTATACACAGGTGTGGCGAGGGTGGCGGAAGTATGGTAGAAGATGATAAGCAAGAATAAGGGAATCAGGAAAGTGGAATAAGAGCTTGGGAGAGTAGTGCGGGGGGTAGGAGTGGGGATGGTTTGGATGTGTGTTAACATGTATTAAGCTCAGGTTGCCCAAACCTGTGGCTGAACATGTGGCCTCTCACAACAACAAAAATCAATGACTGCTTGGCAGTGGGCATTAGCATATCAATACATTTTACAATCCAGGAAGGCAATACACTGACCTGGGTCTAATAACTTAATAAACATTAACACACATATAAATTGTCCCCACTCTTACCCCCCTCACTACTCTCCTGATCCCTTATTCTACTTTCTCAGTTCCCTATTCCTCTATTCCCTCATTTAATCTTGCTCATCATCTTCTTCCATACTTACCCACCCTCACCACACCTGTATATTATACTACAGTTTAACACCAGCAGAGCCATCATTCATAGTTTCTCTCCACGTCTGTAAGACTGATGAAGGCAAAACTCCATCTCTCTTGGAGTTTATTGCCGAAATATATCCACGTGCTAGTTTCTCATCTCAAGATTTTCACCGAACTATGGGACTCTCTTCACTAATTCTTGTAAGGCCCTTGCTGGGTTCTCATATCCTTTTCTTTAAAATTTATTATACTGTATAGAATTTGGTTATTTACTTTACAATTATAAATAAATATTAAAATGTATCATTTTTTTTTTTTTTTTTTTTTTTTTTTTTTTTTTTTTTTTTTTTTTAGCCTAGACTAAAAATTTTACCCACACAGCATATAATAAGGGTATTTGTACTGGCCACTCACATTAATTAGAATTAAGCATTTACATTTTATTCAATGGCATGAACATAGTAAATCGTTCATTTTCAGCACCTCATCTCTATAGCCTTGAACAATGATTTCATCCTGGAACTCATAAGCATGGCGAGGAGGGGGTATACCTCGGGGGGAGGGGGGGGGGGGGCTCATAAGGCTGTTACGACATCACGTGAATCACTTTGCCCATAAGGTTAACATTGCTCTTAACTATACGCGTGACGTCACAGCTGCTTGAGAGCCCCCCTTCCCCCCCCCCCCCCCCAAGCTTTACCTCTCCAGTTGTGAGAAAACCAGTGCTCTAGGCAGTTAGGCTATATACAAAACATACCCACAGCTCAAGTGTGGCATGAATAAACCACACTTTTTATTGGTTGACAGGCATTGATGTGCAAGAAAATTTCAGAAAAACAAAAACATCCAAACCACCAAATAAAATTGCAATATGCCCCATCTGCAATTATCTACACAGTTTTACCTGAATCAAACATGTGATGTGTGTTTGAGTTGAATGAAGTATTTCATCTCTTGCCATACGCCATCCTCCTTCACCTACAGAATTACTTAAAATCTGGTCATAGCAAATGTGTTTTAATTGGAAAAGAGTATTACTTTTCCACACAATAGGCAGTTTTGCTAACAACAATTTACACAGCTCTGTTTTTCCACTACCAGGAAGGCCTATTAGTAACACAATACAAACTTTTGTCATTTCAATTATATTTTACGATTTTATGATCTATATTGAATAAAAATAACAATAATAAAAAAAAAACTTATGAATCACTAAGATTGGGTTTGTTCAACTTGTATTGGTACTTCAACTGATGCTTGAACTGCTGCTGTTGCTGCTAACTTTTCATTGGCTTCATTCATTTCCTGTATTCTACGATTGACAATTATTGGCTGCACTTCCATATACACTGCTAATATTTTGTGATTTGTTTTCACATGTTTACTTGAGCACAGCTCAACGCAAGAAACCTGCAATGAAATACAAGAAAAAGAATAATTTTATGACGCAAATAACACAGAGGTTGTGGTTTTCATGACAATTTGATTGAAACACCCACACATATGAAAGACAATTGTGAGTGGTATTACAACATAACTAACAGCACACACATTTAATGAGCAAAAACTTTTGTGAGGTAGCACAACATACAGGGTGTTTTTTTTTTTTTAGGTACAGTACTAACACATTTACTTGCCTCATCTCTATGAAGGTCTCGATTGTTGAAGTTATTAATGCAATTAGAGAAGCAGCCCTCTGATATTTGGTTGTAAAGTTGCAGAAAATCCTTGAACTGGAAAAAAGAATGAAATTACTTGTGGTGTGTGTGTGTGTGTGTGTGAGGAGGGGGGGGGGTATATCTGGCAAAAAAATGTCTATGCAAGAAACTTGATCCCATTTACTTCATTATCTATGTACACATGATTGGTATTATATTTTACCATTCAAACACTGACGCTATATTTGCAATTTTATCCGTATGGGAAAAATATGTAGTGGATTTAAATGGTAAAATATATTATTAGGTATTACAATCCTGTTTTTTTTTTTTTTTTTTTTTTTTTTTTTTTATTATTATTATTATTATTATTATTATTTTTTAATTTTTACTTTTCA
The DNA here is from genome assembly GCA_949318235.1 of Ecdyonurus torrentis. Taxonomy (NCBI): domain Eukaryota; kingdom Metazoa; phylum Arthropoda; class Insecta; order Ephemeroptera; family Heptageniidae; genus Ecdyonurus; species Ecdyonurus torrentis. Next base: position 12,708,098 of record OX439127.1, on the reverse strand, counting down.
ATAATGACCTTTAAATTTTTTAAGTGTACTATTTGTCTATTACATTTTTAAACATCACAATAATAAAGAAGTATTTAGGACCTAAACGAGCGCCAGTCTAAAGAACAAGGTGAAAAATGTATGCAAAGTTGACTCCAAATAAGCAGAGTATGGTTTTCGCTAGAAAATACAGTAGCGCATTTTTGGCAATGATTCTAAAGGCAAGATAGGTCACAAAACCATTTTCAATATTTTTGCATGTATATTGTGCAGTCTTAGAGAGTAACCCTAAAAAATTGAAAATTGCTATTAGCGTGTTCTATCGTACCTTTAGGATCATTTGTTTCTTACTTACATGCATACACATACATACTTACATACATAAATACTGTTTAAAGCAAGAAAAATGTTAACAAAGGAAATGTAGCTCCAGAAAATTACAATTGTAAGTGCATGTCTGTTGCTGCATTTCTCCGTCTTTTCAGGCTAGTTGTCAATGCAGTGACCAATGGCTTAAGGTACTACTTTAGGGTAGCAATGTTGTTGTAAAATTTAATTTAATATCACTTTTTAGGTTCATAATGAACCAAGGAACAATTCTCTATACTCCAAAAAGTTTCGGCTCAAATCAAATCTTCCGCAAATTAGCATTAAAAGTCGTTGGGATACGCCCCCTTTAACACGCAAAACATACAAAACTTCAAGCTCCCCGTGTGCAAAATTTTTCTTGACCAACTTCTAAACAAAAAATACTAGTGTGTTCTATAGATCAAGTTTTAATGAATTTGACTTTTTAAACGATTTTTACGAGACATTTATAGAGAAAAAAATTAATGAAGATTGCATATTCACATTAACATGGGTCAATTTGCGATAATTTTTTTCTCGGCAGATTCGTTCTAGAAAAATCTAAAAAATCATTTTTCATTAAAAATCAACACGAAGAACAAGCTAGTATTTTTTTTAACCGCTTAAAAAAATTTGAAGTGGGTCAAAATTAGGGTCCAAATATAGGTTCATTAGCATTAGGGGGCGGGGCATTTGCGATACTTTGACGCTCTGTTGCGACGAGAGTTTTGAAGATAGAATTTTTTTGATTTCATTTTTGGGTACCCCAGCCTTAACTTAATTCAAAGTCATAATAAAAAATTTTCACTCCTACCCTAAAGTAGTACCTTAAACACACACACCTCCTTGACTAGATGGTGCACATCTTCTCTCTGTCTCTGTCTCTCTCTCTCTCTCTCTCTCTCTCTCTCTCTATATATATATATATATATATATATATATATATATATATATATATATATATATATATATATATATATATATATATATATGATATCTCACATCCTGTGTAAAGAACAATATTACATGTAAAACCAAACATGTTTATAGAAAACATATTTTCTTCCTTTTTTTTTTTTGGTGGGGGGGGGGGGGGGGTCAAGCAGGCAAGAATAATATTTTGGTTGATGTGCACCAGCTAGTCAAGTAAGGTGTACGTATTTATGTCATTGGTCACTGCATTGACAACTAGCTTGAGAGGGCAGAGAAATGCAGCATTGTTGTTATTGTAATTTTGTGGAGCATTTGTTAACATTTTTCTTGCTTTAAACAGTACATATCATGACGCTCTATAGCAGGGGTGTCAAACATGCAGCCCGCGGGCCGCAGTCATTTTGTGTGGCCCGTGTTGAACCTCCAATTAAAAAAAATTACATTAAATAAAATATAGTAATAATAAAAATGTATAATTACAGATTTAGTCCCACCTTTTCATGATTTTAAATTAACAATGTTAATATTTTCAATTAAATGTATATTATTTTCGCAAAAATCATTAGCCACGCCATCTTTTTGAAAAAATTTCACCTCCGGCGGGGCCCTATCTGCCCCTCACTGAAAGTCTGTGGCCCGCAAATTATTTCGAAGGTACGATTTGGCCCGGCATACAAAATGAGTTTGACACCCCTGCTCTATAGGATGCTCATAATAAGGAAGACTACAACAAAATTTAGGGGGTAATTTTATTTCATATTCTAAAAGAGGACATTGTCCTGAATCGATACATATGTAAATTTCTAATTTTTGAGTTCATTAAGTATTTTTAATTATTTTTTGAAAATCATGAAATGACATTACAGGCATCAACTTAAGCATGTGGGCATAGGAAAAAGTTGCAGCCTGTGACGTCATTTTGTGACTTTCAAAAATTAATAAAAAATACTTACTGAACTCAAAAATTAACACATGTATCGGTTCAGTCAACGAAGCTAAAGATAACGTAAGGCATCGACTGCGCATTTCATGCGTCTGCTGCAAGATTTAAATATTTATTTCCGGTATTTTTCACGTTTTAATGGCGGGAAAATATTATCGTGTGTAATTTTTTTTTGAAAAAATGAAATTTTACCGGAAATAGATCTCGTTGATCGGGCAAATTCGGAAAAGACGAACGAAATTCGCAGTCGTTGCCTTACGTTACCTTCAGCTTCGTTGGGTTCAGTATAAACCCTCTTTTAGAACATGAAATAAAATTACCCCCTAAAAATTATTAGTCTTCCTCATTGTCACATAAATGAACAGGTTATATTTTCAGATAGACCAAAAACTGCATGTATATAAATTGAAGTTGTTTTTTTTTTTTTTTTTTTTTTTTTATGTGCCTGAGTGCTTTTGGCCATTTCATTTTTTTTAAATGAGTATTTTCATGGGTGTGAGATTTGGAATATATAAATATATAAATTCAAGCTGTTAGATACTTGCATGATCATATTCTAAAAGCAGTCTCAGTTCCAGCAGGCCATGCTTATGTAATTTTTATTGATTTCTTGAAAGCATTTGACATGGTGGATAGAAAATTGTTAATGCATAAGCTCATCAATACTAGAAAACTGCCTAAAGAATTATTAATTTCTATTGCCATGTTGCTTGAAGTCAATTTTGTGATAATCAACGATGGCTTAGTTTTATCTGACCCAATCTTGCAGAGTAACGGAGTTCTACAGGGTGGTCCGAGTAGCCCCCTCTTATATAACCTCCTCACACATGACATCTTGGACATTTTAGTTGACCTTATCTGTAATGATCCTGATATCTTTATCAGCATCTATGCAGATGATATCGCTATTATTTGTAATAATATTGTAAAACTTCAAAAAATTCTAGACAAACTTATTGAATGGGCTAATCTGAATGGATTAAAAATTAATGCTACGAAAACAAAAATTGTAAAATTCAGGAGAGGTGGCCCTTTAGCAAAGTCAGATGTAATAACTTGTAATGGAGAAAAGATAGAGTTTGTAAATTCTTTTAATTATCTGGGGGTTATTATGCAACAGACGGGGAAATCTTTCTCTAAACATATCAAAGAACGCTGTCGAAATGCATTGTCATCTTCATTCGCTATCTCAAATCTAAATTCGTTATCTTTGGAAACAGCTATTAAACTGTTTCACCTGAAAATCTCTCCAGTTGCTTCGTACGGCATTGAAATTTTCTGGTCATTTATGTCTATAACAGACTTCAAAAATCTAGAATCTGTTAAGTCTCGGTACTTAAAACGGATACTTTGCTTGTCAAAATTTACGTCGTCAAGGCTGGTTTACGAGCTAGCAGGGGAGGAGTTATTTGTAACGGAACTACAAGTGAAATTTAAATTGTTAAAAACAGATAATTACATTAAATTTGTTAAGGATAGACTAAGTAAAACTGAAGATATCAGCCTGGCCTTCTATAATACCTCTGCATTTAATATTAATAATATTAATGGGTGGAAAGGCCCAAACTGTACAGACAGGCATGTTTTTACCCGTTATGCGGTGCATGGTTTCCACCATGTAATCTGTCAAATTAAAGAATATCACGAGTGTAATGATAAATGTGTATGTGTATTATGTAGTGGCCTATGTACTAGGTACCACTTACTTCATTGTCCATCTCGGACCCTATCATTAAGTCAATATGCAAAAATGTAGACCTATATAAATATGTATATAAATATGTATAAGTACACCTTGGTGTTTAATAAATAAATAATAAGAATATATAAATTAATATTGAATTTTATTTATTAAACACCAAGGTGTACTTATACATATATATTTACATTGCACTCTATAAGTCTACATTTTTGCATATTGACTTAATGATAGGGTCCGAGATGGACAATGAAGTAAGTGGTACCATATAATAAAGAATATATTATATAACTCTAGACCATATGGACGGAATGTCGCCGTTTTTTCTCATCGTGTTTCTGTTCACTGGATGGCAGTAGTTGTACACTTTATCCCTCTTTCTTACTCTCGAAAGGTCTTTTCAGTATGAAAGAAAAGTTTACAATCGCCCTCCAACGGGGGAGGAGGGGGACGAGGCAACCGGAAGGGTATTTAGGGTAGTCACAGCATGAAACCACAAGAGTAATAAAAATTCAATTGAAATATTAACGTTCTCAAATATTCATGATAGTCTTATTTTATCATTTATTAAATAGTTTTTATAAAAAATTAACTTATTTTCTCGTTTCATTCGTGATTCTACAACAATTAGAAGTCAAGTAATGGATTGATATTTTACACTCCCTCCCGAAAAGGACTGGGAAGGGTAGTCACAGCATGAAACCACAAGAGTAATAAAAGTTCAATCGAAATATTAACTTTCTTAAATATTCATGATAGCCTTAAAGTGACACTATCGGACTCCGACAAGTATTTTTTATTTTTTTAATCATTATAAACTGGACTTAATTTCACCCTTGCCACACGTGACAAGTGGACCATAAGGGAGAAAAAAATAATATCTGATAGTAAGTTCTTCATCTCTGACGTCAGAGATGTAACGCAAATGTTACAACGTCAAATTTTACAGGTGATGAGTGGTGAGCCATTTGAATTTCAGTTTCTTATAAAATGAAAAAGGTGAGCTATTGTCATAAAACTAACTCAGGTAGAAAGGATTAAATTAGTGAGTTAAAATAAAATTAATTTTTTACTCTGATCATTGTGCAAACTATTTATTTGTAATTGTCATAAAATTTGCATTGGAATACATACCAAAATCAAATTCCTAGCCTAATTAGAAGGGTTTTAAAATTGATCAGACCAATTATTGATTAATAAATCAATATTAAAATCTTTTCTTCTAATTGGGGTAGGAGGTTGATTTTGGTATGAATTCCAATGCAAATTTTGTGACAATTACAAATAAATTGTTCGCACAATGATCAGAGAACAAAATTAATTTTATTTTAACTCACTAATTTAATCCTTTCTACCTGAGTGAGTTTTATGACAATAGCTCACCTTCTTTATTGTGTGACTATCTTTTCACTTTTAACACACCCCTCATACACTTATGACCCCCCTACATTTCTTTTTGCGCAATGTTGCCACACACCGCTCTGGCAGCTGCTCTGGCTCTTAAACATATTAATTTAATTAACCCAATTAAATTCATTTTTGATCAAAAAGTTTTTTTTTTGGTAATTTATGCCTCAGAGACACTATACAAGGTATGGGAATAACACTTGTCTTCACTGTAAAGAATGTCTTTAATTTTATCATTTATTATGTAGTTTTTTTAAAAAATAACTTATTTTCTCGTTTCATTCATGATTCTACGACACTTAGAAGTCAAGTAAAGCATTGATAGTTTTCACCTCCTCTTGAAAAAGATTGCGCAAAAGAAAAAAATATATATTAGAAAAAGGCAAAATGTTATATACAAGGGAGGGATGAGTTTTCGAATGCATCGTGTGTGGGTGGGGGGGGGGGGGTTGGGATGACAGAGTCACCTGGTGAACGCGAACGGCAGCAGTGTCAAAAACGGAGACACAATATAACATAGGGTATGAAGTAGCCTGGTGGTACCTAGTACATAGGCCACCACATAACAAATATACACATTTATCATTACACTCGTGATATTCTTTAATCTGACAGATTACATGGTGGAAACCATGCACCGCATAACGGGTAATAACATGCCTGTCTGTACAGTTTGGGCCTTTCCACCCATTAATATTAAATGCAGGGGTATTATAGAAGGCCAGGCTTATATCTTCAGTTTTATCTGTTTTTAACAATTTAAATTTCACTTGTAGTTCCGTTACAAATAACTCCTCCCCTGCTAGCTCATAAAACAGCCTTGACGACGTAAATTTTGACAAGCAAAGTACCCGTTTTAAGTACCGAGACTTAACAGATTCTAAATTTTTAAAGTCTGTTATAGACATATATGACCAGAAAATTTCAATGCCGTACGAAGCAACTGGAGAGATTTTTAGGTGAAACAGTTTATTAGCTGTTTCCAAAGATAACGAATTTAGATTTGAAATAGCGAATGAAGATGACAGTGCATTTCGGCAGCGTTCTTTGACATGTTTAGAGAAAGATTTCCCCGTTTGTTGCATAATAACCCCCAGATAATTGAAAGAATTGACAAACTCTATCTTTTCTCCATTACAAGTTATTACATCTGACTTTGCTAAAGGGCCACCTCTCCTGAATTTTACAATTTTTGTTTTCTTAGCATTAATTTTTAATCCGTTCAGATTAGCCCATTCAATAAGTTTGTCTAGAATTTTTTGAAATTTTAAAATATTATTACAAATAATAGCGATGTCATCTGCATAGATGCTGATAAAGATATCAGGATCATTACAGATAAGGTCAACTAAGATATCCAAGATGTCATGTGTGAGGAGGTTATACAAGAGGGGGCTACTCGGACCACCTTGTAGAACTCCGTTACTCTGCAAGATTGGGTCAGATAAAACTAAGCCATCATTTATTATCACAAAATTGACTTCAAGCAACATGGCAATAGAAAGCAATAATTCTTTAGGCAGTTTTCTAGTATTGAAGAGCTTATGCATTAACAATTTTCTATCCACCATGTCAAATGCTTTCAAGAAATCAATAAAAATTACATAAGTATGGGGCCTGCTGGAACTGAGACTGCTTTTAAAATATGATCATGTAAGTATCTAACAGCTTGAATTTTGAAACATATAATTACAATGGCCAGAACAAATAGATGTTATTATGACTTTTTTTTTTTTTTTTTTTTTTTTAATGCAGCCCATAGCAGATATCAGATCATCAGCATACACCCATGTTTAAATATGTACACCTCTTGAAAATGAATCAAGAATGTAGGCATCCCACAACCATACTATGCTATTTTTATGAGAAAACGCAGCGGCCGCCACAGCCCCGTTATAAGCTTTTGTCCAGAGGTGTACATATTTAAACATGCATGCTGACGATGACCTTTGTGTTGCATTGTAAAAACTTACATTTCTTAATGAAGCAGAGTCCATTGAAGAAACTTATTCAAATGTCTGCTTCAGACGCAGTAACGCAGATATAGACAAACAGGTCCAGTTCACTTTGGTCACTTTTTTGTGTGCGATGTTGACAAATACCCTTTAAACCAATAAAACAATTTTTGTTACATGTATGAAACTATATATACAGTACATAAATATGTATGTCTATGCCCTATATATACATAAATATACATACAGTATCCAATACATATAAGAATAAAAAGTCATTACATCACACATATATATGCACAGCAGCACAGCACCTGCACTGTAGGCACTGGACCAAGACCAACTTTAAGACTGGACTCAATACAACACATATGTACAACAGCAACAATACAGCCTTATCGCGTTGTCTGATCCGGTTCAGTTCTTGTGAGATCACAGAAGTTAAGCAACATCGAGCGTGGTCAATACTTGGATGGGTGACTGACTGTAAAAAGTTTCGTACTCATTCAAGTGCTGAAGCGTATTATTATTATTTGGTTGTAAATATGGTGATAATATCAAACAAGATCATTAAGCGGCCGAAAAGTGGCATGTCTACCATAGCTGTACTCACATGATGGAATGACCATGTGCTCCCTTCATTGGGTACTGCCATCATGTACAGCCATTAAAACGGAAACATGATTTCACGTTAACGAGCACTGGTCTGACCTTATACAGATTTGGTATTTGGAGCCCAAAATAGTGTAAGTGCGTGGGGTCTACGTTGTAAGAAAGTTATATAACAGAAAGTTAATATGAAAAATGATTTAAAAATAGCATTCAATTGCTAAAAATACAGTAATATTTATATGTACACAAAAAACAGCATGTGTGTGTGTTACTAACAACAACAACAACAATAAAACAACCCAATATCCAATATATGACTTACAAAGATCAACAACAGAACATATATAATATGTATGATATGTATGCATGTATAACATGTACATACGTATACATATATATACCGTTCATTATTTTTGCAAGCCTTCTTGTCCTGACTGGTATGTATGTATCCAGTAACTTATCTATAAAGTTCTTCAATCCAGGACCAGTCCACAACCTGAAACCTGACTGCAGCTGTGCAAATCGCAGTGCTGCTTGCTGCAAACTGCAAGTGATAAGCCAGACTGCAGCTATAATGTTATGTTTACATACAATTACATATACTGTGCTCGTCTCGTAAGTACATACCTTGGCTGCAGCTGATGCCGACCTGCGACGGTGTACTGCACGCTGCGTGCAAGGAGAAGGAGGCAGGATATTGCAGTTACAATGCGTATCCTGCTCGTATCTTGGCCTGATCTTGGCTTTTGCTTTTGTTAACAGTGAATTCACTGTAGTAGCAAAGTTATCAAGAAGTTGTCTCCGCTCCGAGCTCCACGTTAAGAGTTGGAGCTGAAAGTACAATCACGCGCGTATTGACATTCACTTGTTGACTGCAGTGCTGAGCAAGGTCGTTTTTACATTTGTGTCGATCTCTTTTCCGTAAGTTTGTACTTTAGAGCGCACATATCTATGAGTTAGCTTGCGTTTAGTATACAAGGCAAACAGCTGAATCACAAAGGACAAAGGGTGGCGTACGTAAAGCGTATAGCAGGGCGTTCGGGTTGGCAACCAGGTAATTTTTTTGTTTTTTTTTTTTTACTTGTATTCTGTAATTTTATTGACAATTAGATAAAATTATGAACTTTAACGCATAATCAATGCTTTGCTTTATTAGTGTAAACGAAATATTTCTTAATTTTTCTTTCATTTCAACTCCTATATATAACTATATGCCATAACTTTGTACACTGTCCATATACATACATACATATATATACATTTTATTATGTATGTACATATACATACATACATATGTACGCGTACGCAGCTGTGTGGCGCTGTGTGGTAGATAGTGGTAGATAGTCAGTTGTTGGCTTGCATAATGCTACGTCTATACGAGGACTTTATCCACAGGATAAAGCCGGTCATAGGATTAAATCCTCGTTTAGACGTTGATTTAATCCGCACACAGGATTAAATCTCGAATAGGATAAAGCCGGTCCGAGGAGGGCGATTTTCTCATCTAATCCTATTGATCGTCAATTGTTTTCAGTGTTTTTGCGCAGTTTTTAAAGCAAAACCATTAATTAATGTGAGAAAAAACTGTGATTTGAGTATTTTAGGGTTAAAATTTTGTAGTAATAATTATTGGAGAGATAAATATAAATATATAGTATAGAAAAAAATACTTATTGAAGTATTGCAATAATTATAAATATAGAAATAGTGATTTATTTACTACAATTACATTTTTCTCAACGTAAGTATAAATTTAAAAATAATAAATTTTATTATTTACCTCATTAAAATATATACAGTAAAATAATTAATAATACGTTAAACTTATTGAAAATAAGAGAAAATTGGAAGAAAATCTTTTTTTTTAATGTGATGATAGGGTTAATAATTAAAATAGTTAATTACCAATGTAATTATTAATTGTTTATTAGCCTTGATTAAAAAAATAATTTATTTTACTCAAATAAGTACGAAAAAATAAAAGTAAAAGCACACAGAAATCTGCATAACTTCGTACCGGTAGTGAGATTAAATATAAATTAACACTTCGCAATTTTTGACACCGCATGTCAATTTTTATGCATATTTTTATCAAAAGAGGGCGTAAAAGCTAACTTTCAATTGTTTTTAAGATGTTGCAACACTGTTAATCACATGCGTTAATCCACTCGTTTAGACGTTCACGATAGGATTTATCCTATGACCGGCTTAAGCCTGTTTCCCGTATAGAAGGGGCATAATGGCTTTTTACAGGTTAGTGAAATGGAAAAGGTCGATTCTCCATTGTTGGCACTGTGAGAAATATGACTTTGAGAGCATTTTTGATGCCACTATATTGAGTCCTGACTATTGAATGGTTGAGGAGATAATATATCTTTTTTTTTTAAGTTTTCGTTAACCCGCATCTGCCAACAACTGCAGAGTGTCGATCATATTGCAAGATCGAGATGCTTTCAAGCTAGATCTTGTGTGTGTGTGTGTGTGTGTGTGTATGTGATAATATATAATTGCAAATTTAGAGCGATCCCCACATATATATATATATATATGCATACATATCAGGCAACCAGATTATGTAATATATATATATATACCATACATATGTATGTATGTATATATATTACTACATAAATATGATATGATTTTTAAATGTGTATAGTGCGTATACTGTACCATATAATTTATACATACATACATACATACATACATACATACATACATACATACATACATATCATGACGCTATAAATCCCTTTCAGGGTAAGCCAACACAGATGTTTTATCCTGACCCAGTGATAGACCTCCACAACTTCCTATCCTGACATATACTTCACTTGCTTCCGCCAGTCTCATACCTTGTTTCATACATTTCCTTTTGCATTTCATACTGCGTACATTCTTATTTTTCAAACATCTTCCAACCACCTCAGACCATGATGTTTTAGGCCTGCCTCTATCTCTCCTTCCATCCACTCTACTATGATTTACCTGCTTTGCTATTCTTTCATCACCCATTCTCTCAACATGACCATACCACCGTAATACACTGTTCTCATACTTCTCAATTTATATCATTCATATTACATGATTATATTGTATGTAAAGGGATAAGGGATTATGTATGCCTGCAAGAGTATGACAAATGATCGTGTATGTATGTACGAGGGTCGGAGGAAAATTCCTGAGAAATGCATATATGCATATGTACATATACATAAATATTAATATTAGGACAAAATAAAAAACTGTCCATGTGCATGTGGTATCTTTGCATATCTTTGTGAATGTGGTATTGTAATAGACAAACTTAAAATTTGCATATCACTGTGTCATTTATTAAGTATATGGTGCTAACTAATGTGAAGCAAAGTCGGCTGCTCCAAGAAATGGCAAAAAAATGTGCTGGGGACAAGCATCAAGTATGGTAAATGTACTAGTTATCGGCAGGCCGCAGTTAACGGCAGGCTCTTTTTACGGCAAAAGTAATAAGTTGACGAGATTCTAACTAGAACCAACTATCTTAGAATTCTGTCTACTTGCCATACCACTGCTTAAAACTCTTGTATCACTAAAGAGGGCCGAGATAAATAGGAGTGCCGATAACTGCGGCAGTGTCGGTTTGGCTGTTTCTCAACAATACTATAGGAATTTGAACCTTAACTAGTCCTATTACCATACCTGGCAGGGAAATAAAAGTGTGCAATTCATGATGTCACATTAGAAACAATAAGGGACAATGCTCCATCATATCATGCAGTTTTCAAGTGGATACAGTATCTAAATTTTAGACTGGTTATACTGACCGTTGAAGTTGACCCCTCTAAAATGGCTAAAATCAGCTCCCACTCTCAATATGATTTAAAAAGTACAGTATGCCAAATTTTGCTTCAAGACCAAAATATTGTATATCAGCAGAAAGCCAAGACTTTGGGCTATTATATGATATAAAAAAAAGTTATACAAACACAAAATTTTAGGTTAAAAAAGCTGCTAGAAAAAGATGTGCCGCATATGGGCAACATAACAACTTGTCCAATTGTGGTACCCATTTTTAAAACAATTTTAATGCACTGAATTTTTTATTTCCATAATTCATTTCATTTTACTTAATAGTCTAGAGTCGGCTGATATATTACATATGTTGGTGTTAAAGCAAAACTTGGTGTACATACTTTTTTTAATCATATCAACAGCAGGAGCAGAGTTTGGCTATTTTAGAGGGGTCAACTGCAATGGTCAGTATAACCAGTCTAAAATTTAGATACCTATGTATTTGAACACTGCAGTATATAATAGGGTATTGCTTCTTATTGTTTTCAATGTGACATCATGAATTTCCCTTGCATACCTTTGTTTCTGTGCCAAATACTTAATGCTGGTCTGCAGTACATTTTTTTCGATCATTTTTGGTAAAAAAAAAAAAGAAAAGAAAAGAAAAGAAAAAAGAATAGTAATAATAATAATAAATAAATAAATAAAAAATAACAACCCAAAAAGCAGTCATGGCAAGGGAAACATTTTGTGTTAAACGCAATCTAAGTAAGGTAACTGCAGAAAAAAAAGAAAGAAAAAGCATTTTGAGGTCCTCCCACAATCACCCCAATATAATTGCGTTAAGGGATGGAAGAAAGACTTGATCAATTGCATTAGTCTCTAATATATATTAATGTGAATATATATTCTCAATTAACTATTATTAACTATTAATTTTTTTTCTAACCAAAATATCAAGTGTATAGGCCTATATATATATATATATATATATATATATATATATATATCGATGCTTACCCGTCGAAGTGAACAAACTACACTTTATAAATTTGGGGAAAAGTGAACATTCTACACTTTACAATTTCCAAGTTCCCCCATCTAGTTCTCATGTTAAAACGCGTAGAAGTACCAAACACAGATCGTTCATTTTGAGTGAAATTTGTAAAGTGTTGTTCGTTCACTTCGACGGGTAAACTATATAATATATACATAGGCCTATATATATATATATATATATATATATATATATATATATATAATATGTATATCGATGTTGTTGCGAGCAATATGTGTAACTCGTTTTTTGTCACGCGTAGCAATATGTGTACTGTATCTCGTTTTTTGTCTAGCTTAGCAAAACGTGTAAGTCATTTCCGAATGTAATGTAGATGGCGCTCGACTTACACATATTGCTTCGCGTGACAAAAAACGAGATACATATATTGCTACACGCAACAAATAAAGACTTACACATTTTGCTTTGCGTTACAAAAAACTAGTTACACATATTGCTCGCAACAACATCGACATATATGTATTCTCAATTATAAATAATTTTAAGTGAAAAGAAATTTAAAATCAATTAAAATTTTAGTAAATAAATTATCTAATTGTAATTAAAAATTATTAATAAAATTATTTAAAATAAGTTTCTTGTTATATGTTAATGTTAAAATTAACAAGAATTGTAACTGACTGTTAAACAGTTGGGGTTAAATTGAGAGGTTGTATGTCTGATTTCACCCAATAAAAGCCCTTAATTATTATTATTATTATCAGTCTCAAGGCATACTAGTTGGAGATATAGGACCACTGGGAAGCTTTAATTCTTTTCGTACATATGCGTTTCTCAGAAATTTTCATCTGTCCCTGGTATATAGGCCTATCATATATATTTCACCATGCCGTATACATACAGTTTATATAATAGGCCTATGTAAATCAGAGGAGATTTAAATTATATGCATGTATAACATTTATACACTATGATGTAGAAGAATATTATGCTTTTTCAGCATAAAATTAAAATTTATAATTACCATTCCAATTAACAGTTTTAACTGGTACAGTACCAATACATACAGACACAATATGTTAATAATGAAGGAATTAACGGCAACATTTCAATATCTTTTTTTGACACCCACCACACCCGCACCCGCTCTCTACCTTGATGTGTGTTATCTTTGTGGCATTGTTGCAATATTTATGATTTTTCTATAATATTCAATACTTTGTAATTTATTGTGTCCGTATCTGTACACACACATATATATATATATATATATATATATATATATATATATATATATATATATATATATATATATATATATATCCAAATTACTATACATACAATACAACATCAATTTATTTGGGTATATATTAAAGCTCAACATTATTAAAGAAAAGGATAGAAATATAATACCAGAAATATATACCATAGTCATATGACCCATATAATAGAAGTGCTGGAGAGGGTTTAGAGAGTGTAGAGATACCTCTCCATATAACTGCTACTTTGGTAAGACCCAGGGTCGGCCTGGCCAGGTCCGCTAGTCCGCAATTGCAGACCGGGCCCCCCCGGGTGCTGGCCCTTGCCTTGCCTACAACACACCAATTAAAAAAAAAAAAAAAAAAAAAAAAAAAACGAAGGAAAAAAATTAAAAGGACAATTTCAGACTGATAAATTTTCTTTTTCTTTCAAAAAAAACGACAAAATTACATCCAATCTTAAAATTCCATCCGCTTTTAATTTTTTTAAAAAATTGCAACCCTATAGTGAACTCTAGTGGTCAATTAGCTCATTTAAAAACATTATGATTATTTTATTTGTAGTGTGCATGTCATAAAAATCTCCTAAAAAATTGAAGTATTTGAAGTAAATTCCCACTGAAAAGGGGGCGTGGCCGCAAATTTTTTTTTGCCTGCGACGCTGTTTTGGGGGGCCTCGTCCGCACCGTTCGCGGGCCCTTTTGTAATCTCGCGGACTGGGCCTTTACCTCCCAGGCTGACCCTGGTAAGACCCTTGCTAGTATTTCTCTCTCTCTCTCTCACACACACACACACACACACACACACACACACACACATGCATAGCATGGATTGATGACAAATGACAGTGAGTTTTAAACTTTCCAAACCATGGACTCAAATAGATATATTTCTTGTTTCCAAGACATTAAAAAAAAAATAGAAATTTAGTGTTGTGTGATAAAGTTGTTGCTCTAAAAATACTATAATACGTAGGATTTTTTTTTTTTTTTTTTTTTTTTTTTTTTTTTTTTTTTTTTTAGTACGTAATTTTTATCTTTAGCATATTTAAACTTTGCCATTCATAAGCTGAAGAGGATTTAATTATTTTTGCATGTTAAGTTTTATTACTTCAAATAAGCTTGAATTTGCACATTTTAATACATAAAAAATAAAAATGCTCAAATGTTTTTATGAAAAATGTATATAAATACAAGAGTATTATATAGTGTGTATATTATTTATGTCATTTTTGAGATATGTAGCAAAAAAAAAAAAAAAAAAAAAAAAAACATAACATTTCACCATTTCTATATTATGAGTAATTTTTTTTTCTTTTGTTCTTTAGATACCAATCATATCATGGAGCGCAGGGTTAAACTTAAAACACTTAACAATCACATCTCCTGCAAAATTTGTAGAGGATATCTGGTGGAGGCAACTACAGTTACAGAATGTCTTCATACTTTTTGTAAGAGCTGCTTGGTAAAACACTTGGAAGAGAACAACACCTGTCCGTGCTGTCACATTGTGATCCACCAGTCCCACCCCCTGCAGTACATCAGTTTTGATAGAACTATGCAAGATATAGTCTATAAACTAGTCCCTGATCTTGAAAAAACTGAGGTCAAACGAGAACGCGAGTTCTACAGGGTGAGAGGCCTCCCTTGTCCTCGAGACATCCCTGTCTTAATCGAGCACGAGGGTGAGAAAGCTCAAGATGAAAAGCATGCTGTGAGTGATTATCACAGGCAGGATGAACAAGTAAATGTCAGCCTAGTGTGCGTCGGGAATAACCTGAAGGGATTGAGTCGCCGATACATCCGCTGTTCTGCCCAAGCTACGATTACCCACTTAAAAAAATTCCTGGCAAAGAAGATTTTGAATGCTATGGACCAATATAAAGATATTGACGTCCTATGCAATGATGAATTGCTGGGTAAAGATCATACCCTAAAATTTGTCTTTGTTACAAGGTGGAGATTCAAAGAACCTCCTCTCGTATTGCAGTATCGACCCCGGATTGACTTGTAACTTGATCCGTGTAACCAAGGCTTTTGCACGAGATGTTCTCACCAAGAAACCAATACATCGTCTCTATCGCGTCAAAGCGTTTCAAGTGAAATTATCACGATCTCGCCAAACGTTCCATCTACATAGGGTTTACTGTGTCAGATGGAACGTTTGGCGCGCTCGTGATAATTTGACTTGTAACTTTTTGACGCGATTGGGACGATATAATATTATCTAACCAATAATTTATTAATTGGGTAATGTATTATGTTATATAGAAGAAGAAAAATCACAATATAAATCAACTCTGAAAAAAATATTTCAACAAACTTTTTGTTAATTTATTTTATTCAATCTGATCCTTTAATTAAACATTTTTGCTTAAAATAATTTTTCATGTAACACGTTGATTGTAAAACTATTTTCTTTCCTTTGATTTGTAACATTCAATTAATTAATTGAATTAGTTTCTTTCCTTTAATGTATAAATTGGTTGATTGGTGTTCATTGCATGCACAATCCAAAACGCTGCGTGCTTTCTCCCCCCCCCCCCCCCCACTCCCCCCCCCAGTAAGCACATGATAGTGAGCTAGGCAAACTATAAAAAATGTGGTTAAATGTCTTCATGTGCTCAATTTAAAAGTATTTGTGAATGCACATGAAATGTAGATAAAAAAAAAAAAAAAATGCTCTTGTCTTTCATTTTGAAAGCGCATTGTTTTGGAAATTGTACATTATGGCAAGTGCCGGTCCAAGATTAACAAGTCCCTGATTCTTTGCTGGGAATTGTCTAGAATCCTCATGCAAGAGCCTTAAGAGCTTGAATTCATAATGACATTAATGCGCTAAAACATGGATAAGCCAGGGTCATTTTCTGATCTTTTTTTGTTACCATACAGTTTATAATTTTCTTGGTGTAGTAGTGCTTTTTATATGTTGCTATAATGAGTAATAAAATTAATATATTGAGGGCTACGCGGCATTATGGTACTAATGTAATCTCCGCAGGTACAATTTTAACACATGTACAGCTCTGGCCAAAAGTTTAAGAACAGGGCAGCATCGGCCGCAGCGCTTTCTCATAAAGATAACATAGTGTGTTTGCGGGTTGCCTATGCAAATCGGTCTCAAAATTTTAGCCGGAGCTGTAAAATTTTCGCCACGCCTACTAATGGCACACCTGTACAGGCTAAGCGTATAAAGATGTTTCTAAAGAGGGGAGAGCAAAGAATACAAATGTGCCAAAATTGCACCAGCAGAGATTGGAGTAGTGTCGAAATTCCGTCAAGCTTCAATATACTATAATCACATGCTAATTACATAGTATACTATGTACTATATGTGTTTTAGAGCAAAAAAAAAAATATATATCCCTATATATATATATTTACTGTAGGTATTGAATAAAATTGCTGAGGGCAACATAATGCAAATCATCTTCCTTCTCCTCTTTCTTTCACCACCTTCTTGCTTTAGTTCTCTTCCTCTCCTCCCCTCCCCCATATAATATATATATATACATATATTCTACCTTGATCCTTCTTCTATGCCTTTTATAAAATGTAAATATTATGATATAATTGCATTGCATTTTAATACAGAGTTCAAATTTCATTTTATTAATACTTTGTAATTTTACTTCAAAATTGTTATATATATATATATAATATCGTTGTTGGTCCGCTATAATGTCCGATGTCTAATTGACCTTGAAAAATCAATTACATTGGAATCGACCCCAAATTTTGGATTTTTCCATTTCAGGTCATTTGCTGCAAAAAATATTTTTCAAGGTTAAATGAACATCGAACAGTATAGCGGACCTGCGACGATATATATATATATATATATATATAAATAAGTATATATATGTGTGTGCTTAAAGCACACTATTATGTTGCATAGTAGTCTAGTTTACCATTTGAATCCATCACAAGGATTTCTTATTTATGTGAGTAAAAATTGCATACATCTTGCGTTTTTTTTTTTGTTTTTTTTTTTTTTTTTTTATTTTTTTTTTTAATTTTTAATGATAAAGTATATATCATTAATCACAATCCTATGTACTATTCGTTTAAATGTTTTTGAATTGTATTTGATCCAATCTATTTTCTTCTATTTTTGAAGAATTAAGTTTTTATTGCATGTTAATATTATTATCAATTTTGATGTATGTCTACACTATTTTTAGTTTTATTGATCGTTACAATAAAATAAGATCTGATTTTGGCTTTTTTAACCTGTAAGTATTAATTTACAATAATTTCCAAAGTGTGTAGAATAGTTTTTATTATATATTTATGTTACAATTGTGTATTGCATTTCTGTGCAGTTTAATAAATGTTAAAAAATAAAATAAATGTCTATACCTATAAAAATGAAGATGTAACACTTTTTTTATTTACCCAAAATTTAACTAAGAATCTCTCTAATAGTTCACATTTGTGCTGTAGTTGGATCGATCAAATTTAATAACTTAATTGTAGTATATTTTATACAGTATAATATTGCATACGATTACATTAGCATAAGGTATACTAAATAAGTTATATGAAATAAATAAAGTAAATAAATAAATAAAATAATAAAAAAATGATAATAAATAATAATAAAAATAATATAATAATAAAATTATAAATAAATAAGGTATATAAAAATAGAGGTTATTAATAGCAAAATAATAATGTAACTTACGTCTTTTTTTACTTGTAGGGCAGAAGTAGGCAGACAAGATTTAATAAAACGCCTCTTCTTAAAGCCATAGACCACATAAAACAAAACATGTACTTTTTAATGAACAAACACAAAATGAGATCTTTAAAATTGTTGACAATTTTTACCAGAATGTTAATGTATAGCACCACGAGAGAACGTGAAAATACTGTAACTTATGCATTTGGCGTGACTATTTATGTTCATGACGTCAGACACATGCAAAAATTAGTATGAAAATGTGGTGCGCGGGCTGCATAAATCGGAATTTCTAATCATTGCTACGGAGCTACAGCTGGGTTTTTGAGACAAACTAAAATTATTTATGTAAGTCCCATAAAGTGTTTTGTGATATAAATGCTTATGTTTTTCTCTGGTCTGTCTATTCCTTTAATTTATTTACCACTGTTTTACATTACAGCTTCAACAGTAAAACTTTTAATTTTGTTTAATTTGTTTTTATTAATTTTTTATATTTAAAGTTTTTCATATTTACATTTCTTAGATGAGTTAATAAAAAATAAAAGTTTTTGACATTTTGTTTGTACTAGCTGTCATATAAACTCATCAAATTTGAGTTATATTATATCTATAAACAATACAACTATAATTACTATTTTATAATGATTTTGTATAATTATATATGTAAATGCATCAATTTAAATGAACAAAGTTTATTCGTAATCTATCATATATTATAATGTGTATTATAAAATATATTACCAATTGCAATGTATAGCTAGAGTACTCTGTATATAGCGATCAATTAAATCTATAGCTAATGTAAAGTATACAGGAAAGAAAAAAAATTACATAGTGCAGTAAAAAATAAATTTTAGATAAATTTAAAGATGAAATATCTTATAGCTATTTTTTATTAAACTCATATTATATAATATATAGGTGTATATATATATATATATATATATATATATATATATATATATATATATATATATATATATATGTATATATATATGTACATGTACATAATATATATTATATATATAATTATATGTATATATATATATATATATATATATATATATATATACATATATATATATATTTGTATATATAGATATTTTGTATTAGATATATATATTTGTAGATATAGTTTTTTTTTTTTTTTTTTTTACAAAGCAAATAAGACACGGCGCACGCAGTAAAGTGCTCAAGTAAATCGCTTCTTTGATTGATAATGTCATTAATATTTGACGAAAGCTCTCTCGTTATGAAATAAACATTTTTATATATTAAAAAAAAAGGAAAAAAAAAAAACATCTGTGCCACACGCGAGACTTCAACTTCTCCATAGAAAAAATTCTATACTGTGGTAAGGCCCTTGCTGGTGCTGGTAATTCTATCCTTTCTTTATTATTGATTCTCTTATTCCATTCAATAATTTAAAAAAGTATATATACTGATGGCCTCTCCAAGTGTGTGTGTTTTACATAAAAATATACATTTCAATTCTTCTAAACTAAAAATTTCAGACTATTACATGTTGATTAATCATTCGTTTTTTTTTTTTTTTTTTTTTTTTTTTTTTATATATAACTCAAAAGAATACTAATAATAAAGGGATACCTTTATTTACCACCTCTGCAGTTCCTATCAGTGTTATGGTACTGCAATTATTCTCACCTTTTACCTTTGGATCAAGTAGGATTCCTGTGTTGGTGTTACAAGGGAAGAATATAATATAGAAAAGAACACAATAATAATCAGAAATGAACCCGGGCGGCCATATAAAAAAAAATGTATATATGCAATTTTTTAATTGTATAATTTTTTCAGAGGATGCATGATCACCTTGTAATTAAATTATAACAAGTAGCTGTATTTAATTAACTATGTTATACTATATGTACATATATTAATCTGCATGTATTGGCCATGAGGGACCTTTAGCTGTCGCAGATTTCTTCTTGTCCCCTTTTCCTGCACACACGTTTTACTTCAAAAAGAAGAGAGTGAAAGCGATGAGAAACTGTTTTATACCCGTTGTTTTATTCTTATTATGTAGTATGTATAGTTTTAATAAAACCTCCAAATTTGGTATTTGTCGTTCAGATTAAGGTCCATATATAAGAGGTTAGTTGCTTCGGGAAAAGTTTCGGCTAGTCCGGGAAGCTTAAAGAAATTCACCAAAGACGTCATATCACCACTTACAATTTTGTTTACCTTATCAGTGACGTAACTGGTGAACAGCATCATATTGGCTTAGAACCAAGTACAATCTATCGCAAAATGAAATCGAATGCGCGAGTTTTGTGCTGCGCTCAACATCTTTTATTATATGGACCTTGCTATTAGATATAAGAGGCGAATGAAAATATTAAAGAAATTGCCATTGAGCCTTATTTATAATGATGGTTATTTTGTAATTGAATCATCCTCAATTAATTCAGTCGTGATCGATGAGTGACACTACGATGTGAGAAAGTAGGGATTTAAAAAAAAAAACGAAATATTTACAATGCCTTTGATCCACGCAGATAGCTCACACTCGCAAGGGTGTTATGCGCAAGTTTTAAATTTTTCATTAATTTGTCATAATTTTTATTGAATTTATTACGTACTCTATTTTATGGCATATGTTTTATCACTGGAAGAAAAAAATTCTATATAATATTATTTATAGATTTAAAGATAGATCCCGCCCGTGTGTGCTTTTCCATTAATTTGGAAAGTCCTTACCTGTCGATAAGACAATGTCTTGACTGGGACTGGGATTGGTGTAGCACGATAACATAATATGGCAAGCAAAAAAAAAAATAATAATAACAAAAAATAATATAAACAAAGATTTAACGTGCAGTATTAATTCGCTTTGTCTCGTAGCTCCTACGTTAATTATATAAAACAAATCATATACTCCTTGTTTAATACTATATACATAACTATTTTCAATACAAAAAGTAAAAAAGCTTTGAAGATATAGCATAATAATTTAGCTGAGATTCGTCTTGAAAATATTTAAATAAATACATGCAATTAGATAAAAATAAAAATATTTAAAAATACAGTACATAACAATATAATGATTTAAAATAAATTAATACGTTTCTGAATTTATGTACTGAAAATTGTTATTATTATTTGTAATTAAGTTATATATATATATATATATATATATATACAGGGTCGGACTGGCTCGAAAAGGCCCACTCAGGAAGAGACCAGAGAGGGCCCACTGGGGGGGTCTGGGGGGGCGCAGCCCCCCCAGCAATAGGGGGGTCCGGGGGGCGAAGCCCCCCGGAAAATTTCAAGACGCGCCCCTTTTTTGAGGAAAAAATCACTTAAAGAGGGTGCTTTTATTAAATATTTGTTTTGCAAAAAAAAAATTATAATTTTTTCAGTTTTTTCAGTAAAGAAATAAGTTAAACAATGAAAGAGTAAAAAACAAACAAAAAATATATAAGAACGAAATACTATCTATTAATTTAGTGAATGTCATATATTTTACTTAAATTTACATAAAATTGTAACGTATAATATTTTATTTTATTAATCAACATAAATTCAAATGTGTGTAACTTTTATTTTTGAAATAATTGTATACAGGGTGTTTTTTTAAAAGCGCGCATTTTTAAACGCAAATTAAAATATGAAGAAATAAAATTAAATTAACTTTTTATATATCATTTTGTAGCCAAGGGTTAGACATTTTTAAAACTGTTCTTAGAAATAAAATTGATTGGCCGGTTTTCTTGCACCGAGCGTCAACGTAAAAATGTGCTATTTTTTTTCCAAACGTATTTTTTTCTACAAAAATGATCAGAAATTTGCTTTTTTAACTATCCTTTATTGACAATTAATGGAGTCTGTTGTCATAAATAAGATACCTATAGCACTCTAAACATGTTCTGTGATAAAAATAGAAGGATGGGGTATCAGGGTTGAGGTGAAAATTTTTGCGTTAAACATGGCTAAATTTGCTTTAAAAAATTCTCTTAAATCAAAGTTTTTTTTTGTTTTTTTTTATCGATTTTGTATGAATTTTAATTTTCTTAACATTGTTTGTAACTATCATTTTCTGTCAATTCTTACAAACTGGTTTGGTTTGATAATTAAAACCTTAAACATTTCAGTTTAAAGATCGGAAATTTTTAATTTGCATCTCTTTCTTTAAAAGTTGGTCCACATGCAAATCCGCACATTTCATTTGGTTTTTGCTGAATTCATTAATTCTTTGCATCTTGAATTTAATGAAGCCTTCATGTTGAATTTTTTTTAATACTTAAACCAAACATTACTTAGATTTGATAGAAAACTGTGAGTGCTATAAGCCATTATAGAGAAACTAAAAATTTCGTTAAATTATTATAAAAAAATCTCGAATTAGAGAAAATGTTGGCAAATTTAGCAATGCTTTACTCAAATGTTTTTACCTTAACCCTGATAACAATGTGGCCCCATCCTTCTATTTTTATCACAGAACATGTTTAGAGTGCTATAGGTATCTTATTTATGACAACAGACTCCATTAATTGTCAATAAAGGATAGTTAAAAAAGCAAATTTCTGATCATTTTTGTAGAAAAAAATACGTTTGGAAAAAAAAAAATAGCACATTTTACGTTGACGCTCGGTGCAAGAAAACCGGTCACTTAATTTTATTTCTAAGAACAGTTTTAAAAATGTCTAACCCTTGGCTATAAAATGATATATAAAAAGTTAATTTAATTTTATTTCTTCATATTTTAATTTGCGTTTAAAAATGCGCGCTTTTAAAAAAACACCCTGTAGTATCACATGCAAAACTTATAGCAAAGATATTTTATGATACTTTGAAATTTGTTTGGATCCATGCAGCTTAATCTTTAAATATAAACCATAACTTTATTTATTTATTTTTAATTAAATTATAGCCAGCATCAATAAGGAATTCGAATCTAAAAAAAATAAAATAAAAAAATAATTATATTCTAAAAGTGAACATTGTCCCGAATTTTAGAAAATTGAAAAATGATGTTATGTTTTATAACTTTAAATTGTCTGGGCATAGGAATAAGCTGACTATCACTGTGAGGTCATTGCGTCTTTTAAAAATTAATTAAAAATACTTAATGAACTAAAAATTAAAAAATTCACATATTTATCGATTTAGGACATTGTGTTCTGTTTTATATATAATGTTTTTATGAAAACTACCCCTTAAAATTTCTTGGTATTCCTCTTTGTTCTGTAATAGGTAACAGCTTGATATTTTTTCTTCCACTATATAATCTCTCTCTCTCTCTCTCTCTTTTCTTTTCTTTTTCTTTTTTTTTTTTTTTTTTTGCGACACGATCGTTAATATTTTTAAGTATATGAATAAAATATTTCAGTCAATTTTGCATAATTATACTTTGTAATGACTCGTAGATAAAAAAATAATAATAATAATAATCTTAAAAGCTGAATACTAGAAAATAAATTAACCTAGGTTTCTGAAGGTGTTTGAGATAAGAGAATAGTTCATAATATAGTTCTTGTGCAATGAAATAAGTAAATATAATAAATAATAAATCATAATTACACCATTCACGTATTATTCATGAGCGCTTTAATTTAAGATGTGAAACAAATAATAAGTATGTGTGTAATTTGATGGAATTTTTAATTTTTTTTTTTTTTTTTTAACTCTGTTCCTTCCAACTTTCTTCTTCTTCTTCTCTTCTTCTTCTTCTCTCTCTTTTTTTTTTTTTTTTTTTTTTTTTTTTTTCATTTTTGTTTATTAGCGAGCAAAGGGCCCCCAGGCCAGGGGGGCCCGGTCAGGAATTCCTGACCAACTTAAATGACCAGTCCGACCCTGTATATATATATATATATATATATATATATATATATATATATATATATATATATATATATATATATATACGAGAGAGAGAAAAAAAGAGAGAGAGAGAGAGAGAGAGAGAGAGAGAGAGAGATGGAGAAAGTAAAAGAAAGAATAAGAAAAACTTTACCTCAGACACAATCAGATATATTTTGACTGCACTTCTCACAATTAATTAATTAATTAACATATGCAATTTTTTTATTCATCATGCGTCTTATGATATTGATTGAATGATATGGACTCTATCGCGTGAAAAATATAATAAATATTAAAATGAATATATATATATATATATATATATATATATATATATATATATATATATATATATATATATATATATATATATATATATATATATTTGACGTTTTGAAGACTTTATATTCATTTATTTATTTGCTTTTTGTTTATTTCCTATTCCCTGTTTTTTAGCATTCTCTTCGTAATACTTTTAAGTTAAAATAGTTTTATTTTGTACTAGATACAGTATAATATATTAAAAATACAATTTGTTTATTGAATAAATTTTTATTGTAATACTTTCAAATTAAAGTTTAACATTAACTTTTAATAATGCTTATTATTAGAAAGGACAATTATACATACACGCAACTTAAAATAATTTTTTATTGTGACTTTGGTCAACAGGTCAACCATTTTTGAGCAAAAAATTTAAATTTATTCAAAACAAAGTTCTAAAAGCCAAAAATTAACAATGAGCTATAGGAAGACTAAAGACATTTTTAGAGGCAATTTTATTTCGTTCTTTAAACGAGGACATAAATCCTGAGTCATGAATCAATTGATATGTAAATTTCTAATTTTTGAGTTCATCAAGTATTTTTAATTAATTTTTGAAAATCTAAAAATGATGTCACGGGTGGCAACTCATGCATGTGGGCATATTAAAAAGTTGTCCGATTAAAAAATTAATTAAAAATAATTAACTATAAAATTAGAACTTTGCATATAGGGTGTATGCGGATGACGTCATATTTATTGCGCTTGGAGGCCATACTGGAGTAGTGCAAAACATTGCTCTAGAACAAACTTCATTCAAACCAATTTTCATTGGAAAAAAGGTTAATTTTTTGTTATTATTATTTTTCTCACATACTTGAGATACTAATTCAACATATTTACAGCAGCAATGCTCTCACAAATATTGCATATTGTTTTTAAACTGTCAAAATGATTTTTTGTCTTATGCCACCCATGTTATTGAGTTATCCAACATGGCGTTGACTTTAACATGAATGCATAGACCCTATAGATCGTCGATTCAGTACAATGTCCTGTTTTAGAATATGCAAGAAAATTTTACCCCCTTAATTTTTTGAAGTCTTCCTTATCCTCATTATTTTTGCCTTCAATAAATAATGTAACTTGCTATCTTAATGCCAGCTATATAGAGTAACATAAATAACAAAATAGTCACAAATCAAAATTAACAGCAAAAAGTGTATTAAATTTTTATAATATTAAATAAAATTAAAAAATAAATATAACTTAAATAATAACAAATGTACTAGATGCATGATTTTTATTTATATATATTCGTCATGTAGATATTGTGCAACTTTAATGCATTGTGGAAAAATACTTGTGTCATTAGCATTTAACTATTTTCTTATTGCTAATACCTTGTGTACAAGTTCAAAGTTAAGAAGAAATTTTATAGGTACCTCAGACCGTGATGGCTATTCAATTTAACAGTCTATAATGCACTGCTGTCCCTGCATAGGTAGGCAACTTTTTATACTCTAATTTAAATCTATGCAGTATTGGTATTTATAAAATTATACGATCAGTAAGTGAGCTATATTTTAAGCTCCATTTTTGGTAACAATATTATATGCTTGTTAAATAAAATATCACTGCTTTCTGAATGGATATTTTGATATTTTTGCTCTATTTCCGTTTATTTGTTTGTTTGTTCGTTTGATCGTTTGTTTTCTTTTTTTCTTCAAAGTTATACAGTTTTTATTGAAAAAATACTATTTAGTATAAGGCGTGTTATCTACATTGCCCCTTTTTAAAAATGTATTTTGCAACTTGCACAGCATATGTTACGCAAAAATTGCCTAAATTACAGGCGTTAAATCTATATCAAAATAGATCTCGCTGCTAAAATTAACTTAACATCTTGGTGCAAGATTGATTTCCAATACATTTCAGTAAAATTAGCTTTACAAATGTATAATACAACGCAGCTAGAATACTCACAACAGCAATATATATATATATATATATATATATATATATATGTTTGAAAATTTGAATATCAAGCGAGGTGACATGATGATAAAAATTCATTGTAGTCTTACCTTCTATAAGACCCTGGGCTTTCACTCGCTGCTTGTTTTGACGATAAAAATAACACACAACACCATAAAAATTGTCACTTATATATAAGTTAATAAAAGACTCAATTCACAGTTTTTTAAAAAATTATATATACATAGCTATGTTATATTTACACCAATTGGTGTAAATATAACATTTACACCAATTGGTGTAAATATAACATAGCTATGTATATATAATTTTTTTTTAAACTGTGAATTGAGTCTTTTTATTAACTTATATATAAGTGACAATTTTTTATGGTGTTGTGTGTTATTTTTATCGTCAAAACAAGCAGCGAGTGAAAGCCCAGGGTCTTATAGAAGGTAAGACTACAATGAATTTTTATCATATATATATATATATATATATTATACACACAACAAATTTCAATTTTTGAACATTAGTCCAAGCCTTGGACTCCAGGATAGCTGGATTAGTTCCTGACAAAAATCTGACAATTTTATTTTATTTTGGGGGGGGGGGGGGGGGAGGGGGAAAATGCCTTTTTTTAAGTTATTCTTTAAATTTGAATTCAAAAGGTCAACAGCTCATGCATTAACTAACTGAAAGGTATCTACAAAATATTTGGGGGAGGCATTTTAAATTAATATGTATGTCAGGGGTTTCATGGTTTCTATGTGTGTGTGTACCATTAAACCCGTGGCATATTAAAATTTAATATGCCTCCCCAAAATAATTTTTGAACTTCCCTTTGCAAAAGCATAATATAATAGGCTTTTGACCTACATTGCCCCTTTTTTAATTTAAATTTTGCAACTTGCATTGCATATGTGACGCAAAAATTGCCTAAATTGCAGGCATTACGTCTCTATATCTCTATCAAAAATTTATTGTTATTTTCTTCTGTTGCTAAAATTAAGTAAACATCTTGGTGCACGATTGATTTCCAATTCATTTCAGTTAAATCTACTTTTAAAAATATAATACATTGCAGCTTGAATACTCACAACAGCAATATTAAAGAGGATAGTTTGTATTACAACATTATACGCAAGCGCTGTAACAATTTAATTTACAAGCCTGCGCCTTCATATTGACCCTTTCTATCGTATTGATGTAAAGATGCTTTTCTACAGCAGCAAAAGAAATTTATTAAATATAGGCTAAAAAATAATGCTTGCTTCAGCGTGATTATTGCAATGCATTTGAATGACTATAAGGAAATTATATATGTTTGGGCATAACTTGTTAGAAAACTGGAGAACTAATATGAATTTTACATTAATAATTTTGTACGTTTATACCCCCGTACTTAAGAAATAGAATAAAAATAAATATAGAAAAATATTTGCTATATTATGCCTAAATATACCTGATAGGCATTTATTTTTTCAACTTTTACTATCTGTTTTTTATTATTTTATTTTACTATCTTTTATTTTTAGATATAACTTTTATTTAACTGATGGTTATAGTTATATAGCAAGTATGTTACAGCGTCCAGTTATTCGGACGTATTAAAATTTACAAATTCATGAATGTATATTTTGAAAACTGTATCATGTTATAATAATATGCTTCAAATCCTTTCAGGAGGTGGGGTTAAAGAAAGGTTGTTACTCCCCACCCACCCCTTCCCAAAGAGTGCTAGTTATCGAGCGTGAGAGAGCGACTGAGCAAAGCAGCAGCACCAGGCCTGACTGCTAGAGTAGCTGAGGTCACCAATATCGATTTTGTTTGGAGCCTGCTCGCTTGCTTGCTCGCCCACCAAAGCCAGGGCTCTGCCTGCTCCGCCTGCTTGCCGTTCGTCTGCTCAGTTTGAAGTGGTAGTGCAGGGCATATAGCACGTATATGCGAATAAAACCGGAAAAAGTGTGATAGTTAAAAATGATTTCTGTTGTTTGAACACTATCAAAATTACTAATTTTATTACGAATACCAGTGTCATAATCTTGAATAAATTCAGCGGTGGTAGCTGAATTGGCCAAGAAACCAGTATATTGATGGTGGTAGGTGCTGCCTACGCAAGATAGGGCAGTGCCGCCTACGCGCACCCACCATTTCGCCAACTTGCAGTGTGTCAATCGTCGACCGTCAGACACGATGTCTGCCAGCCGACACCAATATCACACCTGTCTTTTATTTTCGCCCAAAAGCCACTGGGCAATGAGATGAAGTTATCAATGTGTAGTCCACTTAGCTGCAGGACGGTGTTTCTTGCAAGAAAAAAAGAATTCACCGCACTACAGCTAAAAGATCTGTTAAGGTGCTCCACCATGCAACACTGATAAGTATAAAATATCCTCCTAAACTCAACTGTGTAATTGTTTACTGTTGTGAGTGTAAATCTAAAAGACAGATTCCACCATGTTCAGTTTCGCAAGTAAAATGCTTAACACGCTAATTGGCACGGAGGAAGAGCAACAACAACAGCAAGGCTCTCCTTCGATGCAACAGTCCATGCAGTCTCAACACCTCCATGGTCAAATGCCAGGTGTAGGGGGACCTAGAATGATGGGTGGTCCGATGGGTGGAAGTGGAGGACCAATGGGAGGAATGATGGGTGGACAAATGGGCCAACCACGCCCCCAAGGAATGATGGGTGCTCGTGGTCCAGGAGGACCTGGTACCATGGGTGGCCCTAGAGGAGGACAGCTTGGAGGACCACCAATGGGCCCACGAGGTCCAGGGCCCATGGGTCCTGGACCGATGGGTACTGGACCGATGGGTTCTGGACCAATGGGTTCTGGACCAATGGGTTCTGGACCAATGGGTTCTGGACCAATGGGTTCTGGACCAATGGGTTCTGGACCGATGGGTACTGGAACGATGGGTCCTGGTGCTATGGGACGAGGGATGCCACCTCGAATGAATGGACCACAAATGGGTGGTGTCGGCGGCAGTCCATCGAGAATGATGGGACCCAGACCCCAAATGGGTGGTCCAGGACGTGGCATGGGTATTGGTGGAGTTCCAGGAGTTAATATGGGAGGAATGGGATCAGGACAACCAGGCACGACATTTGGAGATCAATCGGCCATGATGCATTCCCAAAATTCTATGAGAGGCAACATACAAGCGCAGCCTATAGGTAAGAAGATTAAGTATCATGTTTTACATAATCCATTTTGTTAGAATAATAGTAGATGCCTCGTAAATTTTATATTATGCTTTCAAGTTGATGCCAATAATATATTAATATTATATAATCCGGCTTGACCAAATTACCAAGTATACAAATATAATGCATCCAGTATTGCAACAGTATATTAATATAGCATGCGTATTAATGTAGTGGTAGACGTAGGCGTATATCATATATATACAATTTATTGATACATACACAAACCCCTAGAAAATGGCGTACAATTATCTTCACAATTTTGGATGATATTTTGCTACTGCAGAAAAATGCATAATGTAATTAAGCCTCTAAACTTTCCATCGTGATTATACTCACGCTTATAATAAATATGAATATTAGTATTAAAAATATTAAAGATCAAGCTCCACAATGGTTAATATTCCTAAATTCAAGAATAATATTGTTAAATGTTGCTATACTAAACATGTTAAAATGATATAAAAAAGTTTTCAGTCATTTTTTTAATTGCCATGATAAGCATTGAAAAACAAAAAACAATTATTATTCAAATTTGTGTACTGTGTATATGTATAATGTAAGTTAGGTAAATGCATATTTGTTAATATTTCAAAATATATTCTGTAACATATATTTCATTTGGCACCATAGAAAGGATTTTTTTTTAACTTATCGAAGAAATGAATTTAGAAGATGATAAAAATTATGTCAGTAAATCTGGAAGATAAGAATCTCTCACTTGTGAAGGAAATGTAAGAAGCATTTAAATAATTATCATTAATTATCAATTATAATGTTTTTGCTTTAAATAATAATTCAAAACGTGTTAATTAAGAACAAGGAATATATAATTAATGTTAATAAATTATATTATCTATAGTTTAGAGAGATAAAAGTTCATAGTTAATAAATTGTTACACTATAATTTAATCCATTAAGGAACTGTTAAGTTTGAATTTCAGTTGCAAAATAAGAAAAAAAGTATTTCATTCAACCTTGTAATCCTATAAAATAATGCAACCTACATTTTCCCTAGATGAATTTACCTTAAATTACATAAAATAAATAATAATAATAACAAAAAAAAATTAAGTGTCAGCATGTATCGTTAAATTACGTTTTTTTATGACTGATGATATAGATTATATTGTAGTTATATGATTTAACGTGTAATTTACACAATGAAAGATCATCACTCTGCTACCTTTATTGTTTTTAAAATAAAGAAAAGCACCTCAAATTTTAAATGTTATCTACATATTTAATTATTCATGGCTGCTTATCAATAATACATTTCAATTCTCTTATTTTATTGGGTATTTTTATCTTATTGTTGTTATTATTATTATTTTGTCTGAGTGCATTGTTATTTTCAGATTGGATGCATCTTGAAATATATTAATGTTATTATAATGTTATTTGTATTCCATACATATTATATGTATATTAATATATATTATCATATTTATGTGCGTCCTTCGTTCATCTAATTTTCTCAATATACATAAGTACTTGTCACTGAACTCTGATTTAAGTGCAAATAGCAATTAATATTTTAACAAATTTCAATAACAATATATTTTTAATTATATAAACTAACAAAGACGTATTTGAGCTTAATGAATATAAATTATTCAAATTAATTATCCTGGCCAGTATCTAAACCATTTTTGAGATATAAAGGTAGCTAAATAAGTTCAAACATTTTTGATTTCTTTGCTGACTAATTTAAATCTGCGTCATTGCTGAATGAGACCGTAATAAAGCATATGTGTTATATATATATATATATATATATATATATATATATATATATATATATATATATATATATATATATATATAATTGTGTATTGAATCAGTTGCTCAAATACTTATAGTGATTAATTTGTGTGTGTGTTATATTCATTTTGTCAGCACATAACGACTATAGATTTATATTAAGAATAAATATGTCTTAAGATTTTGCTACAAGAACTAAAAAATACACAGCGTTATAGTACATAGTCGAACGAGTTTGCGTGTTGCTTCCTACACACCCAGGCGTTATATCGACCGGCAAAATCCGTGTTTCGATCCAACTCAACCTTTTTTCCTTTTAACACCGTAAAGAGAATGAAGAAGTAGGAAAAACACATTGTATATGTATTATGAAGGAAGAAAAAAATGCTTTTGTTATCTGGTGGCTCTTTCGTTCAACAATACATTTTTTTTATATATATATAGTTAGTTAGCTTTCAATTCAAAGAATCAGAAAGAGCAAAACGTTGAAGTCCAAATTATTCATAATCGGACAATGTGGTTATATTTGAAATGTTACATACAAAGTAATTAAAATTACCTTTAATCGATCGTATGTACGTTGATGTATTCTCCGTTACGTGTGCATGTATATATTATACTGTTTGAAAAGGTTTCCATAACAATATAATTTTGTCTTATTGAGTTAAAATATTTTATAAGTTATTTCATTTAGCAAATGAAAAAAAAAAAAAGTACCATCTTTATTTTCAAGAGATGGTTCTTTATTAATTGAATACTAGTAAAGAGCCATAAAAATAAATTCACTTATCACGTATATTTTATGGCACGTGAGAGTGTTTGATTTGATGAGGTAACGTGGGTATCTTTGATGTATTCTATGAACTAAAAATTAGAATATGAATAACTATTATATACAAGAATGTGAATAACTATTATATACACGAGATATGGTTAAAAATCGTTGTTTTGAAAGTCCTATTAGAAATAATACTGTATTTTTCACGTGTAATATTATTCTCTCTTATTTCAAAAACTCCAGCGCACTACAGGTCTCATATAATATAAATTAGATATAGTATATAGGTGTGTTGTATAGGTCTCTGTATTATTCATATCATATTTAAGAGATGCCACTTTGAAGGTAAAAATACATATCAGCATTAGAAACTACACCTTTTTCGATGGAAATTATAATAATTATTTGACTACTTAAGTCTGATCACATGCATTTTGATTGGCTTGTAAAGCATAATGACAATGTTAAAATAAAAAGAAATCTGTTGTTACGGTAAATAAGACAAACGTGTCGTTTCACTTGTGCTGGATGTATTTTCCACCACAAAAATAGCAATCGAAAACAACTATACCATTAACAATCTAAGAAAAGAGGTTATTACAACCGGATGCACATCCTTTTCTCGGATTCTAATCAAGTTATAGAAATAAAATGTAACACGTATAATTTCAATATTACATTAATCACCTGTAAATTTTTGGTATTTATCTGTGGAAAATTGTTTCAGAAAAAGGGGTGCATCTGGTTGTAAAAATCTCTGTTCTTATTTTGGCCAGGGTGTATACGTATAAAAGGGGTCTATTTAGATTAATTTTAGTCTCCATATAAATAAAGTGCATTTTCGTTAGGCAAAAGGAAAAAATAATAATAATCACAAAACTACACAAAAGTAAATTAACGTCTTACAATTAAAGATAATGTACAATTTGGTAAATACCTATATAATGATAATAAGAATAAATCTTTTTTATTACAGGCCAAAAAAGGTATAAACCCAGTTACATGGTCCTCTGACCCTTTTTTTTTTTTTTTTTTTTTTTTTTTTTAACAATATTCAACATATATATTATTCAATAATAATAATATATGAAGTCTTTATTTCCTTAAACTATTGTTGTTATAGCTGATCAGTTATTAGTCTTTAATTATAAAAGCAGTAATGGTGTTTGTTTGCCATTTTAGCTCCCTCAAGTGGAATTTGTAAAACTAAAAGTTAACTGCAACATTTCTAGTTCGTATACATTCACCTAAGTGTCATTTGAAATTATGAGTGCGTTAATATTAACATATATCCTTATCATTTTAGAACTATTGTACTATAATTCATTTAGTTTAATTCACATAATAATAATACAAAATCATGTGAATTATTAATTCACATAATAATGATAATCATAATAATAGTAGTATAGTCATAATAATTATTGACTCTTATGAAACATAGTTTGTTTTTCTTTTACAGTTAATACAGTATTGTTTTTAATTATAGTTGTAGCATCAAGTAAAAATGAGCTATAAATGAATAATACTGAAGGAAGAAAGAGCATATTATTTAGTAAAACATCCATGCTATGTTACCATCTAATCCTGATTTGGGTCAAAAGCTAAAAAACAATTATTCTGTCGTGACGTGAGCACACAATTGTGGCCCAGACTTGATGCAAATATTTTTATTCTGCTTTTGGTACCTAGATTTTGGATTAGTACTAATTTTTAACAAATTGTAGGTACCAAAACTCAAAATGCTAATTTACTTCGCCTTTTGATTACAGACTTTTAAGCAACACTGTATATTTGTATCCAAAGTCACGAATAAATTGACAAAAAAAAAACTGCATTTTTACCCTGCAGTTGTAATTAACTGTATAGGAATAAATATTAACAAATGCATCAGGATTTAATTTCATTCCACTTATAGTTTACGCAATTCATAAATATATACATAAAAATTTGAAATAACGCAACCTTTTAAAAGAAAGAACCAATAGAAAGAACATCAAACAGTGAACTGTAGAGAATAATGTTTTTCTTGAATTTTGGATTATTTTAAGTCAATTTTAGTTAAAATAACGTAATTAAAGTATAAGTAAACATACTTTAGTTATTGTGTGATAAACATCAAATAATTTAATAATAAAAATAATTTAATCTTCAACTATTAATTCATTATATCATTTTTGAACAAATATTTTTTTTATATAATAATATATAATGCATAATATATAGTTAAACCACCTATAATTATATATATATATATATATATATATATATATATATATATTTTTTTTTTTAATTTCAAGTTTTTGAAATTTTCCTTTGTACAAAACCGATTATGCTCCAAGGTCTGTGATCAAAAACTAAAGTAATATTTGCTTCGAGTTTTGGTGAAACTATAATGTGGTCAAAAATGGTTTTGATCTTTAGTCGTGTGTGACTAAAAACTGGAAGCAAACAAAAAGTTTGTATTGGATTTTCATCAAAACTGGGTGATTTAGTTCGCGATAGAGTCCAAAAATTTGGCTTTTAATTGAATTAGGGTTTGAGTGCTAAAATATATTTCGGATTTAAAGAAAAACAAATAAAAATACCGTAACTGATGTGATTTGAATACAAATGAATATATTTGAATCTAAATTTGTTATTTAAAAAATTAAAGTTATCAAATCTGATGCAAAACATAAATCTAATCATATTATTAGGAAAATAATAATATTTAAATCTGTTTTCTCCTTTGGCACAAAAACTTAGCTAATGAGATACGTTCATTACAAGGTACAAGCACACAAAATAATAAAACATTCAAAAAAAAAAAAAAGGAAACATTGATATTTTTGTATTGCAAGAGAAGAATTTGCTTCTTGACTCTGGCCGCGTTGTTTGCAAACTGTTGGAAACCCATGGTGAAATTCAACTTACTAAAGCTTAACTTGAACAAAAACTAACTTAACTTTAACTTGAAGCTTTAGCTTGGTTAAACTTTAACTTGAGTTTACACTACACAGCATTTTGTAACATTCAAAATTTGCGTTCGTTTTTATCATGAGAATAACAATAAATTTAGCGCAAGTTTTAGAATGGCAAATTACTATTAACTTTTACTAAATTGATTTTAAATTATATAGATCTATTATATTATATTATGTTTTGTCATATCATATTAAAACAAATTATATTCAATAAAGGACTATAAAACGAATGATTTTTTTTTTAATAAATATGATAAAATTATATTATTATCTTATTATCTTATTGAAAAACTAGTTTAATAAAATGAAAACATTGCATTAATTTGTAAAATTAATTGTTTCAAATGGACTAACTATATAAAGTAAATTATAGTTTATAGAAATTATGGAAAATATGATTGCTAGAATCCCGGGTCAAATTTTTGTACTATAAGAATTATAATATTCAAAGTAAATCACTTTGTAATAATAATCAGCTAGGTTAATAGTATAAACATTGCCAAGAATTAAATGTGCGTATATATATTATTTATATATATATATATATATTTATATAACATAATTTTCAAAATGCAAGCTGTTTATTAAAAATTATTGATTAGTCTGTGAACATAAATTACTTATGTATTCACGAAACAGCATGAGTTGCCGCTTACGTTCATGTTGAATATTTTATTCAACTTTCCTGTGACACAGAAAATCGACATTTTTTCCGAGCATACGAGTTTATATTATTATTATTATTATTACGTTTGCTGAGCATGCGTTATTTTATCTAAATTTACAAACTTCTCTCTCTCTCTCTCTCTGTCTATATATATATAGGAAATACAGTAAACCCTACGTACTATATTATATTCTCTGTTATATATAATTATATTATAATCTTGAGAATGACACATAGATACAGATATAACTTTAGCATGAGTTTGAATAAAAACAATTATTTATTAAATCACATACCAAATACTCTGTACAAATGCAAACTATATTAATAACTAAAAATATGTTTTGATTATATTATATTAGTGCAGTTCAAAAAAATATATATATGCATGCAGAGTTTGAAATTAGTAATATATCGGTTACCCGAATTTGTATTCGAGTTATTTTTATCCATTTTTATACCCTAATCAAAGAAATTCATATTAAAAATTTGGATGGATAAGTACAAAGTTGATCCGAGCTGATTTTTGTAGCTCTCCTCCCGGAAAGCATTTTTTTTCCTGATTTTTTTGAACCAGACTATTTTGATCTATTTTCAATCCAGATAATGCAGATCCGGATTACTCATTCCAGATTTGTTTTTATTCTTAATCCGGATTTAAAAGTTAAATATGTAATATAAACAGCTAAGAAGCAAAACGATAACATTTTAAGAGAGGGAGATGCAGCAAAGGGAAAATTTAGAGTTAAATAACAATAAATTAAATAACATAATTTACATACATTTACATTTTTTTATGCAAATACCTGTGTCTACTTCTACTTGAGCTATATAGAGAAGGTATATAAATTTATTTATTGTTTTTAGATTTACAGTTTTTTTTGAATTATTAGTTTATTAAAGCAACTGAACCGTTGAAGGAATAAGTAAGATTTTTTTTTCTTTTTAATTCAACATAATACTCCATAATTTAACTGAAGAGAAATAATGTTTTAAATGTGTGTAAGTTATGTTTCAATATACGTTAGAATTTAAAAACTGCTTATTATTTTCATAATGAAATTATCACGTTAAATATTAATTAACTATTTACACATAATGCTATATTTAATATTACTATATTGTGAATTTTGATTTTTATATTGAACTTATTGTATAATATATACAAAAACTTCATTCTCAAACAGGATATAATTAATATTATAATTATAATACACACACAAAACATTGAGCAATAATGTTTGTCAAGTATATTTCCAAGAATTAAGATTTAATATTTATTATAAATTACGTTATATATCGCATGTTTCGAAAAGTACGTACAGCAAAGAATAATAATAATAACAAAGAAAGGCTGAACTTGAATTTGACCATAACTTTTAATTTTCTTGTGGTAGTTTTTTCATGCAAAAACTAAGGAAAATATAAAAATGTATTTAGAGGGAATTTTTACACCAATTAAAAAAATCAACTGGTTTTTTAATGGTTCTTAGTGGTGTTTATCCAGATTTAATTTAGAAAACTAATTTTTGACACAAGTTATGATCAAATTCGTTTAATATAAGCACACTTTTTCTATGCAATATTTTTCAAATTTATGTAAGAACTTGATGAAATAATGTTAATTTTTTTCCTTGATGAAGAATAAAATTTATTTTACTTATTTAATATAATTAGTTGTTTCCTTGCCTACAAACTTAAGTAATCGTACAATTTTAATTCCAGATATACCGTTTGAATGAAATAATTTCTGTGATGCCACTTATTGATGGCATGTGCTTAGTTAGATCAAAACTGTTCGTCAGCACATTTGTTTAATAAATAGGCTACCATAAGACACAATGAACAAAAAAAGAGGGTTCATGTCTGTTATGTATCATATTATATTATCTTAAGTCAATAAACTGTTCTGAGTTCGGACAAGTACTATATATATATATATATATATATATATATATATATATATATATATATATATATATATATATATATATATATATATATATATATATATATATATATATATGTTTAAGAATAAGTTAACAACAGAGAACAATGAGGAAGACCAATATAAATATTTTTTATTGATGCATATTTTGAAAGATGGAATCCTCCTAAATTGGTTGTTATTATATATTTTTTAAGCTCATTGAGTATATTTTTAAATAATTTTAAAAAATCGTGCTCGCAAAAATACCCAACCGTGATATGACATCATATTGCGATTTTCGGTCTTTTTTTTAACTTTTAATGAATTAAAAAGTTACGAAGTTGTGCATCAATCGATTCAAAACAAAGCCATCTATAAGAATATGCAATAAAATTAACCCTAGAAATTTTTGGGTCTTCCTCATTGCAATTATAATTACATCGGTATAATTATTGTTGCTCCTACAATTGTTATTTATTTTACTTACCGTCTTACTTACACCATACTCTATAGCTGGGTGAAGAGTGAAATTATAACTTTATTTTTACTTTTAGAAGTAGTTTCTTAGAGAGTGTTTTTACATCAGTCATATAAATAATTAAATTGATAATAATAATAAATTAATAATTAAAAATTCTGGTAAGATAAAATATCATTTTTCTATAGTTGACAGTTTTTTCGTATATAGAAATTTTTTTGGTAGAAAAAAACAATAAAATTACATATTCTTTTTTAAATAATATGAAATAGAGACCTCCACATTTTAAAGAATTAATCCCTTGACATAATAAATACCTTTCTACCAGGTATTGGATCAATGATCTGTTAAAAATCTAATGGCTTTACTTATTATTATTGGAGTTTCAAAATTCTTTAAAAAGCTGGAAACGAATAATACTCTTCGATTTGTCTTGACAATATTATGATTTAATTATTAAATGATTACTATAAACAATTTGAATTTCAACAATAAAAAGATAAGTTAATAAAACAACTGAATTACAATAATATTATCAATTAAATAGAATATGAAGGTATGGTTAAAAGAGTCGCAAATAAAGCTAAAACTAAAATAAAACTAAACACAACTTTTTAATGAAAGCTATATACAATAAACAAATTGTTGAAGTAAACAATTGAAATTTAGAATAGGTTTTCAAAGGCAGTACAGTACATATGTGTTGATGAAAATTTTGCCTTAATTAAAAGGTGATTGAAAAATTACCTAGACCAAATAGTGATTTGAAAGCTTCAGTGCTTATAACGTTACATAGAATTTGATTCACCATCACATCATCATGGTTTGTAACTACGACGAGAAGTAATTAAACTCAATAATTGCTTCATTTCCTCATTACTTATCTAATTACACACCCTTTAATTTGCTTTGACAAGCAAATCTGTAAGTCAAGCAATTATCATGACATTTTATTAACAAGTAAACTAGGTACGTGCAGAACCAAAAACAAGGTGACATCGTCGTTATGAAGAAACCGTATTCTCTAATGAGTGTATAGCAAACATGATTATTATAATTTATATACACACACAAGACATTTTTTTGTTAAAGTTTTACAATTTTAACCCTACGGCATAAAATGTAATGTAACTGATACACTTTCTTAAAATAATAAGAATGGAATACAGATTGTACTATGTATTACTTGAGCTGATACTTATAAAGCATAATATAAAAAAAAAAAGTTTATAATAATTTCTTTTATGTCAATTTTGTTTTAGTATGCACTTTATTTTTTATGCCAAAAATTTTGTATATAAAAAAGACATCATATATTTTTATTTGTAAAATTATTGTTATATTTAGAAAAATAAAGTGCAATTTTATATCATGTAGTCTAAAATGTACTTCTATAAATAATAAAACTTTGAAATTATAAAAATGAACTAATATATGGAATGAACTTTATTTAAAACATAACTTTACACATTTTGTATATAATAAACAAAATGCTTTGATTCACTGCACCTGCACTTAAAATTTTGGAAAGGAATGTGAAATTAAAGAAAAGAAAAAAAAAAAAAAAAAACTTAACACCATATTTGTACCACTATTATGTATAATATATTCAATTTTTGTAAATTAAAAAATAATGCTATTATTTTGTTAACTTGATGCACGAATAAAGCATATGGGGTTGTCTTGTTGTGTTTTTGCAGCCGCTCCAGCAGAGGACATTCCCAAAGTGGATTTAAGTCATTTAAGTGAAGAAGAGCGCGCAATGATCGAGAGTGTAATGGCAAAAGCTAAAGAAATGGAAAAGCCTGAGCCTGCTGCTCCTGCTCATAATCAAGGGATGCAGTCACCTATGCAGCAGCAGCAGCAACTACAGCAACAACAACAACCTCAGCAACAACAAATGAATATTCAGTCATCATTACAACAATCTTTAGGCCAACAGCAACATCAGCAACAACAACAACAACAACAAATGCAGCAAAATATGCAACAAAATGCATCACAACAGCATCAAATGCAACAGCCTATGCAATCAACATTGCAACAAAATCAGCAGCAATTACAGCAACAGCAGGCAAATCAATCATCGATTCAACAACAAATACAACAATCAAACCAAACTAGAAAGTAAGTCACGATGAAGTAATCAATTAACCTTTTTATGTTATTTAATTTTAACTTTATCGATACGTTAAAAAATGTAGATAAAAACTTGAGAAATATATACGAAATATATACAAATATCGTATTATATGACTTGATTTCATCTGAAGCTATATTACTAAGATAGTTTTAAAAATTTTCAGAGATTTGGATCAGCAACATCAATTCCGCGATCCACAACTTAGTCGGGCCCCTTTACTTCAGGAGCAGAGAGGCAGGCAATCTGTAAGTGTTCCTCTACTTTTTTTGCACATTACAGAATGGCTTATAAATTATATATATATATATATATATATATATAACTTTATATATTAAGCGTTTTATTAAGCTGGTGTGTATTGAAAAATGCACAAGAAAACATATTTGATATTGCGAATGGAACACTTCAAACAAATTTAAATCAACTTTAGGCTCAAATTGCTTAGTTATTTTTAACCTGATAAAGAATCTCTATTTCATTATTTTTAATTTTATTTCAAATTCCTATACAGTATATTATGGATTAAGCAGTTTGTTATATGAAAACTGTCAAATTTGAAAATATTAAGACCAATTATTACGTCTGCTCATAAATCTTAGCAATTATATATATATATATATATATATATATATATATATATATATATATATATATATATATATATATATATATATATATATATATATATCTGTGGGTGTATGTGTGGGTGTGTGTATGTGTTTCAATGTATGTGTTCAATAATTTAATAAATTTAAAATAAAGTTAAACTAGTTGTCTGTTTGAAAAATAAATGAGAAATCTAAAATGGTCAGCGTACAACATTTCAGTGACCTTATTTTTAAATCAGCAAAGGTATAATGTGCTACGTGCAACATAGTACGTAATGATTGAATCTGTTAACAGAGCTGGGAGGAGTCGCAACATCCGAAAGAACCGCTGAGGAGCTTGGAGGATCGTCTGGATCGCGAGCGTGAGTATCCCCGAGCAATGGCCAATAGCTCTCCTCTCCCCAAGCAGGACGCTGCCGACTTTCCTCCCATCACGTCCGCCCCGTCCATCGTCACAGCTGTGTCTTCTGCTGCTCCCTCCGCAATCCCATCGTGGCGTAGTGCATTGTCACCATCACCTTCGCCATCGCCATCGCCATCGCCATCGCCATCGCTATCGCCATCGCCACCATTATCACATTACGCCACTTCAAGCAGCATCAAAATGCATGACAATGATGATAATGATATGACAATAATATCAAAGGATTCATATAAATGGGAAACCGAAAAAACAGAACCAATAAGAAATGCTTTTGAAAGTATAGTATTAGAAGAAAGTAAAGCAGAGAAAGATTACACAAGCTATTTATTCAATACCACAGCAAATACAACAACTACTGCAACTACCTCGACAACGAGATCCACAATAATCTCATCTTCATTATTAGAGAGTGATATTACTAAACAAGGTGATGTTGAAGTTCAATCTCCTCCGAATAGTACAGTTCCATCGTTGCCGTTCATCGAGCACAGCCCTGGTGAGGTTTACACCATCCCTGAGGAAGAAGAGGAGGCGGCCAGCCCAACCGGTGGAGACGGTGTGACGAGCCTCCGACGGCGAGGAGGTCAGTGCTCTTCCTCCCTTCACCAAGTACCTCCAACCCCAGGCCCAACCCGCCCACCCACCGCCCAAAACACTCGCCCACTCCGCTCGCTCGCTCAAGCAGCTGCGGTGGCAAATATACTTTACGCGTGCGCATTCTCACTTATACTAGAAAGAAATCGACAATATGTGTTGTAGCTAACATATTACTCTTCAGTACAAAAAAATTTGAGCAACACTTTTTGTTTTCTTATCTTTCACACTTTCAGGACAAACACGATAAAGTACCCCCTCATTTAATACTTTTCTAAAAGTCATCACTATTTTGGGGCGATATTTTATGTGAGTATTCTTAAATGACACACAAAAAATATAGGTATATTATATCATCAATAAAATGTCACAACGATTTCATAGTTTAATAATACTGTAAAACGTAGGAAGTTGCTGTCACTATAAAAAAAAATAGTATTCGGTTCAGTAATTACTTTTTTTCATGATATGAAACAATACAATAGTATATACTGAAAATTGTATTAATTTAAAGCTTTTCAGTAGACACAGGTAGCTTTTCTTACTATATGATTGAGTAGAATAAAAGGGACCGAAACATTAAATGTGACAAGCAATGTTCTAGCTACATTTTACATCTGCAGTTCTATATTATACCTATTACTTTGTGCATGGCTTTAATAAAAAAAAAAAAAAAAAAAAAAGATCATAAACTAATATTTTGAGTCGTGTCGTGTGTGTGTGTGTGTGTGCCTGCCACCTTCCATCACTGGTGTCAAGCACTCCAGTAGTGATATGATAATGATGACACGCTAACGCTTTATTTGCGCTCTCTGTTATCTATTTTAAATAAACTATCTATTTAGTAAATTTATTTGATGTTTTTTATTTATATTTTATTTTTGTGTTCTTTTTTTTTTTTTTTTTTTTTTTTTTCTTCAGTGCTCCAATATATATTTAATAAAACCTATGGAGTTGAATGTTTAAATAAAATCTAAAATTTGACACAGTGTCAATATAAAAATATTGCTTGTTTGTTTAAATTGTTAATAAATAAATACTCTGATAACACAAATATATAAAATAGATTTTATTATTGTTATTATTGTTTATTATAATTTTTTTCTTTTTCTTGTAAATCTTCTTATGGTTATATGATTTTGTTTTCTATTTTCTTCTCTTTTTCTTCTCAAAATTTTAGAATAAAAAGGTCAATTTTACTTGGAAAATATATTGATACTAAATGACTTAACGGAAATGGTACCAAAACTTTTACTATTTCAATCAGTTTAGATTTGCTTTATCGCGATGAAAATTCATTTTCTAAAATACCTTAATTGGAGGAAAATGTGAGAGCTGATCAAAATAATATCATTCTAGTATTTTTTTATATAATATCATGCAAGATGGATATTTTACAGGCATAACAAGAAGAAACATAAACCCAACCTAATAAAAAGTGTATTTTAATATATTTACTTCATTTTAAAATTTCAGCATTGAAATATTCTAAATTTATATATATTTATGTATTTTTATATAAGATTGGAACGAGGTAGGCTTTCTCTTTACTCTTTTTTGGTATTTTTCACAACTTGTGTTTAAATGCTTTAACTTTGATATCTTATTATAAAATATAGGTGCAGTTTCCAAGATTTGGCTTTATATCATTCTATGCTCAATATTTTTAATTTTCTACTCTCTACTTCAATTTTAATACGTTATTGAATATTATTTGTTTTTAAAACTGAAAAAAAAGGCTTAAAACAAAAACAATATAAACTCATATATAATAAATTAATTTTCTGTTACTGATTAAATATATATTTTGTGTGTAATAAAAGCTATAATGTTTGTTGCATACACTTTTAAAATGTGAACGCTGTAGAATAATGCTTTTTTATGTGTGGATATAATAAGTAGAACAGTGCACTTTTCTGACATGCATATTACATTTAAAATAACAAGACTATAACAATATAAAGTTGCCAGTG
This sequence comes from Ecdyonurus torrentis, assembly GCA_949318235.1. Lineage (NCBI taxonomy): Eukaryota > Metazoa > Arthropoda > Insecta > Ephemeroptera > Heptageniidae > Ecdyonurus > Ecdyonurus torrentis. The sequence goes on along the minus strand of OX439127.1, from coordinate 12,663,882 downwards.
GTGTGTTGTTACGCTATTAGAATACCAAATTATTACATATTTTATTGTTTAGATTTATTTATATATACATTTTTTTATTAGTCCTGGCTTGTAAAATTAAAGATGTTTGTATTCTGCTGTAATTAGTCAATTTTGATGTCAAAAAATAAAACTTTTTGTAATATATCTGTTTTAGGAGACGAATTACACGGTGGTACGAGAAATAGTTACCTAGAAATGAGTGGACGAAGCGCTTCACGAGATGAAAGTTTCATTAGTGATGGAGCCGGCATTATGGGGAGCCAATATAGGTGCATAGCATTTGAATTAACTTTCCATAGTTTTACTTAGCCTATTTGAAGTGGACTATAAATATTGTACGTAATACAATATCTTATAATAATTATTTTTATTTTTAGGATGGGTCAGAGTGAGCTATTATCAAGGACCAGTCCAAAATCAATGATGGATTATGATCGAACTAGGATGCGAGGCATGCAGGTACTAACGTTGTAATTATGTTTACATGAAAACACACAATATTTTAAGGAAATGTCAGTATTTACTTTGTAATAATTTTTATGTTTCTATTCATTTTATTTCAGCAGAAAGACAACAGTATTGATTTAACAAAAACTGGATCACCCGATGGTATTTCCACGAGCTCTTTATTAAGCGATCAACATAAATTTAAAAGTGGTGATTTCATGCAACAACGAAGCCAACAACAAATATTACAAAGAAATCGTGAAATTGAGCAAGAAAATGTTCAGAAACAGTTGCAATTATTGCAACAAAAACAGCAAATGCAAAAAGATCAAATGAATCAAGATTTGAATTTACAAGACCCATTACACCAGTCCAGTTTTCAGCATCAACAAACTACACCAAATACTTTTCAATCTCAACTTCAGTCTCAGACTGGAATGCAGCAACAGCCACAAAATATGCAACAAAATCAAATGCAATCAGATCTTCAAACAGGGTTACAGTCCGGGCTACAATCAAGTATGCAATCTGGAATCCAGCAGACCGGTTTACAAAATATGCAGAGTGGTATGCAATCTGGAATGCAAAGCGGACTTCAAACATCGATGCAAAGTGGTTTACAGTCGGGGATGCAGTCTAATCTTCAGTCTGGAATGCAAACTGGAATCCAATCAATGCAAACGGGATTACAAACTGGAATGCAGCAAGGACAACAGAGTGGGATGCAAAATATACAAAACGTAATAGGAGCAAACATGCAGCCAGGGATGCAGACAGGTACTCAGTCAACGTTACAATCAAATATTCAGTCCGGGTTACAATCAAATATGCAGTCGGGTATGCAAAGTAATTTACAAAATCAACAACAAAATAATGTAGTACAACAAAACACATTCCAACAACAACAGCAGCAACAACAACAACAGCAACAACAACAACAACAGCAGCAACAGCAGCAACAATCAAACCTTATGCAAAATCAATTTTCTCAGTCAAATCAATATCAACAAGGCTTACAGCAAACAAATATGCAACAATCTGGCATGCAAACGCAGAATAATATGCCTCTTCAGTCTCAAATGCAGCAAAATAACATGCAATCAAATCTACAGCAATATCCTCAGCAAAGTAATCTAAATCAATTACAACAGACTAATATGCAACAAAATCAATTCCAAGCTCAACAAGGCAACTTGCAACAAACTAACCCACTTCAGTCACAAATGCTTCCGTCAACTTTTCAACAACAACAAACAGGAACATTTCAACAAAACACCATGCTACAACAACAACAACCAATGGGAATGCAGCAAACTGCCCAGCAGCAAGGTGTCACTTCTACAGGGTCTATGCAACGAGGTCTGCAATTCCAAAGCAATGGTCAGGCAACCAAGCCCTCGCGCCTAAAATTGATGGATTTCCGTGTAAGTTTTAATCGGGCAATATTTAAGTAATGTTAATTTAAGTAGGGAATGGTTAAATTTATACTGAGATATAATTTTTTACTACAATAAATTAGGTACGGATAGTAAACTTAAAATCTTAGTATATCATATATCATAATACTACAGAGTCCTTATATGGTGCGATAACTAATTTTAAGTTTACTCTCTGTATATAAATTTATGTTAATAATACTATGTTATGAACAGTTGTAATAAAGCTCACATTGTCATACTTCATACGTCACTACATTTATTAGCCATTTACAGTTCCGTAACAATTAAAAATGAATAACATCGGGCAAAATTTTTATGGCAGTATAAAATCTAGTATCTTACTCTCTATCATTTGTTAAATCCTAGACAGTCTGACAACACTTTTCAGCACACAATATGTCATCATGTTTCAATTAAAATGCAAAAAGATAAAATAATAATATATACATAAATCTAAGTATCTATTGCCATGATTTTATTAATTATTATTATTGTTGTTTATAAATGTTAAACAATGTTTGAAATAATATGAATAATTATTTCAATTGCAGGAAGGTGAAGCTGCGTTTATGAATCATATTAGTCCAAAACAGCAACAGCAGCAACTACAGCAGCAGCAGCAGCAGCAGCAACAGCAACAGCAACAGCAGCAGCAGCAGCAGCAAGGACAATTGGACCAGTCAGGAAATCCACAAAACAAGTCCACAACTGGCACAATCTCTGGCATGCTGGCAGATTTCAGTCGAGCATTAGGTAACCATTATAAAGCCCCCCCCCCCCCATTCCTTTTCTTTTGCCGAAAGTGTCTCTCTCTCTCTCTCTCTCTCTCTCTCTCTCTCTCTCTCTCTCTCTCTCTCTCTCTCTCTCTCTGTGTATGTGTGTGTGTGTGCGCGCGCGCAATTATACATATTTTTAAAAACCCTGTAAAATTAATATGTAGGCAACCAGTAGAACAAATATGACAACCAGGTTGCATACATATCGTTTGTGCAGGCGTTAAATCGTCTAGTTATTTTAGAGCACACATAATCAGATAACACACATTTATTATTTTCTTATAGACTTTATATAAATTTATATAAGTATGGATTTTTTTTAAACGCATATATATGTGTGTGTGTATATATATATATATATATATATATATATATATATATATATATATATATATATATATATATATATATATATATATATATATATATATATATATATATAAATATATATATATATAAAACTTTTTATAGGTTTGGGAAGCACTTCACCTCGTCCTTCGCCTTCTGAAGATAAAAACATGCAACTTGGATCTCAACCCTCGAATCAATCTGGTCTTCCTCCGTATTCACAGGCCGACAGCACTGGACAAAATCAATTCAACAGATTATCGTTTTTGCAAAACCAACAGCAAAGTCAAATGATGGGCGGGCAGCAAATAGGTACAAACCCCTATAGCCAAGCTACTGTAGTTGGTTTGTCTCAACCTTCAGTTAGTATGTCGACCGCTCTTGGTCAACAACAGCTATTCCAACAGTCACAGGGACAAGCACTAACATATCAGGAACAACAACAAGCTTCACTGCTAGGATTACAAAGACGAGCTCTTGGAGGAATATTTGATGGTCAACAGCAAATGGTGCAAGTTCCATTAAGTCAAGCTCAACAAGCTCAGTTAGCATTTTCAAATGATCCTCAATCTGTTAGAGCAACTGCAAGTCTGCAAGGGATGCCTGTAACTTTGATTCAGCAATCACAGCCCAATAACCCACAGACTGCGCACATTGTGCTTACTTCATGCCAGCATCTGACTCCACAACAACAGCAAATGTATCAGCAGCAAATGCAGCTACAGCACCAAGCACAACATCTCAAGAAAATTCGGCGAAGTCTACCGCATTCTTCGACTGAACAAGCGCAAACTACTCTGCAACAGCAACAACTGCGCCAGAAAGGGGTAAGCATTGATAAGATAATTAAATTGTCTATAGTGATGATGATAATAATAGAAATGTAAAAAAAAAAAAAAAAAAAAAAAACAGATAAAGTTAAACTTTAATGACTTAAGTATAAGTAATTAAACATACTAAAAGCTTATAATCCAATACATAGGAACTCAAAATAAACAGTATTTTTGCATGACTTTTGATTTTTAATAATATTATAGGAAAAAATGAAATATATAAAAATAAATATTTATATTTTTTTAATTTATTTTATTTTAATCACATGACTTTTGCATAAGTACACAATTACAATATCATATTACAATAAACTCAAAATAAACAGTATTTTTGCATGACTTTTGAGTTTTAATAATATTATAGGAAAAAATGAAATATATATAAAAAATAAATATTTATATATTTTTAATTCATTGTATTTTATTTTAATCACATGAATTATTCTGTATAAGTTTACAATATCATATTATATGTAAACGTAAACAAATATTTTTACAGCGTAAAGACGGAGTACTTGGTCAAGTTTCATCGCATCATTCTATCTTAGGTCAGCCTATTATGAGTTCAAGCTTGGCAGGAGTAACATCGTCTGTTTTACTTCAACAGGCAGATGGTAAAAGTTTTTGTAAGTCTTATTTTTCAATTTTTCTAAATCAATTTTAAATTTCAATTTCATGAACCATTAATTGCTCAGGTACTCCATTTGTTACTCCCCAAGGGACACCTGTAGGAACTCCGAGAAGTTCAAGGGACACTGGCGGTGACTCATCCGACACTTTGAGTGAAACCGACTCACAAAAATCACTTAGGATGCGGAGGAAATTGCCACCCACACCTTTAGATCCTATGGAAAGTTCTCGTTTACCTTCAACTAAAAAACGGGAAAGAAGTAAATCACAGCCTCTTCAAGACAGATTCAGGTAACGTTTTTTTAATAAAAATAATTGCCAAGAAGCTTTATCAAGTGGGATACTTCATCTTAATATTACGTTACATGTCACTAGATCCTATTCTCCTCTACGTCACACCATGGACTCCACAGCTCGTTCTGGTTTTACATCTAGCCTCTCTATGGCTCGCCCGAGCGCAAGTGAAACAAATTTACGCAATATTGCAATGGGAGTAGAGCTCGATAATAGGCCAGGATCTGCACTTGGACTCTTGCAAGGTAATAATTTTCATTCCTTGGTTACTATTTTACAAGTATTGAATCAATAAAAAAATACATGTTTTATATATATATATATATATATATATATATATATATTAATAATAAACTGCTTTTTATTCAACATCGCTATGAATTTAAAAAGTTTTTTAACAAATAAATTAAATTTTCAAACATCATAGAATAAAGCTGAAACAATTTCATTATGTTTGAATAATATTCTTTTAGCCTTAAACGGAATAATACTTATTTTTTTGTTATTTGACAGTGTCAAGTGTGGTATCGAGCACGGGTCTTCGCACAACCACAAGTGGAATGGGTTCCTCGGATTTAACAACCACAACTTCAGTGTTGCCTTCCCTTTACTCTTCATCTCGCACATCCACTAGTTTGGCTGATATTGCGTCTTGCTTACCACCCAATCTCCGTCATTTGCTTGGACCGTCAGCAGGTGCAACTAGTACACTTTCGTCGGACTCAAAATACGGCAAGCAGGTGAGATATGGTTACCACAACTTGCCAGCAATATTATCCAGACTTCAGTTGTGAATTGGGCGAAAAGAGGGGGGAAAAAGAAGCTAGATCTTTTTTTTTTTTTTTTTTCAATGTCTAATAAATGCACAAAAAAAAACTAATTACAAAAACGTACATCATAAATTGTGGTGCTAAAGAATTAGAATAGCTCTACCATATGACAATATAAAGCATATTGCAATATTCGAGCAATATATTAATGATTTTGAAAATAAATGAGAACTAAAACTCGTTAATTAATTCCACTAAACTCGAGCGATGTAAATGAATCGATATATATATATATATATATATATATATATATATATATATATATATATATATATATATATATATATATATTTATATATATATATATATATATATATATATATATATATATATATATATATATATATATATATATATATATATATATATAATATATATATATATATATATATATATATATATATATATATATATATATATATATATATATATATATACATAAATAACATATTAACATATTATCATAAACCACGTCATATTTGTATTGTATCATTTGAAATTATCACTTTTACTATTTTTTTATGGCATTCAGTATTTTTCTTAAATACACATAATACACACTAAATCAAAATAATAATAAAACGAAACATTTATAGTATATTTCTAGTTATTTCCTTTGTGCAGCTTCCCACTTATCTCCAAAGTTTAAAAGACCAATTGCGAGAAGAAATAAAATCAGCTACTTCTGATCGTCGTCGACTAATGACTCTCTCAGATAAAGAAGCAAGATTGCGCTGGGAAAGAGAAAAATTTGTAGCATCCATGGATCCTTTAAAAAGGTACATACCATTGGTTTACATAGGAAAGACACCGAAAAAAAAAAAAAAAAAAAAAAAAAGAGCTGAGTGCTTTTTCGTTTATCCCTTTTTATTTGACCCAACCCAACTCTAAAAGTTTATTCTGTATATGTAGATTTGATTTGGAGAAGAAGTTAAGTTCTCCAATGCTTTCAAGCACCCTGAGAAATAGAAAATTAAGAGGTCATCGTAGGCAATTATCCGATCCTAAAATTTATCCATCAATATCTTCTATTAAAAAAGACGGGGATCTGGAGAGTAAATATGAGAGAGTAAGTATTAAATTATTCTATTTGTATTATTTTATATAACAATATATTGAATTTTTTTATTTGTATAATTCTAGGATTACTATGGATTTTTACATCCCTCTTTTAAGCCACCTCATAAATCATACGAGCTTGAATCTCTTGAAGATCCTTTGAGGAGGACTGAATGGGACCCCTCTCAGTCTTACCTTGCCACGTCATATGCTGCTGCAGGCGGTGCGCTGCGTGAAACAGCCATCAACAGTGTACTCGATGAGGATCCTGACCTATGGAACCACTACATGAGCAATAGCAGGTGAACTTAGTCTCCAGATTGATATATATCTGAATCACGTAGATATAATTATCTTTTTTTTTTCTCTATAATATTATATTTCCTTTCATTCTCATCTTCAAGCAATCTTCTAGATTGATATAGTTCTTCCATTTTACCTCATTTATCACAGTGCTAAGTAGATTTGTATTTCTTCTACTATTATATAATTATAATTATATATATATATATATATATATATATATATATATATATATATATATATATATATATATATATATATATATATATATATATATATGAATGAGTGTGTGTGTGTGTGTGTGTATATATATATACATGCATGCACACACACACCATACTTACATAAACTATATTACATTATTCTTATAAGCACGTATTGCTTTATTTTCACCTTTTTTGATTTCATACTGCTATGCATTTTATCTTCGGCTTTTGATAACGTCACGTTTGCTGTTTCTTATATCCACAGACATGTTCTCGTATGTACTTTATATATCTTAATATGTGTTAAAAAAAATGCGTTTTATAGTGAGAAAATTAATTCGGGAAAAAAATATATATCAAAGTAATACACTAAAGTAATGATGAAAGAAAACATTCTATTTTTCTTTGAGCGAAATTAATAAAATAAGTCCACAAATTTTTTATATGCACGAATTATTTATATAATATAGAACGTTTGAATAGGTATTTTACAAAACTTTTAAATCCTATAACGTAACACCTGCATGGTTTTCAATATTTATTAAAAGTAAAAGTATACGGATTTATATCTAGTTGACTCTCTTTCAATTATCATACGCCTCCACGTAGAGACTGGCTACAAGTTTTACGAAGTGATCATACAAGAAGTCGAGCCTATTATCGCCGAGGCCTATACCGAAGCAGTTACAATAAGGTAAGCCCATTATAATACACTGCTTTAATACATAATAATCGTGTGTGAGTGTGTGTGTGTTTATAAGATCAAAGTAATGAATGTATAATCTATAGTTACATAGTTTATCTTTTGATTACATATATATATATATATATATATATATATATATATATATATATATATATATATATATATATATATATATATATATATATATATATATATATATATATATATATATATATATATATATATATATATATATATATATATATATATATATATATATATATATATATATATATATATATATATTCATACATATATTTAAATAATAAGTATTAATTAAAAGAATTATTAATTAAAATCAAATAATTATTACATAAAATTTGTCATGAGCGCTGCCTGCTGCATTGATTGCCTGTACGTTCACATAATTAGCTATAGCAAGCCTGCAGAAATATTATCTATATACCACCATATTCATTCATGCAACTATATATGAGCTGTATTGTTACTATTATTATTATTTATTATTATTATTACTATTATTGTTGTGATTGTTTATATTATGTTACAATATATTATATCATTCGCGTATATATCATTCTCAGGAGCATGATTTAAACTGAATTTACAGTTCAATGTGATCCACCTAAAAGTGTTGCCAAGACAGGCAAGTACTTGTACAATGTAGCAGGGAGTAGACGTGAGATCGTTTTTTTGTTAAGAATAATTAAATGTTACATCAAAAAAAAAAAAAAGATTAAAACAATGTAGTTCGTTTAACTTAAAAAAAAAATTTAATAATATATGTTTATTTAATATGCATTTTAAATAATAAAATATGTTTTTAAACTGTACCTGATGTAGTAGTGCACTTACATGTTATTCTTATATAACACTTTATAAATGTGAAATAATTTATTTGTTTTATAATATCACTATATTATATGTAATACTTATATTTATTCCTCAACAAGAATTTAATTTTTATTTTTTTACAGGTCTCTTCATTATACTGAATCTTATTGAATGCCATGGAATTAAATGTAACTCAATAAAAAAATATATAATAAAAAAAAATATACAAGAGGATTGATACTGTATAGTATATTCTTAAATAATATCAGTATAATATATTACTCAATAATCGATTACGATTAACTTAAAATAAAACTTTTTTTCTTAAAAATAAACACATTACAAATTTATTTATTATAATATATAATCGAAAGACCTGAACTACTCTACTTTGACAATACAATGCTAAAATAAATATATTATATTATATTACATCATATTATATATATATATATATATATATATATATATATATATATATATATATATATATATATATATATATATATATATATATATATATATATATATATACATATACATACATATATACCTACCTACATACACACAACGAAATAATATACCTTTGTATAGAAGCTAGAGTATGATGATAAATATACACGACATTACATTGTTGTATAGTCATATAAAATAATTAAAAAAAAAAAAAAAATTATGTGTGAGTTATCACTTGGGTGCACCACATGGGATATAATGATGATTTTACTCTACTGATCAACTCAGATCAACGTTTGAATAACTCAAAAAAATTTAAAATGTGTCATCAAATGGAGTGTTTTGTAACGTTGTATATTATATAGGGATATATTGAACAGTTTATTATAATATTTTGCTGCGTGCATTTAATAAAAAACGAAGTATTATTATTTATTTTTTTAGAAATAGTTTGAATGAATAAGTATTTCAAATTGTGCTATATAATAAACGAAATATTTAATAATAATTATAGTTTACATTTGAATATTATACTCCTTAATGAGCTGTATACTGGGATTAAAAAATTCATGCTGTCCCACAATGACATTATATTGTAAGTATACTAAGTATTAATTCTAACACAAAACAATACTTTATAAATGGCCCAGCTAAGTTTTTATCGATTGGTGCAAGTCCTAATTATATAGCACGGTATATTATAGTTGTTATTTTTAGTAGAGTAAATACAGTATAGTACTATAGTACTATAGTACAGTATAGTTTAAAGTCTAAATATTTTGATATACAAATTAAAATATTATTTGTTTTTTCAATACAATTTGGTTAAATTTTTTATTTTTTGCAGAATGAAGTATAAACAAATAAAATGAAAAAAAAAGTATATTTTTATAATTATCATTCTTTTTTAAATCCATATTAAGCTTAATTTTTCTGTATTAGTTTTTTTTCCCCCACTTACTTTGACTTTAAGCGGTCATATGAATCAAATACTGTGCTTTAGTATAGGCTATTTAAAATTTTAACTTTATAATTTTTTCCTGCAGTTAATACTGTTCTCCTTGTTACACGTTTTAGACCCTTAACGGGTCCTTATTTAAGAATCAAAATAACAAAATATAACTGTCATGCACGTACTTAAAGTTCCATAAAAGTAAAAAATTTGTGGTTTATATAAGCATTTTCTCCACTACATAACATTTCAGTTGAACTATCTCATGATACAGGAAAGAGATTGATTTTAAAGAAGCTCCTCTTGACGATACACTTTATTTAATGCCCTTTCTTTCTTTCTTTCTTTTTTTTTTTTTTTTCATTAATATTGTAACTATGCATTATTTCTGGAAAAAAAGTAATATTATATATATATATATATATATATATATATATATATATATATATACACACATACATATATATTGAGTATTTCAACGGTTTTATTCGTTCACATCATCATTTTGTCAAACATACAAAATTTACAATATGCTATATCATGGTGCATATTATGAATTATAAAACTATTGAAGGGTGATGAAAGCCATCTTACGGGTTGGTGACTATAAGTTTTTGTTAATATCTGCTTTAGATTTATTGTATTGCGCATGAGTAGAGTGAAAAAATCGGAAGTGGATATGAGCCAATACCCATATTCGGCAGCTCGTAATTTTCTTCTTCATTACGTTCAATGACACAATGACATCATATTATATCCAATTAATAATAATAATTAAAAAATACATAATAATCTGCAATTCATTAATAGTAAAATTATAATAATAAACATAAGAATTTTTGAGAAATGTTTCATAATTATATAAACCGGCTTGCTTTTTTAATTTAAAAAACTCCAATACAATAACAATAATCTTTTATCTTTAAAGTAAAATTAATACATATAAGCATACTTTAAGTAGGTCAGACTGCTGTTTGTGTGTGTGTGTGTGTGTGATTGTGTGTGTGTGTGTGTGTGTGTGTGTGTGTGTGTGTGTGTGTGTGTGTGTGTGTGTGTGTGTGTGTGTGTGTGTGTGTGTATGTGTGTGTGTGTATGTGTGTGTGTGTGTGTGTGTGTGTGTGTGTGTGTGTGTGTGTGTGTGTGTGTGTGTGTGTGTGTGTGTGTGTGTGTGTGTGTGTGTGTGTGAAAACTGATTAGTTTTACTTTTCGGCCGCTCCTTTGTACATGTTATCTATTCAGTCTGTTATATAAAGCCTTCTGTACATTACCTCTGTCCTATATCTTTTGACGTGATAAAGGTAGATAATTTTCAAAGGATCTTCTTGCTATCAATGTACTCGAGGTGTGCATACAAAATATAATGTGAAGTACTTTTATTCCATATAGCTCATTCAATGCTTGGTAAAGTTTACTTATACTGATAATGTTTTTGTAATGCAGATATTAAAAACGGTTCTCAACATAAAGGAAGGTTACTAATCAAAATTATTACATCAATGAATAATTTGAGTAAGATATCCAAATCAAATCATTTTATTGGCCTTCTCATCCTTAATATCCTTAGGATATTTTTAATTTATCAATTGAAGACGTTTTAAAAGTAAAAGATAAAGACGGAAACAAACAGTTACTGAAGAAAAAAATAACACCTTACATCTTTGATTCTGCTTCGCGTATACTCTTTTCTGATTGATGTATAAAAAAAGGAAATTTTTTTTGTTTATTTTTTAAGATATAGCAGACTGAGCATCACACTAAAATTTGTACGACTGAATATAATAATTTGGTGATATTTTCAAGTCAAGAGCACAGAATCTTACAATTTTTACCAATACCTTTTTTTTGGGTATTGTTCTTGTGTTTCTGTTTTTTATTTTTTATTATTTTATTTTTTATTATTTTTTTTTTTATTTTTATTATTATTATTATTTTTTTTTTGTTATGCAAATACTACTCAAAAATCTTATGTGCGATGTAGAGTAAAATCATTTTGCTGTTTGGTGAAGTGAGCACACAAAATGATAGAATTAAATATTAATAATAATATTGCCTGAAAGTTAATTATGTAATACACTTAAGAGAGGGAAATGGTGTACTTAAGAAACACTAGCTTGTTAAAATAATATTTATAAATAATAATGATAACTCGCCCTTACACGATATATAATAATAAAATACACACACAAAACATTATCTCCTTGAAGTTACATAAAAATGTGTTCTCCAACACTATAATTATACACTTACTCCTATACAACATATTATACTGTACTATGATATACATTCTTGTTAAAGTTTTTCGTTTTCCGATTTATCCAATTCTTCCATTTTTTATTTTACAATATATCTAAATGTTATATGAGCTGTTATTATATAGTATTTATTTGAAATTGACTTATAATGAGCTTCAAATTCTCAACTTTAAAATTTTTATTTTATGTATTTCTATATAATTGTATTTACTTCTGTAATATTTGTATATTACAGTGTAAATAAAATAATTATAAATTATTTTATAGTTTTTTATTTTATTATAGCACCTGAAACATTATTATTTTAAATAATTTATATGGTTCGTAGATTTAAATATCTGCAGACCCTAATGTGTTAATTTAGCGACGTTATCTTTTTTTTTTTCTTTTTTTTTCCTTTATCTTTTTCTTTTTTTTTTCTTTCAGAATATATATATGTGAATTAAAAAATTATTGTAAAAATATAAAGTATTATCATTGCTTTTTTTCAACGACTTGAAATATGTTTTGAATAAAAAAAATAAATTAAAATATGTTAAAGCTATGTTTGATTAACAGTGATTTAATTATTTCAATAGTATCCCTTTAAATGTATACTTTTTGAGTCAACAGTTTACGCATGCTCTGAACTTTCGATCGAATATTTTAAGAGTGTGCGCTATATGTACACGAAAAAATAGTAACAACTTTGTACATTGTTTTATTAAAATATAAAATTGTCGAAACTTTTGTATATTATATTTTTATACTAGCCGTTGGGTTTTACACCGCCTCTAAATAATTGCAAATTTTATTATGTACTGTACCTATAGCGGTCATCGATTTTATAAATTCACCAATCATGCGGAGAGTCAAATTATATTTGGTGCATTTACGTATAAGTGTTAAATAACTTCTTTTTTGTTTCTTCTTTTTTTCGTGTAGTTCGGATTGTTGAAATATTTTTTAATAGGAATTTTAAAATCTCTTCCATACTTTTAGTCTTCAGCTTACTTTTATGATTTATTTTCATGACAATAAAATATCAAAGGAAATAAAGAAAAATGTTTGGTAATGCAATTTCATCATTTTGAAAGATGAAGTAAAGGACATAAAAAAAGAGGAAAGTAAAGCCACAGTTTCCTTACTTTTTCAATAAAAAATTGAGAACTTTTGTTCTCTCTCTCTCTCTCTCTCTCTCTCTCTCTCTCTCTCTCTCTCTTTCTCTCTCCTATTTCTTCTTATTTTCGCCTGTTTATTGTATACAAAATTATTATTTTGACTTTTAACTGACCAAAGAATACTAAAGTCTTGTTTTCTTTACTACAGATAATCTTATTTTTATCACTAAGCTAAACTAATCAGTAAAACACAATAATACATGTATTTTTTAATTGTACAAATATCCCACCCAGTTTAAATCTTTTTTTGCTATTTGTAACGTAACAACTGTCTGATTCTAACGATTTAGTATCCGTTTGATAATAAGCATGGTTAAGCATGTAATATTAAAAAATAGGGAAATTTGTATTCTTTAGTAGACAATATTGAATGCATAGTGGAAATATTTGAATAAATAAAAAGACAAAATATGTATTTTTAGAGATTAGGATCTTTTCCTTTTTTTGTTCAACCTTTTTTTTTTTTTTTTTTTAAATATAACTTTAATTACAAACTTTCTGATACAGAACACTGAAAATAGAAGGAAAAATGGGTGGAACCAGTTCATGTTTGGGTGTCATTAGTTCTTTCCTGTTATTAAAGGAAGAAATTAAAGTGTGCACCTTACGTGTCATTGCTTCTGCATTAGTGTTCTGTGTTGGAATCAGTCATAGAACTCCACACAGCTTATTACCACATCCTACACGCGCGTGCTTGGATATGTTTCAGGTACGGTGGTCTTCAGCGGAGGTCGAGCGAGGGAGAGATGGGTACTTATTCATGGCGCCCTCAACATCTAGAGGAACGTGGGATGGGCGTTGGTGAAGTATTAAGCTCTAGTATGGGAGGAGGATGGCGACGTGAACATCACCGTAAACATCGCAAGTCTCGCTCGTGGCACCCCTCACCATATGTTAGCGATGAAGAAGATGATCAACTTTCTCGAGAAGAAAAGAAACAAAAAATTAAAGTAGAAATTGCTCGACGACGCCAACAAATAGAAGAAAATGCACGTTTGCACGAAGAATTGCTTCGTTTAGCTCGATTACGTGAATCTGCTGAACTTGGATTTATGCCAACACCAATGACGGAATGGTATGGTTATCCTCAAAATTATGCTTCGTCTTTAAGTCCATCAACACAAGAAGGCACAAGTGTTCTCAAATCGATTGATGAAATTTTAAGGGATGAAGCTGGTAAGCGTTCATCGTTAGATTATGGAAGGTTATCTGATTATGGAAGCAATTATTATCCCGGTGGCGGTTCTTTACATTTTGATTATCATAATTATCAACCTCATTCGCACAGTCCATTGTACAGACATCATAGTGTAAGTCGCATCAGTGGTGGTATTGGAGGCGGTAGTGCTGGGGCTGGTGGAATGGGGGGTAATTCAAGATTTGGCTTAACTGAAGAAGATAGAAGCATGGAGCGTATTGCTTCAACTTTCCGTACGGATGATTATACTGCGAGTGTTTATGAACGTCTTTCTGACTTTTCACCACTTGCTACAGACTCTGAAAGTATGGTTGATTTTACTCCAGCAGCTATGCCCCTTCTCCCAGATATGCCCACCCGATCTCGAAAACTGCTTGAGGATCTGGGCAGCTCTCCTATCACCGAGTCCGTGCTCTCAATTCCTCAGAAAGGCAAGTATGGCGCAACCAGACTCTACGCGAAATAATATCAATATACAAGTAATCTTTATATAACAAAATTTACAGTAAGCCTAACATATTATAATATTATACATAATGCAATAATTATGGTCCCATTGATTCTCTATATGGTATAGAAAGAAATATCCGCAAATAATTCAAAATGATATAATATTTCAAAATTTATTAAGTCACTAAAATGCTATACTATAATAATAATCTTATAGGATTAGCTTATAATTGATATTTGAAGGTACTATAAGAAACATAATATTGTATGCTCCTCCTCTTTCTAAATTTTCATTGTATTTTCATATATATATATATATATATATATATATATATATATATATATATATATATATATATATATATATATATATATATATATATATATATAATAAATATCTAAAAAAAGAAGAAATACATAAATTCTATCCTTCTGTCCTACTCAAAAACCTCTCTTCTCAGTCTTGAATTGTTGATGTCTGCTGCTTGAATTGTTTTATAATATAATTATGAAAGCAGACCTTTTGATACTTTTGCTGGATGTGTGTGAAAGCTGTTATTATTAACAAAAGTATTACTTATAAATGCATTATCATGTACAGAGTATGAATGAGAATATATAACTTATCATATGTGTGAATAGACGGAATATATCGATATCAGTCAAATTTATTTACTTAATTATAATAATGTTATGATATGTTTAAAATGCTCTCTTTTTTTGACAGATTTGAGCAAATATTTTGCAATATTTATTTCAAAACCAAGATAATTTTTGCTAATGAAAGTAATTTAATATTAAGTTTTGAAAACAATAAAATGCAGCTTTGTTGCATAAATGTATAAAACAACTGTTACCTGTGATATTCCTCAACTCGATGACTTAAATTTTTATTACTATTATTTTTAATTATTCATTATTAAATATGATATATACTAATATATTACATATATATATATATACTATTTATTAAAAAAAAAATTATATAGTGTTGCATCTTTGCCTGAATCTTAAGTGGGCGACTTTAATGACGTTATGGCTTTATTTGTCATTTCTTGGGCCAATTACGATTGTGCCTTAAATGGTCTTTCGGCTGGATGTCTCAATGTGTACGGTGTTGTTATTCTTATTATTCTTATTCTTATTATTATACTGTGTTTCATTATGTGCCACCGCCTCTTTTAAACTGGCGCCTAGCTCCAAAGGGGTGGGTGCCGCTGCCGCTGCCAACCCTCTGGTTTAACAGCCATGCACCTCCCTTCCTGCATGTTTCACTGCTTTCAATCACTCTGTATTTGTCTCTCAGTCTGTGCAAATGCATGTATCATATATCTACGATTCGTTATTAAATTTGTTGATGAGAGAGATATAGAGTTTTATTCCCATATTATAACCAGTAAGTAAATAAATAACAAAAAAATCAAGTTAAACGCAAAAAAAAAAAAAAAAAAAAAAAAAAAAAAAAAAAAAAAAAAAAAAAAGTTAAAAGACACAAGAATTATATATATAAAAAAAAAGTTAATAAAAAAGCAAATCACGCTAAATTTTTACAATATTAGGTTATAGACTTAAAATTAGTGAATTAAATACTCATACTTATGACCACTTTGAACCCGTGGCGTTTTATATTTTTTACTCATTATTTTTTAATCATATTGCAATAATGTTATTAGGGTTTTTTCCAAATGCTTTATGTATAGGGTGTTATTTTATGTGTATATTATTTAAGTAGATTGTATCTTTGATGTCTTTATATGAATTTAATTTTGCAAATGAGATATTTTTGTTTGTTGATGTTGTTGTTGTTGTTATTATTATTATTATTATTATTATTGATTTGAATATGTAGCAAGAAAGACGGGTATACGATTTGCTAAATAAAGGTTGAACTATTACGCAGCAATGCCACGGTTATTATTTAAAAGAATAATTTTAAAAACAAATTCTTTCACTGCATACTTATATTATATTACTTTAAAACTAATTTTAGCCCCTTTTTTTTAGTTTAAGATAACTTTTCAGTTTTATTATGATAAAATATACATAATGCTGTTTAGGATTTTATTTTCATTAATTTAATTATTGTTATTATTATTTTGACTTCACACTCTTCGTTACGTCTATCTAAGAAACAGTTATATATATATATATATATATATATATATATATATATATATATATATATATATATATATATATATATATGCATATTTATATAATATAAACTATATAAAGAAAAAAATACAACATCAGATAGACATGTTGGAGCTTGTGTTTATGAAGCAGTAATGCGCGGGTGGAGGGCGGCAACTTGTCTAAACGGATGAAATCTCATGCAGCCAATGTAGGCAGCACAAGGAAAGCACCGTCTGTCTATTCATTGTTATGTAAGTAAAACGTAGTGATCAGTGATAAATTTTATTTAATTTGATCATCATTTTATTCTTTTCAATTCAAAATAAAGAGTTTAATATGAATTTTAAAAAAACTATGCTTTATTTCACTGAATTCATAATATTAAAAAAAAAAAAAAAAACATTAAAAAAAAAAAAAAAAAAAAAAAAAAACAGCTAATAATGAAATATTTTGTTCTGTTTTGTTAAATTTTAGTTATTATAATTTATTTACTCTACTTATTTTGTTATTTGGCCAAATTTTTTGCATTGCTTTTCTGATAACTTATATAATATTAATTAATTTTATAGCACCTACCTTAAATATTCCTCATCCCTCCCAAAGTCTAGAAAAAAAAAATATTTAAAAAAAATAAAAAATAAAAAAATGCTTGGAAAAAAATCACGATTGCATGGCTCATATAGAAAGTATTATAGATTTTTGAAAATATATAGGAGAAACTAAGGTAGGCACTTATAGTTAACAAAACTTGCTGGTGAAAGAAAAGAAATAGGTTACGATTTTATAAAATTTATTATGTAAATAATATGTAGGCAAAATTTTGTAGTGCGAATATTTTCGTGACTCAATTTTGCATGTTTGTTTTCATGTTTAGTGATTATTAAATATTTTGTTAGATAGAGGTTATGTATGCTTGGTATAGTAGAGTTGCTGTCTTGATTTAACTGTTCACACACTTATTTTCCATTACACACATACACAGAAATCTTTCTTCCAATCTGTCCTAATCTTCTTCCCCCAGATGCACCATTGATTTTGGTCCTCGCCATTTTTCCGCATAGGACCATAATGCCCCATTCAGCAATAACACTGCTAATAATTATATAAATAATAAAAAAAAATCAGCAACTGTAACTATTTTGAGTTTGGCATTTGGCACAGTCCAAATTTAGTACGTATATAATTTTTGTCTATGGTTTGTTAGCATAACAACAATGCTTTTTATCGTTATTTATTTAGTAATTGTATAATAATAAACTATATATATAAAAAAAAAAAAAAAAAAAAAAAAAAAAAGCAATTTAAATGTATGAAATAAAATTGTTACAAATGTATAATTGAAAGAAAAAAAATGTATAATAACCCTCATTCACATTATGTTACAAATAAATAATATTATCCATTACATATAAAATTTATGTAAAATTAACTATATAGTAATATAACTCATTTGAAACTATGTGTATAACTAAATACTTAACAGGTGCACTTTTTAATACTTACTGCAGAATAGAAATAATGATAATTAAAATAATAATGTGAATTATACATTTTATATACAATTAAATTTTTATATTCAATGAATAATTTTATCATACAGCTTTTAGGTACACTGTAAATGTTTAAGTAAAAAATGAAATGTAACATTATAAATTTAAAACAATTTTATATTTTAATGTCTTGAAATTTGTTTCTCATATAAATACAACTTTGTCATAACATATAATCATTAATTATATAGCGGTAATGTATTTTAAACGCATCATTGTGCATTGTAGCTTTGCAAAAACCCTTATATTTTACCATGTAGGCCTACAATCTGAATTAAAGTATACCTAACGTTGCTTTTTATTTAATTATTGTTTGTTATATTTATAGTAACATAAGATACAAAGCCATCGCGGAATATTATATTGACTTTTATGTAAAATGCTTTCATAAAACTGATTCAATTTTGCCCTTCATGTCAATGCTTTAAAATGAAGCAATAGTTAAAAAATAATATATTATATTTTTTTTGTATTAATTATTTTAAAGAATTTTATTATATATGTAATAAAGGTTCTAAGAAGTCATGCCTTTTTTTTTTTTTTTTTTTTCTTCCCACTTGAGAACTTGAGTTTACTGACTTTAAACTCCCTACAATTGGAGAGATTAGGTTGAAACATTTAATGTAGTGTATTACTTATGTTTTTTCAATAAATAAGTATCAATTATCATATAATAATAAATGTTATATTAAGCATTGAAATAATAAACTAAGAGCTTTTCATTTTATATTTATTAAATGGTATGAAAGATTGAATGTTCTAACTTGTTACACGCGGGAAATCACTTCTTTAAATTTGTAATTATTATGCACTTGATGTCCACCTCAGTATCTCAGTGTCTCAAAATAAATACATTAATCAAACCTTTTGACTTTGTTCAATCATTTTTTTTTTAATTCATTATTATTATTATTATTATTATGGTTTAGCTTAACTGAAAACAGATTGCTAAGCCTTAAAAAATTAATTTAGTAAGAGAAAAAAAAGTGGCATTGTATCTTAAGTATTTAAGTATTGATTTACAATGTAGTGAAACTTTTGAAAAATCTTTTGTCGTTTATTTTTGTTGCATTTTTGTTGCGCTCGTAACTAGGCAAGCCCCGCTATACCGATAATAACACACGAGGTGGTGGTGGAAGTAATGCCAACGCTCGCTCGCGCAACCCGTACCCTGACAACTACGGTGCACTCGGAGGAAGCTCTAGAAAACCTCTGAAAAGTGGAGTGTCGATGAGCGGGTGTGGATCCTCTGAGGAGAGTAAGCTGCCAAAGAAAGCGCAAGTAAGAACGTAAGCTAAACTTCCATTCATAAAACCAGTGTTGTATTGGATGGTTATACCTCTTTTTTTGTAATGTTCAATGTGATTAATTATTCTTTCATTATATATATAATATATATATATATATATATATATATATATATATATATATATATATATATATATATATATATATATATATATATGTATTATATATTTTATATATATATGCTGTAAAAAAAAACAAAAAAAACATTCAAAATGTTTTTACATGAGACAACAAAAAACAGCAAGTTGAACTGTAAAAGTCATCTGATTGGGTGAGTGGATAAACACGTGGTATATAGAACACGCACCCGCACATTCCAACCAGCGACTTTCAGCGCTGTCTTTTGCAAAGTCATGTAAATTCACACAATCATCATTATAATATTAATAAAAAAAAAAGCATGTATTACTTAATTTACAATAATTTTATAAATATTACTATATATTATAATTATTATTAAATATAAATGTAAAAGTTTTAAATGTGTAATTAAATTATAAGTATAGAAATTGTAAGGTAACAAAAGAAATCCTACCACAATCCTTCTTGATGATAAATGCAATCTTATTTTAATGCATGAAACAACTGAAAACTTAAATGCACGCATGTTTCTTTAATAATTTTTATTTTATAATTGCTTATCTATTTAGTATGCATTTTGCAAAGCATGAAATTTTCAATACCCATCCCTCTGACCGCTGACGTAATGAATAATAATTATTATAATTAGTTTGTAACATGTCTATGTACTATGATTGATGTTATGTGTATTGTAAGACGTTTATAACATAGAATTTCGCAGCTCTACTTTTTTTTTCAACAAGGAAAATAATAATAAAAATAAAAAAAACTTTTTATTATGTATTATTCCCTCACAAAGTATTTTTATTGTTATGGAATGTTAAAAGTATAACCATTTTATCATTAAAAGTTATGTAAATGGATTTTGAAAAACTCATACTGCACATATAATTGTAGACATATATTTTGATATTCATTTTTAATATTCTACTCACAGTAAAAATTTAGATATTTTCATATTATGTAATGAATCATAATGAATTTTCTGCATAACAATTAATTCGTTTCCTTGAGGTGAATCAGGTTTGTATCAAAACCATCCAAATCAATAACGTCCAAAATTAATTAATTAAAATTTATGACAGCACTTCAATAGCTTCATATTTTTTGTGACAATTTATATTACACTAAAATACATTGTAACTTAATTAATTGCATCTTTGTTACGAGTTATACTATCTAACTATGTATATGGAACGTTACAGGCATCCAATATACAGCACCCAGAGGAGAAATACAACTTTCCTATAAAACACATTTTTTTGACTCGTGATCCGGAGGACAGATCAGTAGGAGGTAAAAATAAAAATAAAATATTATACATACGTACGGTATAATAAATTTGTATGTGTGCGTATTTCGATTCACTATTTTTTCATTTTATTAAAACATTCACTTTATATATATTTGAGGTTTCAGTTACAAGTTTAACAAGTTTGTACAATAAATTGTTTCTAGACTATCTGCATTGAGGACACATTGGTGTTCTTATAATTATGTATAGGATTTTATAAAGTAACATAATAATCATGTGAATTTGTGATTTAATACCATTCAAAACTTTGGCGAATGTACTGAAAATGTCATATATACGTGTTTTTTTTATCAAAAGAATAAATTTACAAGATATACAGTACGTATGTTGATCTTTATATATATATATATATAATGTGTGTGTGTGTGTTTGTGTGTGTGTGTGTGTGTGTGTGTGTGTGTGTGTGTGTGTGTGTGTGTGTGTGTGTGTGTGTGTGTGTGTGTGTGTGTGTGTGTGTGTGTGTGTGTGTGTGTGTGTGTGTGTGTGTGTGTGTGTGTGTGTGTGTGTGTGTGTGTGTGTGTGTGTGTGTGTGTGTGTGTGTGTGTGTGTGTGTGTGTGTGTGTTTAAATTATTAAGATTTCTCTATTTACAGGTAATGGCTTGGGCATGAAAATCGTCGGTGGCAAGGAAATACCAGAGAGCGATGGACAACTAGGAGCATTTGTTGCTCGAATATACCCTGGAGGAGTTGTAGATACTTTCGGAGACATCGAAGAAAGTCAGTAAAACTAAATACCAAACTTTTTATTGGTACTATAAATTATTTTTTTAAATTTCAGATGATCAAATTCTTGAATGGAATGGAGTCAGTTTAAATGACAAAACTTTTGAAGAAGTCCAAAGTTTAGTATCTTCATCAAAAGGAGATATTGAATTAGTTGTTCGCAGGTAATAAAATTTAAAACATTTCTTTCTTTGTGTGTTTTATTTGGTTTAAAAAGACTTAAATACCAAAAATTATAAAAATAATAAGAAAAAAATATTTTTAAAAGATTCCATCAAATAAACATTGATGGTTACAATAATTTACTACCAACTTAATGAACATTTACTTTACGAAGTATTTAAGAATTTAAATTAGATATGATTATAAATTTTTAAAAGCTTAGAATTATATGTAATAATGTTTTGGACAGCATTGTGTACCTATTTTTAATGCAACATTTTATCGTATTTCAGCAACCAAAATATGCCGAGTGCTAGCAGCCGCAGCGTTGGCAGCGGCAGCAATAGTAGTCCATTGCTCACGTCCAGATCCTCGCCAAGACGAAACGTCCTGCCCTCCTATAATCTCGAACTGATAGGTCTCTCTGCTTCTCACAGCAATTCTTCTTCTTATGATAATTTGTCCAGTACAACTATCGATATGTAATAAATGTATGAATATACTGACAATAAAGACGTTATCAAAACCTAAATTATAATTACAAAATTTGAAAACATCCCATAAATTTTAATGCAAAATCTATGCAAAATAAAGCTTTTTTTATTTAGAATAGAATAGAAATTAAAAAAAGCCTAATTTAGGTTATTAGCATTTTATATTATTATTTTATGTAGCATAATAAATATATAATAATAAATATAATATTAATAATAAGTTAATTATTAAAAGACAATACAATGATTGTAATTTTATCATATATCTTGCAAATTTAGCATTCACATTTGTTAATTATTTTTTATTGAGAATATTAAAAAGTATAAGGAATTGCTCAGTAAAAAAAAAAAAAAAAAAAAAAAAAAAAAAAAAAAAAAAAAAAAAAAAAAACTGTGAAATTGATTTTGTCAACGTGTAAATCCAATATTATTTATATAAATAGAAAAAGAAAATAGAAAAAAAAGAAGAGCATTCATAGAAATGACATGTACTAGTTTCGTATTGGTTAATTTAGTTCTATCTTGCGTCACTACCGTAGAACAAGCTTACGTCATTGCACGTCACTATGCGGCAAATCGATTGAGAAAATTCTATACGAAATATACCTCCCTACCCCCTCATAATGGTAATAGAATCTACTTTACAGAATTTATTGACCGTGTCATTGAAACTTTTAAATAAATAATTCAATACAAAAATAGGCAATTCAATTCAATTCAATTCAAAATAGGCTTTATTGCAATAAAACACATTACATAAATTACATATGTTTGGGTTTAAGTAATACAACTTTATAACCAAGTCAGCCAAAGGGGAAAAGATATTTCGTTATATATATTTTTACCATTTACTAATATTAATACATATATAGATATTTAGTTATTACATGCAACTTATTATCAAATATTATATATATAATGCAGTATAAAACATAAAAAAACATAAAAAATCATATTTCTTTCTTTCTTTTCTTTTCTTTTCTTTTTTTTTTTTTTTTTTTTTTTTTTTTTTTTTTTTTTTCTTGTAATGAAATATGATATTTTATTTTACTCTAAATTATAAAGGGGAGACAATTAGTTACACATACTTTGAGTGAAAAATAAATTCTCCCCAATTTCTTACGTGCTAAAACACACATTATATTTAAATAAAATAAAAAACACACACGATACAAATCTTGTATTTATAAAACTATTTTGAAAGTGCCGCTGAGCGTATAGTACGCACTTTATTTAAAAAACTTCCAAGTTCAATCAATACTTTTCTATTATCAAGAGAGTGAAGATTTTTTAATTCTTCTTTATATTCTAGTATATTATGTTTTATTCTGAACTCATTTGTTTTCTTACAATCAAAAAGTATGTGATTGACACTTTCTGCCCTAAAACAAAGTGGACATAACTGAACTGTTAGACCTCTGAAATTAAGAATAAATTTATGAGTCCGCCAAATGCCTAGTCGTAACCAAAGAATGCCGCTTCTGCTATCTCTTGTGCAAATACTAACATATTTAGGCATATCTTGCGGATCATTTTTAATTGATATTAAAGACTTTTTATCATAACATTTTTCTATTATATTTTCTCGCGATTTAGTAAGCAATACATTTTTAACAAGAGAATAAACTTTTGCAAATGAATGCACCTGCAGAAGTTGTATATATGCAACCGGGTTGTCATATTTGTTATACAGGTTGCCTACATTAAAAATCTATACTAAAATGAGGAATCATGGAATAGATAATATAATATTATAAAGAGTTATCTGTAATCATTGAGATAATCGCAATAATAAGTATCACATACATAATTATATTTATTATTATTCTAATACTGTGTGTAGTTTTACGATGCTACGTAACCGAAATGAAAAAATATATATATTTTTTATATATATAGGAGATACAATCAAGATTTTTAACCCCACTTTGATACGTGTTTATTTCCCTTCCAGGCATACGTCATGATTAAAGCACACGACAATGATGAAAAAATCCATAAAATACAGTGCAACCAACCTGAAACACAAGCATCATGCATCTAATCAATAGCTCAATAATGTTACCATTGAAAATAACTGTGGTTTCTTGACGGAAAATAAAGAGTTTTAATGTTAAATAATGTCTTATTATACACATTAATGTTAGTAATAATAATTATCATAGTAATAAAACAAAAATGTACCTGATTGAGGTGGTAACAATGAGAGAGTTCTAAATATGAAATATATTTATCGGATTTTTGTTGTTGTAGCATGAATTAATATCAGGTGGTTTGAAAGTAGCAATCGGGCTAGTCACGCAAACTCTCACGCAGTTGGTTATTGTAGCAATATTATTCTAGTCGCGTTTTATTTCACTTGTAATTTACCTCAGGTTTTGAATGTTCCTGTGTTATGACAGAACATTAATTTCAATCATATAAGTATAGATATGAAAGGTAATACTTCGGTATATCAATTTAATGTAAACTTCATCTAGAATAGTTAGGTCAAACAAAAGTTCGATACCACTTGTAACTCGAATTTTATGTAGGTTGAAAGTTTTATATTACATCATGGCAACGTCACTGCAAGAGCCAATAAAATCGCGCAAAGGTAAGAATTTTGATGTTAAACTATTATTTTCCAATAATGTATTTTATTACAAAGTGCTATTAATATAGTCAAGAATAATATCTACTTTTTCTTTTCGGCAGCTACAAATTATAATATTTTAGATTCCCATAACTGGCTCATACATTTATATTATACAAGAAAGGAGTTCAGTTTATGTAAAGAGTTGATATCAAAAGAATTAGCTAACAGTCAAGGAATGGGACAGTATCCAAATTTAATGCAAGTAAGTACAAATCATAGAATGAACGTTACTACAATATTATGCAAATAAATTAAATATTATATATAAATATATGAAGGCATAACTAATAAATTAGTTATTTATAAATTGTTAATAATATATACAATACAAAATATACGTGCGGACAGAAAGTTTAATAAAACTATATTAATATAAATTGATATAGGGTCCAAAATTAAATTGTTTATTTGTCATTGTTTTAGGGGATCATATTACGCCAAGAAGGAAAAATGCAAGAATCACTCGACTATTTTCAAGCTTGCCAAACTTATAATCCAGGACATGTTGAAAATCTTAAACAAATTGCAAAATCTTGGTGTGTATTGCAGTAAATCACACATCTTCTCATTTTAATGAAAGTGCAGTCACGCAGTGCGACACTTTTGCTATTATTTATGCACCTTTATTTTTGTTATTTAACTTATTTTAAGCTCTAACTATTTCACTATACACATGTTGTAGATATGTCTAAAATTTAATATAGGCCTATATATTTTACATAATATAATCTATACATATAGACACCTTGGCCGAAATAGGAACAGACAACCGGATGCACACCTTTTTTCTGAAACAATTTTCCACAGATGAGCACCAAAATTTTACAGGTGATCAATGTAATATTGAATTAATACGTGTTAAATTTTATTTCTATAACTTGATTAGAATCCGAGAAAAGGGGGTGCATCCGGTTGTAATAACCTCTCTTCTTATTTTAGTAATGGTGTGTGTTTTATATATATATATATATATATATATATATATATATATATATATATATATATATATATATATATATATATATATATATATATATATATATATATATATATATATATATATATATATATACTTATATTAGTACTGTCAAAACCATTAGTTCGTATCTAATATCATTTGATTTATTTTTTCTTGTTTAGAATATGAGATGAAACTATTACTGTTATTTTAGGTTATTAGCGGGTCGACATGATGCTGCAATGGAGACTTATATTGAAATTGAAAAAGCATTAAAAAAGCCCGATTGGGAAATCTGTCATAACTTGGGTAAATTTTTTATTAAAATAAATATATCTATACTTGATTTTTTTTTTTTTTTTTTTTTTTTTGTAAAGTATAACTTTTATTCACAATGTAATTTTAATGTAATGCACATATAATTTTACTAATGTCTTACAATGTTGCAGGTATGTGCTATTATTACTTAAAGCAAAATGAAAAATCAAAAGAATATTTTAAAAAGGCGATTAAGTTAAGTAATCAAAGTCAGTCTTATGTAATGCTAAAGAATTTATATCTGCAAGACAATGATGTTTACGGGGCGATAGAATTGTTTAAAACTGCTTCAGAGTAAGTAAAGCTAATTTTTTTAAAATAATTTTTACACTTTTTAAATATGTTTATTTGGAAAGACGTACTAAAATGTTTCTTATTACTTGAAGGTCATCAGCAGAAAATCCAGTCATCAATTTATCCCTAGGATTGCTTTATACTCGAGCTGGACAGCCACTCCAGGCATTTGAGAAGCTTGGCTCTACACTGGCACATGATCCCCAATGTGCAGCTGCATTACTTGCTGCTGGTTACATCATGCAGGTAAATAACATTATAAGCTAAAATAATGAAATAATTAATAGTATAAAAAAATAAATGTATTTATGATAAAAGTTAAAATTTTCATATCGGATACGAAAGAAAAATAAATTCTTTTGTAAAAGTCTGCATTACTTTAAAATGCGGTCATTATAATATAAATTGATCTCAAGGATAGAAGCTTATATATAGCAAATAGCTTTTAAATAGACTGATGGTATATGATGTTGCAGTAGCAATGCTACCAAACTGAGTACGAGTATATTACATATTTCATACAAGTACACAGTACAATTAAATACAAATACAACAGACAAATCTGCAGTGCGGTATTATTTGCTTACAATTTTTTATAACTAATAATAGTAATATTATAGTGTTCAGCAAGAGAATTTATATCTTGTTCTCTTTAAAAAAAAAAAAAAAAAAAAAAAAAAAAAAACATTTCTTCCTTTGTCAGAGTGTATTCACTTTACCAAGTGTATCAGACTCAAAGTACTTTTTTTAAATTACTTTATATGTCTATATTTCCACAAACTCTCTCTCTCTCTCTCTCTCTCTCTCTCTCTCTCTCTCTCTCTCTCTCTCTCTCTCTCTCTCTCTCTCTCTCTCTCTCTCTCTCTCTCTGTAATTTTAATCATAAAATAAAAATAATGCAAAGCAACCTTTTTATGAATTATGACGTTTCTCAATCACCAATATCATATGTGTAAAAATATAGTTTTATAAAGATTTTATATAAAGCTTATAGTTATATACTGCCAAAAATAAACTTACAAGACAATAATTAAATTTATTTAATTGTAATTCATAGTATATAATATTTAGTTTGTATTTAATTGTATAATAACTTTTTCTAATTCTATTAAAATTCTTCAATCTGTGAAAGAAAATAAACTTCATTTTTCCCCATTATTATTTTAGATATTTATACTGAATTAGGTATCTATATCTTACAAGTGAGAAATATTTTTTCTTTCAGGCTTAATAGGTATATATTTTATGCTGTCCTATACAAAACATGGATTATATACCCTATCTATAATCTGTATGTGTGATTCCATTAATAGAACCTTTGATCCTGACTGCGTCGTTTTTGTCAAATGTATTTTTTCCTTTGATAATAAAGCTAGATAGATTATCATTTATTTATAAGTTATGTTCATTATATATATATATATATATATATATATATATATATATATATATATATATATATATATATATATATATATATATATATATATATATATAATATATATAATATGGAGCAATATTTACAATGTGCAATAAATTTGACAGCATGCAAATTCGATTAAAAAAAAATTAAAATTTCACACCATCAATTAAATTTATTACGCAAAGAAAATTTATAGCTCCGTACTATATGCACAGGCTAATGTACTGTAGAATCAATATTTTCTAAAATATTGTTATTTGGACAAGATTTCTTGCAATATACTAAAAAAACATATCAATTTAAAAAAATGATTTTTAATTATATTATATTGTAAATACTCAAAATATACATCTGCTTTATACGTATGTTCTGTTTTTTGCATTTCAAGGAACGACAAGATTTAAATGTTGCGCTGGCAAAGTATAGGACTGCTTCACAATATATCCCAGAATCTGCTGCTCTTTGGAACAATATAGGAATGTGTTACTTAAAGAAGCAAAAATATGTAGCGGTAAGTTTATTTCTATAGATCAATTATTTATTATATTATACCTAGGACCTTAGCACAAAAGGTAATCAATTAATCAAAATAAAATTAAACAAATAATATCATTACTATCACGCGGAAATTATTCAGGTACTAAAATTTAAATAGTATGTAATATATTTTAATCTTTATAATACATTGTGTTAGAATTATAGTTATTAGTATATATGATGCATTTCTCTTTTCCAGAATTATGAAAAACATTATATTTTCATGGCACTTATTATATATTTGTTTTAATTTTAATTAATTGATATAACTATAAGGATGGTTATATTTATACGTGAAAGAAGGATCTAAAATTTTATACTTGAAATTCCATTCATCGAGCTAATTTGTATAAGAAACACACACAGATACCCAATTTTAATAATTCCATGGGGATATATATATATATATATATACACACTTATTCATATTAAATTTTGTTCTTCCAGGCTGTTTGCTGTTTAAAACGAGCAAATTATCTAGCACCATTCGATAGTAAGATTTTGTACAACCTAGGAATGGTTCATTTGATTATTCAGCAATACGCTTCAGCATATCACTTTTTGTCAGCGTGGATACACCAATCGCCTCATCGCAGCAAGGCATTCATGCTTTTAGCTAGTAAGTGTTAGATGTGCTTTTTATATATATATTTATATAGTTTTTTTTTTATATATAAATAAATAAGTATAAATCTGTTAAGGAATAAACTAAATAATATCTATATTTTAAATTGTATTGTGTTTCATTAAACTCTAAATGTGATAAAGTGATATAGTGATGAATTTACTTATTATTCAGTGAGAATTTGTAAAGTTTATACATATTTTGATAATGCTACTTGAAAACTGATAATTATATGTACTGTGGAGAATCAAAATTATGAAACACTCTGACAAGTAACTATTGTTAAAAAATAGTCAGAGGGCCACGTAAGTGGGTTGTACCTTTTTTGGCCTCTTAATAAAAACCAATTATTATTATATAATTATAATATATAAAAAAGATTGAGCTTTTATAGTAAACTAATAATAAAAATGCTTTTTCAGTTGTTCTACGTCATTTGGATGCCTTTGAGAGCGCTAAACATGCAATGGAGCAAGCATGCAAGCTAGACACCAGAAATCCACTGATGCCCCTCAATCATGCTATCTTTATCCAAGCAACTACAAAACATGCACCTACTGTAGCTGAACAACTTAAAGAATTCCATTTACGTGCAAAAGCTACAGAAGTAACGTCAGGAATCTTTACTGATGATGAGGTAGTTAAAAATTGGATCAGCATCATATTATGCATGGCTTAAGCTTTATTAGTTACGAAGAAACCAAATAGTTCGTCATGTTTTTGAAACATCAAGGAACAATAATAATAATAATAAATAAATAAATAAATAAATAAAATAAAAATAAATGAATTCAATCTTTAAATAAATTTAAATAGAACACGTACTGTACAATGCAATTGTTTATTTTTTTAAACTTTTTTACTTATCCTATAATATTGCATTATATGTATCATACTGTATAAATATAATAATGTAACAAGTGTGTATACTGTATTAATTTTATCTCCAATAATTTATGATGCATATCATTATTATTATTATATTTAATTATAATTTCTTAGTTGTTCGCAGTGGCAAAGCAGCTTTCGTCACAACTGCAACTTGAAGACGAGAATACATAAACAGTACATAAAGTACTAATTATTAAATTAAATGAACCATATAACAAAACCTGGTAATAAAATTTGAGAATTCTCAAATTTTCTTTTAACAATAATAAATTTGTTTGAGATAATATAACTTTTCTTTCAAATAATATGTTAATACCAAAAAAAATAATAATAATAATGTTTGCAAATTTTTATAAATAAACAGTTCTATTTTTTGATAGCTTTTATTTTATTCAAACCTATTCAATTGAAAGTTTTACAATTTACAAACTATCTATACACATAAAATATTTCCCTCCGCATGGGAGATGGGACTGCTTGAACTATGATTTTATTGATTTAATTTTAAAATAATAATAATAATAAAAAAAAACTTTATCTTTACTTTAATAACTTTTATCTTGTAGTGCACTAACTTTATAAAAGTTCCAACTCAATTATTTTGTATTACTTTTTTTTTTCCTGCTAACACCAGTTTAACTATCATTAATAATTACCAGACTAATAATAATTAACAATAAAATATTTGTTTTAAATAGGAGACCTTGCATTAGGTAAATAATACTTCAAATTTCATTGTATACATATTCTAACTTTTATTTATATATTACACTTAATTTAATATTTGTTTATTTTTTAACCTTTAATGATGCATTATATATATATATATATATATATATATATATATATATATATATATATATATATATATATATATATATATATATATATATATATATATATATATATATATATCTATAACAAGTAGCAAATGCCGAACTACAAATAAAATCACTTTTCATACATTTATAAATACATATAATATGGATTTTTATTAATTCGTACAATTGAAAATAATTTCAGGATGACATATAGTCGTCACACAAAATAGATTATATATTATAGTCACTTTGAGTACTTTTCTTTGGTCTTTTTTTATTATTTTTTATTTGGGATGTTAATTTATTTTAGTGCCTGCATATCCGTCAAACTGACAAAGTGTTTAAAAAAGATATTCCATATTACATAAAATATGAACACATTCTATTATTTAGGCGTTGTCTCAATATATTAATTATAATTTAGAATTGCATTTTAATTATTTCAAACACAAGGTTATATTTATTTAACAGTTTGCAATAACATCTAAACATGAATATCCATTTAGTTATACTGGATTAAGTTAATAACTTTATTATTATTATTATTATAATATAATAATATGGCTAACAATAACAGTTCTTAATACTTGAATATTATACAACATCAAAAATTTCAGATTACTCAATAGATGTGCTCAAATATTCTCCTTCATCATTAGTATTATTTGTATATAAACAAAAACTTTGCAAATGTAATTTTTTTTTTCCTTTTAAGAAATGACAGTAAAAAAATACAACTTACAACTGAAAAATCTGTTATCTTTACTATTCATGGAAATCATCTACAGTATATTATTATTCTCAGTGTTGTAGTGATCTACATTTTTAATTCAAATTTTGATCAGCTCTAGATCATTCAAACTGACCAGTGATTTAATCTCGCCCCCTTTTACCCCCTTTTTTTAAAAAAAGTCTTGATTGGAACTAAATCTCTTTAAAGGCCATATGATTGATCTAATTTCTGGTCAGATATTTTCTTCAAACAGTTAAAATATTTATACAAGAGTACAGTAAAACAGGGGGGGGGGGGGGGGGGGGTTTCAGGGGTGTGTGCAAGTTGAAATCTGGATAATTTTTTCTTGAACTCTCATTAGTACAGGGGTTTAATGATGAATTATTCATCATATGATATAATATTCAAATATAATAAGGAAAATAATCCATTGAGGTTAGGTATGATAGATTTGAAAGAAAAGGATAGGAGAAACCAACAAGGATCTTCCTTACCATAGTGAGGTAAGGTCACTATGGTAAGGCCCTTGCTGGTTTCTCCTATCTTTTTTCTTTTCTTCTTCTTCTTTTCTTTTCTTCTTCTTCTTTTCTTTTTTTTTTCTTTTTTTTTTTTTTCTAATATAGGCCTATTATATATTTATATCTCACAAGAGAACAAAATTTGATTACATGATCTAAGATCTGATCATGATTTGATCATCTTGTATTTTTGTGATATTTATCTGATATTGATCTAGGCAGAACGCTATTGATTTGATCTGATCTTGAAAAAAAAAAAATAATAATAATCTACTACAACACTGTAAAGAGAATTACATTAATTTAATTCTCATAATATGTCTAAAAAGTTGGGGGGAAAAAATCTTAAAAAATTAACAATAACAAAGAATGAAAACAGAGACAAAAGGCCAAAGACTTCTTCTTCTCCCCCCCCCCCCCCCCCTCCGCCCATTAATATATATTTTTATTTTATTCGTATTCTTTATTAGAACTAGCACACAAATAAAGTGTATGTGTGTCTTTATATACATACACATAAAAATAATTTATTAGGAAATATAAACCATTTAGGTTTGAGTATATCATCAAAGGAAAGAATAGGGAGACCAAAAAGTGTCTAACCATGATGAAGTCTGAAGCCAGATGAAGATCTTAATCACACAGTTTAACTCTGCCATCACGATCTTCGCCTAGCTATTGACTAATAAAGGAACAACTGTTTTGAAGCCGCCTTTAAGCGATTTCGGTCACATCCGCTTCCATTTCTACTTACTACGCATGCGCAGTACATCGAAACGGAAGCGATGTGAGCAAAATCGCTTATAGTCGGCCTCAAAACAGTTGTTTCTTTATAAGTCAATATACTTTATTGTGGCAAGGCACATGTTGATTTCCCATTATATATATATATATATATATATATATATATATATATATATATATATATATATATATATATATATATATAAACACATACGCACTTGCATAGCCAATATTTTAAAAGTATGATGCCCTCCAACATCAAAATACACACTAAATTGTTATGCACTCAGCTCATGGTAATCATTCATTTTCTCATCATTTAGCCTCTATATATTTCCTAAATTTAACTCCCAAATCCCAAAGTCTTTGAGATGAGTTATTATAGTATGTATTATATTATATTTATTTTATACTAAAATTTAGGCTGAACAGATATGATATGATTAGAAGTAAATCAAACACTTGTAAAATTCACAATTTGAGTTATAATGAAGGTAATACCTAATATTAACCACACCTAATTCCTAGTACGTATTCTACAACATTTTGTAGAAAGTCCTTATTAATAATCTCAAATGGACAAATAACAATAAGGAGAATAAGAAAATGATTTACCTCAGATGTAGCTGAATTTTCTTGATGCCTCTAAATTTCATGACAATGACACAATTTTCAGACTTCGACTGTTTTCAGGTTTGAGTGCATACAAGGTCAAAATATGGATTAATAAAATAAAACACGCAAAAGAAATTTTGCCTAATTTGCCTAATGAATGTACAATATAATGTAAAATTAGAAACATAAATGCGTTGACGGAAAACTTTGTTTTTGAGATTTATATCATATATAAATATAGAAACTAATAATACTGTACACATATTTTCAACTGAAGAACTTAAAATAGATGTTTTGCAAAATCAATTTTTCATGTCAGTTTTTTTTTTTTTTTTTTTTTTTTTCCTGTAAAAGCTGTGTGGGGGGGGGGGGGGGGAAGAGAGAGACAGAGAAAGAAATGTTTGTATCATTACAATTAAGAATAAGTTTGGAAAACAGGGGGACCAACATTTTCTTATTCCCATTTTTAAGGACAATTTTGGTTATACATTTACTGCCAACTAAAATGTGCCATTTTTTTTTTAGCATACTGCAGAAGCAGTAAACCTTGAATTCCTT
The DNA here is from genome assembly GCA_949318235.1 of Ecdyonurus torrentis. NCBI lineage: Eukaryota > Metazoa > Arthropoda > Insecta > Ephemeroptera > Heptageniidae > Ecdyonurus > Ecdyonurus torrentis. The sequence continues at coordinate 12,629,245 of OX439127.1, read as the reverse complement.
TATACAGATAAATACAAAGGGTATATCATGAATCTGCATCTCAGTTATTGTTAATGTATAATAATATTTTTACATGTCTTTGCATTATATATTAAAGGCTTTGTACAATTTTTTTTTATTGAAGAAGTGGCTTTCTGTTCATTAAAAATAAAAGTATTTATGTTCATTTATATGTATATTGTTGGGTTAGAGCACAAATCATGTATCTACAAAGCAACAAGGTTCATAACATTATACAAAAAGATAAGAGTTTCGACTTTGCTGCTTTTGTAGATACATGGTTTGTGCTATAACCCGACGCTATATATATATTATATATACCTACTGTGTAATGTATTATTTAACATTGCAACATAAATATAATATGTTCTTTATACATCTACACATCTTTGTGTATTGCACTGGTTAATTGATCTTTGCAATTATTGACTTAATATTATACTGACCACACAGTGAGCTCTATGCCCTTGTTATGTTTAGAGGCAAAAAGGATTTACTAGCTAATTTACAATCTTCTTAATGCTAGTTTTTACTAAGAAATAAAACTATGCAGATGTGAATTTATTGCACTGATATTATTTCATGTAAAATATAGTTGCATTGATCAATTTCATGTCAACGTAGTTTTATTTCATAGTGTGAACAAGCCTCGCGGGCGATACGGATCATATGAATTTTAAATTTGTTTTGTCCCTTCTTATTCTTGTCTCCATAAATTATACAATACAATAACATAAAATAATAAACAACTCAGCATTATACAAATAATATGACTTACACAGAGCTGTTAGAGGTCAATAGGTGTTGAATATCATTGTTATCTCTTAATGGTAATTTAAGCACAATATCAACAATACATATACATAAAGTTTACGTGATACATTAAATTGGATTATATAATTAATATATTTTATAATTTCATCTTGCCAATGTACCACCTTACTGTATGTTGTTCATTGTTTACAATGATTTGGAAATTGGAATATGAGCATTAATATCCATACAAGGTATAGAAAGATTAAAACATTACTTTCCATATACAAATCATTTCAATTACAATAATTTAGAAGATATTTTCCCTCTATATTTCAGTATTATGATCCAATTTCAAAACATCAATGTTAAAAACTACTTCTCTCTATACAAAAATAACTCATAACGCCTAATAATGGTTACATCAATTTAATTTGTAAATCTAAAAACTACATTTTTTTTTTAATGAAAATGCCTTCAGCTATGTTCAATTGACTGATGGTAACAGAAACAGTCTAATAAAATGGACACTGCTTTACAATATTAATGCACTCAAACAATTATTTAAGTGGCCCTGAAATACTATTTAATAAGAAAAAGGAACAATTTGGACAATGATAAAGCTATCAAACTATGTTTCCCTCCATTCTTTCCCTTAAAAAGAGACCAAAAAATGGGGGGTAAGGGGGAAGAAAGCATACCCCTAAAACATCTCTTGCAAGCTAATTGGGAGAATTTCTTTTAAAATTTACTTAAATGTAAAATACAATTTACAACATAGCTCAATGCTAATTAAATTTAACAATAACTTTACCTTAAATCTACAACAATGATTTTTTAATTATTAATTTGCAACTTAAACAATACAATAATGTTTAATTGTTTGAAAGTATACATACCGGTAGCTTAATAATAAAACGTATATTTTAAAAAACAAAATTAAAATAAATATATGTTAAATATTACAACATATGTATTGTATTAGTTATTTTTACAATGAAAGCTCTGGATAAAGGTTCCTAGACGCTTTGAGCAAAACAAAAGCGTGCACCGCACTCCATATCCTATCCATTTCTGTATTAAAATTTTACTTGCACAAATTATTTTAGGATGCCTTTGGAAACTTGTCCTCAGATTTTGTACACATCATTACATTTATGTTTTAACTTCACTGAAATATGTGAAGTAATTGTTATTTCATCTCAACAAAAGGAAATAAGAAGAGAGCTGAAGAGTAGTGCACAAAAAAAGAGAGCAAGCAACATTGTTGTAGGATTTTTTACACTACAATTCTATAAAATAACAGAGGAATGTTATATCTTAGTTCCTCTTCCACGACAATATACATTTATAACCTACAGTACTTACATATATATCATATACATTCATATTTATAGTTTTTTTCTTCATAATATTTTATTTGCAATAATAAGTTTGATTACGTACTGGAAAAACAATGGAATGGAAAAATGAGAATAATAATAAAAAAAAAATATAAATAAAACTTAAAAAGCATCAAACATAATATACAGTATACATATTTCAGAATTTCAACAATATTTTAGATAATTTTTAATAAATTTTCCCTTTGCAGATACTATAAAATACTATAAAATAGGACAAAATAATAATTTACATAATCACAGATTAAGAAATGAGAGAAATAATTTTAAATTTAAAATAAACTTAACAAAAGCTGCACTATATACAGTATGATAAATAGAATATTCAACTATATCACAACAATTTAAATAACAGCTAACTTTTTCATAAGTATGCATTAGTTTGTTCAACTTGCAGAGCGCTTTGGTGTTGGAGGTCCAGGTGCTGTCCTTGCAGGAATTGGTGGAGGCATACCTGTAGGAGGAGGTGGCATGCCTGTGCGTGCTGGAATAGGTGGCGGACGATTTGGTACAGGAGGACAGTTGACTGGTGTTGGCATTGCTTGTTGACGTGCTGGCAATTGTGGAGGTGGACATGGGGGGCCACTTGGCATGGGAGGATCATCAAAATCAGCAGAGTCTAGGCGAGGTGGTGGAGGTGGAGCCCTTGTAGGCAATGGTGGACTCAGAGGACCATCCCCAATCTCTTCATAAATAGCACAAGAGCTATCTTCCTTTTCCAGTGGTACTGGCTTTGATGATTTGGCTGCAGATCCATTACTTGCGACAGCAGAAGTTGGTTCCATTGGTGCTTGCATTGGAGGTAGGGGAACTTGAGGTGGAGATTGCACTGGTGCTTGAGCTACAGGTGCTGCAACACTTGGTGCAGGCGGCACAGGGGGCTTGAATGACACACTTATCACTCCAGCCTGAAACATATTATGCAAAATGTAAAGTCAAAATATTTTATGTACTTTGTATGTTTAATAATGTGACTTCAAGTACAGCTCTGGACAAAAGTTCCCAAACGGAGCAGCGGCAGCCGCCGTGTTTTTTTCATAAAGATAACATAGTCTGGTTGCGGGTTGCCTATGCAAATCGTTTGGGAACTTTTGACCAGAGCTGTACAAGGAATTTTCTGTAAAGTGGATTTTTGGATTTATTTTTTTCCCTCAAATATAAAATATAGTAAGTAAACCTATATATTTTCAAATACTAAAATAAGTTTAAAAATACCATATTAGTTTAATTCACATGTCAAATAGCAATAGACAGACTAATTTTCTTTCTTTCTTTATATCCTTATTTGTGTTAATTGGACATGAGTTTGGCCCACTCAAGCAGAATATTATAAAAGGATGTCTAAATATTGTACTTGAATGCATATCATAATAAAAACAACAAATTTAATAATAATAATAATAGTAATGAAAAAGTGAACACTTAATAGCAGTTATCAAATTACACCAAAGAAAACCAGCTGCTATAATGTGCTGGTTTCTGCTATCCCTTTCTCTATATTGTCAACCTAACTGCCTTGGTTTATTTTCCTTAATTTTATAAACTACTCTAAAACTTTAAGGGGTAGTCGACGATGGCTATTTTAATAGGGATCATAACCTACCAAAAACATGATTTCAAATTGTTTATTATCAACATGCTGAGATCAAAAGCCGTTACAGCGACCCCAAACCTACATCACAGCTACAACTTGCTTTCACTCTAGTTTGACGCGAGCGTGAGTTACTCTTATTTTTGCACTCTATACTTGACGTTATATTTACGGATATAAAATATGATTTTACATCTACAGATAGGTAATTACAATGGATAGATAAAAATTAGAGGCACTCTTGCTCACGCCAAACTAGTATGAGAGCAAGTTGTAGCTGTGATGTAGATTTGGGGTCGCCATAAAGACTTTTGCTCTCAGGATGTTATTAATTAAAATTTGAAGACCGCGTTTTTGGAAGGTTTAATAACATTATTAAAAAAGCCAACATTGACTATCCCTTTAACATACTTGAAATTAATATAAGAACGAGGAAAAACACACTGCGGTTGATATATTAGATGTTAATAAAATAAAATTAATAATAGAAAATAGTAGGAGAGATTAAGCATGTTGAATTGAAATTTAATAACATGCTAAGATTCTCTAATTTATAGGTATAGTTAATTGGGATTTTTGATCAAATGTTCTAGCATACACAAGTGCTAGATCATTTTAATTATTTTTAATTTTCTATTTTTTATTTTGGTAAAATATAGACCTATTTGAAATATTTTATTTTATTAATTAAACACACAATTTTTTTTCTTAGCATTATTAAATACTAGATACTAATAGATTGACCAAAAAATAAATAAATTAGAGAATTTTAACACTTTATTAATTAAATGTGACCTATAATCTCTCCCACTGTTTTCTATTATTAATTATTTAAAAAAAATTAATCTAAGAAAATTTTTATGAATTGATAAAAGGAGAAGAAAACAATATAGTTTACTATCTGTAAATTAAAAGGTGGAAAGTATAGTCGAAAGCAGTAAGGAGTTATCACAGGGAAATACTGTAGTGTTGTAGTATGGTTGAAAATTCCTGCAAGTACAGGAATAAGCAACACACTGAAATAATTAAATAAACCAATAGGTTTATTATTTATGTGGTAGCATTATTTTTCCACTTCACTATGATAATGCCCTTGCTGGTCTCCACTGACTTGGCAATCAATAATCAATACTGGTGCTAACAATTTTAATTAAGGTTAGCACCAACTCGTATTCCCCCACCCATTCTATTTAAAAACTAAATTTTGTATTCATCGGCTTCATAACAAGTATAAACCAAAACAATTACACATACAAGGAAATTATGCTTGCGTACTATATTTATACTTGTTACGCCATTCATCTTGAAAGCCAATTTACTAAGTAAAGTGGCCTCAGAGGCACACATCCAAAATAATAAATAACATAGCGACAAGAGCATTACACTAATAAAATAACAATCTGCACTGTTCAATATAAATTAACTAAGGAAAACAAACCTTTGGTGGGGGTTTTCTTGTCTGTGAAGGCGAGGGTTGTGGTGACTTTGGTAGTGGAGGCCTCGTGGGTGGTGCAGGCCTAGGGGGTACCTTGGTTTCTCGAGGCAGCTCATGTTCACCCTCAGTTGGAGATGATCCACCAGACAATCCACTCAAAGGAGGAATCACTGTGCCATCTGCCAGGGAGTCTAAAATTACATTATAACAAACATTATGGTCTAGCAGTCAGAATAAGGTTATATTTATAATTGCCAAACAAGGACTACCCTTCCAAAAAGTAAGATCAAGAGTTTGTTAAATTTAATAGTAAATTGTTTCTCTGCAAAGGATTAAAGTGCATTTAAAAGAGCTATAAAGAGTGCATTTAGAGGAAGAGGATTTAGTATAGGCCTATTTTAAAGAGTTGTTTTCGGTTGTTATAGGTAACTCTTTTTAATGCAAAACATTTGGCACATTTAAAAATGTACCAAATTAATGGTGTGTAAATGTAATGATGCATTTTCACATCATATAAAGTGATAAATTGTACTGCAAGCTCACCATCAATTTCTTCTACAACCAAGCCTGGCAACTGCTTAAATTCACACAGGGGCACTGTGTTGTTACTACAAAGTGCCATTTCTTTTTGCGCTTCAGTTAGCCAATTAGGAGTCTTTAATGTCAACTTCACTTCAAAGCCACACAGCTGCAATCGAAAAATTACAACATTACACACAAAACGTTTATTTGCTATACATTTCATTGTCATTTTTCTTTTCTAACCTGTGTAGATCCTTTCTTGGCAGCAGCTAATGCACACTGACCATCTCGGAATGTAACCCACATGGTATCCTCCACAAATCTGACGAGGATCACTTCACCAACCTGGGAAAGATCTTGAAGCAAGGCCATCATAAATTCATCAGAAAATACACTTGTTGTGTCATTTTCTCCATCATCTTCAACCTAAACATACAAAAATTCATATAAAAGTCAATGCAATAAAATAATGAAATGTTATGTGTAGTTCAAGAGATAATAAGGAAAATAAACCAATGCGGTAAGGCTAGATAAATTTGAAAGAAAAGGATATGAGAAACCACCATGGCAAGGCCCTTGCTGGTTTTTAACATTGTGAAATATTTTAATGTTATGTCAACATTAAAAAAAAAAAAAAAAAAAAAAAAGGTGTGTGTGCTGCACTGCACATAAAACAAATTTTAAGTCATATAAAAGTATTACCGTAGTATAAATATTTATAATTAGATATTTATTATAATATGGTATTACATTTGAATGTGCAATTGAGGCCCCATGCTTATCTATGACAAAATTATATCAACATATTAATACTTCAAGTACGTAGTGTACACATGAATAAATAAATATAATAAATAAATAAGTTTATTGATCAGAGGATTACATACAGTACATGAAAACTAATACCATAATCTGCAAATAAATGTTAATTTGTGAAATATTACTAATCTGCAATTATAAGTTAATTGTAATCATTTTTATTTTAGGACTCACGTGCACCACGATAGTTGAGTCTGGAGGTCCAAGATCCTCCATAACTTCAAGAAACACTTGATTGCGCCTCTCATCATTCACTTGCAGAACTTCAACATCTATGATGGCAATGACAGGTCGATGGTCACTCTGCTTTAGCTCTGCACGTCCATAGTGAACCAGTGTGCCAGGATTCCAATCTGCAGTCAATTCTAAAAAGTAATAAAAAATTAAATTAAAACAAATAAAACTCAAGTTGTAAAATATGTGGAAAACAAACAAACAAACATCTCTGTTAATTTTAGTAACCTCAAGTTGAGGCAAGAATAGATTGCATCAACTTAGACAGAATTAAAATACAATTTCTAATTTTGTAATTTAGTATTATTTACCAGTATCTGGAATTTGTTTTCTTCTCTTCCAAAGTACACGATCCGTCCAAGCAGGCGCCCTACATTTTTCACTTGTGTCATAATCATCAGAGAACAAGTCATACTTGTACGTTGGTGGGAAATTGATTTCTCCTTCAATGTAGTTTTTAAAGACATTGCCTTCATCAATGGATTTCTGTACATAATTAAATAAATAAATATTTATCTTTGTTCAAAAATATTAAAAAATGAGATACTAATTAATAAATACAACTGAAAGGGAGAGGTTCAGGCCTGACAAATGTTTGGCCCACTTTTACACCTCACCTAACCCATTTTACATACAATACATATAATATGACAAAACTGTAAATAGATGTAAATTGAAATATTCTTAATGAATCCAATACTCATGCAAACTTACTTTGAGCTGATCATTCTGGAGAACAGGATCTAATTCATTCTTTTTGATGAGTTCTTTCATCTCATCTTTGTCCATATCAATGCGATAGTTGAAATCTCCACACCAGAACACAAAATCATGTGAGTTGAGAGTCCGGCCCTACAACAAAAATTAACACACAAAGTTATCTACAAAGTTCTATAGCATGATGTACAATTAAATGGTTACCATTGGAAATGTGATTTTCCTGGTGATTTCAGCATAGTCTGCATTTCTTTCTGTGACTTGGTTCTGTCCAGCAGCAAAATGAGCACAAACGAAGCACATGGAAGAGTTATATAAGACACATCTGATTGCTGTGGCGCCCTTATTGCCTAAACAAAATAATAATAATAATAATAAAGGCATATAAAAACAGCAGCACAGAAAAGAAACAACTCTTACCAGTTGCACCCCCTAGTCCAGTTTTGACTGAGTCTACTGCAACATCTCTAAGGAAGGGAGCATGTTCAGGTCTAATGAAGAGATACAAGCAAACTCCGACAAGTTGTACATAGGTCACTAAAGCATAGCTGCGGTCTCTTGATAAAACCTTTTGCAGCTCCTCTGCCCAAGCTTTTGCATTTTCAGAACTAAAAGAGAAAAATAGCATGTAAAGTTTCTCTCTCGCTCTCTTTCTCTCACACACAGACACACAAATAAGGAAAATAAAAATTACCTAGCAGCCATAATGTTGCTAGCATTGAGATCAACTATTTCTTCAAATCCAACTGCAAAAATATCTGGGGGCGATTCATCATCTTCAGCAGAATTGAGATCAACCATGGCTGAAATACAAATGTCTATTATCATTGATATACTGTACCTAGATATTCATTGAAGTTGTTACGGAAAAGATGTGATATTATTATATGTTAAACTTTTACAGTATATAATTAATTTGAATCAATTTGAAACCGAAATGGTTTTAAACTTTCCTAATTCATTACATTTTATAATAATTAATATATAATATAAGAAAAAATTAACCATTACGGTTTAAAATGTAAATCAAAGAAAAGTAATAGATAATTATATAATTGAAGCACGCTATATTGAAAGCTATATTACGCGAAAATCTTTAATTAAATAGGTATACAAAAAAGAGGGACGCAAAATTGCAAGCACAATGCTGCTAATGAGAGAATTTTTGAGAGAATTTTACTGCCATGATTGAAATGCGACCAAACTAACTGAATTACCACAATCATCAAGTTGCGTACACCGTGTTTCGCCCTGCCCATCATCAATATATCGAATTCCATATTATTTTTGTAGTTTAAAATAATGTAGAGGATAAAAAAGTACTTACACTGGGAGCGGGCAATAGTTGGAGCATCAAGAAGCCAATCAGCGAGGGATGCTTCTTTATATACAACACTCCTGAAGTGCTTGCCTCCATTGACATTGTAAGTTCCTACAGATACTCGGATCCTGCTGGGGTAAGTGTATTCAGTGTAGCGTTTGCACATCTCTCTCAGCACTGGAGTGGGAGCTGTAGGGCCATTATATTTTAGCACAACAGAAAAGGAGTAAAATAATAATAACAATGTATATTCAATAGAATGTGACTAACACAGACTTATTTTGTATTAAAATATGAAACGATAAATTTATACTTTATGGGATAACTAACCATGCAAGAGGTAAGGAGGCAGCAGGATACGTGCTCGATCAGCTAGCTCACTGTTGAGGGTACTACCCAACAAAAGTACATCAATGGCCTCTTGCTTGCTGTTATCCAGTAAATTGTTCTGGATAGTGCGAGCAGCAGATCTGGCTCCATCCATCAACTAAAAAACAAACAATCACCATAATGTATCAACTATGATATTTAGTAGCTAACATGACAATACTATAATATGTATATAGCCTTGGCTGCACCCAAATGGGCGTATTTGCATTTCAAGGCCGCCTTACAAAGGGCGTATTTGTAGTACTGTTTACATGTTAATCTTATAGTGGATGCACACGCACCCATGATTTTAGCCAAATGCAAATATGCCCTTTGCGAGAACGTAGCAAAATGCAAGTATGCCCTTTGGGCACAGCCAGCGTGATATATTATGTAAATGTAAAATTAATACCTTTGATCCTCCTTGGATGGCTCCAGTTCCAGCATAGATCTTGCTCACTTCATTACCATTGTTGATCCACATTTGTCGGAAAACTTCTTCAAATCGAGACACCATCTGCTGCTTTTCCATAAGATGCAGTAGTTGCAGCTGCTTGGCCAACGTCTGCAATTGTTACATCACAATTAATTTTTACAAAACAGCAGGCAACAACAGTTGTGCAGTGATGTTGAGAATAAAAGTAAATAAAATAAATACTTAAGGATGCCCTCTATGAATTTGAATTTACAAATATAAAAAAACACTACTGCACCACTTAGTGGTAGTTTGAACAGTTAACAAACAATTACACAAATTATAGATATGTATATTAAGGAAAATAAACCATCGCGGTTAGGTATGATAAATTGAAAGAAAAGGATAGGAGAAAACCAGCAAGGGCCTTACCATAGTGAAGAGAGTCCCATAGTTTGGTGAAAATCTTGCTAGCACAGATATAAAATAACTAACACATTGGAAATATTTCGGCAATCGACTCCAAGAGAGATATGGAGCGTGTTATGCCTTCATCAGTCCTTACAGACTCAGAGAGAAACTATCAATCTCTATGAAATAGTTTCTCTTTGAGTCTGTAAGGACTGATGAAGGCATAACACGCTCCATATCTCTCTTGGAGTCGATTGCCGAAATATTTCCAATGTGTTAGTTATTTTATATCTGTGCTAGCAAGATTTTCACCGAACTATGGGACTCTCTTCACTATGGTAAGGCCCTTGCTGGTTTGCTCCTATCCTTTTCTTTCAATTTATCATACAAATTATAGATAGTTATCATAATACCTCCAGTCCAAAGAAAGTTTGGACACAGTTTGTTCGATCCAAGCAATCCAAGCAGTTGGTTCTTAAAGTTCCCAGTTGCTCACTATAACATATGCAAAGATAATGAAGTCCAATGAACAACATAACATACAGTACCATGACTTACCATATGACTTCATCTCCTTTGACATAGAACAAAGAAAATGCTTCAAAGTGCTTGCTTATTTTAGCCTTCAACTTTGCTAAATTCTTTGTATTTCCTCCACGACATTCTTGGTGGTAATCAAAGACAATATGAGGAACATTGCCATAATGGGATGACACCTTGTGATGAGCCTGTAACAACAATAACAGAACAACGCATTAAATACTTTAAAATCTTGTCTTTATTTTTAAAGTTGACATTTCACACCTAAGTCATTTATCACCAGAAATTAGAACCACGTAATATATATTATAGAAAAAAAAAAAAAAAAAAAAAAAAAAAAAAAAAAGAAAAAAAGCTAACACATTATAATTCATATTGTAAATCAATGGAAAGGAAAAAATTAATAATTAAAGCATGCTATGTGGAATATCATGTATATTAGTATATTAGGCCTATATACATTTTTTTTCCTTAAATTAATTAAATTAATATAGTAACAAAATAATAGGATTTGGGATTAACTGCAAAAGCTAAGCTGTGAAATAGAGGAAGGATCGGTATATTTTTCAATGCCTGTTATTGTACATTACCAATAAGTCAAGTTGCAGAGGCACTAGGCTCGGACTGGTTATATGAGTAGGTCCGCGATAGCAGACTTGACCCCCCTTGTTTGGAGGCCCCTAATTTTTGAACTATTTACTTTCCTTTGATTTACAAAATAGACTGTCCTGAATGTAAAACTCACTTGAAATAATTGACTAAGCATTGCTTCTCCCTCTTTGCTTCCTATCAAACTTGACCCTAGGAGGTTTACAATCACTTGGTTGCCATAGCGTTCTTTAATCATTGTGAGGTGTCGGTCAAACACTGGAGCAGATACTTCATATCCACGAGACATCTTAACCTTGTGAGACCCAACCTAAAATTGGGAGGAAAAAAAGTTTCAATGACAACTCCATTTTGCCCCCATACAAGATACACAAAGCTGCAAAAAGCTTCCCAATGTTTTTACCTGCACTCCAGGTTGTTCCCAAAATAAAGGGACTGAGCCTCTAGTCTGAACAAAGGATGTAACCTCATGATCAAGGAAAATCACTTGTTCAGTCTCCACAAAGTTTGCTACGTGACCATCATCATTGCTGCCCCTTACATTAAACCTTAAAAAAAGAAGAAGAAAAAAAAAAAAAAAAAAGACGTAAGTTGATAAAAAATTTCACACACATACAATTTGCACACTAGAACTAGTATTACCTTGTGCCAGCTCTTTCACAACTGAGTCGAGAAATTATTGCAACTCGGGCTTGTCTGTGGCCAACATAAACGGTACGTATCTCAATGCTACCACACATTGCTTTCAGTAACCAGTTGCTGCAATTCACTCCGAAGCGTAGCATGTGTATGTGCAGCATACGATTCCTAAATATGAATATAATATTATTATTAGCTATTATTATTCACTTTCAGTACAGAGAGGAAAAACCTACCAAAAGAATCGATTGTCTGTTTCTTGGACTATCTTTCTTCTCTGTGCACATAATGTTAAGTCTAAGGACTCTCCTGAAGATGACCAAGAGAAATAAAATGTTCCAGAATTCAGAAGTTTCCTTACTTCTGTAATTCTTTCTTCATCTTGTGGATGATTACTTAAGGATACAAAACTAGTAGCTGTGACGCGAAACACTTCAGATTCTGCTATTTTGCCAACTGATATGCATCCCGTAACAAGCACCAGATATAGTACATTTCTTTCTCCTGCAATCAAGAAAATGCAGATCTGTTGTATGCTTTTATTTCACGCAGTTTATACCAGTATCAAAACATTATTTAATTTATGACACACACACACACACACTTACAATATTAAAAAAATCATATATGATCTATTTATAATAGACTGCTTTGATGAACAAAGCTTGTGATGAAATATTCAATTAACACAACAAGATACAGAAAAAGGGGGCTACTACTACTTTTTGACAAATAAATTAAACACTACTCATTTAAAGGTGTAGAACACCTTAAACAAAAAAGGTGCGTAATATCCTAACAAACCTGAAAATCAACGTTGATTTGGCCGAAGTCATTGATTTCTTATTTATTTTCCATTCACAAAATACTGCTGGCGGTCACTGACGTCACAGCTTGCTTGTTTTACTCGCGCTAAACCGGGCGAGCTGTGACGTCAGTGACGGCCAGTGTCATTTTGTGAATGGAAAATAAATTAGAAAGCAATGACTCCGGCCAAATTAACGTTGATTTTTAGGTTTGTTATGATATTAGGCAACTTTTTTGTTCAAGGTGTTCTACGCTTTTAAGCAAGTGTTTTTTTGTTTTTTTTTTTTTATTAGCTTTAGGTATTTATTAATTTATTTATTGTTACTATATTATTATGGGCTTGGTGTTTCTCAGCCCTTACATTGTGATGAACAGCACATACTTCCAGCACTGTGGGCTCTAGCCAACCACTATCAGACTCAAGGCACCCCATTTTCTTTTATCATGTGGCAACCTGCATATCCAACAGCAGCTGACTTCGAACCAGCCATGTAAAGTAAACTAGAAATTACCAAGTATTCCAGCCCCATAAGAATTTTCTATAGTTTTTTTCAATGGTTGAGAGGTCACGATTGCCAATTAAATGCATGTTATTTTAGTGAGGTTTTCAACAATACAGAAATAATTTGGTCAGAATACTTGGTATATAGTGACTTTAAAACCATTCAATGCAATGCTGGGTTCCATATCCTAACCTCTACACATGGCAAACAATCAAACAATGTGACAAACAAGCAAACTAATAAATTGTTAAAGTATCATTGTTTTGTAGTGCTAAACTTACCAGCATTTAGTTGTAGAACCCCTAAGCAGCCGTATGCATCCAGAAGTTTTGTATATTGACGTTTCACAGAGTCGGTTTCTTGGGCAGCTACCATGAAACAAATTAAATTGGTTATTAAGCTTTCTTGGCACACAGAATGCAATTTATGCAAGTGAAGCCTTTTGTTACATAGTTCATACATATTATGACAAGGTTTTCCATTAGAAGCTAACATTATGTATATGCAAGACAGGTATTCCATAGCAGAGTGGATGGAAGGAGAGATAGAGGCAGGCCTAAAACATCATGGTCATAAGTGGTTGGAAGATGTTTGAAAAATAAGAATGTACGTAGTATGAGATGCAAAAGAAAGTGTATGAAACAAGGTTGGAGTCTGAAGGAAGCAAGAGAAATATGTCAGGATAGAAAGTTGTGGAGGTCTATCACTAGGTCAAACTAAAAATCATATATGTTGTTGGCTTACCCTGAAAGGGACTATAACGTCATGATATGTATGTATGTAATATATCGTGCTATTATTATGTATGTTTGCAGCATGACTACCGCAACCTCTGGCAATGGACCTCTACAATACTTTCTTGCTCCACTCCCCCTTCTACTATTGCCTTACTTACTGGTTGCATTCTCAACCAGAAGAAGAAGAGAAAGGGGGGGGGGGGGAGCAACAACAATAATCGGTCTGTTACACTCAAAATACCTGAACTAATGTATAAATTATGTATACTGTGTCATAACAATCTTCAGCATGATAAGGCGCTGTTGGTTTTTCCTATTCATTCTATCTTTTGATAATGTACTGTACGTACCTAAACTTAAATGGTTGCCAATTCCTTTCAAGCATTTCACACTCATGAAAAAGAAACACACTGTGATAAGTATGTACTTAATGTATTATAGTGGTTAATTTGAATATATGTGGAGTGAGTTATGACAGAATTATAAAAATCATTTTCAAAAACAGGTAGGTAAGTTACTCTTGATTTCATTACACAAGAAATTACCTGCAAGTACTATCGCTCCATGAGACCCCCCCCCCCCCCCCCTATTGTTGAGTGATCATGATTACCTTATAAATGCATGTCATAAATACCTTATGCATGATAAATACCTTATCATATGCAATACTCAGCAAACACAACTTTCTGAAAAATTGACTTCTTTGAAACTTGAATATCGGTATCTACCAGTCAAAGTGAACGAACTACGTTTTACAAATTTCACTCAAAATGAACGATCTGCGTTTGGCGCTTCTACGCATTTTAACATGAGAACTAGATGGGGGAACTTGGAATTTGTAAAGTGTAGAACGGTCATTTTTCACAAAATTTGTAAAGTGTAGTTCGTTCACTTCGACGGGTAAGCAGCGATATGTCAGTCACTCAGTGATGCACTGACACTACTGGTAACAAAGAAATTAGAATGTGCAGTGTTTCTGTAATCATGGCTTCTTCTCACCATAAATTTGAGAAAAGAGGAGAAATCTTTGTCATCAAAAATGCACATAATTTTAGTGAAGGTGCAAGAGTTGGTCTCTTTCTCTTTGTTGGCAGCTGGCAAAACAGAAAATATTCCTGTGTGACATCAACATACATCACAAAGCAGGCTGACATTCTATTTTCTCACTGCTCAATCTAGTCTGAGTGTGGGAAAAAATAAGGGCCTGCAATACAAGTAGGAGAGAGAGAGAGAGAGACCAATAAATTAACTTGTTTTTAGAAATATTTTGCAGATTCTCTCTCTCTCTCTCTCTCAATTACTTGTTGTGTAAGCATTAGATGGTAGGCAGCGAATTGGTTTGAGATGCAGCCACAGGAAGATTCAAGCAACAAAGAGAAAGAGACCTACTCTTTAACTGGTCACTAAAATCATATGGATTGCCACTGACAAAATTTTTTCCCCATTTTTTAAGTTTGTGGTGGAAGCACCATCCACTCTGCAAATTCAAATTTCTTTGTTAGTTACTGGTACTTATTCCTCACTTAAAGTGTACAGATTATGCATTAGCAAGATACAAGATGTGCATTTTGATATGTTTATTTCCAGTATGTATATACAGCTCCTCCCACAAAAACTGATTCGTTCCTCCATGCTATAGTATGCACTTACGTATCAATTTTTGTGAAAAGAGATGTACAGGGTGTCCATAAAGTCTCTGAGGGTGTTTGGACGTTAATAAAACACATAAGACTCAACGTAAATTAAACTTTTTATACATCAAATTAAAGCTTGAATTATGACAATTTTAAAAATCAAAACATAAATGCAATCAGATGATTATTAATCTTGCTGCATCAAAAACCGCAAAAAAAGAGAAAATTGACGTCCGATTTGCACATTTTAACGCTTGCATCATCTGAAAAAACACATACAGATTCAAAAATTTTAAGGTCTCACTCGAGTTTTCTGAAACATTAGCTCAAGGCCTCTCCACATGCGCCCCATTGGTAGCACGACACACGTCGAGACGAACCTCTAGCTCGCGCGACACGTTGCGGAGAGTCTGCGGAGTGATGGCTTCGATAGAGGTGGTGATACGCTGTTTCAACTCATGCATGTCACGCACTTTCGTCT
This sequence comes from Ecdyonurus torrentis, assembly GCA_949318235.1. Classification (NCBI taxonomy): domain Eukaryota; kingdom Metazoa; phylum Arthropoda; class Insecta; order Ephemeroptera; family Heptageniidae; genus Ecdyonurus; species Ecdyonurus torrentis. The sequence continues at coordinate 12,613,305 of OX439127.1, read as the reverse complement.
TGAAGACCTGGTCCTTGACGTAGCTACAGAGATAAAAGTCGGGTGGCGTGAGATCAGAAGACCTGGGAGCCCATGCCATGGGTTCACCACGACGTAGCCATCTGCCTAGAAACACCTAATCCAGCTCGTCTCTGACAACGTGCTCCCAATGTGAGAGCACTCCGTGCTGCTGGAAGATGAGCTCGTAACCCCACTCCGTCGGCCCTGCAGCTGCTGAGGGATGGCGTATAATTCTCAAGCATGTTCTGGAAGTTGTTCCAGTGGGCAGTTGGCTCGTGGAAGATGAACGGGTGGATCACACAATCGTACAGGACTGGGCACCAAATAATTACCTTGGGACTGTCACGTTCGAACGTACGAGCTGTGTCTGGACGTTCAGTGCCCCAGAAACACACGTTCTGTCAGTTTTTACTTTACCACACAAACACGCAATGCACTCGTCTCCTGATCTCACGCCACCCGACTTTTATCTCTGGGGCTACGTCAAGGACCAGGACCAAGTCTTCAAGACGAAAGTGCGTGGCATGCATGAGTTGAAACAGCGTATCACCACCGCTATCGAGGCCATCACTCCGCAGACTCTCCGCAACGTGTCGCGCGAGCTAGAGGTTCGTCTCGACGTGTGTCGTGCTACCAATGGGGCGCATGTGGAGAGGCCTTGAGCTAATGTTTCAGAAAACTCGAGTGAGACCTTAAAATTTTTGAATCTGTATGCGTTTTTTCAGATGATGCAAGCGTTAAAATGTGCAAATCGGACGTCAATTTTCTCTTTTTTTGCGGTTTTTGATGCAGCAAGATTAATAATCATCTGATTGCATTTATGTTTTGATTTTTAAAATTGTCATAATTCAAGCTTTAATTTGATGTATAAAAAGTTTAATTTACGTTGAGTCTTATGTGTTTTATTAACGTCCAAACACCCTCAGAGACTTTATGGACACCCTGTATACTGTACAGCCCCAGTACATACATGGAGTTGGAAATAATAACATTGCACATTTCCTGCACTTTTCCAGCACAAAAATATATGTTACAAGTACTTTGACCCAGAGTGCTTAAAATATGGGTCATGCAAATGTATGTACACCTTCTTGCAAATTTGAGAAAATGCACTGGTGGTTGGTGCCGTTGGTGGTAATTGTACTAGTTATTACCAGATTGGAATGTTTATTGTTTATTTCAGCGTTATTTTCTATTAGATTGTGTGAAAAAATACCGAAATCAATACTCCTAATTACTAATATGTACAGCTCTGGCTTAAAATTCCCGAACAATTTGCATAGGCAACCCGCAACCACACTATGTTATCTTTGAGAAAATGCAGCAGCCGCAGCTGGCCCGTTCGGGAACTTTTGGCCAGAGCTGTACAAGTATGTATGTACAGCTCTGGCCAAAAGTTCCCGAACGATTTGCATAGGCAACCCGCAACCACACAATGTTATCTTTATGAGAAAACGCAGCGGCCGCCGCTGCCCCGTTCGGAAACTTTTGGCCAGAGCTGTACATGTCATATTATGTACGATATACAGGAGTAAACTTGCGTTTGCTGGATATAAACGTTTGTATGTATATCTGTGCATGGGCATCATGAATACACCACATTTACACTTTACTTACATTTACATTTTACTTGCTTTTCACAGAGACTATACAAGGTCATTAAGGTGGTAATACATTATAATGTATTATGTATGTACCGTATGTATTGGGTCATATATTGGTGGTGTTAAACTTGATATTAATATTATTTACATTTATACTTTGATATTCAAATTTGATTATGGTATAGTTCCTATATATTTACCATTTTCAATAATTACATACCACTTCTATGTGTGCAAGATATGTTTGTACATCATGAGGGGGCGTTTTCAGGACAGTAGTTGTGATGAAGTTATACACAAAGTGTTTAATTGTGTCAGATTTGCTGTTCAAATCCATACTCACATAGAACTGCTACTGCTTGCGATTCCAAAAGTAAAGTATCTTCTTTATTTCTTTGTTCCAAGAGTACACTATATGGGTTTGGGGGATTTACTTTTTCAAAAACCCGAAACCCCTTGCCCATCGCCATTGCGACCGACTTTTAGACAGCACAGCAGGGGTGGTTCGGATTTCCGCAAATGAGACAAATGTGTCGTCTCTAATTCCTCCGAGATTGTTACTTTCTGGCTGACTCTGTGAAGAGCAAATCGGAGCAAAAATGGCCGAAGTCAAGCAATGATCCTATTATTTATTTAGACTTGAATCTTTATCGGCATTTGGGAAGTCGCGCGAAATTTAAATACAGAAATTATATTGGAACACTTTTCAATATTTGTCACCGAGTTTTTGAGGGGGAATTAAAGATCACCCTTCGGAGGGGGGGGGTAGAAAAACAATGGAGTTGGTATATTTGGGGTGAAAGTTTTGACCAATACCTGGGGGGTAGTTTATTGGGGGTGAAAAACACCCAAAACTTGAAAAGTTTCCGTATTTGATGAAACTTCTTACTGGTGGAATCTTAATTTATCTATATATAACGCGTGACAATTAAATTTTCTACACTTATAATAATTTCTCGCCGGGGGATGGTTCACCCTTAAAATTCTCTCCGGTATCGATAGTACAAAAAAACGTTAATTTTAGGGTAACTTCGACCTCGTAAGTGCAATGGTGACCACGCGGTACCTGCACAAAAATATTGTTTTAAATCCATCCCTGCACCCAAGGGGTGTGGTTATATATATATATATATATATATATATATATATATATATATATATATATATATATATATATATATATATATATATATATATATATATATATATATATATATATTCAGCGGATATAGCCTTAAAAAAATTCGAATTACTTTTTATTTTCATCTAAAAATAAATTTTGCTGCTAAGCGCGCGCGCGCGCTTGCGTGATATATCGCGTGCGAACGCAATATATAGTTTGTTTGTTAACAAATGCCAAAAAACCCTTGGGGGTAGTTCAACCTTTTTATTCGAATTTTCAAATTATAAAATATATTTTTTAATTTAAATATATATTATTATACGATACGGCATTTGCCATGATCTCTTTTGAGAACAATTAATAGTGACAACTGCATTTTATATAAATTTACACCCGCGCACAGAGGTGTTTTGCCCTCTCTTAAAACTCGATTTCTTGGACTTTTTTTTTTTTTTTTTTTTTGCTTTCACATAACCAATATAACTACAAAAGCGATACACTTATACGTTTTAGAGTAGCCGAGAACGTGCTCACGTGTTCGTCAAATGGAGATGGGTAGGCCTATGACGCCAAGGCGTCCGTACGGCCTACCAATCTCCATTTTCCTCACACGCTGCGCGCGCTCGTTACTCGGATCGAAATCCGATGTGGTGGGCCACAGAACTGTTTGAAGGCATGGCCGCTTATATGCAGTCAAATATGTCAAATAAATTATCTACATAATTTTTTTTTTTTTTTTTATCGTTTTTGGCCATATATGGGCATGGCCGCTTTAGCACTGTCTAAAAGTTTTTCTTCTCCATTACTAAAAATACGCGATCTGCTCAAAAAAAAAAAAAAATAAAAATAAAAAAATAAAACACCGCCTCTGTTCGACCCGCGCGAGTCTCTTTTATAATATGAAGGCCGCTGTTTGTGTGTATATATGTATATATATATATATATAATATATATATATATATATATATATATATATATATATATATATATATATATATATATATATACATAGAATAGAGATGGGCGGGTATATACATCGCGGGTGGTGCCTAGACGTCTCAGAAATGTCTCGCTATGTGTGTTACTTATATATATCTATGTATAAATTTTTAAAATATTTCCGAAAATAGCGCGCTGCGTGTATCCGTCGGCACTTTTCGACACAGAATCACAGGGTCCACGGAAAACGACCGCGGGGATGCCGAAAATAAAGACATCTTACTAAAAAAAAAATAAAAAATGCGTCCAAAAACGGTGTTTTACCGATTTTTTAAAGTTCAAAGTGGCGCCAAAAATCGGCTATGGCGATTTTCGGCAATCTGACTGCTGTAATCGATTTATGGACGTATCCTTTGACACGTGCGTGAGATAAATGATTTTTGTTCAGTTTTGACCAAAACCACCCATTCTGGCCACGTTTCGACACGGAAGCAATAGTAATCGCCATATTTCGGCAAGTTACAGTGGCAGATCATCAAAATTTTTATGCAAGGTAGTACCTAGGTATTTGTGACTGTTTGCGTCGAGAAAACTGCGATTTTCAAATAAGTTCTAATTTTTATCATTTTTTGAAATTTTTTGGCGTTTTTGGCAATAACTCGACGCCAAATCAACATAAAGTCAATGTTAATTTTGGAAAGCAACCAAAAAAATATTTAACAACAATGTTTCAAGTTTCATGGCCATGAGACGTTTTAAACGGAAGTAAAGAGCAAAAGATCGTTCTTTTTTATAAAAATGACAAGATTACCAAGGGGGTACCCTTCCTATTTTTTACGAAAAAACTTTTTGTCAGATTTTGGCAAAGTTGATGTCTACGTAGACCAAATCGAACTCGCTGATTCTGAAAATCCAACTTCCAAGCCCCAAATCCTATTACCAGTTGAACTGGGACCCTAAAACCAGCATTTTTTTATAATTTTTGAAGAACAACCGGATGTTAAGTCTATTTAGGGGTGGGTGGAGGTTATTATAGGCAAACACATGTTTGAATCATAATGTAGGTTACATTTTATTTAAGTTTCACAAACATCGCGCGGCAACTTTTTTTTTTGCGATTTTTTGAATATAGTGCGTACGTGACGTACGTGCTATATTGTTTTCAATATACCTATTCCCTATTCCCCTACTGCTTGCAGTCAGAGGTGTCGAAAAAAATCCGGATAAAAAATTATTGATCCGTTATATCCGATTTTATATCTGAATCACGATCCGCGCGGCGGATATATTGGATCCGGATTTAAAACGGATCAGTGAATCCGGATAACTTTCTATCCGAAATACGGATTTTAATTTTATCCGGATCGTATATAATCTGGATAATTTTGATCCGGATCGAGATCCGGATTATATTCGGATAATATTGATCCGGATAATTTGATCAAGATCGTGATCCGTTTAATTTTTTCTACATTAATGACCCAGATCACGATTTCATATAATTATGATAAATATTAAGCGAAAAAAAATCCGGATTTCGATATCCGGATAAAAAATTATCCGTTATCCGATTTTCTATCCGGATCTCGATCCGGATACATGAATAGATAATTTGATCCGGATCGTGATCCGGATTTAAAACGGATCAGTGAATCCGGATAATTTTCTCCAAAATTCGGATTTTAATTTTATCCGGATTTCGGCAGCACTAATATATATATATTATATATATTAGTGCTGCCGAAATCCGGATATATATATATATATATATATATATAAAATATTAAATTGATATATATTATTTTTATGGTGGTAATTTTTAACCGTTTTTATAAACGGTTATCTGTTTTTTCCGCATATAAAATTATCCGAACTTGCCCAGCTCGCCGGACGCCAGAGAATATATATAGGCCCGATAAAAAAATGTGTGCGTCTTTTCTTAACTATAATATCTGAGGTACGCTATTGCAGTGCCATCTGCCGGCAGTTTGGTCAACCAAAACTTTGTCTCAGAGTTTGCGGTATGACGATTGTTTCGCACAGCAGCAGTGATACCAATCCAAATGTAACCAGCTGACGACTTTTAGATAAGCGAGGGGGCGCCGGAGCGGAAGGGGTTCCGTCCGAGAGGCAAGGGGCTAGCAATGTGAGCAAATGTGAGGCCGCGAGGGGGAGTGGTGAACCGGGCAAAAGATGACTGAAGTTGAAGGACAGAGGAGGAGTGGGGCAAGACGGAGGAGAAGTAGTATGGGCAAAGTTAGTTAGTAGTAGAAAAGTAGAAAATTATCCAGTCGAAATAAAATTGTTGATTTATCAAAAATTTTCCCAAGATTCCGATAATTTAGCTTTGGCCCTCTAGTGGTTGGTAGACGAAAAAGAAGGAAGATCGATCGCCTCTGTCAACCAATCAATAATCAGGGTTCACTTTTCTAGGTATACCATTTGCTCTTTTTGAATTAACCGCCCAAATATTTTTGTCCATTTACATCATCGTTTACCGTTTGTTTGTTTTTCTCTTTTACTATTTCACACTTCACAGGTTTTTGCAGCATAATTTTCTGCCAAATTCAGCAAACTGTTGGATTTCATTTAGTTTCACAATTTGCAGTTTGTTGTTCTACAGCGCAGAGTTCGTTCCATGTGGTCAGAGCAGGGTCAGAGTACATACAGAACTTTTGGTTGCATGAAGTTGTGTAAAAAAAAACAAAATATAAACTTCTTTTTTAGTTTGTTTTGTATATGACTTGATCTGGACTTGATAGTCGTCATTTAAACGTTAGAATGTGTGACGATGGTAGGAAAAAAATTAGTTTCGGATTCAGCAAGAAATCGAGCGCACCAGCGATTAGTAAACCGTTGGGAAATATTCGTGATAGTAGTGAGAAAGTAGAATTCATCGAATCTTTGGAGGGCAGAGAATTCAAAACCTTGGGGTACGTATGTATGTAATTATGTAGGGTAAATGGTAATGGTCGCCCTTTACACATACAGCATACAGGTTAGCATACATTATATGTACCGCAAGGAAATCAAAAACTTGCACAACTATGGTCTGAAATGCATTGCTAAAATTGCAAGTTATTCGTTTCATTTCGGTATGCATATGTGATGCATATGACTAACAACGTGCATACCGGTATTATGCTTTCAAGTGTTAAAATTCGATTCTCAACTAATGGCTCTTTCGAAAATTTGTTTCAAGAGTAATTTTTTGTTTGATGCTACAGACCCCTTTCACATCCTTGCGCTTTGTCGCCATGTTTGTGGTGCCTAATGTATTGTCCAGCATAGGGGAAACATCATTTCTCCTAATTTTTCACTTAATAAGAGTTTATTTCAACTGAACGAATTTTTCTCATATTCTTCGAGCTTATTAGGAGCTAGAAATAAGTCTTTGATTGAGGTTTGAAGCTTCTTTTGCTATTAAAAAAAATAAAAATTACATTTTTCCTATGCTGGCCTATATCTATATGTATTCATAACCAGCAAAATGGCGGCTCTTAAATATGGGTGCAACCGGTCTATATGTATACTATCGAGTCGAGTCCTTATACGTATACATAAATACGGTATTTATGTAATACATAATTACATACACATATTGTACCCCAAGGAAATGAAAAACCTGCACAACTATAGATTGAAAAGCATCACTAAAATTGCAGGTTATTCATTTCAATTCGGTACATATGTAGGATGCATACCGGCATATGTATGTACATTACATACATATTTATGTAATATACAGTACATACAGTACATACATAACATTACAGCCTCTTTCATAAAAAATTGAATTTTTACTGGCTTATGGCCATACAATGCGATCAGATGGAGATTTCAGTTGACGCAACACTATATTTAAATACATAATACATGTATTTCCATATGCGAATAGAATGGAGGTTATCGGTTTAGCGCGCGGGGTGATGCGGGGAAAGCTAAGGGTCCCCTAATTTAACATTACGCTTATGGGGAAAACACGTTTTTTGCTATTTTTGAGAAAACTACACCGATTTCGGAGAAATTTAAATGAGAAATACTAGACATACTTTTACGTGTTTTAAGCCATTGAAAATTTTTACGAATTTTTTAAACCGATAACCTCCATTCAATTTTTTATGAAAGAAAATGTATGATATGTAATGTACCTAAATACATACCCAATTATCCAAATGATTAAGTTTTATCCTCTATCCTTATAGTGCTTGTAAAAAGTTCTCTGTTCAAAATTCAAATTCAAAAGAGTTTATTGTCCCATCTCTTACAATCAAAAGCTGCTATGATTTACGCCAACTTACATAACTACATATTTGTAATTTATTTCTGTACATATGCATATATAACTGTACCAGTATATGATTTTTTTTTTTTTTTTTTTTTTTGTTGAAGCAGACCCAAAGAAGAGGAAAAGAAAGCACTTGTGATTCCATTGAAAGCAAGCATCCCCAAATGGCAACGGAAACTACTGCTTCAGAAAGAAAAAAAGGAACAAAATGCAGAATGTGGTGAAAAGAAGGAGTCTTTAGATGATTTGGCAGTACAGGAGCTAATTAAAGGTACATAGATATCAACATATTGATTACATATACAGAGTTGTTTTTTTATATCGAGGGTTGAGTGTGCTCATTGTTATATCCTAAAAGTCCACTTGACGTCGAGAAAAATTAGATCAATGAGAACAAATTTTGGATCTTTCCGTTTCAGGTCATTTGCAACAATTGACTGATAAAGGAACAGCTGTTTTGAAGCCTACTATAAGCAATTTCTCTCACATCCTCTTCCGTTTCGACTTACTGCACATGCATAGTAAGGAGAAACGGTAGCGGATGTGACCAAAATCGCTTAAATACAGCCTCAAAACCGTTGTTCTTTTACTATTTAATGATAATATCGTAATAAAAATCAAGGCCAAGTGGAGTTCCTTCAATATATAATGAAGGCTAGGGACCAATAATTTAATACTGTATCATTTAACAAAAATGATGAGGGGGGGGGGGGGGGGGGGTATACAGAAAAAAGGTCCGTGGAAAAAGGGAACCTCGGATAAAAGGTCCTACCTGTGTGCAGCTCGCCAAAACGCTATACCTGTGCATAAAGGCAGGTCCTTTTATCGGAGGACTTTTTTTCCGCAGCCCTTCTTTTAGACTTCTACTACGTACTATGGCATTACTATGGGTACTATGGCATTATATTATATGCACTGGTATGTTCACATGCTATGTATTTACAGTCTATGTACTTATTTAGTTTAAACACTTGTGACCAATAATCACTGTCTAATTGCTGTGTATTTTTCTTTTTAGATGCAGAGACAGCAATGCAAGAAAAGGATGACGAACGCAAAATTCACACAATTCCTTTGGCAGAAGATGAGACAGAAGAAGACCAGGAGGAGGTAGGTTGCTGACTGAATGTTAGCCATATATATATATATATATATATATATATATCTAGCTACCAAATAACAGAAGAGGAAATCTCAGTCTTATCTCTAGGTCTTTCTTTTGCTCCAACTCCTAAATTTGACCATTTTATACTTTGTAAAGATGTTGAAGCCTATATTAGAAATCTAAAATGGAAACATTTTATTGCAAACTCAGAACAATTCCCGGAATCAGAACAATTAAGACTGAAATATCTTCTACCTGAAAACAACAATAATGAAAAAATTCGAGAATTCCTCCTAAATTTCAAACCACCATCATCTATTGTTGATCCCCACCTACCCCCCACCCATCCCCTTGAACGTTATGCGGAATGCCTTCGAAATTTCGTATCAAAAAGTAACTTTCCCGATTTTTTAGATCACAAATCAAATCTAAAGGACAATAAAAAAATTGCCATCAAAAACCTCCAAGATAACGAAAATATCATGATCCTCCCCCCAGACAAAGGCTCCACTATTGTAGTTATGGACAAAAAAGACTACATAGCTGAAGCCCATAGACAACTTAACGACACCACGACATACCGACGACTAGACGAAGACCCAACCAAAAAGTACAATGATGAAATAAAATATTTTCTTGAAAAATTTGCCCCCTGTGAAAACTTCAACAACAGAGAAATAGCACTATTATCTCCTCCAGATCCCCGCACCTCTAGATTTTATTTACTACCTAAAATCCACAAACCCGGCAACCCTGGACGACCCATCATATCTAGCTACAACTCGCCAACTGAACGTATATCCGCCTTAGTAGACCATTACCTCCAACCTATGGTTAAATCACTACCCTCCCACATAAAAGACACCACCCACTTCCTAGAAATAATTAAAAATGACATTCCTCAACCACTACCCCCTGACTGGCTCCTGGTGACCATTGACGTAACGTCCCTCTACACCAACATCAATCACCTCATGGGTATTAGAGCCGTTGAACACTATTTAGAGAAACGACCTAAGCCCCATGTCCCCACCACTGGATTCCTCTTACAACTGGTGCGGTTTATACTTCAACGCAACAACTTTCACTTCATGAATGAACACTACGAGCAGAAGTGTGGTACGGCTATGGGCACAAGGATGGCCCCATCTTATGCTAACCTTACCATGGGTCTGCTCGAGTGTGAGTTCATGGGGAGACAGAAGTATAAACCGCACCTATGGAAGAGATTCATAGACGATATATTCATGGTTTGGCAACATGGCATCGGCCCACTTCATGAATTCCTAGATGAACTCAACAAATTCTCCAGCCTAAAATTCACTCACTCCACATCACCTAATTCAGCCACCTTCCTCGATGTTGACATCAACATTGATGACGGTAAACTTATCACCTCAATCCACATAAAACCTACTAACCACATGCAATACCTCCACTACAATAGCTGTCACCCCCCGAGGACTATCCGCTCCATTCCCTTTAGCTTAGCATGCCGAGGCAACCGCATCCCAAACACAGACCAAACCAAATCTAAATATATTGACAGCATAACTACAGCTTTCTCCACCAGAGGCTACCCCAAGCACCTGGTGGAGAAACAAATAGCAAAAGCTGCCAATAGATTTAGTTTGGGCGACAAAACACCTTGTGACCAAATTAAAACAAATAATGACAATCAATCTATCCGACCCTTCATCACAACGTATCACCCCAAATTAGAAAAAGAAATCAGACAGATGTTACAATATGCACACCCCATTCTAGCCACCACCGAAACAAACCTACTGTTACCAAAAATACCACCAATAGCATTCCGTCAACCACCAAATATTAAAGCAATCTTATCCCATACTGATCCCACACCAAAACCTAAGCCCCTACCTAGTGGATCTTTCCCCTGTCAAAACAACGGCAAACAGAGCAACAGAGGAAGGAGATGCGATACATGCATCACTCAAATCCCCAGCAAAACGTTTACAAGTCCCGTCACCAACCTCACATACCCTATCCACGGCCACAATACTTGCACATCAGAAAACGTAATCTACAAACTTGAATGTACCCAACATACCACCAACCCCACCACAGGCCAACAGGAAAAATGTCAAGCATTTTACATAGGCTTAACCACACAAAAAGCGAGAGACCGCATGAATGGCCACAGACAATCCGTAAAAAACAATGAGATGGAAAAACCTGTGGCTGAACATGCGGCCTCTCATGGCATATCAAATTTCCAATTATGTTATAAATCAACAATACTTCGCACTATTCCGGGCCCAGCCAACTATGCGACATTACGACAATATGAATTAGCATATCAACATATATTAAGATCCAGAAAAGCCCAAGGGCTGCCTGGACTTAATATTCGCTAACATATTTCAAAAATATACCCTATTCCCGCTCCCCTCCCCACCTTTTCCCTTTCCCTCACTCACTCCTTCCCTCACTCATTCACACTCCTTCCCAGATTCCCTACTCCACCCCCACCCCTCTCCACCAACTCCAAACCAGCAAGAGCATAACACGGCAGTACAAGACAAGACACTGCTCAGTGATGTGCTCAAGTAATTTTCTCTTTTGATTGATAATGTCATTATCATATGACGAAAGCTCTCAAGTTATAAAGAAACTTTTATAACATTATACTGTGCCATGCAAGACCTCGACCTCTCCATAGAACTTCTACTGTGGTAAGGCCCTTGCTGGTTTTTCTATCCTTTTCTTTATCATTGATCCTAACCGCGATGGTTTTTTCCTTAAATTGATATATATATATATATATATATATATATATATATATATATATATAATATATATATATATATATATTATGTGTGTGTGTGTATACATACATATATATATTTATATAGGCTTATATATTGTTACCTACACAGTGTAGGTGTAAGTCAGTCTTCATTCAAAGAGCATAATAAGGAGGTTACAAGTAGAATTAGAGAGCTATTTTTGTTATTGACAATTAAAGTAGGGAACATGGTACTAAATAATATTAACTGGAAACTTTTTAGAGAAGGAAAAACAAAATACAGTCATTTTAGAATTGTATAAAAGTAATGGGGGATGTGTTGCAAAAATATTATTGAAGAGGTAGGTGTCACAAGCTTATGAAACACCTGCAAAACGTGTGCAAAATTTAAAAAAAAAAAAAAAAAGACTATCATGTTTGCAAAAATCAACTTTGAGCCCCTGAAATTTTCTAAGTGGTATCTCCTTTGATATTAATTTTATGAAGAAAGCCAGTAGTGTACAGTTTCAGACAAACGAAGGTAACCATTTAAACTTGCTGCTTTTTTGCGTGCCTCAAACTTCATGTGGAAACTATATTATTACATCATATTCTGTGCATCACAATTTCGTTTCCACATAAAATTTGAGGTTCACAAAATAGCAACATGTTTAATTGGTTACCTTTCATTTGTCTGAAACTGTACATGTATGATTACTTGTAGCTTGAAACTGTACATGTATGATTACTTGTAGCTAACAAAAGTGTATTCTTTATGTGTGTTGTTTATGGGTATGGGTAAATAGAGAAAATCGACTATTTTTATATTAATTTTTATGTTGCCTTTTTTTTTTTTTTTTTTTTTTTTCTTTTTTCGCTAGCCAACACTGGAAAACTACGACAGTGTGCCTGTAGCTGACTTTGGTTTGGCAATGTTACGAGGAATGGGATGGAAACCTGGAGAAGGAATTGGTAAAAGCCGAAAGTATGTTACAAATGTCTTAGGATTGGAAGTTGCAACCTCTTTTTAACCTTAGTTAACTTTTTTTTTTAATTATTATTATTACATTATTACACAATCAAAGTAACAACTTAATTACAGTTCAACTAAAGTATATGTGTTGCAACTTACAAAGGTTAAATATCATTCACATGGAGCAAAAATTGCATGGCAGTCAACGGAAACTGACTTTTACATGAATTTGCTTATTTCACATGAGTAGGTGAGGTGTACTGCGCAGGCACGGAAAATTGATGGACTGAGCTGCACTTATGTAAACATAGCACCTTTTTCACTTGCAACATTATTGATGGATACTGATGGATGGAGCTATGCTTATGTAAACTAATGCAGCCATTCACATGCATATGTCGTTATCTGTCGGCACATGTCGTTTTGACGGATAGCAATGAACAGAAAGCTGGGTGTTGCCAGTTTAGATCGTCAATATCCGTTGGTATCTGCTAGTTTTGAAATCACATGAAAGGCTTCATTTTTATACATCTCGTCAACAGACTTAAAGTATTGTGCCATGTGAATGATACTTTATCGTGTTTATTCAATCATCATCTTGTCTTAATTACTAGTTTGTTTTCCCCCAAAATGTTGTATTGCAATTACAGATTTATATACAATGTCAAAAATTATTATAGGGTCGTACAACCTAGAGAATGGCATCTCCGACCTCAATGCCTGGGTCTGGGGGCAGATGCACCAAATCTAAGCTCAAAGAAAAAAGGACGAGAAGATGTGGTTCTTTCCCCGGGAGCATGTGTTAAAGTAATTTTCGGTGCCTTGAAAGGATGCTATGCAAAGGTTAGTTCTTTCCTTCAACTTCAAGTATCAACTGATTTTGTAATGTTTTTCTAGTTTTACACTCACCTACAAGAACCCTGACCAATTTTGTTAAAGTTTCCCCATATAATCTCTTCAGACAGATTTTTCTTGAGAGAGTGTATATAATAGTAAGCAGCTATATTGTAATAATAGCAATGAACATTTGTAGCTTATCCCCTTTAAGTTTGGAATGAGTTATTATTATTTCAATGTGGCACCAGCATTGACAGACAGAAACCATTTTGAACAACAGTTCCGTATTTAATCCACAAATTGCATGAATTGAGAATTAAAGAAGAGATTAGAACCAGTGAGAATAGCATAAAATTTAATTGAGTCTTCACTTAAAGATTGAAAAAAACATGTTGTGTTTATTGGCTAAATCAATTGGTGTTGTTATGAATACTTTATATTCACAAAAGAAAAAAATCCCAAAAAATTATTTAAGCTCGTTTTTTTTATATCATTTGATTCAGCGAAAGAGGGAAACAGATTTTTGCATTTAAGTGAACTTTTACCCCCTGCTGCAGGATGGTAATGCATAATTGGCAATTGGCCATACAAGCATAACTTATAAATATGAAAGAACATATCGTGGGAGGGCAATTTGTCTTGTTTTGCTTATATCTCAAATTTTAAGAAGAGAAACAACACATGGATATTTTTTTTTTAGAAAAATAATATATAAAATAAGCCTTGCATGCATTCTTACATTGGGGCTGCAAATTTACTTTCTCTTTCATCAAGACACAAAGCGGCACACTGAGGAAGACACAAGCCTGTGGCGCGGTCACACATGTATGCTCATTTATCTTCTCATTGCTCCCACCCTTCACCTCATCCCTCATCCCAGTTGTTAATGTAAAATAAGTGGGAGATTTTCTTAAATTAAAGATATATTTTTTAACATGTTAATTAGTGCAGCATTTATTTTCAACATTTGTTGCGCCCGTTCTGCCATTTTATTACCTTATAACTAATTTCTATTTTGGTTAAGTGTCACTATGCGATGACCAATAGTTTTCTAGTTATAAAGTTGTAAAGTTCAAACTTGCTGAAAAAACTTTGTTTTTGCCATGGTGCCAACAACCATTTCCCTCTTTGGAAAGAAATAATACAAAATAGAAGAGGGAAAAACAAGGCTAAATAAATTTTTGTGATTTTTTAAACTTTTGCCATAATTTTTTATACGACAAATAATAAAACAAACATTGTTTTTTTCCATCTTTAAGGTGCTTAAATTTTGTTTGTTACATTTCCCTTTTATTACAAGGTGAAACTAATTTGTAAATAAAATTTCAATTTTTTGTAGCTGGAGAGTTTTGATGAAACGTGTGGCCGAGTGGTTGTGAGAATGGCCCTTGGAGGACAGTCACAAAATATCTGTGAATACATGGTAGAGGCTGTGTCAACAAAGGAGTACAACGAAAATTCAAGGCAGATAAGTAAGTACTACATGTAACTATATTATCAAAGGAGATAACAGGGATACAAAACAAACACCTTACCACAGTGAAGTTAGTAGCTAGGAGAAGATCTTGATGGTGCAGTTAACACAAATAGTTACATTGATTAACTCATTTTTAGTTCGACAGTCCGTGTTGGTTTCCTTGTTCTTTCCTTATATTCAAATTGTAACAAACAGTTTCATAACTAATTATTAAATGAAACTAATTATATACCTCCTGTATGAGAAATACTTGCCTTGTTTCATGTTAGTTGATTACACTTACTGCTCAGTGTGTACTGCACCATATCTCACGAGATTTTCTTGTAAGAATAAAATTTCATATTTTGAAATAACTTCATTATTTTATTTAAAGTCTACTGAATCTTGTTAATTAATTTTTCTCTTAAAATAATAATATAAAGCATATGGGGCTGAATCTTCGGTGCAGCAGAGTATACTTCACAGTAAGGGGAATGCTGTGGGTTTCAGTTTCTTTAGGCACATGTGTGGTTAAACAAGATTAGATAGGGTGACTACTACCTGAGTGTGTAATGAATGTGAGGTGCAAGAAACAGTGACTAAGAAGTATGAAAGTAGTATATTAGGATAGTTACAAAAGGGATTTATAGTGTAATCATGCATGTGAAAAACGATGGTTATTAAATTTGCAAATTTTGTTGCTTTGGTTCCAATTTCAACTCAAATCACATGTTCCATTTTTTGAAGGACACTAATGGTAGAAATGATATCTGAAGGAGTTAAAATGTGTACTGATGTAATTTTTTTGTCAACTTCTTTAATAGCTACTGAAAATGCCGATCTTGTGAAGAGGAGTACAGCAGCTGTTGGAAAAGCATCCGACGTCAGAAATGGAGATCAGCAGTCAAGTAAGACATTTAGTGTTGATAAAAGACATCGATCTCGTAGCCCTGTGGCCAGAAAGTAAGACTGTTACAATTAAATGGTTTTGTCATATTACTATCAAAGATTTTGTTAAGGGCTCATGTCTTTTAAAGTTAAGGCAGACAGGGACCGACCTTCGGCTGGCATTAGTCAAATGAGAAACAGTATTTTCACAATAATTCCTTCTACACAATTTATATCCAGTAACAAAAATATTTGTAATCTTCTAATAATGATAAAATACACAAAAAAAAGTTTTTGTTTTGAAAATGTTTTATTATTATTATTATTTTTTTTTTTGTAACTTAAAAACATTCTAATTTGACTTAATAGTTGGCGCTAAAATTGGAATTTTTACATTTACATGTTAAATTTTAAGTGGTACAACTTAATTATTTGAGCGTGTTTTCATGTGTTTGGCATAACTAAATGTTTAAGTAACATTTCATCTTCGTTAATTTTATATTTCGTGACAGTTCAATTTGTAAGATATCAGCTGGTCACCTACTACCTTAAAAGATGTACGTACTTAAATTGTATTTTTATTCATATAACTTAAATAATAGGCCTAATAATAAAAGCAAGAATGACGTGTTAAAAAAAAAAGGTTCCGTCTAAAACTCAATGCCTTGTATCTACTATTCCTCTTGTGTACATCAAAAGAATATATTTCTGCTTTCAAATTTTATGACAAGTGTTTGTGATAATATATTAATGATGTTTCCTCTTTGCACATATTATTATGTTCTGGAAAACCAAATTTGTACATGATCAAAAATAACATTGACATATAGCAGATACTGGCGTTGACTACTGTGTATAATAATAATAATAATGAAAAAGGTAAAACCATTGCAGTTGTGATTATTTTAATTATTTTGCTATTATTATTATTATTGTGCGATAATTGATAATTAAAAAAATTTGGTAGCAAAACACATGTTATACAGGGTCAGTCAAGAAAATCCGCACAAATTTGAAATTCACTTGGTCAAGCAACCGTCAGTGCTATCTCTTAACTGTTATGCTCATTGAACAGCTATTGCAATGCAGATATGACCAAGAAATACCTAAATTTTTTAGTTAAAGTATTAATTTTTGTTCACTATTTTTTTTTTTTTTTTTTTTAATCTCCCCACGCTGAAGAGTCATTTGGATTCACACCTAGGGTGTGGAATCTAGAACAAAACTAGGTTTCTAGCAACCCTTTATATACATATATCTAGCTCTTGCCTATGCTAGAAAATTTAATCCCAAGTCCTAGTTTGCTGTATAAATTAGAGAAGCTCTACGTTTTATTAATGTTGAATTCAACGTGATCTAATCTGTACTGTACTATCTTCTATTATTATTATTATATCATTATTTATTTGTTTGTTTCTTATTATATTAAATATGCCCAAAACAAAAGAAGGTAGTAGTGATTTTTTTTAACAACTTCTCATACTATTGTAAACTAAACTATTAAATTATCACTGTCAAAATTACAGTGGAGAATTTCAAAAATACTTCCAGTTAACTTTTTTTTTTTTTTTTTTTTTTTTTTTTTTTTTTTTTTTTTTTTTGAGGAAAAATAATATTTTTTGTAAAAATACAAATGCATAACTTGGTAGTTATTTACTATAGCAATGTTAAGCCAAATTGGTTGTTCGCGTATAAAGAATTGCCAGTTTACATGTACAGTTATCCCGTAACATTTTTGTACTATCCAAATAATGTTTAACATTTAGCAAAAACGTTGGTTTTGTAAATACATATTTTCAATAATTTTTTATAATTCATTGATATTGAGATTAAATTGTTTTCAAAAATTATTAAACTTACAAAAAAATAAAAACTAATATTGTAAAATGTATGTGTATATATATATTTTATTTTTCATATCACAACATAAACAAGAAAACAAAGTCACTTTTCAAACAGGTTCAACATCAAACTACAATTTATACATCGACAGTCCTTTTATTTTTATTTTTTATTATTATTTTCATACGAGCTGAGATTATCAAAACGATTAACAATTGTTTATGAGTATATGTAAACAGTGTTGCGTAACACAAAGAGCTATGATTTTTAGTTTTACAAAATACATAGCATAAAAATTGCAAGAGACATCATTTCTTAATCACATAATAATTAGCATCACATAATTAATACCAAATGAAACATAGTTTACTTATAAGTAATACAGTCACAATTAAATCTCATAAGTTTCTCTCCATCATTGAGGATTTTAAGGAAGCTCACCTTCCATTGAGCATGAACGTTATGAATATACATGCAAGTTTTGTGCACAAAAAGGAATGTGGGAAAAATAATAGGGAGGGGGGGGGGTGAACTAATGTTACCAGAACAAATAATTTTCAATTTAATTGAAATATATTGTGATGAGCTATGAGGTATTAATAAATTTTATTGCAAAAAAAAAAAAAATTATAAATAAATAAACAAAAGAAATGTTCGAACAGACTGATTCTAGAACATCAGGTGGGTTCAAAATGCCTATTGAAAAAGGAGCTCTTTATACTTGATGATTCACTTTAAATTAATTTTTATATCAGAAAAAGTGTTCGAGGGGACATGCTTTTTAAGTTCTTGAATTAGTTGTTCACTTATGCTTCCCTTTCTTTTAACTTGATTTAAAACTTGTTGTGCTAAAAATCTCTCTACTTCATCATATTTTGAATCAAATGTGAACCACAAAGCAAGAGCACATCTTCTGCCTCTCCTGACGGCATTTACACCATGTAAATTTTCACTACCAGCAGAAAAGCCCACAAGGCGACCACACTTGGGTTGCACTGTACTCTGGAAATGAGAAGTAAAATAAGTAAGCAGTGCAAAAGTATTAGACTTCGAGGCTAGCATTTGCAGGCGTAAATACCTGTATTTTGGTTGCAGATGCGTCTGATGCAAATATAAATTCACCTCCTTCAAAATCATCATTTAAATATAGGATAGCACTGTAACAAAATGAGAACGTTTTATAGAAAATGACTTCTATGACAAATAGGAAACAGTCCTAGAATGTGTAGTAACATGACTTCATATTTCCTTTCATTGGTATTTTCTTTTTTTTTTTTTTTTTTTATTATTATTATTTTTTTTAGATGAAAATTACATATGATTTTGACATCAAATAATAAAAATGAGAAAACTTAGTTTTTTTTTTTTTTTTTTTTTTTTTTTTTTTTTAAATGTGCATTTAGTGGCATCATCTATGTTGTTAGCCGCTTACCTGTAGCTTCTCCATGTGTATGCAGGGGGCTCCAATGTGCAATCGCCATTTTTTTGTACGTTGCAGTTATCTGCATGAACTGCGTGACTGAGATCTGTAGTATTTCTCACCACACCTAAAATTGCATAAATATGATCTGCTTTATAGCAATTTTTATTGTTATTATCATTCTCAAGCAAAAATCCATATCATATTTTAAGTTAAAATTATGATGATTCCAATCAAATTATCTTACCAGCAATAGCACTCCTGCATACAAGATGTGTGAACGTAAAGTACAGCTTATTTGGTATATGAAAATATCTTTCAACAAAGTTTTTACCTCTCTCACTTAAATCTAAATATAGCTCTAATATATCCGGTTCCATGAGACCAAAATACACCAACTGAAAAATAATTATTTGATGTAACAGCTGGTATTATTTATTACCACCTAATAATGTATAGGCCTATATTTTATTAGCAATTATTTTGGTTTTCATTGTTTTCAGGAGAAGAAAAAGGGGGGAAAGGGAACTTGAGTTGAAAATCTGTATTTGATACTCTTTTAACTGGTCGCATTTTTCTTTTAATTTAAAGCTCAAATTAAATAAAAGATTAAATTTAACATGTATCAATGATTGTTATCATTATATTCATTGTAAATTTACAGTGCAATACAATTTTAATTGCCATCAAAATGCAGTTTTTACATAATAATTTTGTTGTCAAGGCTTTGTATAAAGAGGGTTGTCAAAAAAGACCTCAATAATCTCAAAACTCCTTATTGTTTATTTTTTTAATTAATATAATTATAATCTGCATATTTATTTCATTCAATAAACACACTTGGTGGGCCCATAATATGCAAAAGAAGGGGGGAAGCAATAAAAATGCAAAAGTTGCTGATATTTTTAAATTTGCTCTATCATTTTTAATGTTGTTATATATTTACTTGTTTGTTACGTAAAAAAATAGATATATATAACTTCCCTTTTATTTGTTTTAAAGATGTGTATGGAATAAACAATAAATAGTTTCTTATTAATATCGTATATTGAAATTGATAAGTGTACATACCAGAGCTACTCTGCCAAGTGTTAGGCCTTCAAAATTTTCCTCGTCTGTGTGAGGAGATTTTTTGCCGCTGTATCCATCTCCTTGGACTCCTGCCACCTGTTATTTTTAATTTTTTTTTTTTTACTGTTTTTAGACACCTCCTTTTGAGTCTACAGCAATATAGTTACAAGATGACAAACCTGCGCAAGTTGTAGCAACTCGTTGCACTCGTGTTCTTCAGCAAAACCATCAGCTAAAAATCTAAGTTTTCCTTTTAATTCCTTTTCTCCTTTAATCACTTGAATTTTATTTTTAAGTAAAGTTTTAACGAATTTTTCTTTTTGGGACTTTTTATCATCTGCAGAGAGTATTTGTGAATTATTTTTACTGACTTCTGAGACCTCAAAAACGTTTTGTGTATCTGTATTAGAATGCATTTTAGACTGTCGATGAAATTTGGATTCGACTAATTTGATAATAGGTGGTGGTAAAAGAACTAATGGTTTAGAATTTGCAGCAGTTTTAATTGAGTGATTAGGTGGATTACCTTTTATTTCATGATTGATCTGAAACAAACATTTAATCATGGTCTTCAATTCTGTTGTTGATCGTGATACATCTCATAATATTTTAGAAAGAAAAAAGAAATGTATTTCTGTTTATTAAATTTATGCTAGCAGATATAGACTATATTGTTATTTTGCATTGTTAACTAAAAAGATATCAATGTATTAAATAAGTGGTAGTGAACATTTAAAGCGTATAAACCAAAAGTCCAGTTAAAAAAAAAAAAAAAAAAAAAATAGCAACACACATTTTGATTATTATAAAACAATAAATTTAGTTATTATATACGAAAATAAGTGAGAAAAAAATTGAAGTGTGTTGAAAGATAATTAAAAGTTAAAAAGCTACCAAGATTGAAACTCAGCTTGTTTTGGTCCCATAAAAATAACACTGCTCTTCTTCTATAAGATTTAAATTCAAATGTTATCTAGAGATTATTATTAAAATAGCCTCTGCTCACATGAAGCAATATTTTCAATGTACAGCTCTGGCCAGAAGGTTTGAGAATGATTTGGATAGGCAACCCGCAACCACCTTATGTTATCTTTATGGGAAAACGCCGGGACCACCGCTGCCCCGTTCTTGAACTTTTGGCCAGAGCTGTACAATAAATAAAATTGCATCATTATTATTAGGATTTTTTTTTAATGAGTAGATTGTGTATTATCAATTTTTTCTTCACATTGAAAATATTGGTAAGTGAGAACTGGTTTTAATACATTCATTATTTTTACCCTGTATACTGTATTTATAATGTTACGATATTAATTGATCAAGTATTTTCCAATGATTTTAAACTTATTTACCTAGCTGTAACCATATTATATGAATTATATATCTTAATTACATATTGTGAAAAGTTAGCCATTTGTCATTCTATTTTAAGTTTTACACACATTTATAATTTACCTTTTCAAATTCAGTGAAACATTGAAATTTGAGAAACACTGCTGAAAATGAGAGTTTTGTATTAAAGCGCCTAATTTACATGGAGGTTTGAAAAGTAAGCTTTCGTGCTACTGAGTTGTTGTTTTCTTTACAAGCTGCTCATACATGTCAAAAGAGATTCTGATCAACCGAGACTCGAACCTAGTCCTTTGGTTTGCAAAGCTACTGGAAAAATAATGTAATGGTTAATGCAGTGGCCTGGCAAGCTAAGGGTCTAGGTTAGAGTCTCATTTGCTTAAAATTCCTTTCTCTACTTTGTAAAAAAAAAAAAAAAAAAAAAAAAAAAAAAAAAAAAAAGTATAACACGGCAGCTTTACTTCTGAATTTGTTATGCTAAAAGTTCATTTAGATCAGACTATATATAGATGATTATACCTATAGAATATTGAACAAAATATTTTTAGAAATGAGACTACTGTAGGAGTATAAACACTTTTAAATGCAAAAGGAAAAAAATATATTCTTTTCGTCATATATTTTTTTTATATTATTTTTCCCTGCATATATAGTGCCTAAAGCATGACTAAAGACCAGAACATGAACACACAATTATATTAAAATACAATAATCATTATTTCCATTAAATAAAGTAAATTAAAGTGATACAGAATCAAGCAAAATCCACACTATCAATAAAATCCATTCTATTCAAAAATACTTAAAAAATTCCACACAGCCATAGAGCAGAAGTATGAAAGCTAAATAGCAAGAAACCAGTCTTTTTGTACGTTTTTATTTTATTAGAATTATAGGCATTGAGAAAAGTGATTTATAAAATTTGTTACAATATATAAAATAAATATATATAAAGGAAAAAACTTTAATTTCTTTAAATTAAAAAAAAAAACAATAAAAAAAAATCTACACATTTAAGAGATGCATTTATAGAGATTATATTTATAGTTTTCTTGGATGTTTTAATTCTTCAGGGGTGAAAATTTGGCACTTGATATCCACGTTAACATGTCCATTGCAGAATTACATTTTGCGTGCAATGATGAATCTTAATAGTCAGGAACTTTCATCCTGGAATAAAACATTAATCTATAAGATTTTTTTAGATTCCTATCCTCATGAAAATATATATTATAATGTACAACATTCAATCAATCAATTTTGCCTTTTACTTAAATAGTCGTAAACAAACTGACCGATTTAAATTTATGTAATCTTTTAAAGAAAAAATTATTAGTATTTTACTTAATTAGAAAGCTGGAACTTGTAAATAAAAGAATTTGCATGAAAATTGATAATCAGAAGCTATTTAGTCCATCTTATACATTTCTAGTTTTAATTATTTTTTAGTACAACATTCATTACATCGAGACTGCGTGTAATTTTTCCTCAAGATTGCAATTTACATGCCAATTCCTTTATTTAAATCATGCGCAAGAAAATAGCATTATTTAAAAACTTTAATAACCCAGGCATTATTAAAAGGTATATAACAATAATTTAAAATTAATAATGTTAAAAGTGGCATTCAATATAATAATATTCGCTCTACTCCATAACAAAACCACATTCTCTACAATATAGCACTTCATTTTTCACAAACCTGGAAATGAAATTGATTAAGTTGCATGCACCAAAACACAGTAGCATGATTAAAATTACCCTCTGCCATTTTATTTACCCCTTTAATCACGTAACGTTTGTAAACCTGGTGCTGCCTCCCTTGTAAGTATAAGATGATTTTTTTTTTTTTTTTTTTTTTTTTTTACTTGCTGTTAAATTAATTTTGTATCATTATTCCCGCAAGTAACAATATTATTTATAAATTTTAATTGATAATTTCTGCCAATGTTTTATACTCCTGCTATTCTATTCAATGTATAGATATATGTATTTAGAATTGTTTTACTACGTGCAATTTTTTATGATTAATTTAATTTTACAAAGGTAATGATTTTATCCTCTTGTTTTAGTTCTATCAAGGGTTTTATTTTGCTACTCCATCTTATAAACATGCAAATATTTATGTCTTTTGTTGTAAAAATATAATATCTACAGTTAGATCCACGAATTATATAAAATGTTACTGAATTATTAAAAGTAGTCTAAATAAACAAACATCAAAATTCTGACCTAACGATAATTTTCCTCCCCATTACGCTCTTATATATTTCTATCTTATTTCTAACCTTAAATATTTTAAGCTCTGTTCCCAATAAATTTCAATAATTATAAAAATGGTTTGGCTCTTACAAGTTAGTATGCTAGACTAACTACAAAAAAAAACTTAAAATCGGAATGAATAAGAAATTTATTTGCATTATTCACTAAGGTGCATTCACATGATTATTTTTAGTTTTGTCACACTGCAAAGTATTTTTTTTTTCTTGTATATTTTTGTCTCCGTTTATCATAATATGATATATCATGATTGTTTTTTTATTGTATATTATATCAAACTTTGATCTGCGTGCCAAGTGACAAAACTAAAAACATGCCATGCTCCTTTCTGTAAACGTTGCACTGTCAAATTTAACACGTCTCGTAATACTTACCCCTATCTTGTTGTCAATCAAATTGTCATTTTCATCCTCCTCCTTTTCATCTTCCAAAGTAAATTCTGAATTGATAAAATCTAGTAATTGTATTTCATATTGTTGTCTTTGAATATACTGTACTGCTTCCTAGATTGTAAAATAAATAAATAAATAAAAGGTAACATTTAAGGACGTGTATCAGAACATTAACAATTAACTGGTTAGCAAGAGTACAAGGTGGTTATATACACAGTAATAGGTGGTTCTTAATTACAAACATACTTACTTCTCTAGGTTTGAGATATTCTTTTTTTGATTTTGGTAACGTTTTATAATAATCCAGATTTTCAAGCATGGTCTCATCAACCGGATAAAATAGAAGATAACTCATTGCTGCTTTACTTGCTTCTTTCAAATTGCCCACTGTCAAATAGAATAATACAGATAAAGTTGATATGTAATATGTGAATAAAAAGTAATTAAGAAATATATATAAATTTCACCTTTATAATATGCAAACTGAAGGTAATGGTAATGACTGGGCAAAATATCATCATGTATTTCTCCATTCAAGCTGTTTAAAGTGTTTGCGCATCGTTGTTTACATTTCAGACAGAAAGTAAAATGATCTAAGAAAAAAAAAAAGTAATAAATTGATTAGAACTAACAGATTCTTTAAGAAAGTTTTTCATTGTTACTTACTTGCAATAGAAGGGATAAAATCAGGGAACCAACCCTGGTCGAATGCTCCTTCACAATACGCACGGCATTCCTCTTCAGCTCTCATGTATTCTAATAGAGACTCCTCAAAGTAGTGTATGACAGAGATATAATCTTCTCTTACATATGATTCAGTGCCATGGATGTATAAGGACACATAATTCTATATAATAAAATAATAATAAAAAAAAAAATCAGTAATATACTCCACAAGCTATGCATATAGGTTATATAGGTGACTATAATGAATGTATTTATTACTTAAGTTTAGTCATTAAAAATCCACATGTTTCCATAGCAATTTGTTAACAAATGAGGTTTTTAATGAGTAAAATATTATATATATATCTATTAAACATTTGATCTGTTATAGTTCAAATTACACCTGAATTTTTAAACTTGTTTCTACCAAAGAGAATGGTTTCTACCAGTGACATGTAGTTTAGTGTTAGTATTTTAAAATGTGTTTTGTGTATTAGTAAAAAGTTTATAACTCCAGTCCCATCAACACGATTATCTCACTTCAATTTTTTAATGTATGGATAGACCCAGTTGTTAGCATGCTAATGGCTTTTTATGGGCTATTTAAATGGCATTGTCGAGTCCCAATTGTTGGCACTTATTTTAGAGAAATATTAAGGTAAGAGCATTTAAGCCACTACTGACTCCAATCCTATACTCTGGGTATCCAAATTTTCAAGTTTCTAAAGCTTAATTGATTGGTTGAGAAGATTTTTTTTTTTTTTTTTTTTTTTTTTTTAGTTTCTAACACATCTGCCAACAATTGAAACCAACAAACAACTGGGTCTGGACGATAGTTTAAGAAAAATATTGACATAAAAAAAAAAACAATAAAAACAAAATAACAATAAAACAAAATAACAAAAAACCATAAAAAATATAATGTAATACTATATGTTACTCTAAGTTTGTATTTCTTTTCATTGTAATTAGTAGTAATTACATATTATTTAATGTTCTCATTGTATTATTATTATCCACTTGTAAACTTACAGCTGCTTCGTAGTTAATGATCTCTTTGACATCAACTTCGGGAAGTGAAGAGTAGAATTTCAGATTGCCGAGCATCGTCGAATGATTAGGATTTACCACTAAGAATGTAAATGCTGCATTTGCTGCTTCTTGAATCATATTTTTCTGTAAACATAGAATTTAAAATTATGTTAAGATTTCATAAGAAATGCATATAATTTAATAAGTAGATTGGGTGCATAAAGTTTAATTCTCTTAAACACGATGCATAAAAAATTCAATTAATTTAGTAAAATCTATTCTACATTCAATATATTATTATGTAATGGGCAAAATTAGTTTTAACAATGACAATATTTTATATGTGTACATTATATCTTAATCCTTTGTGGCAAAATATATAATATATATTGCAACATTGCTTTACCTCCTGAGATCGAATCCATTAGCAACGCGACAAACCCGCCGTCTTATTCATTATTATTATTTTGACCCTATATACGAATATTAACAATTTTCCTGCATCTTATTATCGACACACAAAAAACACGCTCAAGTGATAGGAATTGCAAAATGAATTTTAGATTGTGTTGTGGAGAGATTAACATTTTCCGAAGTAAATTATGTACACCGATTTTGGTACCCAACATTTTTATCATTTATTGTTATGTTCTTAAAAATTCTTGCAACTCTTCGTTGAAGAGTCATATGTAAATATCTTTGATATAATGAATCAATTGTTTTGTAAAAAAAAAATTCACTGGCCAAAAAGTGGTCATCATCATTACATGAAATGATCAGACTTTATCGCGGACTCGGGGTTAATAGTGCCACTCTTGAGATTTGTTTTCAAAAGTATTTAAATTAATATTATTTTCAAATTTTGTGCTTTTTATAGGATGGACATAAAAAAGAACATGTTAGGCTGAGTATGCATCACTTTTTTTTTTTTTTTTTTTTTTTGTTCTTCTTTTTAAAGTTTCGGAGATAAATGAAATATTGGTTTAATTAAAGAGTTGCCCATTGTACAGTACATAAACCGTCTTCCCCTATATTTATATGTGTCTATATAACATGTTATATACCGACGGCTACGCGGCTAATGTGATCATCAGAACATCTCGCGCGCACACACAATCTGACTATCAGACTTCCTCGCCGTTTTGATGTGAAAAATGAAGTTAAATAATTGGTAATAATGAAAAAAATAAAAATAAACTTTCTTTTAAATTTTTAAATTTATGTCATTGAAAACAAATATTATTCGTTACAATAATAATAAATAATTAATATTTCTTAAAATTTGAAAACCTAATTTTTTATACGAATTATATTATAAATGATTACGATATTTTATAAATCAATTACATATTATCTTATATATTTTTTTTATTTTTTATGCCAATTTTTTTTAATTATAGATTTGTTTTTTCCTAAAAAAAATTTATTTTAATAAAATAAAAAATTACAATTTGAATTTAATTATTATTATTTTATTATTAACTTATTATTTAATATATTGCCAAAATTAATTTTAAATTAACTACTTAAATAATTATGCTCTCTATAATTGATAAATATAAATATTAAATAATTTATGGAAAATACAACAAAATACTACAACGACATTATTAGTTAATAACGTAGTATTTTACGTAAACAAGACAAAAAAACTCCAACTTCTCTTTCAATCAAACGGGGCACAGTCAAAAATATAAATATAAGAGGTAATAGTACAAAGTCTAATATCTGTATTTTATAAGCAAAATAAGCGTTTCATTCAGTTGAGGTCTGTTCATCAGTCAGTGCAGTTCTAGTAAAATGCAGTTTTTTTAGCTTTAAAGTTTTTTTTATACAGTTTTAATATTAAATTAAATTCTGTGACATATGAATGTTAATTAATGATATAATAATAATGAATAAAATCAAGAATACATATTACAGAAATAATTGTGTTACTTTATGTAACTTGTGAACTGTTAAAATGTAATATTATTAATTAACTGCTTTACACAAGATATTAAACAACATTATTCATGGCCTTCATGGGGTAAGTCATCATAAAACTTTCTGATAGTCACTTTGTGTAAAACGACATAGTCAGATTGTGCGAACGGCGAGAATGTCTGATAGTCAGATTGTGCGAATCGCGAGAAAGTCTGATAGTCAGATTGTGTGTGCGCGCGAGATGTTCTGATGATCACATTAGCCGCGTAGCCGTCGATACACAACATTGGTTTTTGCGTACAAGACAAAACATATTCAGTTTGAAATTAACTTCTCTAGACTTGCAAAAAAAAAAATATATATATAATATAAAATGTTCGGTATGTTGTATCGCTATAAAAAAAAATGACATTTTCTTTTTTATGTAATTTAAAAGTGACAAGAGTTTGGGTGGTACAATTGTTAAAGATGCCCAGCTTCAACCTACCTGAAGCTAACAAGAACTTATTGGCCAAGGCTTTTATATATATTCATTAAAAAAAATCTTTCATGTATTTCCTTATTGTTTTATTTATACTCGATTTAATTGATTACTGTTGGATTTAAGCGTCTGTGTGTACACTTAAAACTATTTGAGGAAAAAAAAAATCAAAAGAATTAAGTTCAAAGAGAAATTATTTAGATGTTTAGTTTTATCTGCATAAAATTAAGTGCTAATTCACATTGTTGAATAGTATACAGCATCCGCTATAAATAAATTGTATGTGGCTCCGTGGTATATCGGAGCAATCGCCGCATGAAAGGAGTTTGTAAACATTTCATACTTTTCATGAACGAATTAAATATATACCATTTACACATTTCACATCCGAGGCGCGTGTATTATATATGTGCCAATTTCTTTATTTCAAGCAAGTAGGGTATCTCCACGATTTATTATGCAAAGTATATCATTTATTTAATTTGTGTATATTTATTTTTTAAATTAATTTATTTTTTGTTTGTTATACAAGTTGGCATGTATTATATTTGAAAAAATATATATTTCAAGTTCTCAAAGAAGCTTATTGAGTATTAAATTCTATGTAATATTTAAAGTGGTCACTATAACTATATATAATCATTCAATATTCAAAGTGACTTGAGAATGTTTCAAGCTTTTTGCGTATACATGCATATAAACAAATAAAAATATCAAGTGCGAATTTTGATTAACGTTCTATAATATAATGGAAAGTAATTTTAGGAGACACGATGAACATTTAAAAATATTAAATCAAAATAAATTACAGTATATTATTTGAGTGGAGACAAAATCCCAGCATGTGGAAGTAGTATTGAAGTATTATACACGTGTATAATACTTCAATACAATTACACATTATGTTCTGTCAGTTATAATATAATATTATCTTACATGAATTATATCAAGTAAATGATTTGGCCGCACCAGTGCCGGCTAGCTTCTATAAAAAAAATAATAATAAGAGAGGTGTCCACTGCTGCATTTCTCTGCATTTGACTTCACTTATTCAATCATGTTGTGACGGTCAATTTGGACTAAATAGGATGAGAGTCGTATGAGGCGATGCATTATACATGCAAATGAGAGAGAGAGAGAGAGGATGGTAGTTAGTGAACATTTTGATATATTATAAGTGAAGTAATATACGTATTCGACTTTGATA
Source organism: Ecdyonurus torrentis (assembly GCA_949318235.1). Lineage (NCBI taxonomy): Eukaryota > Metazoa > Arthropoda > Insecta > Ephemeroptera > Heptageniidae > Ecdyonurus > Ecdyonurus torrentis. The sequence continues at coordinate 12,583,673 of OX439127.1, read as the reverse complement.
TTTTAGTTCAATATTTCATACCTCAATATTTTAAGTATATTATATTTCTTTGTAAGATACTTCAGTTTTATTCTAAATTTAGAAGAGTGAGAGGTGAGTGTGTGTATAAGCTGTATGATTTTTTTCCTGAGATGTGGGATATATTACTTTTTTCATCTACTAATATAGTTATTATTAAAATGTGTTATTATTTTATAATTAACTGTTCGATAACATTACGTGCGTCAAATGTGGTTCAAGTGAGAAAATGAGCAGAAAATGCAAGAATTATTTGGATTTATCTCGGAAAACAATTAAAAGGAAAGTTATAGGAATAATGTTTTGTTTTGTGCTCGTATTCTGAAATATCCTGTCATTGAAATTATTTCTAAAAAGTAAAAAGAAAATTTCACAAAATTTACGTATTATATAGTATACATCCATACACCCAATACATCAATGATTTATAAGAAACGCTCTTAATTCTACGTTAAAATAATATTATTTGCTTGATTAGCATTAAATTACGTAAGCAGTGGTTTCTGCTTTCCCGTGTGTAGAGAATATGATATTATTATATATGGCACGGCAAAATTGTAACGTACGCAGCTCTGGCCAAAAGTTCCCGAACGGGGCAGCGGCGGCCGCTGCGTTTTCTCATAAAGATAGGAAACCCGCAAGCACACTATGTTATAACATAGTGTGCTTGCGGGTTTCCTATGCAAATCGTTCCGGAACTTTTGGCCAGAGCTGTACGTATCATAGGTTTGATTTCTGTCTGTTGTACTGTACTCATATATAGGAATAGGATTAAATAAGCGATCAATGTAATGTGACAATACTATGTTAACAATAAAGTCAATAATAATTATAACAGTACCTTTATAAGTCTATATTTCAATTTAGAGTAATAGTATTTTGCAATACAAAATTCCAAGTCATCAAAGAAAAAGAATCTTTGTATATTTGCTGTGTATGACCAACTATTAACACATTTAAAAGTTTCATTTTAAGCTTTTATTACTAGTTATAGTATTGTTTTTATATATAATTTTTTAGTATGCTTTCTTTGGAGGTCTACTGCTAACACTGTATCGCCATTAATAATTTATATAATTGGTTGTTTCAAATTTATAATTAAGTGTATCTCCTGTCTGAGTGGCTGATATTTAAAACTTTGTCACTTTTTATTACTTTAATTACACATTGATACCATAAATCAAATTGTTATATAACTATGAATTTAAATATATGATATAATATGAACAATATAATGTCGGCTCGGAATACATTTGTCGTATTTATTATTATTTTTTTTTTTTCAAAAAAAAAAATTACCTTTGTCTTTGTAAACTGGTATACACTTATACACTAAGGCTTAATTACTGTATTTTTATTATTATTATTATTTATTTATTTTGCGTATATAGGACAAATGTATTCCGAGCCGACAAATTATGCTTAATGGCAGAGTTTACATATGGTAATTTAGAAGAGTTTGATATTATTATGCAGCTGAAATTCATGCAGAGCACACAATTTAAACTCCCACAATAATAAAAATAATGAAGAATTGAACCAGGCAATTGACAAACAATTTTATTATATTTCCAGCTGTATACACGTGTAAGCAAACACATCAGCATACAAGTTGTTTTTTTAATGGTTGTTATTTTTTTATTATACAACGCCGTCAAAGTAATCACACTCACGAGCTTTTTGTTTATTATATTGCTCAAATATATTTTAGGCTTTCATTGTAACCATGGCAACGAGTTATATAATTATAATGAGAACGCAATGTTCGTAAGAATATTTTGACATTCAAATGCTCATATGTATATAATTCGAGCAATAGAATTTTACACTTTAACGAAGAAATGTTGTTTTTTTTTTCGTCGACTGAATAAGATAAATCAAAGGAACTTAAGCCGACATACATCGTTATTTATACATATTATATATTAATAAAATTCAAATTTAGGAGATAAAATTCAAATATTTGTTTTTATAGCTTCAAGTATACATGAACATCACATAGAAGATCTTTAATGTATTTGCTATTGTTTATATAATGTAAATTGTTAATGGTACGTGCTCGCCTGCAGTGTAAATTAGAGGTACAGCAGATATTTCAATGTTTCATCAGACATAAACAAATCTAAAAATATCAAGTACGAGTTATTACGATCATCGCAGGAGATTTTCCAAAGCAAAATGAATCAACTTTAAAATATAATATTTTATCTAGAAGTTTCCTAATCTGTTTAGCGTTGGGTGAGAACAGAGCTTCCTATATTATGTTGTCTTCACTGTTTGGGGGCCACGGACAAGGAGAGCATGGGTCAGGTTCCAAAGAGATTTGATACACTTGTGGTCAAACTTACCCTGCCAAGCTTAAATGTAATTTAATTTTAAGAAAATTGGCTATTTATGGTTACAGTCAATTATTCAAGCTGTTGACCGTGTCAATGAGTCTTTTCTACTCTTTACATACTCCTTACATTCATGCATATAGACCTCTCTAATTTAATGACTGTATGGATAGTTATTATTGGATTTTCCTCTGCTAATTAAATTTATTCTTTTACGCATGCATTGTCTAATATACGACCAAAATGACTAGATAAATTGATAAATATCAACGATGGAAGTGAAAATAATAGATTACACACAAATATAATATGATAATGCACGTATTACGTGCTATAGGGTGTATGCGGATGACGTCATATTTATTGCGCTTTTAGGCCATACTGGAGTAGTGCATAACATTGCTCAGCATAGGACAAACTTCATTTAAGCCAATTTTCTTTAGGAAATCGTTTAATTTTTTTGTTATTGCTATTTTTCTCACATACTTGAGATACGAATTCAACATATTTACAACATCAATGCTCTCAAAAATATGGCAAAGTGTTTTTAAACTAGCAAAATGATTTTTATTCCTATGTCACCCATGTTATTGAGTTATCCAGCATGGCGTCGACTATAACATGAATGCATAGACCCTATACGTTTATGACCAAGATATTATTTATGGAAGATGCCGTCACACATGGTCATAATATGAAATGTTTGTTTAGTACGTTAAAGCGTGTGGGCGTCCTGTCTTATTTGACGAACTCAAAAGCAAATAGTAAAACCATATGGTAGAACCTATAAGCTATTCTAAACCAAGTTGAAGATTTTAAAGATTTCCGACCGTAGAGAGAGAGAGAGAGATGCAAATCGTGTGTGGTGTGTGTACTGTACTGCATTTTCATTAAATTTAAAATTCCAACATTATAATACTATAGATGGTATGCTTATACAACAGAATTATGTATGTTCCACGTTCCAATCTAAGTAGCATTTATTTATGCTATAATGACATAAATTAAGTAATTTCTTGTTTGGGAATAAAAAAAACTTGTATTGAAATAATATACATATTTCTCTTCGAGACGATTATTAAATAGCTGTTTTATATATATATATATAAAAACTGCGTTTTATCATACATAAAAATGGGATAACATTTTGTTTGAAAAAAAAAAAAAAAAAAAAAAAAATTTAAAAGTTATATGTAAAAAATATATACATTACTTTATATTTTCCACTTAAATTATTTCAACATATCAAACTGAAATGAATAAAGTTACATACTATAGTACTACCCACGTTCAAGCTTGGGAAAGGAAGTATTATGTTTATTCTTCTTATTTCGATTTTCAAAATGCGTTAGCAGAAAAAAACAACTCATAATATAAATATTACGTAATAATATGATTATTTGAAGCTTTGGAAGTATAACGTACGTACTGACAAAAATATGATGACTAGCACTAGCTATAATATAACATTGTGAATATAAATAATTCACACACACACCTTTTACGTTTCATGTTACAAGTAATAATAATAAAACATATAGATATAGGCATTATAGCGTAAAACATGGTAAAACTAAAAAAAAAAAAAAAAAAAAAAAAAAAAAGTGGACTTAATAGTCCAACAATACGCAGAGAGCTTTTAATACCTATTAATGTTTATTTGTTCGATTCAACATTTTGCATATTATATAATTAGGATGCCTTGTAAAAGCGAATGATTATATTCTTAATCGCATGTTGCAGGAAATTCAAATTGTACCAATTATAAATTATCTAATTTAGTAATAATATTAATTTGCAGGAAGATAAGTATTATACTATTATAAATTTTTTTTTTGGTGGCTGGAACTTGAGAATGAAGTTAAAAACGTACTCGAACGAGAGAACATCCTCTGCACGAGGGCACGAGCATCCGTTAGTGGAATATATCATCTCACATCTACTGTATGTCACTACTCGGGATTATTGCATGTACATACATAATTGTGAGTGACATGTGAAACATTTTTAAATTAGCATAAATTATTATTTGTTGGGAAACTTTTTATATTGCATAAATTATACGTACAAATTATGTTTGTAATTGGAAATAATTTGCCCTTAATCATATCATTATCATTTTTTTTTATGGATCGAAGGTAAAAACAACAACTGTATAAATGAAGTTTAAGTTTAAAATACCTTTTTGACACTTTGAAATATTTTTAATTTGTCTTATATATAAATCTCTTTCTAAAAAGCTCTTTAATTGATCAAAATACATAAAATATATTTTGATGAAATTATAAAAACCTCAATTAGTATCATCTATTAATAAGTTCTCAAACAAAGTCATTTCGTATATGGTCGGATATTGGCTATAGTTGAAGGACAAGTCAGATCTTACCGACCCGACCCTGTTCATAATTACAACAAAACTTTCAAAACGACATAATATGTAATATAATATAGGCCTAAATAATGATTATAACTTTTCTTGGAACATGAACATAAAGTTGTACATCCAGATGCGTAGTATTAAGTGCGGCACTCAATAAAAAAAGTGGAATAAAATAATAATAGTTATACCACGAATAATTATATATACGGTATAAAAAACGTAAGAATAATTTAAAATTTTAATTTTATGTTTTAAACCCAGTGTATAATTCTGTAATCTATATACAGGGTGTTTATAAAGTTTCCGCCGATTTCAATGAGCTATTACGACCTATCCGCTTGGAGTAAATTTATAGTTCAATATACCATTTTGTAGCCCGAAATCTGAAATTTTTGAAAATCTGCGCGAAAAATTTCTCCTATCATTTGTTATCTTTTTACGCGCTATAAGACCAAGATGTAATTTTTGCCAAAAATTCTATCACCTCTGTCAGAAGAAAAAAAAAAAACGCAAATCAGTCATATTTACCGATCAGCAAAAAGCTCGCTGTGTTTTGCGGTTTGCAAAATTTAATTCTGCAACTCAATTTCAACCAAATTTTGTGCAAGAATTTAACTTGGAAGCTTAAGAGGCCGTTTTACTCTCTATACGCTGCCTGCTTGCTGCCCATTCAAATCAATGTAATCGTACTTCCAAGATTTCTCCGCAACTAATACACCTAGAGATGCCAAATTTTTAACACATTATTACAAATATATTATCTAGACCTTCACTGAGCCGATTTTCGATATCATTTTTTGTTCTGTTTTTAACCAATTAAAAAGTTGCTATTGGGTTTATAAAAAAAGCGCTCCTTGAATGCCTTCGTTTTTTTAATAGCTTTTCAATGGTTTAAAAATAATTTATATCCCATGCTTAATTAATTAATTAAATTGGAATTACGATGTTATATTTATTGTACTAGGGAAATACGCCACTGTGGACACTTATAGAAGTATGTTCTATTTTGCTTTTAGTCGAGTATTTTTCAATATTTTCTATCATCACGATATATACTTTTATTATTGCTAAGAAAGTGTACGAAGGTCAGCTTAGTAAACTCCCAAAACAGCGGATGTTATGTAAAATATTATCTCGTCTAATATCAGAGTAGTTTATAGGTGAATGAAAAAAAAAAAAATGACTATACGAGTTGCTGGCTAGACATAATCAAGCTAACATTCAATAATCTGTATAATGCTGGGACCTTATAAAATTGTGATAAATATGTCATGATTGCGATTTAGTTATGGTCATCGCAGGTCAAGCATTGCTTTCATCTTAAATAAAATACATTTAAAGTTATTTACCCCATAATTAGAAGAAAAAAAAATGAAGAAGAGAAGTAAGAAAAAAAATTTTGATCAAAAGGATTAAAATTGTGGTAACTACAGGTTTATTAATTAATATTGAACTATCATATTATAATTAAATAAAACAAATTTTGAAAAAAAGAAGGGGAAAAAAACTCTTAAAAAAATACACACGGTATTTTTAGATTTATACGTGCAATATATATAATGATAAAAAAAAATAATTAAAAAAG